>JBBDGP010000237.1:197500-797500 GCA_037952835.1 Lithobates septentrionalis | reverse complement strand
CTTTTGGATACATCTGTCCAAATCATCACCAAACATTCCCCATGAAAGGGGAAACCTGCCAATAACTAATGTATAAAAATCTTAGAAGGAAGCTCGGCTGACCAGTTTTTAAGCCACAAAAGTCTGCACATATGTACAGACAAGAGAGCCAAATGAGAAACCTGCTGTATTGAATCCTTTAAGGCATAAACAGCAAAACACAGCGCTCAAGGAATATCTGTCTT
Organism: Lithobates septentrionalis; assembly: GCA_037952835.1. Taxonomy (NCBI): domain Eukaryota; kingdom Metazoa; phylum Chordata; class Amphibia; order Anura; family Ranidae; genus Lithobates; species Lithobates septentrionalis. The sequence goes on along the minus strand of JBBDGP010000237.1, from coordinate 797,276 downwards.
ATTTTCAGCAAGATCATCCTCCTGGTTAGGCCTGTCAAGCCGTCTGATCTGATCCTTTACGGACTGGCAGATACCAATTGCTGCAACAGCTGGCTGAATAGCTGAACTGGCCAAAGAAAAGGAAGCCTTTAATAATGAAACCAGTTTCTTGTCAACAGGGTCTTTCAAGCCCTGTGCATTATCCACCGGACAAGTTAAGTTCTTGTTTAAGGAAGAGACTGCTGCATCTATGGTTGGCATGCTCCACTTCTCAATGAACCTTTCATCCATGGGATATAAAATAGAAAACATGGGAAAACCTTTTAGGAGGAACAAAAATCATGTCAGGATGTTCCCAATCAGAATACACCACCTGTTCCAACAGTGGGTGCAAGGGGAAAGCCTGTGCGGCCTGAAGAGGCCTCAGGGACCCCAAAGAGGACCAGGGGGCTCAGTAACCTCTGCAAGAAGCAACTTAAAGGCAGAATGAACCATCTCAGTAAGAGTCTGGATCAAAAGCTTCTGCGACTGAGAGGAAGACACCAACTGGATATCTTCTTGTCCAGATTGCTCAGAAGCAGACTCATCCGCCAGGCCCTCCACAGAATCCTGAGCTTTTAGCTCTTCCCCATCCTTAACCCATTCCTTCTCCAAACTAGGAGGCTCAGGGGAGGGAGATCTGTCACGCTTCTTGCCACCCTGCAGGATGGAGGCAATCATGCCAGAAATCCTGTGCTCTAAAGCGGCTAGGGCCAAGGACAGTTCATCCTTGGTCATAAAGGGTGAAACAGCAGTGTTGACTGTAGGCACCATACCAGATCAGACTGCCCGGTAGCCTCTGGTCTTTCAGGGAATACAACACTAGGGATACGACTAGGTTCATCAGGAGCTACTGGCGACATAGGTGTGCCCTTCCCTGTACTGTTAGTCCCGCTCCTCTTTTTTGAAGACGTTTACAAGCCACAAAAAGGGAGTAGCTGGCTGTAGTAGTAACACACCTCAGAAGTGAGACCCTTTAATAGGGCTCACCAAGCCCCTATGCAGCAATCCTGATAAGCACCTTAGCCTGCCAAGCAACACCTGGTGACTCACGTGACCCGGGTAAGGAGAAATGAACTGCTGCAAATGCCTGGTTCAGAGCCTGTTCTGTGTCCCACAACTGCCTTCTGGAAGCACTGCATGCTTGGCATACAAAGTTTAAAGAAGCTGGCTGTGCACGGGACACTCCGCTCATGCGTGTGCACGTGCGTGGTCCTGGCAAACGGGCGCCGCTGTATTTACATATGACGTGAATCTTCATGCACCCAGATTAGGCTACAGCGCATGCGCGACTTCGAGTGCGCATAACGCCTATGGGGAAGCCACGTGCACCATGGCCGCCAAACAAACAAACTGCTGAGCACAGAAGCGCTCTTTTGAATGCACGTGTGCCATGGCGAACCTAGAGGCGAAATGGCGCACCGTTGTGCGCCATCATACAGGTAAAAAACAGCCAGACACAAGCAAAAAAAAAAAAAGGTACACTTTGCAAACACCCACAGCCAGCCCAAAACTCCCCCGTATGGTTCCTGCACACAGGTTTCCAGCCTCTAGCTAGCTTGACTGATTGTTACAATCACTGGGACACACACAATAAGTAAGGGGGTTTCACTTACCTGTCCAGGCGCAGGGCAGCTTAGAAACTAAGAGCCCAATCTTCACCCATCACGGCGGGTTCCTGTCATGTGAGGACCTTCAAGGACTGGGAACCTTTTCATGTTTAGGGTCCACTCCCTTGGACCTGTACAGCACTCTGCAGCAATGCCTTAGCACTGTGGTGTCCAGGATTCTACTTCACAGGGCTCAGAGCCCGGAGGTCGCATTACAGGCAAAACCTTGCAGGATCTTGTGTCTTCTTTGCGAGGCTCGAGTACCATTTATCTAAGCATATAGAGCCTGTGTCAAATGGATCTGATCGGTCAATCTCTTGATTCATTTAAGAACCATTTGTGGAACTAGAGACCTGGAGCTCAGTGAGCTCAAACAAACATCCCCATCCACCTTGCAGACACTGGTAAAAAACTGATGTGCTTCCTGTGTGGGAGGAGTTATATAGGGGACCACTTTGTGTCAAATGCCCCGTACACGCGGTCGGATTTTCCGACGGAAAATGTGTGATAGGACCTTGTTGTCGGACCGTGTGTAGGCTCCATCACACATTTTCCATCAGATTTTCCAACACAAAAAGTTTGAGAGCAGGCTATAAAATTTTCCGACCACAAAATCCGTTGTCGGAATTTCCGATCGTGTGTACACAAATTCGACGCACAAAGTGCCACGCATGCTCAGAATAAATAAAGAGATGAAAGCTATTGGCTACTGCCCATTTTATAGTCCCAACGTATGTGTTTTAGGTCACCCCGTTCAGAATGATCGGATTTTCCGACAACTTTGTGTGACCGTGTGTATGCAAGACAAGTTTGAGCCAACATCCGTCTGAAAAAATCCTAGGATTTTGTTGTCGGAATGTCCGATCAATATCCGACCGTGTGTATGGGGCATAAGACTTTGTCTACCAGTGTCCATTCACCTAGAGATGGTGTATAACCAGTAGGTAATGAATATTAGCCTAACTCTGTGTCCCATGATGTATGAAAAAGAAAAGTGCTTTTACCATCCCCTGGACATGAATAAGCAGTTACCCCTGCAAAGGAGGACTTTTTACTTTTCCGTAAAAGTTGGGCTTTAACCAAAAGATATAACAAAATGATCCCAATGAAGCAATATTAAACCCTTACTTTTTTGTATCCATTTCAGTTGATAAGGTAAAGATTTACAACAATGTTGACCCTTAATGAGTAAAATATCTTTTTTCCTCTTGCTATAGTTGGTCCCTTGAGTGCTAGCCCCTCTTTCCAGTTACAGGTGCGCTCCTTTCCCTTGCTGGATCTCATGAAGACACCCTTGCATGTACCTGCACTCAGCCAGGACTGGAGCTAAAGCTCTGTGCCTTAGCTCAAACCCACAGCCCCACAACAACCCACACTGGACAGATGCCACGAGACTTTGCTGTCCCTTATTGCATGTTGCACAGTGTGTGAGCTCCCCAACAGGAAGTTCAGGAAAGCTTTGCTAGGGTAGCTGCAGCTGGTGCTTTCAAAATGAATGCAAGGCGCTTGGATGAAGTGGAGGGGCGAAGCAGTGATGTCATAATCTCTGCCTCGTTCAACCACAGAACTCTTTGCTATCATTGAGAAAATGCATTGTTCTCCGAATGACGCCTGTGCCAAGCGAGGTGTTTACTAAGCAGCAGGGATTAGCAGAGTAACAAGTATAATGGCCAGCTTGTCTTCTGGGACACACACACGTCCCAGAAGACAACGGGGCGGCTCGCCGCAGAAGAAGATGTGACGTCCTAGGCAGCGGCCTGGCTGGATCGGAAGTACTCTTAGTACTTCCATAAAGGTACTAGAAAAAGAAACAAAAAATTTACATATCCAAAAACTAGGGGTTGAGAGGTAGTCTTTCATTTAAGACCAACTCTCTAAATTTGGTGGAACTCCGCTTTAACATAATAAAATTACAATTAGATAACAAACATGTAACTGCATGGTGGGTGGTGGGGGGGATGGAGATCCGCAGGAATACAGGGCCCCTTACGCAATATTTCAAAACCCCGAGTCAGGACGTAACAGTGCCTGTAGACAGATACACACATTTCTGGTTTGGCATGGGTGGACTGGATGTCAGTAGCTGTCCTCACGCAAAAATCTATTGACATGAGTGTCTACACACCTAAACGAGGCATTCATCCCAACCCCTAATCACACATAGCCACCCCCTAGTTCATAGTAGGGGAGGTTTAGCCCCTGCGGATCTTCATCACCACCACCGTCTGTTATATTGTATGGGTCGAGGCATGCTTCTGGATTGGACGTAGAGGTTTCTAGCTTCAAGCTCAAATTTAAAGTATACCCGAACCTACAGATCTGTGACTACCTCAATACACCTATATATCCACACGACGGGGGCTGCGAGATGGGGTACACAACACCCATAACCTCCGCTGCGCCATTTACACACAACTGGGACTACACCCTTACGACAGCAATAAATCGCCCCCTAGGTTTCGAACTCCATTTAGAAACCTCCCAATTATACTGGGGCTCGCCGCCCCATGTTAATACTCTATATGGCTGTCTGATGTGTAGACCAATTCCACTACACAGAGCGCTCCCCAGTAGAAGCGAGCCCTCCTCTTTCTACTCCCCCTGCAAAAGGATGGGAGGGGAAAAATTTTTATTTATTCTGACAAAGCAGCCACCCAACAGCTTCTCTCGCGTTACAAAGAGAGTCTATGCACACACTCTGCTGGTATAGAATGAAATGGTAGGTAGATGTTACAACCTGAAGTCACCGACACAGATCCATGCCACACACTGCATTCTCCTATACCAGCTAATACCAAAATGACCGGTTAGCGGATAGATACCCCAGCTGCACCCTGCCTGCTCAAATTGCGTAAAGCAACGCCCGTGAAGAGCCTGATGTGCTTAGTAGGTGGCACACCCACTCTCCCACATCAAAGCTCTCGCTCCAGTGCCTTCCTACCCAATACCGAAGGGAAAATAGGCCTACTCAGCCTCAGATACCCTAACCGCTTTTTGATCCTCCGCAGGACAGGACACAGGACCCTTACTCACATACCTCTGGATTAAGAGGAATACCTGTATCAAGCACTATTAGGTAGGACAACAACGAGAGCAAATCTTTTATAAGTTACCAACAGGTTGAGTTAAGTTTAGCATAGCATGTTAGTCCCTAGATGTTGTTAAGGGTTATTTAAGACGTTCTAGTACATTCTATGGTTAAACACACTACAAGGTCTGCAATATTACTGTTGGGCTATAAAGAGGCCTATAGGGGGTCCCGAATTGACTCCTACACCGCACATGTTCGACGACGGGTCGCACAGAATTCACTCCAAATCCAATCTGAATCCTCCACCCCATACATACATCACCTCACACTTCTTAAACATCACCTACTCCCCAACCTGCAACATATAAACCGATCACCTCACCCCGAGGCTTCCAGACTACACCTCAACACTAGTCTGCTAACTTCGTTGACCTCCTCATCTTGCTCATAACACTTCCCTCTCTGTCTAGCAGACAGCACCTCCTATCCGAACCTCACCTGTTACCACCGACTTCAGCTACTCCCCCACTCAGTGGCGTTCCACTTCACAAACCTTGATAAATACACATACATCTGACCTGTCCTCGCGCCGCTAAACCACTCCGGGTATACCTGATACCAGGTTTATACTTCCTGCGGACTAGCGAGCAGGCTCTCGCTATTCACCGGAAAAGAAAGCCCACACACACGGGCACGTTTCCGTACCCTTGTCCACAGTCATCCCCTGACTAAAGAGTGATACACATACACAACTTTCTCCCCCAACCCCTCTCCTTGCCCTACACCTCTACCAGATAGCGTAACCTTCCTACACAGGACACAAATCCTTTATAATCTAGTCTCCACTTCCTTACTTCTTCTTTCCTCCTCCGACAGACAAACACAGCGATACACCAACCTCCCCTCTCTATTTGCCAACACTGCAAGACCTGAACCATATCTACAATATGCCACAATTGCCATGCACTAAACATAAAACAATCAAAATAACATCCCTAAATGTACGGGGACTTAACCTACCAGAAAAACGCTCTCAATTACTACTATCTTTACAAAGAAATAATGCAGACATTGTCTTCCTTCAGGAGACCCACTTCAGAAAAGGCTCCATCCCAAAACTCTCCAACTACCGATTCCCTACAGCCATTCACGCTCCTAATCAATCTTCAAAAACCAAAGGAGTCTCTATTCTGTTCGCAAAAAACTGCCCTTTTCGGATCAAAGACACATGCATAGATGAGGAAGCACGCTACCTTTTTGTGAAAGGCACGCTAAATGGTACACGCATTACCCTAGCCAATATATACGCGCCTAACACGAAACAGGTCCCTTTCTTCAAATCCACTTTACAAAAACTCTCCTCCTTCCAAGAAGGCCTTCTTGTCCTAGGAGGAGATTTCAACGTCCCTCTAAATCCCCTACACGATACCTCTGCAGGGACCACAACCATGCCATATAGCGCTTTGAGAGCCATTAAAACACAACTAAAGGAGCTGTCATTACATGACTCCTGGCGCACACTTCACCCGAATGAGAAGGATTTCACATTCTACTCGGCTCCCCATAACCGATACTCTAGACTCGACTACCTATTTCTATCTCAAAGGGACCTACCGATGTTAATCAAAGCCACCATTGACCCCATGTTTCTTTCGGATCACCACCCTATATCCATGACCCTTAAATGCACTGACGCCCATCCCAGATCCCGAATTTGGCGCCTAGACCCTTCGCTCCTCACAGATGCCGCCGTAACGACTGACATACATAAACGCCTCTCGCTTTACTTCCAGGAAAATAACTCCCCAGACGTTTCACCCATGATACAATGGGAGGCCCATAAAAGCACCATCCGGGGAGAACTAATAGCAATTTCGGCGAAAAAAAGGAAAGAAAGACAGGCACATATTACTGAATTAACCTCCCGTATTCAAGCACTGGAAAGTGCTCATAAAAATTCCCAAGCACCAACAGCCCTTCCAGAATTACTCCAAGCCAGGACTGACCTCCTAGAGGTACTAAACAAACAAACTAAACGAAACTACATACTATCCCAAAAAGTATTCTACGAATACGGCAATAAGTCGGGTAAAATCTTAGCTAGAGCGCTCCGAGCCAAAAGAGCATCCACAACAATCCACTCCGTAACGGATGCTAAAGGAAAAAAAATAGTATCTAATGATCAAATAGCAGACCAGTTTGTACACTACTATACACAGTTGTACAATATACACCCCAATAACATACAAAAGGACAATTCTCATAGAACAAAAAACATCAGAGACTTCCTCACGCAATACAGCCCCGAACCCCTATCTGCTGAAGCGGCGACCGACCTAGAACAGCCTATTTCATCAGCTGAAATGGACATGGTACTCAAACATCTGAAACCAGGCAAAAGCCCCGGTCCAGACGGTTTGACAACAGGGTACTATAAAACGTTCATTGACATTCTCAGACCAAACTTCCTGACGGCGTTCAACTCACTATCTCCTGACAACCCCCTACCTAGAGACTTACTAACAGCTCACATAACGGTAATACCTAAGCCTAACAAAGATACATCCATTGTCGCTAATTACCGCCCAATCTCTTTGCTAAACGTGGACCTGAAAATCTTTGCCAAGATCTTGGCCAACCGTCTCTTGCCCCTATTGCCCAAACTCATCTCATTAGACCAGGTAGGCTTTATACCTGGTAGAGAGGCGAGAGACAACACGATCAAGGCAATCAACATTCATAAATGGTTAACTTCTACCCAACAACAAGGGTTTTTTCTATCTCTGGATGCGGAGAAGGCATTCGACAGGTTGGCATGGGATTACATGTCGGAAGTACTTAAAACAATTGGAATACGAGACCGCATGCTGCAATTTATAATGGCACTATACGCTGCCCCAACAGCGCAAGTCCGGGTCGATGGTCACCCTTAATATTTGTCCTCACGCTGGAACCACTCCTCCAGCGACTAAGGTCTAATCCAGACATCAAAGGTGTGTCCGTCTCCAATAATAAATACAAGCTGTCTGCCTTCGCAGATGACATCCTCCTATTCCTGACAGATCCACACATTACTTTACCCAACTTACTTAAGGACTTTGCCACCTTTAATTCACTAACCAACCTACAGATTAACTTTGCAAAATCGGAAGCCTTAAACATTTCTTTACAAAAAGAGACCCTTACAACCTGTCAATCTAACTTCCCCTTCAGATGGAACCGAGATGCAATTACATATCTCGGGATACGCTTACCGGCTCACCTATCGGACCTCTATTCCAAAAATTACTTACCGATTCTCCAACATATTCAAAAAGACCTAAAGTCCTGGTCATCAGGAATGTTTTCTTGGTTTGGGAGGGCATCGGTAATTAAAATGAACATTCTACCGAGAATATTATATGTCCTGCAAACAGTCCCCATAAAATTACCACGAGCCTTCTTTGCCTCGTACCGCAAGGCATGCAGCAGCTTCATATGGGGCAAGGATCGCCCTAGACTCAGCTTTGATAGGTTAACATTACCCAAATTGAAAGGTGGCATAGCCCTCCCAGACATTACTAAATATCACTGGGCCTGCCAACTATCAAGAATAGTCGACTGGAATGTCCACACCCACACAAAAGCCTGGATACAAATTGAAAATGAATTCTCCCCAATCCCTATCCGACAACTACCTTGGATTTCCCCGACAAAGATACCTCTGGCCTGCAACCAACATCCCCTGATCTCCACCACTCTAAATTCCTTTAAAATAACATGCCGTAAACATCACGTCTCCTCCACTCCAGGCCCGATGACACCACTCCGAAACAACCCAGATTTCCCAGCGGGTCTATCGGCTACATTCCTTGCGGACTATTGGCCCCACACTGATCCGCGTGCAGAACATTTCTTCTCCGGAAGAACCTTTCGAACCATTCCTAATCTACCCACGCATACATCTGGACGTCCCTTCCCGTTATGGACATACTTTCAAATACGTCACTTTATCAACCACCCTCTCGAGAGCTCTAACTATTCCAGACCACTCACACCTTTTGAAACATTGTGTACCCAGACGGAGCCACAACGACATGTGATCTCAGAGATATATGCTCTCCTTTTCTCTGACCACAATCCTAAATCTAACATAGCCACTCGCAGTTGGGAAAGCGAATTGGCATTAGACCTATCAGAAGAAGAATGGGAAAACATATATACCTATATACACAAGGGATCTATTAACGTGTCGACGCAAGAAAATGGCTTCAAAGTATTCTCTAAGTGGTACAAGACCCCACTTAAACTTCACAAAATATCCCCCACGGTCCCCTCCACTTGTTGGAGATGCTCAGAGGGAGAAGGTTCCCTTCTCCACATATGGTGGTCCTGTCCTTCCATTCAACCTTTCTGGAAAGAGGTCCATCGCATCACCTCTAACATAACCACCTATCAAATTGAATTCACTCCAGCCCAAATGCTGCTACACCACTCCTCCATCCCAAAAAAGGAATACCATCGCTCTCTTGCTCTACACCTGATAAACGCGGCAAAAATGTGCATACCGACGCTCTGGAAGTCATCCAAACCCCCTACTATAGCTGATTGGCTCAAACGAATAACTAGAGTAGCAGAAATGGAGGAACTGATCCACCAAGCCAAAGATACACCATCCAAATTCAGGAATACCTGGTCGTGCTGGCATCATTTCCAAACAACAGACGAATACGCTGATCTAATGTCTTAAAGGCTCACACTGTCTTTCCGAGCCTAGTCGGAGGAGGAAACATTAAAATCTATACTACTCTTCGAAACTCCCGTACCCTCACTATCCCCTCTATCCTACCCTTCGTTACGCTCCTTCCCCATCCATAGGGTTGCTACACGATGCCAAAGATGACACGTCCACTCCCGCCTACCCACTATAGACCTTCTCACTGTATCTACTCGTCCCAAGCCCACAATTTCCGTATCCCACTCTAAATCATTTTTATGCCTTTACGATCAACCTCTTAAAGGATTGCTAGTGGTCCGGTGACCGCAATCCTAACACACATTAACCTATTTAGAGGCAACACACCATCATCAACAGAATTCCACTCATAGATAACACACCGATTCCAAACAAACGAAAGTCAATTTAGCTTACGACTAAATGATCCTACACACAGTCACAATTATAGATATAAAACCAGGAGATCCCAGATCTTTTACTACAGCAGTAGACAGATTACTGACTCAAAAACAAGAAGCCAGACAAACACAATAGAACACACCAGTACATTAGGTTACGCCATTAAACACACAAAACCCTAAAAAGACCCCAGTTAATACGCTGTACTCACTATATTAATTCAAGATATAGATACCAGTGTGTGACGGTTCATTACTTGTTTATCATTAATTATTTACTGTTATACCATACTTCAGTACCTAAGTTGCATTAATCAGAGCAGATAATACAATAAGGATGATTACTGTATGTAGCACTCTATACTACTGCATTATAATACTCCTTGTATCTTATCAATCTGTATCACTATAGTGTACTATGACTTTTTATTTACAATAAATAACAATCTGGAAAAAAAAAACAAACAAACATGTAAGCAGGGCTTTAATAACTCATTTGAAAACCCCTGGCTAGCTATGATGGTTGTGTAGGCAGGATGCCTACAGTATGCTAGGTAGGTAGTGGCTGGCCCAGACATGGGAAAGGTTTAATGCTGTACATGGCTGTTCCCAAGCTTTTTGGAGCCAGCCTCTGTGCCCTGTAATATATATAAGGGAGGGGGGAGGCCAGGTTCTGGAGCTTCAGCTTTGGCCGATGAAGAAATAAGGCTGTGACAGCTGCAGGGTGGAACTGCTGCACCTTGCACCGGGAGCCCAGAGATCTGACAGTCCTGGAGAACACCAAGAACACTACTACATTGTTAAGGTATACCTGGACAGCCTAGTAGAGATAATATGGGGATACTCCATTGTATTTGTTCACGTTGGACTGTATTGCCAAAGTGTTTAGGTAGAAGTTGCTTCCACTGTCCTAAGCCTGGTTCGAAGTTATTTTAAGGTTGTGCATGATGAGTTCTAGCTTATGAAAGAACCTGGGTCAGTAAAGCACATATAGGGTATGAAGCAAAGCCACTATTACGGCAGGACAAGTCAGAAGAGGAATTCAGTTTCTATAGGTATACCTATTCTGGTCTTTTGGCAGGAATGCCTGGCTGTATAGTGTCCCTGCTGGTATGATGGGGGCTCTGAAGTCTAGTACCGGCTGGAACAGAAGCCAGGGCTCCCACTAAATTTGGGGTACAGAAATAATTCCCCAGGGAAAATTCAAGGGGCTCAGTGCCTTCTAATTTGAATGGGTCTGCCTGGTCTGTCCATGGACTGGGAAGGCAGAGAATCTGCAGTGTCGTTATGTTGTACGTGTTTGTACAGTTTTAAATGGATTTCATTTGTGTGGCTTCATGCCCAGATGTCTATTGAAGTCACACCTGAACTTGAAAAAAGTATTGCAGGAACTACTTTTGCAAATTGTTGTTGCGCTGCTAAAGGCTCAGCATGGGAACCAGAGGTGCCCACTACAGTGATTTACAGGGATCCCACAGGAATGGCACAGATATACTTACTATGGTCCAAGCTGGACCATTGTAACTATGCAAAATAGTCCATACCTGAAGTTCAGCTTTAAGGAAAACTCAAAATAAAGATAGTGACACCCAAGAATTAGGCTGTCTAGACTGTGTATAAAGAACATGACTTGAGTATATACTCACTGACAGCTCAGCTCTAGGCTGTGTGCAAGTTGTATGGATGCTCACTGACATCTCAGCTCGGGGATATGTGTGCAGCTTTGATCACTGCTCTACAAGCTTTGTACAACCACTTTTCTAAACAAGGGTTTAACTTGATCTTTCAGAGAGTTTTCGGCTCAGAATAATCCAGCTTCATTAATTCCTCTCTTCATTACTCTATGTTAATTTGTCCTACAGCTTCTGGCCACTTACACAGACACCAGAGATCCCTTGATTGTAGAAAATTTACTGGAAAAACGAAAGAATCATCATTCGTTATTCTGCCTATTTTCCTTTGTAACACTACCCAGTCATTAAACATACAACTTAGGTATGCCAGCATAATCAAATTACTTGCACTGGGTTGTACATACACAGCACAATTTTTAACGGGGGGCTTCATCCTCTTTAAGCAGTTTACACAATTTTCTTCTCCCCCCCTTCTGTTAGATAATTGGGCACTGAAAATTTTCCTCCCTTAATAACTTTTTGTTAATAAATATCACGCATCCCAGGAGGCTTCTGGGCACCTCCAGCACACAGGGCATGTTGTTGGTACCTATCATCAGGGGCTGGCTGCAAGAACACGGAAGAGAAAGCCAGCCCTCTGGTGATGTCAGAATATGGCAACTTGGTACCGAGAGTGCATTGGAGTGGAAGGTTACACTAGACAACACTGGATTAGCTGGGTGTGTGAATATGTTTTTTTTAAGTCAACCAAGCAGTCACAATAAAAGGGCAAAAAAATTATAACGGTGAGAGTGAGGTGCATCTTTAAAAAAATAGGCACCGTACTAGCAATAGAGAACTAAAGGCAAAACCTTTTTTTTTTTCATTATGGATAAAGTTCAGGAGGGTTATAACCCCTGACAGGTTTTTTTTTTCCTTGCCATCTGTGTTCCCTTCACTTGTTCCATAGCCAAAACAGGAAGTGAGAAGAAATTCCACCAAAGTGGAGGAATCCCTGGTTGTCACCAAAACCATACATGTCAGCTGTCCCGAATTTGCTGGATCAGTCCCGTGTGTTTTTATTTTTGTCCCGTGATGGCTGCATCCTGGTTTGTGTCCCGGGGATACAACATGAGGCATACCTCCCACCTATGAGCGAAACTATCTCCATAATATGGAGCAGGCATGAGTATCGGTGGGTACCTCTGTCCACGATGCGGACCCACAGATGCACTGTCAGCTCATCACTGCTGTCCCTTTGTTGGCAAGTGAAGTTCCTTCTCCACCTAGCAGGTGGTGCCTTGCTGCCTCAGGAACAGAGTGAAGTCCTAAGGGGAATGATGTTCCCCTTTAGCCTCCATAGGGTTCACAAGGGAGAGCAGCAATCTGATTGGCTGTTGCTATTCCTCAGTGATCTTCTGCAGCCATCTTGGTTGGGGCAGTTCTAATAAATAGCAATGCCTCGCTGGATTTGGTGCACATTTGCAAGTAATTAGTGTAGGGACAGGAACCCCAATTTAGTAGGGACAGAGAGGTAGAGTCAGGGAAAGGTTCCAGTGCAAGGAGGGACAGAGTTGGGGACACCGCTGTATGCAACCAGTACCAATCTCTACTACTGCTGCCACCACTTGCTTCAGGCCTATTTGAGCCACCACCTGTGTCAGCTACCTGCCAGTTTGCCACCCCTCCAGCAGATGTTGCCTCAGTAAGGCCAACTCAGTCTGTGCTGTGAACCTCTGTACCTGAGGATATACCGCTGTACAACTGCACAACAAGATTTTTTTTGTTAACTTTAACGAATTTTATATGTAGAACAAAAACTTTATTTCTATTGTTACCTTTATTTTTTCAAATATTATTATTATTATATTATAATATCTCCTTATTTAAATAAACACCATATACTACACCATGTTTGTAATATGAGCATCATGCTAAATTAAGTACACCAACCTAAACCCAAAGGATTATGCAATCTATTTTCAGTCTCCCTATTCATAAGAACACAGACACAAATGTATTCAGAAGTTAATTAATCTACAAGCGTGTCTCTGAAACGTGACGGGAAAGCTAAACACAATAACAAAGAGAAAAGGTACAAGCAAGATGCATACTGTATGCAGGAGAGTTTTCAGGTTCATTGCTATCTGAGATATCACAAGACATCACAACAGTTTCCCCCAAATTCTTGCTCATAACCCTCACTCCAGAATTCAATTCAGAATTGAATGTATGGACACAGGCAAATACGCAGAAGTGGTTTCTGCATTATTGGAGGCAAGGAGGCAGCTTGTTACCATATGCCAAGGTGACAGCCTCATTACATGTCTGCAATGGAGATTTCCAACAGCAGGAAGACCACTTGGTACATACATTTAAAGGTACCAGAAAAAACACAATGCAAATGTTATAAATTGAGTTGCAGTTCAGTGAGTAAAATAAGTATTTGATCCCCAACCAACCAACGATAATTCTAGCTCCCACAGACTGTCTATAGGATGTGCTCATGTGGTACATAGATTAGTCCTGTCATTTTAAGAAGGTGCTCCTAATGTCAACTCGTCATGTGTATAAAAGACACCTGTCCACAGAATCTCTTTCTTCCAAACCTCACCATCATGGGCAAAACCAAAGAGCTGTCAAAGGACATCAGGGACAAGATTGTAGACCTGCACAAGGCTGGAATGGGCTACAAGATAATCAGCAAGAAGCTTGGTGAGAAGGAGACAACTGTTGGAGCGATTATTCACAAATGGAAGAAATACAAAATAACTAACAATTGCCCTCGGTCTGGAGTTCAATGCAAGGTTTTGTCTTATGGGGTAAGAATGATCATGAGAAAAGTGAGAGATCAGCCCAGAACTACATGGGAGGAGCTTGTGAATGATCCCAAGGGAGTTTGGACCACAGTCACCAAACAAACCATTGGTAAAACTAAAGATGGGTAGTAGATGGGTCTTCCAGCAGGACAATGACTCAAAATATACCGCCATTTCATTGTAAGTGAGCAAACTTACAAAATCTGCAGAGGATCAACTAAGTATTTTCTCCACTGTATAAAGGATGATATTATCACAATGCCTGGTTGTATAAATAAAAAGCACCTTAAAGGGGTTGTAAAGGTAAAAGTTTTTTAGAATAGAATGCATTAAGGTGAAAAAACATCCGACAATACCCCCCCCAGCCCCCCGTTTTACTTACCTGACCCCTCAAATGTCCTGCGCTCGCCCCTGACATCCTCTTCGCCGCTCAGCCTGGCCGTTGATTGGCTAGAGTGGATAGATTGAAAGCAGCGCAGCGATTGGCTCGTGCTGCTGTCAATTACATCCAATGACGCGGCGCGCCGGGGGCGGGGTCGAGTGATACAGTGAGCGGCTATGGCTGCCGGCTGTATCACGGGAGCGCATCCGCCGAGGGACCCCAGAAGACCAGGTTCGGGGCCACTCTGTGCAAAACGAGCTGCACAGTGGAGGTAAGTATAACATGTTTGTTATTTAAAAAAAAAAAAAAAATATATATATATATATATATATATATATATATACATATCTTTAGTGATCCTTTAAGGAAATAAAAAAAGGAAAAGATGCTGTATCATTTGTATTCGACGAAAGCTCACAATATAAGCTGTTACAATCTGTACAAACTCCTTTTCCTAACAGCTATGAAGTGCAGGATCTTGTCTGACTCAATACAAATTCTAAATCAGTGTTGCTGAAGAACTGGACCCAAAAAGTAAGTAGAATCTGGTGTGATCTCCAGTTTTAAGAGGCAGCTTTCTATTACACGGGGCCCTAGAACAGTCAAAAGAACAGTGGGAAAGATTAGAGGGCCACGCGACTTTATGATACGTTCAGCACAAATGATTCTCAAATCAAATGGTCAACAGGTAAAATCCAATGCGTTTCAGAGGCTTGCAACTTCCGATTCATCAAGGCTTATGGTGGCAATGATAGAAATAATACTAAACATTGAGAACCGCGGATCAAGTATTATGGTAAGGTAGGAATTGTCCAAGAAAATTTAATACAATTTGAGCTACCTGGATCGATGCACTAGGTAACTAGCTGTAGCTGTGAATAACCAATATTTGATCAATACAGAGCTTAGCTGAAAAAGAAAACTCTTTTTTTCTCCCTTTTTCTGTTATCTGAAATACATACCAGGCCCTCTTACAAGTGCTTTGAGGCTATATGAGCCCTCCCTCATCACTTCGTCTTTCCCATATATCTGTTTTGCTTGTATTCCGCCCTGCCCTTTGCTCTATGCCACCCCCCACCCCCCCCCCCCCCCCCAAGCACTAAGTATACGCTGAAAGCTGTGAGTGTAGTATTGAATACTGTTATGAAACTCACCAAAAATGTTATGTTAAAAAAAAAAAAAGAATTATCATGGCAACAGTGCTGACATCAGACTGAACAGATGTGTCTGCACTGTAGAAGTGGTGGTCAACTTTAATATGGGGACCTTTAATATGGTGCAGCCCCCAACATCACCAAAGGGCCACACATTAAATTCAGTGAATATTCATTATCAGAGACTGCATAACACAAGGAGCTTGCAGACATGATACAAGAGATGGTCAGAGATGGTGGACTGTCAAGAGACTGAACATATTACGGGAGTTGCTGGAGACATGCTTCAGGACACAATCATAGACTGGAGGCAAATTACATGAGACTGCTAGAAATCACTACTATAGCAGGACAATGGGGAAACACAGATTAGTGTCTGCAGGGGCCCCAATGGCAACACAAATAGCGCCAGAGGCCTGCATGCGGTCCCTGGGGTCTAGATTATTGTCTAGTAGTAATCTAGTCCTTCTTTACCACCAGCATAATCCCTGGAGAAGGGGGAGTTGCAAGCCCCCCAAAACACAATGGCTTTTTTATATTGACCTTTCATTTTGTGATTAATAAATCCATACTGGATTTATCATACAGTTGGGTGGCACTCTCTTCCTTACCACTTTCCTTTAGTACAAATTCAAGGGATATTTAATGTAGTCTTTCACTTCACATCGTTTTAGCAAATCTAAAGGAAATTGTACAATCAAATTGAAATATATACAGTATGTTCTGCTTTCTGGAAAACATATGTACCAGAAGTGATTGATCAAGTAGATAGAAAACTACAGTGGGGCAAAAAATATTTAAACCCCTGCAGATTTTGTAAGTTTGCCCACTTACAAAGAAATGAATGGTTTATAATTTTTTATCATAGGTGTATTTTAAATGATAGAGACAGAACATCAACCAAAAATCCAGAAAAAAAACCCACAAGACACAAAAAAAGCTATAAATTAAGTTGCAGTTCAGTGAGTGAAATAAGTATTTGATCCCAAAGCAAAACACAACTTAGTACTTGGTGTAAAAACCCTTGTTGGCAAGCAAAGAGGTAAGACGTTTCTTGTAGTTGGTGACCAGGAGGATTTTGGTCCACTCTCTCCTTTACAGATCTTCGAGTTGCCAAGTGACAACCAAGAAACCTTAAGGATTTAGAGAAGACCTGTAAAGAAGGGGGGAACAAAATCCCTCCTGAGATGTGTGCAAACCTGGTCACCAACTACAGGAAACGTCTTACCCTCTGTGCTTGCCAACAAGGGTTTCTCCACCAAGTACTAAGTCATGTTTTGCTTGGGGGTCAAATACTTATTTTACTCACTGAACTGCAACTTAAAGTGGGGTTCCACCCAAAAAAAAAAAAAATACATGAAAAATCCTAAAAAAAAAAATACAAAAAAACATTTGGATATTTTTTTTTTTTTACTTACCTCTAAATGCCTGTTGCTAGGTGGTCCCTCGTAGTCTGCCTCTTCCAGTGCCTGGGCTGGTGACATCACTTCCCCCTCGGCACAGGAAGGGCTCAGCTCTGCTCCCTCCCTCCTGTCAATCATCTGGGACCCATTACAGGTCCCAGGTGACTGAGCGGCCAATCACAGCGCGCGGCGCCGCTCGCGCATGCGCAGTGGGTGCCAGGCTGTGATGCCGGCGCCGCTGAACGGAGGGGGAGACGAGCGGGGCTTCGATCCCCCGCATCGCTGGACCCTGGGACAGGTAAGTGTCCAATTAAAAGTCAACAGCTGCAGTATTTGTAGCTGCTGACTTTTAATTTTTTTTTTAATGGACCTCGGGTGGAACTCCTCTTTAATGTATAACATTTGTATCATGTGTTTTTTCTGGATTTTCGGTAGATATTCTGTCTCTATAATTTAAAATACACCTATGATAAAAATTATAGACCCTTCATTTCTTCGTAAGTGGGCAACTTACAAAATCTGCAGGGGATCAAATGATTATTTTCCTCACTGTACATGTCTAGCTAATTGTACACACAATAGGCCTAAGAGAAAGAACATGTCTGGCTAAATGTACACACTTAAGAGAAAGAACAAGAGCAGTGACATGGCGGAGGTAGAAAGCCTGTTGGTAATCTGAATGGCAGAGGTGCCCGGTGTTGTCTGTCTAAGGATGGGTTGAAGCCATCATATTTGACGAACATTAAACAGATTTATTTAACCAAATAGCTTTATTTACTTTTTGATGAAATAAAGCTATTTTGTTCAAATATGTTGACTTAGACCAATCCTTAGACACACCACACTGGACACCTCTGCCGTGTGGATTACCAACAGGGTTTTTATCCTACCATTACAACACCTGCCTGAGTATCCTTTAGAGGATCCAGGATTGGGACCCCCATGGCATTGAGAGTGACCAAATTCATCCTGCATGAAGACAGGGTTTTATATCCACCTGCATTTACCCAACTGGGTCACCGCAACCTCAACCTCAAGTAGTTATTATTTTTCTTTTCCTTTATTTCTTTTTGTGAGGTATCTACTTTATTTTAGATACATACTACACTTGTAGGGCTCTCCCGCTTCCCCACTCTTTTTTTTCAGTAGAGACCTCAATCTTTTCTCTGGATCTTCAATCTGCTTTTTCATTCTGACTCCTCGGACCTTCGAGGACCACCACCATCTGAATCCAAAAGCAGGGACAAATTGCTATGGTATGCTTGCACTGCAGGCTCAAATCGGCCCATGGATATTTGCAAGCATAGCGAACACAATCCCAGAATCTAGAAAATAGCACACTGATGTTTAGATTGTACAGTGCAGCCCTACTTTCCTTTATGTGTATATTTTCTGAATAATGCTGTTTTATGCTTTCACTCCTTCAAAGCTCTAGCTCTAATGCCCCGTACACACGGTCGGATTTTCCGACGGATGTGTGATAGGACCTTGTTGTCGGAAATTCCGACCGTGTGTAGGCTCCATCACACATTTTCCATCGGAATTTCTGACACACAAAGTTTGAGAGCTTGCTATAAAATTTTCCGACAACAAAATCCGTTGTCGGAAATTCCGATCGTGTGTACACAAATCCGACGCACAAAGTGCCACGCATGCTCAGAATAAATTAGGAGACGAAAGCTATTGGCTACTGCCCCGTTTATAGTCCCGACATACTTGTTTTATGTCACCGCGTTCAGAACGATCGGATTTTCCGATAACTTTGTGTGACCGTGTGTATGCAAGACAAGTTTAATCCAACATCCCTCAGGAAAAAATCCATGGATTTTGTTGTCGGAATGTCCGATCAATGCCCAACCATGTGTACAGGGCATTAGCTCTTCACACCAATAGCTCTTCACACCAAGAAAGGTGCAAGTTGACATTTTACTGGACAATAAACAAAAAAAATAATCTAAAAAAATAAAAATAATAAAAAAAAGTCAGTCTATGTACAGATTTTTATCTTTTCTTGGAACCTCCATTCCTAGCAGCAGCATGTGAAATTATGTACGTGCGCGTATCGTGACCACATTGTGTTCATCAGTACTTGCGCACTGTGAAGCTACCAATTACTCTTTTGTGGTGGGATATATCTTACATGATGACAAAACCCTCAGAGGCTCCCATTATCATATATAACAAAAGAACCCCCCACCCTCATATATAGGTAAGCACTAAAAAACCTGAATTTCAAATGTACCTCCAGAGAAAATATTTGTTAACAGACACAATACTATATAATCTATAAAAACATTATTTATAAATATCTTTTTAAAGGAAACATTTAGACCATTAAAACATATAATCAATCAAAATTCATAAATCATAATAACCCAACTAATATTAACTGTATAAATCACTTAAAATTTACGCATTTCTTGATATGTAATAATTTTTTCAGGATATGTGCTGAGGGATGTGTTTTTTTCCTTTTTGTGCAATATAAAGTCTCAAATATATCTGCAAACAATTATATTGTATGATATTGACATATATTATACAATATACACTCACTGGCAAATTTATTAGGTACACCTTGCTAGTACCGGGTTGGACCTTTTGCCTTCAGAACTGCCTTAATTCTTCGTGGCATAGAATCAACAAGGTACTGGAAACATTCCTCAGAGATTTTGGTCAATATTGATATAATAGCATCACGCAGTTGCTGCAGATTGGTCGGCTGCGCATCCATGTGAATTTTCCATTCCACCACATCCCAAAGGTGCTCTATCGGATGAGATCTGGTGACTGTGGTGGCCATTAGAGTACAGTGACCTCATTGTCATGTTCAGGAAACCAGTGGTGAGATGATCTGATCTTTGTGACATGGGGCATTATCCTGCTGGAAGTATCCATCAGAAGATGGGTACACTGTAGTCATAAAGGGATGGATATGGTCAGCAACTGTATTGTAATATAAAACAATAAAGGCTGTGGCATTACAGCCCCTTCCTGCCCAGGCCATTTTTCAGCTTTCAGCGCTGTCGCACTTTGAATGACAATTGCGCGGTCATGCTACACTGTACCCAAACAAATCTTTTATCATTTTCTTCACACAAATAGAGCTTTCTTTTGGTAGTATTTAATCACTGCTGGGTTTTTTATTTTTTACAACAACAAAAAAAGACCAAAAATTTTGAAAACAAAATATTTTTTACTTTTTTTCCTGTCAGTAAATTTTGTAACTAAGTAATTTTTCGCCTTCACTGATGTGCGCTGATGAGGCGGCACTGATGGGCACTGATAGGCTTAACTGGTGGGCATTGATGAGGTGACACTTATGGACACTGATGAGGTGTCACTTATGGGCACTGATTAGGTGGCACTGATGAGGAGGCACTAATATGCCGCACTTATGGGCACTGATAGGTGGCACTGATATGTGGCACTGATGAGCACTGATAGGCGGCACTGATGGGCACTGTTAGGTGGCACTGATGGGTACTAATAAGCGGCACTGGTGGGCACTGATAGGCGGTACTGATGGGCACTGATGGGCGAAACTTATGGGCATTACTGATGGGCATTGATTGACAGCAGTGATGGGCATTGATGGGCAGCACTGACTGGCATCGCTAATGGGCACTGATTGGTGGCACTTGTGGGCAGTGGTGGGCACTGATTGCTGCCACTGGTGGGCACTGATAGCTGGCATTGGTGGGCACTGATTTGTGACACTATATTGCAATATTGTAATCAGGGCACTGATGACATTCCTAGATGTCCCCGTGCATGGAGATGCCGCTGATCGGCTCTCCTCGCCACACACTCTGTCAGTGTGAGGCAAGGAGCACCGATTACCGGCACTTCCTTGTTTACATGTGACTGGCTGTGATTCACATGGTTAAAGAGCCGCGGACGCGGCTCTTTACAGAGATTGGGGTCGCGCCGTGTCCTAGCAACATTGCACGGCTGCGAGAGCGACCGTTCCGTTTTTTAACCCTAAAATTCATAATGTGCAAAAAAAAAAAAGGAAAGAAAAAAAAAAAGCACAGAATGAACTACAGATTTTTATTACATTACCTGGATTTTTACAATTGTCATTAATATCAGAAGGTACTTTATACAGTTTCGTTTCTATTTGCAATGCACATGTGAAATCCTTAATGCCATGTACACACGAGTGGACTTTTTGACTGGACTGGTTAGGCGGTCTATCCGACGGACTTTCGGTGGACTTCAGATGGACTTTCCCAACGAACGGACTTGCCTACACACGATCAACACCAAAGTCCGACAGATTCGTATGTGATGACGTACACCGGACTAAAATAAGGAAGTTGATAGCCAGTAGCCATTAGCTGCCCTAGCGTTGGTTTTCGTCCATCGGACTAGCCTACAGACGAGCAGACTTTTCGACCGGACTCGAGTCCATCAGAAAGATTTGAAACATGTTCCAAATCTAAAGTTAGTCAGATTTTCAACCGAAAAAGTCCGCTGCAGGTCCGATGAAGCCCACACACGGTCGAATTGTCCGCCGGACCAGTCCGGTCGAAAAGTCCGCTCTTGTGTACGCGGCATAACAGCAGTCTGATCACATTTTCATTTTAGGTAGACCACCACTTATCTGGTGTATATTCAGATGCTGGAGCATACACTTCATAGCAAAACACATGTCCTAGTAAATTTACCATATGTACGCTGTGGCCTGCATATGTGTACATCACAGGTGCATAGTAAATACTGCAAGCAGGGCCAGTGCTACCACTAGGCGAACTAGCCAGCCGCCTAGGGCGCACTGCCACCTAGGGCACAGCCATGGCCAGTGCCACATTTTTCTCCTGTCGCTTCCTCATCCCTGGTGGATGTCACCTCTAGAGCCACCGTCCTTCCCCCCCCCACACACCGGTGCACCTGCACACAGCAGAAGTGAGCTGAGACCCCAACACCAGAAAAGGTTATTGACTGCATGATGGTGATTGCCTGCTCGCTGCAGCTGAAATCAGCCCAAAGCCCCGATCGCCGCCTGTCATTGCCCACCAGCATGGAGCTTGGGGTGGAGATGTCGGTGTGGCCGGTCTGCAGGAGTGTATGGCTGCTATGGAGGTGCAGGGTGGAGAGGCAGCTGGAGGACGTGCTGCACCTGGCAGGGCACCTCTCCCATCACCGACCTGCAGCGTGAGAACCGAAGGCTGCAGGAGTAGGTGGCCGAACTCTGCTGTCAGGTGGAACCGTGGAAGCACTGAGCTGGGTGGGGGGACAGAGTGGGGACTCACAGACCAGATACTTCAACCATGCACTGCTCGCTGTGTCCGGAAAGGAAGCTCAGGTCAGCTTAACGAGGGGGCAGCACACATCACAGGGGGTATAGTCTATACAGGGCACTGTGTGCAGGAAGGGGGGGCAGTTTGTGCAGGAAGGGGGTGAAGGGTTAAAGGGGGGCAGTGTGTGCAGGAAGGGGCAGTGTATACAGGAAGGGTGGTGCAGGGTTAAAGGGGGGAAGTGTATACAGGAAAGGGGGGTGTAGGGTTAAAGGGGGGCAGTGTGTGCAGGAAGGGGGGCAGTGTGTACAGGAAGGGGGATGTAGGGTTAAAGGGGGGCAGTATGTGCAGGAAGGGGGTGTAGGGTTAAAGGGGGGCAGTGTGTATAGGAAGGGGGGTGTAGGGTTAAAGGTGGTGTAGCATTAAAGGGGGGACAGTGTGTGCAGGAAGGGGGTGTAGAATTAAAGGAGGGCAGTGTGTGCGGGAAGGGGGTGTAGCGTTAAAGAAGGGCAGTGTGTGCAGGAAGGGGGTGTAGCTTTAAAGGAGGGCAGTGTGTGCAGGAAAGGGGTGTAGCATTAAAGGAGGGCAGTGTATACAGGAAGGGGAGTGTAGGGTTAAAGGAGGGGCATTATGTGCAGGTAGGGGGGCAATGTGTACAGTTTTTTTTTGGGGGGGGGCAAGTAGCTGGTCTTGCCTAGGATGCAAAAAAGTCTAGCACCGGCCCTGAGTATGCAAGGATAGGATTTGAGTGTCTGCTTTTGAAGGGTTAAGCGGGGGCTGTGTGTATAGGAAGGGGGGTGTAGGGTTAAAGGGGGTGTAGCAATAAAGGGAGGACAGTGTGTGCAGGAAGGAGGTGTAGCATTAAAGGAGGGCAGTGTGTGCGGGAAGGGGGTGTAGCGTTAAAGAAGGGCAGTGTGTGCAGGAAGGGGGTGTAGCATTAAAGGAGGGCAGTGTGTGCAGGAAGGGGGTGTAGCGTTAAAGAAGGGCAGTGTGTGCAGGAAGGGGATGTAGCATTAAAGGAGGGCAGTGTATACAGGAAGGGGAGTGTAGCGTTAAAGGAGGGCAGTGTGTGCAGGAAGGGGGTGTATTATTAAAGGAGGGCAGTGTGCGCAGGAAGGAGGTGTAGCGTTAAAGAAGGGCAGTGTGTGCAGGAAGGGGGTGTAGCATTAAAGGGGGGCAGTGTGTGCAGGAAGGGGGTGTAGCGTTAAAGGAGGGCAGTGTGTGCAGGAAAGGGGTGTAGCATTAAAGGAGGGCAGTGTGTGCAGGAAGGAGGTGTAGCATTAAAGGAGGGCAGAGTGTGCAGGAAGGGGGTGTAGTGTTAAAGGAGGGCAGTGTGTGCAGGAAGGGGGTGTAGCATTAAAGGAGGGCAGTGTGTGCAGGAAGGGGGTGTAGCGTTAAAGAAGGGCAGTGTGTGCCGGAAGGGGGTGTAGCATTAAAGGAGGGCAGTGTGTGCAGGAAGGGGGTGTAGCGTCAAAGAAGGGCATTGTGTGCAGGAAGGGGGTGTAGCATTAAAGGAGGGCAGTGTATACAGGAAGGGGAGTGTAGCGTTAAAGGAGGGCAGTGTGTGCAGGAAGGGGGTGTAGCATTAAAGGAGGGCAGCGTGCGCAGGAAGGAGGTGTAGCGTTAAAGAAGGGCAGTGTGTGCAGGAAGGGGGTGTAGCATTAAAGGGGGGCAGTGTGTGCAGGAAGGGGGTGTAGCGTTAAAGGAGGGCAGTGTGTGCAGGAAAGGGGTGTAGCATTAAAGGAGGGCAGTGTGTGCAGGAAGGAGGTGTAGCATTAAAGGAGGGCAGTGTGTGCAGGAAGGGGGTGTAGTGTTAAAGGAGGGCAGTGTGTGCAGGAAGGGGGTGTAGCATTAAAGGAGGGCAGTGTGTGCAGGAAGGGGGTGTAGCATTAATGGAGGGCAGTGTGTGCAGGAAGGGGGTGTAGCATTAAAAGAGGGCAGTGTGTGCAGGAAGGGGGTGTAGTGTTAAAGGAGGGCAGTGTGTGCAGGAAGGGGGTGTAGCATTAATGGAGGGCAGTGTGTGCAGGAAGGGGGTGTAGCGTTAAAGAAGCGCAGTGTGTGCAGGAAGGGCGTGTAGAGTTAAAGGGGGGCAGTGTGTACAGGAAGGGGGTGTAGTATTAAAGGGGGCAGTGTATACAGGAAGGGGAGTGTAGGGTTAAAGGAGGGCAGTGTGTGCAGGAAGGGCGGGTAGAGTTAAAGGGGGGCAGTTTGTGCAGGAAGGGGGTGTAGTATTAAAGGGGGCAGTGTATACAGGAAGGGGAGTGTAGGGTTAAAGGAGAGGCATTATGTTTAGGTAGGGGGCAATGTGTACAGTTTTTTGGGGGGGGGGCAAGTAGCTGGTCTTGCCTAAGAAGCAAAAAAGTCTAGCACCGGCCCTGAGTCTGCAAGGATAGGATTTGAGTGCCCGCTTTTGAAGAATGTGCCAGGTACATGCATAAGCGTTAGTATTGAAGGCTCAGTATATATCCTGTATATGATTTATATCCATAACCTAGTTTTTAGGATATTTTTTTAATTCACGTATTACACTTATACTGAATGTGATAAATGACCTGTCAATTGAGTCCCCAAATACTTCCTAATTTATTTTGTGTTTATGTAGGAAGCAGTAAAACTTAGGAGCTAATATATCACTCCTGTCACTGATGCTGAGCTCACAACTCTTGTATAATTCCCACGCCTGTGTAGCTCCCCAAGGAACAACACAATTAACGTGTATATATATATATATATATATATATATATATCACGATGGCTTAAAATAGACATATATCTATCTATGCGCTAAAGATTTTACATCAGTTGTGTACTTCTGGGAAAAGTACCTCCATTTGTTGGTGATTCCGATTATTGAGATTTACTTGGCGTTGAAAGACAGGAGTGATAAAACGACATTTAAATGACATTTTAGAAGAACATTTTGTATGCTGGTGTAAGCTCTAAATCAGCAAAATGTATATCGCTGACCAAGAAGTTTAATCTGTTTAGCTAGCAGGTTCTGCTGGAGTGGTCAAATACAAAAGATTTTTTTTTGTTTAAACTCAAGGGAGAACAAGTTCACCATAGACAAATGAGTTTATTGTTTGGTATTGGCAGCCATCCTTTGAAGTACCACTGACAAGCATCTTAAAAAGGAAAATGTACTGAGTAAGTATGGAGGAGGCCATTGCTCATATCTCCTTGTGAAAATGCTAGCTCATGGGGCTACCATCCTGATCCATCCATTGGATGTCATGCTTTCTGGCTGCAGGAAGTATGTAATTAAGCAACTCAGGAGCTTTGACTTTACTTCGGCACAACAAAAACATTTTCAGAAGGAAGCTAGAAATAGCTCTTTCATTCTTAGCATTAGCTCTTTTTTTCTAAGCATATACTAGCAAAAGAGTGATCTTGCTACATAAAGCTACAAAGTAAGTCTGCTTTAAAAAAAAGACACAAGTTTGTGCAGTTCAACTAATAAAATGGGCAAGATGGGAAATGGGGGGTTGGAATGGTGGAAGGTGCAATCATAGGAAGAGGGAGGGTTAGGGTGGTGGCAGGTGCAATAATGAGAGTAAGGGGTGAAGGGGATCATGCATGGTGGTGACAGAGTGATTCAGCAAGCAGGCACAGGTGGGAGTTATTGAGGGTAATATCTAATGGTTCAACAAAATAAAATAAAGTGCTCCAAGTGCTTGTCACCACCGTGATATCATTCCATGACAAGTAGCTAAATCAGCCTCTTTGCAAACAATATTGACCATTACAATAAAATCGTCAAGAGCGATTGATACTGTATAATCAAAGTGTCCTCATGTCGCTTGTCTTCCCATTGCTCCGATGTCAACCAGTTGCAGAATGTAAAGCAACAGAGGCAAATGTCATAGTGTAATCTGTTTCGGTCTCCAAATGCTGATATCCCGGCAAACAGATAGCATGATGATTTTACTTTTAGGCCACACCTGACACATTTAGTTAGAAGATGACATCTTCAAGGGGATTTTTTTTCGGCCAATCCCCATGAAGACATCTTTCAATGAAACGCATTGGATGTGGCCTATATGCAATGTCATCACGCTATCTGTCTGCCGGGATATCAGCATTTGGAGACCTCTTGCTTGAAAATAGCTCTCAGGATGTTTTAGTGATATTTTAATGGAGATCTTGTAAGTGCATTTCTATTATTAAAGAGGCATTGTTTTCACATGTTACGCTATGAAGTTTGTCTGTTGCTTTACATTCTGCAACCGGTTGACATTGGAGCAATGGGAAGACAAGCAGCATGGGGACACTTTGATTTTAACAAGTGCTCTCGAACATTTTATTGTAATTGTCCAAATTGTTTGGTAAGAGGCTGATTTAGATACTTGGCATGGAGTGATATCACGGTGGTGACAAGCACTTGGAGCACTTTATGAATTGAGCACTTTATTAATATTTCATTGAGCTTTATATGTTCCATACTTAAGGGTAAGAGGCCATTACTTCCACCTTCACTTCCACCTGGGATTATGTACTTTTAATTATGTTGGAGATATTACACAATTTATGAACTTTTCTTCATTATTTTTTCACTTTATGAATTGGGACTTTATTTTTTGAGGTTTTTTATATATATAATATGTTTGCAGATTTATTATTTTTATATTTTGATTTAGCACTCTCCCCAGCGCAGAATTATTTTTGTTTTAATATCTAAGGGTTACAGAAGGGGCTGCAGGGGGGAGATCAGACACAATGCTTAAAGTAGGTGGCATGCACAGGTGCTAAGGTCAGTGCAAAGACAGAGGAAAGAGATCAGGCGCCATGGTGTGGTTAGAGAGTTGTGAGAAGGGTGCAGGCAGGGGGGTAAGAGAAGGGTGTGGGAGTGATGTTAAAAGTGGGGAAAAATGAGTGGGCTTGGCTCTGGGGTATATAAAACTATGGTAGGGATGCAGGTGTGGTGGTAAGAATGGGAATGGGGTTGATACAGGTCAGGCACCATGGAGGGGTTGGTGGGGGTGCAGGCTCAGTAGTAAGAGTGGGGGGGGGGGGTGATGTGGTGACATGTGTGGGGTGAGGGAATGCAGGTGTACTGATCATAGTGAGGGGAGTGGTGAGAGCAGGCAGATGTTAATGGCAAGAGAAAGGAGCAGGGCAGGCAGGGTGTTGGGAGCAAGCACTCATGGCTGATAGTGCCCTTTACTGTCACTGCCACACCGTTATTGCCTCCCAGTGCTCTTCTGGTGGCTGCTCGCTCGCTACCATGTACTTGTGACTTTTCAGCAAAATATTGCCAGTTTTCCAATGCTCCAGTGCATATGCATGTTTTCAATGCCCTTCTGCACCCACTCATGCACGTTATGATTTGCGGAGACATCAAAATGGGGGGGGGGGGATTTTAGATGTTGAATGCTACTGCCACTATATATGCGCAGTAAATTAATACCGTATTACTATTCTTTTTTCAGCAGTGCGCGGGTGAAGGTTGTTGACTACAATTCTGGTACTTAATGTCATCAATATGGTGGCCAGACCCCGTGCATGCACAGTAGTGAACATAGAGACTAGTTGAACATAGAGACTACAGCACAGGACCTTGCCACCAAATTTCTTTACAGCGTTGGAACACATCAAGCATGCTGGGCTTCTTCTACAGGGCAGTCCATTTTTATGTATATGGGGCTTCTTCAATGGAGAAGTCCATTTTTATATGTGCGGGGCTTCTTTAATGGGGCAGTCCAATTTTATGTACATCGGTCTTCTTCAATAGGGCAGTGCATTTTCATGTATAGATTTCTTATGTCTAGTTATAGATGTGATTGAATTGTGGAAATGGTGCAACCTGAATGTGCAGACCTAGAAGTGGTAATAAATTTTACATTTTACTTGGATTATTCAAGATACTAGAGGTATAGTGCTCCGCTTTGGACTTTTTAACTTTATGCTGGCGGATTCCTGCAATCAAATGGATCATGCTGTCATATTAGTCCTACCTGTAGAACTCTAATCCATATACAGGAGGAAGAGACAATTCTCCCGCTTGGAAGGACTTATTCCCCAGGATTTATCCAGATCTCATATATAAACACAGCATGAATGCCTTAAGCTTATGTGATATTCTTTATACTTGCTGGGATATGTGAAGTCTTTAGTTGTCATTTCCTTGGGATCTACTGTATATGCTATCAACTATTATGATCTGCAGCTCTGTGCAACTGAGGATTTATCCCCTGCAGTTTATGTAACTGAGGATTTATACATAGGAACATCATATGTTTCAGTTCAAAGACTACTTACAAGTGATTTTTGATGTGAGATTTATCTCATGAAGCCCTTGTTTCATGTATGGCTTATTGATACAGCACTATTTCAGATGCGATTTCATTCCCTTTTGATGGACTTGGACATTGTAAAGTAAGGCTGTTCTATTTCCCTTTCTTGTTGACCTTCAGTTTGACTATTGCCTTTTGGACATATTTACAGTAGGTACAGCGTTTAAGTCCCTTTTGAACTTCATTGGGCAGTTGGCATGTGGAATATTCTGGATATATTAAGGAAACACAGTTAGGGCCCATGCAAATGGGAACTTTCCTCCATAAAGCGTAAAAACACTGGCGTATTGTGTAAAGTGGTGCATGTAAGTAACCTTTGCGCAAAATACACCAGGTTTGAGTTTTTTCAATGTTTTGGAAATGTAGTGCTAACTTTACGGCATTTTTTTTTTTTTTTTGCATAACAAGTTTGTCTAATACACTATTCTATTTTCAGGAGTTGTACCTTTTTTAAGTTCTAGTATATTTTTCCCTGTATTATTATTTTTTTTATAGAACAAGAGGTACCCACATAGCACATTATCACATCTCTCTCCTCTCCTCCCCTTTTGTCTATAGGATTTATAGCATAGGAAGTTGATATATATATACAGTTAGGTCCATATACTGTATATTTGGACACAGGCACAATTTTCATACTTCTTGCTCTGTATGCCACCAGGATAAAATTAAAACAAAACAATCCAAATGAATTTGAAGTGCAGACTTTCAGCTTTAATTCGAGGGGTTGAACATAAAGGTAAGTACAAATTTTAGGAACTGCAACCATTTTTATACACCATCCCTCCATTTTCAGGGGCTCAAATGTAATTGGACAAATGAATATAATCAATCAATAAAATGTTCATTTTTAATATTTTGTTGAGAATGCTTTACTGGCAATGACTGCCTGAAGTCTGGAACACATGGACATTACCAAAGACTGGGTTTCCTCCTTTCTGATGCTTTGCAAGGCTCTAACTGCAACTGTCTTCAATCATTCTTTGTTTGTGGGTCTTGTGTATGCTCAATTGGGTTTAGATTAGGTAATTGACTCAGCCATTGCAGAATATTCCACTACTTTTCCTTCAAAAGCTCCTGGGTTGCTTTTGCAGTGTGTTTTGGATCATTGCCCATCTGTACTGTGAAGCGCCGTCAAATCAACTTTGCTGCATTTGGCTGAATCTGGGCTGACAGTATATCTCTAAACACTGCAGAATTCATCCAGCTGCTTCTGTCTTCTGTCACATCATCAATAAACACCAATGAGCCAGTGGCACGGGAAGCCATGCATGCCCATGCCATCACACTGCCTCCACCATGTTTTACAGATGAAGTTTAGTGCTTTGGATCATGAGCTGTTCCAAGCCTTCTCCACACTTTTTTCTTACCGTCATTCTGAAACAGATCAATCTTAGTTTCATCCGTCCAAAGAATGCTTTCCTAGAACTCGTCTGGCTTTTTTAGATTTTTTTGGCAAAGTCTAATCTGACTTTTCTATTCTTCAGGCTTCTGAATTGTTTGCACCTTCTTGTGAACCCTCTGTATTTGCTCGCATGAATTCTTCTCTTGATTGTAGACTTTGACAATGATAAACCCACCTCCTGGAGAGTGTCCTTCACTTGTCTGGATGTTGTGAATGGGTTTTTCTTTACCATAGAGAGGATCCTGCGATCATCCACCAATGTTGTCTTCCGTGGATGTCCAGGCCTTTTTATGTTGCTGAGCTCACCAGTGCGTTCTTCTTTCCTCAGAATGTACCAAACTGTTGATCTGGCCAATCCTAATGTTGCTGCTATCTCTCTGATGGATTTGTTTTGTGTTTGAAGCCTTACAATGGCCTGTTTCACTTGCACGGACAGTTCCTTTGAAAGCATGATGTAGGTTAACAGCAATAGATTCCAAATGCAAATACCACACTTAGAATCAACACCAGACCTTTTACCTGCTTAATTGATGAAGGAATAATGAAGGAGTAGCCCACACCTGGCCATGAAACAGCTTTTGATTCAACTGTCCAATTACTTTTGGTCCCTTGAAAAAAGGTGCATGGCTATTCTTAAGAGCTGTAATTCCTAAACCCTTCCTCTGATTTGGATGTACATACCCTCTTGCTGGGTGTCCAGTGTGCTCCTGTTCCTTTAAGGGGGATTGGGCTGCCTCCAGGCCCACCTGCCCCTCATCTATCCATTTAATGCATGTGCTTCCATTGTGGAGACATTTATAAATTCAGTAGTGTTAGGACTGCAAGCATACACAGGGTGCCGTGAAGAGGCCTTGCAGCTTATGCATGCGTTTGCAAATGCGTGCTAACTAAACCCCTGTTTTTAACGCAGACTGTTGGACAGGTTAATTTGGTCAGTTGGCAGACTGGTTGGTGAGTTGAGCTATGGAATGTTCTGTTTTTGTCGTTCATACCCTCAAATTAAACCTGAGAGTATGCCCTTTCAGCCCATATCCATTATATAGATATAGCTTAAATATGTTTTGGTAAATACCTGAAAAAAATGAAAATTGTGCCTGTGTCCAAATATATATGGACCTAACTGTATATTCTGTTTCAATAAACAAATAAATGCATCTCTGTAATGGTTAATATAGTGTTAAATGCATTTTTTTCAAAGCCAGCAATATACAGTATATAGTTAAATTTGACATGGCACAGTCCTCTTGCTGTCTCTGTGCAGCAGAGCTCAGACTGAGAGAGCAAGAAGCCGCAAAAGGATTCAACTGGTTTATGTGCTGATAAGGGCACACTGATAAGAGAAGAAAACAAAGTGACTTAAAGTGGATGTAAACCCTCCATATACCCAGTGAAGTGAACACCCTCAGATGATACACAGAGATGAAACAAATCTCCCTACATGCGTTTTAAATGTATATCTTCAGTCTTCACCTTGATATACTGTTTAGAAAGTGCACATCGTGGTGGAATTTTCTCTTCCTGGTTCCCCTGTAGGAGCGGATTATTGCTAGACACTAAGACAGCTGATTGGAAGATAGGCACACACCCCCTCCCACACATGCAGAGGTTGCTTGTAAATAGTTTAGCACGCTGCTAATCTATTTCTAGCAACCTCCTCCGACACACACTTCTATCTCCTGTCTCAGAGAGATTGTCAAAAGTTATCAGGCTGAGGAACAGAACAGGACAAAGCTATGGTACATAGTGCTTTGAAGAGAGATAACAAAACACTGCAGATAGCAAGTTTCATGAATTGGGTTTACATCCACTTTAAGGCAGCCAATACATTATGTATTTTATTTAATTCAACCAGTGGGTTGAATGAAACAAAATGCCTCGATTCCTCATCCACACATTCGATGTGGATGGAGGAATCCCCTCCCGATGTGGTATTGGAGACTTCCCGCTGTTTGAATACAATGATCAGTGTTGCCGGATATAGCTAGAGGCACTGATCGCTTGGGAAAAACCCTGCAGGCTAGTTGTAAACATGGCGATAGATAGATCGACTTTTGTACAACCGGCCTGTCCATACATGAATCAAAATTCAGCTGGTCCCTGCTGAACTGGCCGAATTTTGATCCTGGTATGGCGAGCTTAGGAAGTGACCTAATCACTGTGCTGCGTCTGACTTACTGTCCATCCACAGACTGGGGTCCACAGCAGCCTAGGCTCAGGTGAAGTGGGTAGCGTAATATTAACCATCATTCAATCCAGAAGGCTGAGAACATCTTGTGGCAGAAATTGAGTACTACAAGGGACACATCTGGATTAAAGGTGAATATTGCATTATTTTTCAGTGGGTTATTCATTTTTTTGTTTTTGGTTTCAGTTTTGCTTCAAGCAAAACTTTTGAATTTACTTTATCCGTTTTTTTAATAATCATATGATTCAAACACAAGCCATAACCCTGGAAATATAATCACGGTGAAAGGCAAGCCATAACCCTGGAAATGTAATCACGGTGAAAGGAGAGAACATATCACACAACTCCTCTTTGTATAGCTAGCAGGCTAAGTAAAGGATAGCCACTTGTTAAAGGAGTCATTCTTTATTGTCTGTAATAATGAGATTTAATGTTTATGCTCTACTTGGTAATAGATCCAGCTTCATCACTATTGATTAAGTTGTCCACAAATTACAACAGAGGCAATAAAAGAAAATAAACATACAGAACAGAAAAGGCACTCCAGCTATAAAGTGGTAACTCTTATCCAGAACTTAGACTAATACACAACAGGCAGCATTCCTCTTCCTTTATATAAACATACAAAGAACATTGTATGCTTAGATGTGCCCAATAGTGGCAGCTGGTAAGAATCAGAATTGTCATCCCTAGTCTATGTATGGGCCGCTAGCATGCTTACAGATTTCAGCAATCATTTCAAAACCACAGGCTTCCAAAAAGCTATTGTAGAAAAGCATGTTTTTATTGTGTACACTCACCAAATGTGTTTATATGTGCATTATGATTAACATACGTGGTGGTTAGAAGTGCGAAGGGGTTGTCCACAGATACCACCACATTGCAAAACTACCAGGGGTGCAGTCACTTCAATTTTGGGGTCCAAACGAGCAGGTGTAGCCACAACCCTACACAAGCTGTAGAGTCAGGACCATCCATCTTTAGGGACACTTGATATGACTGTGCTTCCGATATTAACATGCAAAGTCAATTTATTATTTAGACTCCCCATGTAAAACGTAGGTAATGCCATTCTGGCCAGATCTTTAGAAGGCTGAGGATGCCAAGTCTCACAAGAAGCTATCTAGATAGGGGGAGGCCTGTGGATGTGGTGTATCTGGATTTTGCAAAAGCATTCGATACAGTTCCCCATAGATGCTTAATCTACAAGCTGAGGTCTGTTCGCATGGACCATAAGGTTTCTTCTTGGATAAAAAACTGGTTACAGGGGCGTGTCCAAAGGGTTGTGATAAATAACGTGTACTCAGACTGGTCTGGAGTGGTAAGTGGGGTACCCCAAGGCTCCATCTTGGGACCAATTCTGTTTAATTTATTCAGAAATGATATAGAGGATAAGATAAAAGCTCAATCTCAGTTTTTGTGGACGACACAAAAATAAGCAGGGCAATAACTTCACAGCAGGATACAGAAATTTTACAGAAAGACCCAAACAAAATAATGAAGTGGGCAACTAGATGGCAAATGAGATTTAATGTGGAGAAATGTAAGGTTAAGCATTTGGGGGCTAAAAACGCAAACTACTCATTAGGGGGAGAAGCTCTGGGGGAATCAAGTAGGGAGAAAGATCTGGGGGTCCTAGTAGATAGCAGACTGAGCAATATCATGCAATGTCAAGCTGCAGCTACCAAAGCAGGCAGAATATTAGCATGCATAAAAAAAGGGGATATACCCCAGAGATAAAACTATAATCCTGCCACTTTATAAAACTCTGGTTAGGCAACATCAGGAGTATTCTGTCCAGTTCTGGTCACCAGCCCCCAGAAGGGATGTGCTGGAGAGAGTCCAAAGAAGGGCAACAAAATTAATACGGGGATTGGAGGAGCTCATTTACGAGGAAAGACTTCAGGCACCAAATTTATTCTCTCTGGAGAAGCAACGCTTGAGAGGGGATATGATAGTGATTTACAAATATCTTAATTGTGATCCGAGCATAGGAAAAAAACGATTCAGTCTCAGGGAGTGTAAGGGGACACGGGGCCACACAATGAGATCGGAGAAGAAGAGGTTTAACCTAAAGCTGCTCAGGGGGTCAGGGCAATAAGGAGGTAGAACTCTCTTTCACAATTGGTGGTATCAGCGGGGAGTATTGTTATATTTAAAAGATTCCTGGACGTGCATCTTAAGGAACATAACATACAGGGATACAGGAATTATTATCGACACTGACACACGTATGTGTTTATTCAATCTCACCTACTATGTAATTATGTAAGCTTCCCCAGGATCTTGTCAAAAGACCCAGTGACGTCACCCTGTTGTCTAGGCACAGTGGGCAGAAACCAGGGTAAAAGGTAGTCCTGATAATATTCAAATTTACTTGCAATTTTAATCCAGGAACGAAGCTAAGCACTTTTTTGCCAGCCAAGAATGGGCGCATTTACTACGACTAGAGCACTCAGAATCTGGTGCAGTTGTGCATGGTAGCCAAACAGCTTCTAACTTCAATTGAATGAATTGGCCATGGACATTTTAGGCACTAACACAACTAAGGGTATGTATAAAATTACAAAATGTATTAGGCAAACAAATTCATCATAAAATCATATAAACACACATATACAAAATAAGCTACTATAATTGTCAGAGGACCCACACCAATCCTACACAGGTGTAATCATCTTAGCCAAAAAGCAGTAAGGCTGTCACTGTCCAGGAAGAATTGGCGTGTATAGAAGTAGCTTTTTGAAGCGCAACATGTTTCGCGGCAAAGCACTTCCTCGGGAGCTTGAATGTATACTCTAGTCTAGATAAATAAAAATACATAATGGAAAACTGGTACAAAACATGTAGTAAATACATATGCTTAACATAGTAAAGTCAATGGTCTATTCATTTAATTGGTTTGTAATTTTGGGATACCATGAGATACATTCACAGTACTACCCTGCAACAATGTAATTATTTTCAGCTTCTAACTGCAGCTTATTCAATTAAGCTTTGACAATAAACCCTGAAAGTTAATTTTAGTAAATTCCCACAGTCTGTTCATTGACTTGATTTTTAGTTAATGATTGGACAATGAAGGACTATCACCACACTATTGAAGTGAACACTGCGGCCTCTACTCATGTTGACATGTTCATGGTTGACTTCTTTATACAACTAAAACTCAAAATTTTTGTTTTTAAGCCTTCACCAATCTATGACAGAACATCACTATGAATCCCCCCTGTGATCTCTGTTTGAAACAAAGCCTGCTGCTTTGTGCAAATTCAAATATTAATAATCATATTAGCAAAAAAGAAAAAGGCATAATTTTCCCAAATGTAATGAAATTGTCAGAAACGTATGAACAAAATGTGAAGAAGCCCCAAAACTCTGAATGATAAGCACCAAGTAATAAATAATTCATGTGTCTAATTTATTCAGCCCAAGCAACGAATTGCAAAGATATTAACTTGATTCATAAAAGAAATTCAGTGTCTCAGTTTACTATATATAGGGTTTATTATAATGAGAGCAAAAGATGGAATATAAAAATAAGAAACTAAGAGAAAAATATATAATAAATTAGGAACAATAGAATGCTGTGCTCTGCAGTACACATACAATGGCTTGGTGCTACTAGGCTCATACAACCTCAGTGATAAAACATTTGATGCAATAAGCCCCAAAAATAAAATTCCTTAAAATCGTAATATATTGCCCTGAAAACATCTTCCCAAAAACCTTCTGGATCTACAAACCATTAATCTGGTAAGTGTTCAAAATCAAACACGTCAACTGTTCTATTCAGGAAGAATGCAAAAAAAAAAAAACAACTTTATACCCAACTGGCAAATACAATAGAAACATTTCTTCCTGACCCCTTACTAATACATACCTAATCTTATATCTGCAAGAACACAATGAACTAAAGCCCATATGTAATGGCCATACACTGCATGGTAAATGCAAGCAATGTGGCAGATAATTGGATGTTCTGGGGGCTATAACAGACCAAAAGTAGGTGCTTTAAGTGTTTTAGGTGGCAAGATTTTCCAAGGTGTCCTACCAAGATATGCCAAGGTGCAGGAGAATTTTTCACATGCTTATAACCTGAAGACCTAACTCTGCGCATCATGTAACCGCATTGTTAAATTCGGAAAAGGTAAATGGACGGGCAAAAGTGTTTGATTTGAGGACAGCGATCACTTTTAGCAGCTGTCCATCCATAGAAAATAATTTATGCAAGGCTTCCCTTTAAAAGGATAAGTTCACCTTTACAAAAAATAATAAATGCACATCTTTTTTGCAGGTACAAAAATGTGCATTTTTTTTTTTTTTTGGGAGCCTGGAAAGCATTGCACCCAGGATCAGCAGATCGTGGGTGCTATGCAGGGCTCTTGCAGACTCTATGTGTAAACTGTTGGCTGTACATCGTATGGCCAAGCAATTACACACTAGCAGGAAGCATCAATTAACTACTAGGGCGCTGTTGAGTGCTGTGGTAGTTCATTGAGAACTACAAGTCGACAGCTGCAAAGACCATCAAGTCTTGTCGTTTTCTGATTCACAGAATACTGTGAATGCATGACGCGGCCGGAGGGCGGAGCCCCGCATGGCCACGTCTTTTTACAGATTGCGACAGCTAGCAGGAGGGAGAAGATCCCCCCCCAGCTGTCAGACTGAGGGTTCGGGGGAGCGGAGGCCGGTGCATCTGTAACATGTTACACCCTGAATATGGGTGTAACATGTTACAAAAAGTGAACTTATCCTTTAAAGAAAATGTGGCTTTTGTTTCAGAGTGGTATTTTTGGGGTTTATTTTATTTTGTGTTTTTTTTTATTTTAATTTCACGTTGATAGGGCCTTTTTTAAGATTGAGGTGCTCAAACGAGCATTCACATGTTACTGACCATCAGTTCTTAGAGATGCCCCTTGTTTGCAGCATGCCACTGCATCACCTTACCTATGCCCCCCCCCCCCCCCCCGCCTAGTTTGGTGTTTGTAAGGAAGAGGCTTCTGGCCTAGAAGGCAAGTAGGTGGTCATCTCCTTCAAGTACACAGGTTTTAGGGATCCTTTCTATGTCAAATTGTATGTATGTAGACAGTCTCCTCAGGCACAGGATCCCATAAAAGAAAGCAATCTCGACAAGTGGGATCCTACCAATGCAATTGTTTCAGGTATGCAGGGAATGTATCTCTTCGGGATTGCTTGTGATATCACTGTCCAAATATGGGCAATTATGTAGAAGCCCAGTGCCAATTAGGATCAGACATGTCAGGAAGGTCCAGGTAATTCCAGTGTAAGGAGACTAGTGTAGGCACATGACCACTTGCTTATTACAGCATGTGGCCATGTACTTCTCTCAGCATGCATGTCTTGAGAACTGGGCATGGGAGTGCATGCATGTTCAGCACAGATGTTGGTGTCAAACCACCTTTATAAACATGAAGTGATTGCCGACTGGTTTTCAATAAAATTCTGTGTTATATGACCTGATCTGCTATTCTGCCTTACTGTGTTTGACCTGGCTTGCCTAGTGACCAACTTCTGGACTAATGCCTACTTGTTGTGACCTTGTCTTGGAATTCTGAAGTTTGTCTTCTGAATTGGTAATTCTGCTCTCTGTCTGTTCTAATCCCGGCTTGCATTCTGTCAACATTCCTACCTTCTTTGGTACCCTGGTGTTCCCTCATTTAGTTCCTCTCCAGTGGTCTAGAGCAGCCTTTTTTAACCAGGGTGCCCAGGCACCCTGGGGTGCCTTCAGGTTTCTTCAAGGGTGTCTCGGCAGAACGCCTAAAATGTTACCAAAAACTGTATACAAGCCAGCGGGTGGCTCAAGCCTGCCTTTTAGTTACACAAAGCCACAGGTTGGGCACCATTATAACCTTCTAGCTACTGGCGGTTAATAAGGGGGATGTTGGGTGTCTGCACAGAATCTTTTGCCCCTCCACTGCCCCTTTACATCAGCACTGGGGTCACTCTTTACTTTTTCTTGGGGAACACCATTCAGAACACTCTCGCTCGCTGGGCAAAAGCTGCTTTTTTTGTATTTAAAGCTCACCTAGTATTCACTCTAATATTAATATGGCTGCATGTCAAAGGGTGAACTGTCCAAAAAGATTTACTGGTAAATCATTTATAAATATACCCTTAAGCGTACTGTATATTATATCATGGGTGCTGGTGCAAAGATGGGGCTAGACATGGGCTGGATTACAGTTTTTTTCATGAGACTGTATTGGATTTTCAAGAATACAACTAAATTTAAAAATCAATCTTGTATACATCAGTACATGTTACAGAATGGTAAAGCAAATAAACATAATGGTATAGTGAAACACATAAACAAGCATACTGTAAACAAAAACAAGTATACCCTAGGCATCGGCATGTCATACCTAGTTATGTTGGTCAAGCTTGGACCAATGTATCTATGTATATACCACCACACATGGCCGATGCCACTGTAAGCTGGAAACCACTAAAGTAGACACCGTTACTCCAGTGATTTCCACTTGCTGTCAAGTGCCATGCTGAGTGGCTGGCCTGATGCATTGTGAATACAAGAGGTCAGCTGCTCAGCATGGGCACCATTCTGAGAATTCTTTGCGGTAATCCAGCACTGAACAACGCCTGAGTTTTTCCTCTGTGCAGGAACTTCCTCCTGCTGTTCTCTCACATAGTGCAAGGTGACTAGTCTTGTATCGTCCTACTTGTAATATTATGCAGGCAGCCTGTAGTGGGGGGACCTGCTGGGTCACAATCACTACTCTCTGCACAGGTTACCAAATGATGATGTCAAAGGTTTGCAAAGGCATTTTGGTGAACACGGTGAAATGGGTGAGGTGAGGAATACGTTCACATTAAAACATTTCTGCCATCTTTAATTTTGTTTACTATTGGGTAACACATGTGGCGTCTTGCACCATGTTAATAAAGGAGCACAGGCTCAAGACGTGGTATTGTCACATAATAGCTTAGGGCTAGGCAGAGCCATTTTGATTTCTTCAGAAAAAAGTGGATAGAAGGACATGGATTTTGCACACAAGGGAAGCTGCTCATAAATGACAAATGAGACTTGATGGTGGCACAAATGTATGATTACATTCATATCTCCAGCCCCCCCAGGACAGACACCATTAATGGATCTACATGGAGCATCGCAGATTTTGACGTTTATTTGTGAAAAATAGCTTTTTAGACGGATGAATGGATTTTTGGCGTGCAGTAATAAAGCCTACTTTGAGCAATAGTGTTTTAAACTAACATGTTCTGATCCTACACAGATATAAAATTGTCTGTAACAGTTTAAGGACATTTGGTGTCCTTTCTTCCTCTGGGTTACTAGATTATACAAAAACAGCAAAATTGCATCAACATAAATAAGAGTAGGAATGGTGATTGTGCTTATCTATATAAATCTCAAAAAATGTAAACTAAAAGGGTTTAAAGTGATTGTAAACCCATGATTTTTGTTTTTTTCTGTTTAATAACAAACATGTTATCTTACCTGCTCTGTGCAATGGCTTCTCCTCTTACCAGGTTCCCCGTCTGCAATACTGGCTCCTTCCCCCCACCAAGTGCCCACCATAGCAAGCCACTTGCTATGGAGACATTTGTGTGGGCTCGGTCTTGCCCCTTCCTCACTGTCAATGATTGAGAGCAGCGGGAGCCATTGAGCCTATGAGGAGCAAGAGAGAGCTGCTACTCTTGTTCACAGTGTTGGATCGAGATCAGGCTCAGGTAGGTATAAAGGTTGGGGGTGGGGGGAGAGGGGTCATGGGGGAAGCAGCAGTTTTTTTTACCTTAATGCAAAGAATACATTAGGGTAAAAAACCTTCAGCCTTTAGAGCGACTAACAGATTGCGGTATAAAATATGTTTAGTTGCAAATATAATACTGCATATGCATACATGTATCAAATCTCAGGGCATTTATTTAACTAGAGATCCAGTAAATCCAAAACTACAATCTGCTGGATGCCAAAACAGCTCACAAGTAAGAAATAAACTGAAAAAGGGTGATTTAAATCCCTTACCAGTTTGTTTCCATTCTTTTTGTGGTATAGGCGCACTGATTTGTTGTAAGATTATATGTAAAATGTGGTCTTTAAGGCTGCTCTCCAACTGTGGTGTCCTACTGGACCTTTGGAGAGATAAAAAAATTGAAGAGATGAGAGTGCCACACTAATTTGTACGGTACATAACAGATTTTATTCTGCAAAAAAATCCAACACATTTTGAGGGCTTAACCCTTCATCAGGGCTACAATCAAGATCAAGACAATAAAAGAGGGAAGATTCTAAACATTCTTTAAATATGTGCAAAAACTACATATCTATATAGATATAGATATCTATATATTTTTTTTTAATTTTTTTTTTAAACATATTTCAGGAATTCTGGATTTTTATAACCCTTCCTCTTTCTTTTGTGTTTTGGTTTAGCCCTGATGAAGGTGGTTGTGGAATAGACTCCCTCAAGAGGTTGTTCTGGCAAGCTCAGTAGATTGCTTT
Source organism: Lithobates septentrionalis (assembly GCA_037952835.1). Lineage (NCBI taxonomy): Eukaryota > Metazoa > Chordata > Amphibia > Anura > Ranidae > Lithobates > Lithobates septentrionalis. Next base: position 756,502 of record JBBDGP010000237.1, on the reverse strand, counting down.
AAAAAATGCCTGAATTCTTTCCTAAATGTACATACTATAACTGGGTATTAACTGGGTCATTACTGGGTATTGACATTTTTTATAGGTAAAGTTGATCCAGGGAAATCCGATTACCTCTCGGGGGATAAGGAAGCAATTTTTTACCCTGCTGTAGCAAATTGGAGCATGCTTTGAGGGTGCAGATCTGCTGGGAGTAAAGATGGCCAAAAAGTTAGAGGGGTTTTTAAACTAGGCGACGGGGGGAGTGTCCAGAGGTAGAGATAGCCAGCGCGGAACATAGTCCAGAGGGTAGTATTGGGGGCATTAGTGATCGGTTGACTAAAGCACATACACCCAGGATAAGTATAGTAACAAGTTCTAGTTGCAATCTCAGAACACCCAATAAGAGGATAGTATGCGACCGGTCTAAGCTACATGGCAAGTTCACCAATGCCAGGAGCCTGGCGGACAAGATGGGTGAACTAGAGATACTGTTGTACGAGGAGGATTTGGACTTTGTGGGAATTTCAGAGACCTGTTTCAACAGCTCCTAAATGTCTTGCAGGACAATTTCATGGGTCAGATGGTAGACGCACCAACAAGAAATAAAGCATTACTAGAACTACTGATTACCAACAATACAGACCTGATCACGGATGTGGAAATACAGGGCAATTTAGGAAACAGCAAACACAGATCAATTGGCTTCAATATAAATCACACAAACAGGAAACATAAGGGAAATACAAAGACACTGAATTTCAAAAGAGCCAACTTCCCTAAACTATGAAGCTTGCTACAAGGCATAAATTGGGAACACGGAGGAGAGATGGGTTCACTTTAAGAGCATATTAAATAAGGGCATTAGCCAGCGCATCCCATTGGGTAATACATTTAAAAGAGCGAACAAAAGCCCTGGATGGCTTAACTCCAATGTAAAAATGCATATAAAAGCAAAAGGGAAGGCCTTCAAAAAATACCCGGTTAAGGGATCGTCATCAGCATTCAGACTTTATAAAGAATGCAACAAGAAATGTAAGGGTGCAATTAGGGCAGCTAAGATAAAACACAAAAGACACATAGTGGATGAGAGCAAAAAAAATACCAAGAAATTGGTAATAGGGAATAGGGAATACTCGGAATGGTCAGAGGTGGGTAGTGGGGTCCCCCAGGGTTCTGTGCTGGGACCAATCCTATTTAATTTGTTCATAAACGACCTGGAGGATGGGGTAAACAGTTCAATCTCTGTATTTGTGGATGATACTAAGTTAAGCAGGGCAATAACTTCCCTGCAGGATGTGGAAATCTTGCAAGAAGATCTGAACAAATTAATGGGGTGGGCAACTACATGGCAAATGAGGTTTAATGTAGCAAAATGTAAAATAATGCATTTGGGTGGCAAAAATCTGAATGCAATATATACACTGGGGGAGAACCTCTGGGGGAATCTAGGATGGAAAAGGACCTGGGTCCTAGTAGATGATAGGCTCAGCAATGGCATGTAATGCCAAGCTGCTGCTAACAAAGCAAACAGAATATTGGCATGCATTAAAAAAGGGATTAACTCCAGAGATAAAACGATAATTCCCCCGCTCTACAAGACTCTGGTCCGGCCGCACCTAGAGTATGCTGTCCAGTTCTGGGCACCAGTCCTCAGGAAGGATGTACTGGAAATGGATCGAGTACAAAGAAGGGCAACAAAGCTAATAAAGGGTCTGGAGGATATAAGTTATGAAGAAAGCTTGCGAGCACTGAACCTATTCTCTCTGGAGAAGAGACGCTTGAGAGGGGATATGATTTCAATTTACAAATACCATACTGGTGACCCCACAACAGGGATAAAACTTTTTCGCGGAAGGGAGTTTAACAAGACATGTGGTCACTCACTAAAATTAGAAGAAAAGAGGTTTAACCTTAAACTACGTAGAGGGTTCTTTACTGTAAGAGCGGCAAGGATGTGGAATTCCCTTCCACAGGCGGTGATTTCAGTGGGGGGCATCGATAGTTTCAAAAAACTATTAGATAAGCACCTGAACGCCCACAACATACAGGCATATACAATGTAATACTGACATATAATCACACACATAGGTTGGACTTGATGGACTTGTGTCTTTTTTCAACCTCACCTACTATGAAGCTGTGGGTGAAGGATTGTGTATATAGGATTGTATGATTTTTTTTTTTTTTTTGGTTGAACTAGATGGACTTGTGTCTTTTTTTAACCAGACTAATGCCCTGTACACACGGTTGGATTTTCCGACGGAAAATGTGTGATAGGACCTTGTTGTCGGAAATTCCGACCGTGTGTTTGCTCCATCACACATTTCCGACACACAAAGTTTGAGAGCTTGCTATAAAATTTTCCGACAACAAAATCCGTTGTCGGAAATTCTGATCGTGTGTACACAAATCCGTCGCACAAAGTGCCACGCATGCTCAGAATAAATTAAGAGACTAAATCTATTGGCTACTGCCCGTTTATAGTCCCGACGTACGTGTTTTACGCCACCGCGTTTAGAACGATCAGATTTTCCGACAACTTTGTGTGACCGTGTGTATGTAAGACAAGTTTGAGCCAACATCCGTCGGAAAAAATCCATTGATTTTGTTGTCGGAATGTCCGATCAATGTCCGATCGTATGTACGGGGCATAACTATGTAACTGTGTTGAGCCTCAGTAATGGATTTTGTTGCAGAATAAAAAATGTTATGGAGATGTGCTGCCATCTCCTCAATTTCTCAGTTTGTTTCCACATCCTATGCTCTCAATGAGGAATAGTGCATATCCTCTCCTCTATGTGAAGTGACCTCCAGTCACCAAGTAAATAACCTCGTAAGTGAGCGTACCATTTGGTGACATGCCACACCTTATGGGTAAGTAGGTGTGAAAGGGTAAAGGTTAAGGGTAACTGGCACTAAAAAAAGGAATGCACCCAGTTGGCACAATCAGACAGTATTGATGCCCAGTGGAGCAAATCAATGTAAATCAGCATTTAGGCAACCTGCTTCATCTATTACTTATTCTTTCATTAACTTTGACATTTGCTACATTGTAGAAGAGTGTTGTGCCTTGTCACCTGCATTTAGATTCCCCCTCTCTTTCTTTTCTACAATCCTCCTCCCTTGCCCTTACATGCGGGTAATTTTCTTTCACACTGTTTGAATATATACATACACTATATTGTCAAACGTTTTGGGACACCTGTCTTGACACGCACATGAATTTTAATGGCATCCCAGTTTTAGTCCATATGGTTCAATATTGAGTTGGCCCACCCTTTGCAGCTATAACAGCTTCAACTCTTCTGGGAAGGCTGTCCACAAGGTTTAGGAGTGTGTCTATGGGAATGTTTGACCATTCTTCCAGAAGTGCATTTGTGAGATCAGGCACTGATGTGGAGGAGAAGGCCTGGCTCGCAGTCTCCAATTCATCCCAAAGGTGTTCTATCGGGTTGAGGTCAGGACTCCGTGCAGGCCAGTCAAGTTGCTCCATCCCATACTCATTTATCCATGTCTTTATGGGCCTTGCTTTGTGCACCGGTGTGCCATCTCCAAAGCTGGGAGCATGAAATTGTCCAAAATGTCTTGGAATACTTACACCTTAAAGAGGTTGTATACCCCGCTTTCACATTTTTACCTACAGGTAAGCCTATAATAAGGCTTACCTGTAGGTAAAATGAATATCTCCTAAATCTTTATGGTTTAGGAGACATTCACCTTGCATGCAGCCACTGACGTCATTGGCGCATGCGCTCTGAAGGTCCGGCGGATGCTGCTTGAAAATCAGAGCTCCTTGCCGGAAAAAGGACTCCAGTGAGCATGTGTGGCAGTGACGTCATTGCGAGTCAGGCCACTCACAGCAACGGAGTCACGTAGAAATGCAGAGGGAACATGTCAGCTCCCTCAGCGGTGACCTGGAGGCAATGCCAGTCCTTCGTTCTAAGGTAAGTATTTTATAATGAGCTAGTATGTGGTGCATACTAGCTCATTATGCCTTTGCCTTACAGGTTTTTTTTTTGCGGGCTTACAACTGCTTTAAGAGGTCCCTTCACTGGAACTAAGGGGCCAAGCCCAACCCCTGAAAAACAACCTGACACCATAATAACCCCTCCACCAAATGATTTGGACCAGTGCACAAAGCAAGGTCCATAATGACATGGATGAGCGAGTTTGGGGTGGAGGAACTTGACTGGCCTGCACAAAGTCCTGACCTCAACCCGATAGAACACCTTTGGGATGAATTAGAGCAGAGACTGCAGGCCAGGCCTTCTCCTCCAACATCAATGCCTGACCTCACAAATGGGCTTATGGAAGAATAGTCAAACATTCCCATAGACACACTCCTTAACCTTAGGGACAGCCTTCCCAGAAGAGTTGAAGCTGTTATAGCTGCAAAGGGTGGGCCAACTCAATATTAAGCCATACGGACTAAGACTGGGATGCCATTAAAGTTCATGTGCGTGTAAACCCCTATAAGGTACAGTTATTGCTCTCAAATATAGGGTCACTGCAATCTAAGCTGACTCCTCTTGAAGAAGCTAGTTAATATTAAAAGGCTGATACAGACAGTGACGTCTCTCTCTCTCAGAGTTATTGCCACTCACTTGGCTGATATTAAAGTACTATTAGATGGCTTTATGCTTAAAGGGTTATTATCAGTTCTACTACTATTTTAGGGTATCCTGTGCACCTAACCCTCTGTCTATGGGTTTATGGAGTGAAAAAACAGAGGAAAACATAGTAACAAAACAACACAAAAAGACACCTCCAAGGGGCCATTACAGATGCTGGAACCATCAAGACAGTCACTGGGCCGTCACCGACCTTACAAGTCCTACCATCGTTGGAGGGTCCGCAACAGGACATTTGTCTATATAGTAAAATACAAAACACAAGAAAACAACAGAAGAAAAACATAAGCATAAAGCGCCTCAAAAGAAGAAGACAAAAGAAGAAGAGAGACAGTCATAAAATGATTCTAAGGGCTATTATCATTATTACAGTCACAATATAATTCAAATAAAGCCCCGATGCCAGCAAGGCATAGTAGTAGACATGCTAGAAAGCCAGAGGAAGCCAATATATTCCCAAGGCATATAAAAAAAGGGGGGGGTAAAATGTGGGAAGGAAGGGAGTATTTAGGGGAGCATGAAAGAGGGACAAAGGTATGGGAGAAGGAGACTGGGGGGAAGGGAAGGTAGAAGTGGGTGCCATGTTTGGCCCGGCAGCGGCACACCACAGGTGAAAAAAAAATTGGAATGCTTCATAAATTTGTGTTTCATCCTTGTACAGAGGTCAACTGTTTGTTTTTACCCTACAATAAACCAAGGATCCACCCTGAGATGTTAAATGTTCACCTGTCTAACTGCTTTGGGAGTCATCCTATGCTTCCTATGTGGGAGAAGGACTACACTATGAATGAAAGATAATATTTTTGCCTTTTGTTTTCTGGAAGACACCCATCTAGCCTTGGCCATCATGCTGTTACATGTGAGGAAATGTAGCAATAACTGGAAGGAGAATAAAAAACACAAGCATAGAAATGGTCTAGAGTGCTACTAGTGTGAGTGCAGAAAAATGTGTTCTGAATCATGCTTAAAACCTGTAAATCTTAATTGGGTCAGGGTTTACTAGAGTTCAGTGCTGGATGACTCATACAGACAGCTCTCTGGTGCCTCCCCCTGGTTCTGGAGAGTTGGAGAACATTCTGGAAGCTGGTGGGTGGAGGCCAGGAGGGTTGTTGTGCAAACTTAGGAGAGTTTGGCCAATCATGTCATGCTGGCCGGTTCTGTTGGGTGGAAGATGGAGTGCAAAGGGGACTGCCGGTGGCCCTTGAGGCAAACCCCCTAGTCTGGGAGGGGGGGTCACTCTGCCTTGGGTTGGAGCTCAGGTGCTGGCTTGGGAGAATCCTGACAACAGGAAAAGCTTGGAAGGAGTCTTCCTTGAGAGGCAGTGGGAGCAAGGAGGACAGTGTGAGTACTACAGCACGGTGAAAGAACTTACAAGTGTTGCGGTTGCCACATGTAGCAGGTCTCTCTGGAAGATAGTGGTGTGCGTAAATCTTCCCTAACCTTGCTCTGGGAGATCTCCAGAGCAGTCAGTCGGTTAGACTGGTGGAGAATCAGCCAGATGGGCTAGCATTTCCTGCAGTTTGTAGAACTGGGATCAGTGTCTACAAGGGAGTTGGAGGTACTCCAGGATGCAGTTCACAAGACAGAGCTGTACAGTCTAAGAAAGGAATCAATTGGAGTTGTACAGAGTAAAGAAGAAGAATCAATTGGAGTTGTACAGAGTAAAGAAGAAGAATAATTTGGAGTTGTACATATAGAGGAAGTTGTCCCTGGTTTTGTTGCTATCAGACATCAGGCATCCCATAATTCCTATTCCCCTTCCAAGTTATCACCCCTAATAAAACATAAAAACAAAGCTCAAAGACTGTTCTGCCGCGTACACACGATCAGAAATGCCGCCAGCAAAACTCAGATGAGAGCTTTTTGTCGGAAAATGCGACCGTGTGTATGCTCCATCGGTCTTTTGCTGGCGGAATTCCAGCCAGCAAAAGACTGGGTGCATGTTCTCTATTTTTCGGTCGGGAAAAGTTCCCTTCCGAAAATGCGTTCATCTGTATGAAATTCGGACGTGCAAAAATTCACAGATGCGCGGAAATAATTTGACGCATGCTTGGAAGCATTGAACTTCATTTTCTCGGCTCGTCATAGTGTTGTACGTCACCGCATTCTTGGCGGTCGAAAGTTCAGAGAACTTTTGTGTGACCGTGTGCATGCAAGGCAAGCTTGAGCGGAATTCGGTCGGAAAAACCATCCAAGCTTTTTCTGACGGAAATTCTGATTGTGTGTATGCGGCATAACTTGCCTCTGGAGAAAGTGTAGAAGTTACTTGTTGCCTGGCTGTGCAGCAGCGGGGAACCCTGTCATCTCCAACCCCTACGGGGGTAGTGCTACAGTTCCATAAAGTTTGGAAAAAAAGTAATAGGTTCTTTTGGAAACTCACAACTACTGATGGTCATCTTTGATGCGTTCCACCCTCAAAACCCTCAAAAATAATGGGTGTGACAGATCACGTGACCTTCCTAATGGGATGCAGTGTTTTGGCCTGAATGGTCAACTACCAGGCCCACATTGTTACACTTGGGCGGGAAGAAGTTAGTTAATTCTGTGCATGCCTAGAGCACAATGACAGTTAGCCAGTGAGTATGATAAATGAACAGAGATGTGGGGAAAAAGGGGAAGGTGGGTATCAGTGGGGTATTGAACATTTAAGAGAGCTTGAATGGACAAAGTCATAGATTCTCTTTAAGCAGGAGAAATAAAAGGAAATACAGATTATCAAATTTCTTCTGTTCACCGCAGTTTCTTTTCAATATCACCTTTGTTTGCACTGCTTCAAAATGACTTCCCTTTAGCTTTGACAGGCAAACTGATGGCATTAGGCCATCAACAGTAAATTGTGGCTGTTAAAATTATTGCTTTACTGGATGTCTGACAGGCCAGAAAAAAATGCTTATCTTTATTTTGAAAAATAAATGTTTTGCGAGAAGGACCTGCTTGATGGCATTAATGGGTCTTATCTAGCAACACACTGAAAGGACAATAACCTATCAGAAAAATGTCAGATATTATAATATTGTAACATTAAATTTATCATCACAAGAAATCAAGAGGTAGAACCCTGAAAAATACATACAACAAAGCAAATAACGGAGATTCAGGAAATGTTTCTGGTTGTGGCCAAATATTAAAGGTCAATTGCAAGTTTCCATCAAGTAAAGATTCGAGGAGAAGGGGAGAAAAGTGCAATTTGTAATGTACAATAACTGATTTGACCTGATCTCTAAATTCTTTTAATCAGAGTGTCTTCTGGGGACCTGTGGCCTCTGTGTATATATAGCCCTCTATGGCATGTGAGTCACAAACTGTGTGTGTGAACTGAGCTGAAAAAAGGTTTGCTTAGTGACGCATCTGCCTTTCACAAAATGCTAGTGTACAATCAGTGTTCCCCAATCCCAGGGGAGTATGGCACCATTGGCGGTGCTTACCCTAGTGTGCCTCCTCTGTGGAACTGATGTGCAGAAGGAAAGTTTTGGTCCTCTGTTTGAGGTACAGCCTTAAGGCAAAATGCAGTTGTTATCACTACCATTTGTTTTGTAATACTAATGTTTAAACCATAAAGATGAAAGAACATAATGTTGATTTATGGAAACAAAAAAAACTGCTATGGGGCCACAGGCTGGGCACTCGGGATCTTAATTAAATGCATGAGCACATGGAAAGCTTCTCCATTTTTTTCCTAGAAAAGCAAATTTTGGTAAATTGGGAAATTGCATGAAAAAAGGTGAAGGGCCGGCTAGCATCCGTTCCTACTTAACTACCGGACTTTAAAGGCTCCAACATGAGAGACAACGACAACATCTATAGAAAAGTTAACATCTTATTTAACCAATTAAAGAAATCAATGAATAAAACAAGGGCTTAGCAGCCTTAACACCATACAGTAATTACTGTTGCATATAAATGATACAGGTATCGTAAGACTGTGGTAATTATGAGTAAGCATAGTAGTGAAGTAGAGACTGTATGCTTCCAATATCCGAGTATGCCAGGTCTATGTTTCGACAATCAAACGGCTTCTTCAGAACCCGATAAGGCACATTCGAGCAACAGTACACTGCCTTGCAAAAGTATTCGGCCTCCTTGAACTTTTCAACCTTTTGCCACATTTCAGGCTTCAAACATAAAGATATAAAATTTTAATTTTTTGTGAAGAATCACCAACAAGTGGGACACAATTGTGAAGTGGAACGAAATCTATTGGATATTTTAAACTTTTTTAGCAAATAAAAAACTGAAAAGTGGTACGTGCAAAATTATTCGGCCCCTTTACTTTCAGTGCAGGAAACTCACTCCAGAAGTTCAGCGAGGATCTCTGAATGATCCAATGTTGTCCTAAATGACTGATGGTGATAAATAGAATCCACCTGTGTGTAATCAAGTCTCTGTATAAATGCACCTGCTCTGTGATAGTCTCAGGGTTCTGTTGAAAGCGCAGAGAGCATCATGAAGACCAAGGAACACTCCAGGCAGGTCCGTAATACTGTTGTGGAGAAGTTTAAAGCCGGATTTGGATACAAAAAGATTTCCCAAGCTTTAAACATCCCAAGGAGCACTGTGCAAGCGATCATTAGGAAATGGAAGGAGTATCAGACCACTGCAAATCTACCAAGACCTGGCTGTCCCTCTAAACTTTCAGCTCAGACAAGGAGAAGACTGATCAGAGATGCAGCCAAGAGGCCCATGATCACTCTGGATGAACTGCAGAGAACTACAGCTGAGGTGGGAGAGTCTGTCCATAGGACAACAATCAGTCGTACACTGCACAAATCTGGCCTTTATGGAAGAGTGGCAAGAAGAAAGCCATTTCTCAAAGATATCCATAAAAAGTCTCGTCTAAAGTTTGCCACAAGCCACCTGGGAGACACAGCAAACATGTGGAAGAAGGTGCTCTGGTCCGATGAAACCAAAATCGAACTTTTTGGCCACAATGCAAAACGATATGTTTGGCGTAAAAGCAACACAGCTCATCACCCTCAACACACCATCCCCACTGTCAAACATGGTGGTGGCAGCATCATGGTTTGAGCCTGCTTTTCTTCAGCAGGGACAGAGAAGATGGTTAAAATTGAGGGGAAGATGGATGCAGCCAAATACAGGACCATTCTGGATGAAAACCTGTTGGAGTCTGCAAAAGACCTGAAACTGGGACGGAGATTTATCTTCCAACAAGACAATGATCCCAAACATACAGCAAAATCTACAAAGGAATGGTTCACAAATAAACGCATCCAGGTGTTAGAATGGCCAAGTCAAAGTCCAGACCTGAATCCAATCGAGAATCTGTGGAAAGAGCTGAAAACTGCTGTTCAGAAACGCTCTCCATCCAACCTCACTGAGCTCGAGCTGTTTTGCAAGGAAGAATGGGCAAGAATTTCAGTCTCTCGGTGTGCAAAACTGATAGAGACATACCCCAAGCGACTTGCAGCTGTAATCGCAGCAAAAGGTGGCTCTACAAAGTATTAACGCAAGGGGGCCGAATAATTTTGCACGCCCCACTTTTCATTTTTTTTATTAGTTAAAAAAGTTTCAACAATCCAATAGATTTCGTTCCACTTCACAATTGTGTCCCACTTGTTGGTGATTCTTCACAAAAATAAAAATTTTATATCTTTATGTTTGAAGCCTAAAATGTGGCAAAAGGTTGAAAAGTTCAAGGGGGCCGAATAATTTTGCAAGGCACTGTAGTTGTGACGGATCATGCAGCGTCCTTCAGCTTCCCTTTTTCTTGCCCCTGTGCCCGCCTCCAGGCTACTTTTTTAGACGCCGCATGATCCATCACAACTACTATTGCTCTACTGTGCCTTATTGGGTCCTAAAGAAACGGTTTAATTGGCTAAACGTAGACCTGGTGTACTCGGTTATCAGAAGCATGCAGTCTCTGCTTCGCTACTATGCTAACCCATACTTACCACAGTCTTTCGATACCTGTATAATTCATATGCAACAGTACTTTTTTGGATGGCATTAGGGCCGCTAAGCCCTTGTTTTATTCATTGATTTTTAAATTGGTTAAATAAAATGTTAACTTTACATAGATGTTGTTGTCTCCCATGTTGAAGCCTTTAAAGTCTGGTATTTAGGTAGGACCGGATGCTAGCCGGTCCTACACTTTTTTTCTTGAATTTTCTGGGATGTTATTGTTGAATTCTATAGCAAATCATTTACATTAACCTGATCATATGTTCATATACAGTTGTGCTCATAAGTTTACATACCCTGGCAGAATTTAGGATTTCTTGGCCATTTTTCAAAGAATATGAATGATAACAAAAAAAAAACGTTTCTTTCACTCATGGTTAGTGTTGGGCTCAAGCCATTTATTATCAATCAACTGTGTTTACTCTTTTTAAATCATAATGGCAACAGAAACTACCCAAATGACCCTGATTAAAAAGTTTACATACCCTTGTGATTTTGGCCTAATAACACCTGTGATCTGTTTGCTTGTAATTAGTGTGTGTGTATAAAAGGTCAATGTGTTCCTGGACTCCTGACAGATCCTTGCATCTCTCATCCAGTGCTGCACTGACGTTTCTGGATTCTGAGTCATGGAGAAAGAAAAAGAATTGTCAAAGGATTTGCGGGAAAAGGTAGTTGAACTGTATAAAACAGGAAAGGGATATAAAAAGATATCCAAGAAATTGAGAATGCCAATCAGCAGTGTTCAAACTCTAATCAAGAAGTGAAAAATTAGGGGTTCTGTTGAAACCAAACCACGGTCAAGTAGACCAACTAAAATTTCAGCCACAACTGCCAGGAAAATAGTTTGGGATGCAAAGAAAAAAACACAAATAACTTCAGGTGAAATACACGCCTCTCTGAAAACATGTGGTGTGGCTGTTTCAAGATGCACAATAAGGGGGCACTTGAAGAAAGATGGGCTGCACGGCCGAGTCACCAGAAGAAAGCCATTACTACGCAAATGCACAAAGTATCCCGCTTACAATATGCCAAACAGCACAGAGACAACCCTTAAACCTTCTGGAACAAAGTCATTTGGAGTGATGAGCCCAAAATTGGCCACAACCATAAACGCTACATTGGGAGAGGAATCAACAAGGCCTATGATGAAAGGTACGGAGGTGGATCTGTGATGTTTTGGGGATGTGTGAGCCACAAAGGCACAGGAAATTTGGTCAAAACTGTTGGATGAATGCAGTATGTTATCAAAAAATACTGGAGGAACTTTCATCAGCCAGGAAGCTGCGCATGGGACGTACTTGGACATTCCAACATAACAATGATCCAAAACACAAGGCCAATTTGACTTGTCATTGGCTACAGCAGAATAAAGTGAAGGTTCTGGAGTGGCCATCTCAGTCTCCTGACCTCAATATCATTGAGCCACTCTGGGGAGATCTCAAACCAGCAGTTCATGCAAGACAGCCCAAGAATTTACAGGAACTGGAGGCTTTTTGCCAAGAGGAATGGGCAGCTTTACCATCTGAGAAGATAAAGAGCCTCATCCACAAATACCACAAAAGACTTCAAGCTGTCATTGATGTTAAAGGGGGCAATACACGGTATTAAGAACTGGGGTATGTACTTTTGATCAGGGTCATTTGGATAGTTTCTGTTACCATTATGCTTTAAAAAGAGTAAACACAGTTGATTGATAATAAATGGCTTCAGCCAAACACTAACCAAGAGTGAAAGAAAAGTTTGCGTGTTATCATTCGTATTCTCTGAAAAATGGCCAAGAAATCATAAATTCTGCCAGGGTATGTAAACTTATGAGCACAACTGTATATACTGAAAAATCACTATAAATATTTTAATAAATAAAAGGACAAACGACTGATTAGTAAGATAAGGCAAAATACATATGCCATGCAGTACACGAACCATAAAACAAGCTGCTGCTTATGGATGAATAGACAACACTGCTTCATGGTTTTCCTTTAACAGGAAATCTTAGTTTTATGCTTTATAACACCCAAAGATGTTCCAAGATCGGTTCACTGAGCATATGAAATGAACAATGCTACGACTTACTTCTGCTCCAAGTCTATTTCATGCTACATTCTACAGACCGGGCATTAATCTAATGAACAGATATGTCTTTTTTTGTGGAAAACACAATTTTTTACTGAATGATGTTTAAATAAACAGAAGACATAAGAGATTCCAGGGCAATGATCCCACTTCCTGAACCCAGTTCTTTTTGTTTAGAAGAAGATTAAAAGTGAAACTCCAGCCTGAACTTTTCTTGTCGATCACATGCACCCTCCCAAGAAAAAAAAACAAAAAACTGTAGCAATACACACCAAACTGAGCATGTGCAAAGTGCCCTCAAGGCTCTGTTCTATCGGGAGATGGATTGGGGAATGTGGAAGAAGGGGAGGTTTAGAGAAGACAAGATCAAACAGCCTTTTTACACAATGAGCAGGAGTACAGTGAGTATAACAAGCATGCTTTAGTGCATATACAGACTGATTTTACTGTTGTGGGTTTAGTAACAAAAATCTTTTTTAGGAAAGAAAGTTGTCATGACAACCCAGGGGTGTCCCACTGTCAGCCCTCCAGCTGTTCAGAACTACAAGTGAAATGCCTCATGGGACTTGTAGTTCCGCAACAACTGGAGGGCCGCCAGTTTGACACTTGTGTGTTAACCCATATCTTCACTATTTTGAGTGGCCAACCCAGAACACATATGCAAATATTGACTTCTGGCCTTACACTGATTTACCTGATCTACATACTTGTTCAAGGTTAGTGAAGTATTGAAACCAGAGGGTCAGTATAATAAATGAATAAAAATTCATAATGAGGTCCATAAAGGCAGCCCCCATATTTCTTTAAAATGTACCAGTGCAATTATCATGGAAAATAGATTTACACATTTCTATTAACCCCTTGACGCCGGCGCATCTTGGTCTTTTAAGAGGTTTTTGATGCCAGGAGGTGGGGCGGGGTTTCTGATCATGTGACCACTGTGATTGGCTGTCACAGCAGTCACATGATCGGAGAGCTCCCGATCGCAAGTATAGATTGGAAACTTTTCGTTAGCCCCTGGTAACTGTGACGGGAGCCCGCAGGGCGTGCACTCTCGGCCCAGTCCTGTTTACATTCTGGTACGCACATATGCAGCCTCTCGACGTTAAGGCCCACCTACTAAGAGGCTGCATATATGTGTTCCGCCAGTGCAAAGGGGTTAAGCAGTAAAATGACTTTAAATAAGCCCTCACTGACTTCTCTATCTGTGGATATTGTGGATAAATTCATCCTCTGCTTAGCTTCTAATGCAATGCATGAAGAAGCCATAACAGAATCTCTGTTGAGATCTTTAACCACTTGCCGCCCACCCACCGTCAAATGACGGCAGGGTGGGGTGGGGCGGTGCGGCTCTCGTTCTGGGTGGACATCTTATGACGAACCTCCAGAACAACCGTTTTCGTGCGCGTGAGGGCACGCATCACGGCGATCAGTGGTGTGGTGTGTCTGTCTGACACCGATGTCAGTAAAGAGCCTCTAACGGAGGCTCTTTACCACGTGTCCAATCACGGCTGATCACAATGTAAACAGGAAGAGCCATTGATCGGCTTTTCCTCACTCGCGTCTGACAGACGCGAGTAGAGGAGAGCCGATCTGCTGCTCTCCTGACAGGGGGAGTCTATGCTGATTGTTTATCAGCGCAGCCCCCCCTCGGATGCCCATCCAGGACCACCAGGATGCTGCCAGGACCACCATGGATTGCCACCACACTGGACCACCAGGTATGCCACCCTAGACCAACAGAGAAATGCCAATTAGTGCCCAGGCAGCTTCCAATCAGTGCCCATCCCCAATGCCTGCCAGTGCCATCAGTGATGCCTATCAATGCCATCTATCAGTGCCGCATATCAGTGCCCATCAATGCCCAACAGTGCTGCCTATCAGTGCCCATCAGTGCTGCCTATCAGTGCCACCCATAAGTACCCATCAGTGCAGCCTTTCAGTGCCCATCAGTGTCGCCTATCAGTGCCCATCAGTGCCCACCAGTGCCACCCATGAGTTTCGCATATCAGTGCCACCCACAGTGCAGCCTACCAGTGCCCATCGTCAGTGCCTGTCAGTGCCCATCAGTGCCACCTCATCGGTGCCGCCTTATCAGTGCCCATCAGTGCCGCCTTATCAGTGCCCATCAGTGAAGGAGAAAACTTACTTATTTACAAAATTTTATAACAGAAACAAAAGAAAAACTTTTTTTTTCAAAATTTTAAAAAAGGCAGAGGTGATCAAATACCACCAAAAGAAAGCTCTATTTGTGGGAACAAAATTATAAAAAATCTGTTTGAGTACAGTGTAGCATGACCGCGCAATTGTCATTTAAACAGCAACAGCGCTGAAAGCTGAAAATTGGCCTGGGCAGGAAGAGGGTATACAGTAGGAACAGAAAGTATTCAGACCCCCTTAAATTTTTTAACTCTTTGTTATATTGCAGCCATTTGCTAAAATCATTTAAGTTAATTTTTTTCCTCATTAATGTACACACAGCACCCCATATTGACAGAAAAACACAGAATTGTTGACATTTTTGCAGATTTATTAAAAAAGAAAAACTGAAATATCACATGGTCCTAAGTATTCAGACCCTTTGCTCAGTATTTAGTAGAAGCACCCTTTTGATCTAATACAGCCATGAGTCTTTTTGGTAAAGATGCAACAAGTTTTTCACACCTGGATTTGGGGATCCTCTGCCATTCCTCCTTGCAGATCCTCTCCAGTTCTGTCAGGTTGGATGGTAAACGTTGGTGGACAGCCATTTTTAGGTCTCTCCAGAGATTCTCAATTGGGTTTAAGTCAGGGCTCTGGCTGGGCCATTCAGGAACAGTCATGGAATTGTTGTGAAGCCACTCCTTCGTTATTTTAGCTGTGTGCTTAGGGTCATTGTCTTGTTGGAAGGTAAACCTTCGGCCCAGTCTGAGGTCCTGAGCACTCTGGAGAAGGTTTTCGTCTAGGATATCCCTGTACTTGGCCACATTCATCTTTGCCTCAATTGTAACCAGTCGTCCTGTCCCTGCAGCTGAAAAACACCCCCACAGCATGATGCTGCCACCACCATGCTTCACTGTTGGGACTGTATTGGACAGGTGATGAGCAGTGCCTTGTTTTCTCCACACATACCGCTTAGAGTTAAGGCCAAAAAGTTCTATCTTGGTCTCATCAGACCAGAGAATCTTATTTCGCACCATCTTGGAGTCCTTCAGGTGTTTTTTAGCAAACTCCATGCGGGCTTTCATGTGTCTTGCACTGAGGAGAGGCTTGCGTCAGGCCACTCTGCCAAAAAGCCCCGAATGGTGGAGGGCTGCAGTGATGGTTGACTTTCTACAACTTTCTCCCATCTCCCGACGGCATCTCTGGAGCTCAGCCACAGTGATCTTTGGGTTCTTCTTTACCTCTCTCACCAAGGCTCTTCTCCCTCGATAGCTCAGTTTGGCCGAACGGCCAGTTCTAGGAAGGGTTCTGGTCGTCCCAAACGTCTTCCATTTAAGGATTATGGAGGCCACTGTGCTCTTAGGAACCTTAAGTACAGCAGAAATTTTTTGGTAACCTTGACCAAATCTGTGCCTTGCCACAATTCTATCTGAGCTCTTCAGGCAGTTCCTTTGACCTCATGATTCTCATTTGCTCTGACATGCACTGTGAGCTGTAAGGTCTTATATGGACAGGTGTGTGGCTTTCCTAATCAAGTCCAATCAGTATAATCAAACACAGCTGGACTCAAATGAAGGTGTAGAACCATCTCAAGGATGATCAGAAGAAATGGACAGCACCTGAGTTAAATATATGAGTGTCACAGCAAAGGGTCTGAATACTTAGGACCATGTGATATTTCAGTTTTGTCAACAATTCTGTGTTTTTCTGTCAATATGGGGTGCTGTGTGTACATTAATGAGGAAAAAAAATGAACTTAAATGATTTTAGCAAATCGCTGCAATATAACAAAGAGTGAAAAATTTAAGGGGGTCTGAATACTTTCCGTCCCCACTGTAAGTGCCCGGTATTGAAGTAGTTAAAAATGAATTTCTCCACAGTACCTGCAGTTATAGAGGCAAATAAGGGTCTTCTTTGAAAACTTTCTTGCCGATTGCACAATTTATTATTTTCATATTTTTAGCAAAGTCTGGACACAAATGCACTTTAACAGGTTTAAATAGAGAGAACACAAAGTAAGGAGAGGGAATTTGTGTTATAAAAATATTAAATCATGCTAGTTCTTTTATGCTGTTGGTTTGTGTGACCTAAAAATGCTTAAAGCTCAGCTCTGGGAAACTTAAAAATGATCTCTGTCAAGTGGGGTTTTGCATACACTGCAAGGGTTAATTGCTTGTTTATGTAAAGCAGACATACAAAAGAAGATCTACTTACCCAATGCTTCGCACTGCAAGTACACTATGTTGTCAAAAGTATTGGGCCGCCTGCCTTTATGCATATGAACTTTAATAGCATCCTAGTCTTATGCCCTGTATCACACAGAAAATGTGTGATAGGACCTTGTTGTCGGAAATTCCGACCGTGTGTGGGCTCCATCACACATTTTCCATCGGACACACAAAGTTTGAGAGCAGGCTATAACATTTTCTGACAACAAAATCCGTTGTCGGAAATTCCGATCGTGTGTACACAAATCCAACGCACAAAGTGCCACGCATGCTCAGAATAAATTAAGAGACGAAAGCTATTGGCTATTGCCCCGTTTATAGTCCCGACGTACGTGTTTTACACCACCGCGTTCAGAATGATCGAATTTTCCGACAACTTTGTGTGACCGTGTGTATGCAAGACAAGTTTGAACCAACATCTGTCGGAAAAAATCCATGGATTTTTTTGTCGGAATGTCCGATCAATGTCCGACCGTGTGTACAAGGCATTAGTCCATATAGTTCAATATTGAGTTGGCGCACTCTTTGCAGCTATAACAGCTTCAACTCTTCTGGGAAGGCTGTCCACAAGGTTTAGGAGTGTGTCTATGGGAATGTTTGAGCATTCTACCAGAACAGCATTTGTGAGGTCAGACACTGATATTGGACAAGAAGGCCTGGCTCGCAGTCTCTGCTCTAATTCATCCCAAAGCTGTTCTATTGGGTTGAGTCCAGGACTCTGTGCAGGCCAGTCAAGTTCCTCCCCCCCAAACTCGCTCATTCATGTCTTTATGAACCTTGCTTTGTGCACTGGTGTGCAGTCATGTTGGAACAGGAAGGGGCCATCCCCAAACTGTTCCCACAAAGTTGGGAGCATGAAATTGTCTTGGTATGCTGACACCTTAAGAGTTCCCTTTACTACAACTAAGGAGCCAAGCCCAACCCCTGAAAAACAAACCCACACCATAATCCCCCCTCCACCAAATGATTTGGACCAGTGCACAAAACAAGGTCCATAAAGACATGGATGAGCTTGTTTGGGGTGGAGGAACTTGACTGGCCTGCACAGAGTCCTGACCCCAACCCCACAGAAGACCTTTGGGAGGAATTAGAGACTGCGAGCCAGGCCTTCTCGTCCAACATCAGTGCCTGACCTCACAAATGTGCTTCTGGAAGAGTTGAAGCTGTTATAGCTGCAAAGGGTGGGCCAACTCAATATTAAACCCTATGGACTAATGCCCCTTACACACGGTCGGATTTTCCGACGGAAAATGTGTGATAGGACCTTGTTGTCGGAAATTCCGACCGTGTGTGGGCTCCATCACACATTTTCCATTGGATTTTCCGACACACAAAGTTTGAGAGCATGCTATAAAACTTTCCGACAACAAAATCCGTTGTCGGAATTTCCGATCGTGTGTACACAAATCCGACACACAAAGTGCCACGCATGCTCAGAATAAATAAAGAGATGAAAGCTATTGGCTACTGCCCCGCTTATAGTGCCGACGTACGTGTTTTACGTCACCGCGTTCAGAATGATCGGATTTTCCGACAACTTTGTGTGACCGTGTGTATGCAAGACAAGTTTGAGCCAACATCCGTCGGAAAAAACCCATGGATTTTGTTGTCGGAATGTCCGAACAATGTCCGACCGTGTGTACGGGGCATGAGACTGAGATGCCATTAAAGTTCATGTGCGTGTAAAGGCAGGTGTCACAATACTTTTGGCAATATAGTGTATTTTTACAAAGTGCTCTCCTACTTTAAAATTTACTCTACAGCAAGAATGCCATAAATTAATACTTAACCGGTAGAACAAAAAGATAGGTGACTGAATAACTTACTTTCCTTCGGATCCATAGCTGTTCATACTATCTTCTATAGACTCATGGCTTGCTTGGCGTACCGTCCGACTAGGCATCTCAACAGCAAGCCCAGTCTCTGTACTCCGCTGAATAGCACCTTTAAGTTTCCGTCCATCTTCTGGAAAACACAAAAATTTTACAAATTTTTTAACAATTATGTGAAACAAAGGTAACATATTCAAAAGAGCCAAGCTTGTCCTAAATTCCTGGATAGCTCTATAAAGTGTATATCTCCTGCTAGCAATATCCGTGTAATATAAGTCATCAGAGCTGAAAAAAGGTGCTTCTAAGCAATGCATTTACCACTTAAAATACTATCATTCTTGAAAGCTCCTCAACTGCAGTGCGACAAATGCTGGCATGCATGCAGTGGAGGTATGCATATTTTCCATTGCAAGAGGAATAAATTGGATTTTGTCACATTTCTGGACAGCCCCTTTAAGATACAATGTCCAAATTATGTATAATGTGATAATAGATTTTAAAGAAACGCAATTATGTTTTTAAGGGATAGCATAGAATGTGCAGCCATCCCCTGCAACCCAATCATTTCTGACTTGTCTTACGTTATTCTTGACACTGTCATGACTTCTCAAATTCAAGTTTCACCATCGCCGTAATAAAAGGAAAATAGCATACATTAAACCACTCTGCTTAACCATTTGGCATCTGGGAAAATTCTGACTCTTCGCTTCTGCATGTAAAAATCGACTTTTTTTTGCTAGAAAATTACTTAGAAGCCCTAAACATTATATACAGTGGTCTTATTAACCAGGCCAATTCTGACATTTCTCTCCTACATGTAAAAATCTGTATTTTGCTAGAAAATTACTTAGAACCCCCAAACATAATATATGTTTTTTAGCAGAGACTTTAGAGAATAAAATGGTGATCGTTGCACTTTGTTATAGTATTTGCGCAGCAATTTTTTTTAATGCAATTTTTTGGGGAAAAACTACACTATATTGAATTTTAATGCAAAAAAATCACAATATATGTAACTCATTTTTTTTGTAAGATATAAAAGTTGACGCTAAGTAAATAGATACCCAACATGTCAAGCTTTAAAATTGTGCATGCTCATGGAATGGCACCAAACTACGGTACTTAAAAATCTCCGTAGGCGACACTTTAAAAAGGTTTACAGGTTACATGTTTAGAGTTACAGAGGAGGTCTAGCACTATAATTATTGCTCTCGCTGTGACATTCATGGCAATACCTCACGTGTGGTGCAAACACCGTTTACACATGCGAGCGCAACCTACGTATGCATTTGCTTCTGCGTGCGAGCACGAGGGAACGGAGGCACCTTCATTTAAAAAAAAAAAAAATATTATTTTATTTGTATTTTTGTTATTTCTAAACTGTCCCTTTCATTTTTTATTTTTTGTTTTGATCACTTTTATTCCCATCACAATAAATGTAAACATCCCTAGTGATAGAAATAAGGCATGACAGGTCCCCTTTATGGGGAGATCTGTGGTTTATAAGACTTCAGATATCTCCTCTATCCTGGAAAGCATGAGATCAAAAAAAAGAAAACAAAAAACATTAATCTCTGCTTTCTAGGGAAAAATGATAGCAGTATTTACATCTGTCAGAGCCGGAAGAGATGTCATGACACCGCTTTCGGCCTCCCAGGGTCATATGATGTCATGCTGGCCGGAAAGTGGTTAAACAGAAAAAAGGGGGACAGAGCCCTTATTCTGATTTTTTGCAAATAGGGATTTGTAAGTGAGTGAACACCTGCAGGCGGAAAATAATAAACTGACGTTAGGTAAGAAAAGTAAGAAGTGAACTTTGCACTAATAACAGAATATTTCTGCTTGGAGTTCAGATTTAAAGTAAAAGCTGGATTTGACCTGTTATTTTTTTTCTTTTTTGCCTCATAAAATTGCAGTTAAATGACATTTGCAGTTAGTAATCAACTTTTTTGTTCCCTTATTCCCAAGAGTAAGGGTAATACATGGAAATTGGCAAGTGTGATAGGTTGTACTCAAGGGATTGACTGAAGCCCTCCAAAATGAAACAATTTTTGCTACACCCTGAGGAACAACGTGACTGATGCAAGTCTGTTATAAAAGTTAACGGACACTAGCAAAGATGTTCCACAAACCATTCATTATATCTGCCAGATCAGTAGTTTACTGATATACTGGAAATACTCTGGTCCAGTTTGTGCCCATTATTATTTCCATTGAGAATGCCAATTCAAACAGTTTGCCTAAAACTCGGGGTCATCATGAAGGGATACATCAAAGATATATGAACGAAGTTAAAGTAAAACTAAACTTTCACAAAAGAGTACTTAGTTTTGTGGATCATGTTGGTTATTTTTCATTTCATTAGTTACTTAATTAATTTCTTAGTCCATGTTTTCTCTCACTGACGTTCCATATAACCTGCCATGTCAGTAAACCATTAGAAGCAACTATTTCCTGGTCATGCTCGTGACCATTGACATTCCCATGTACAATGTCGAGCCAAAGAGTCCATCTAAAGCACTGGGCTCATGATAAAGGAATAGGAGCCAAGGAAAACATTTATATTGAATGTAACTATGTTAGAGTATATATATTTATATATATATATATTTTTTTTTATATATATATATATATATATATACACACACACACACACACACATATACACACATAAACACACACAGTGCCTTGAAAAGGTGGTCATACCCCTTGATATTTTCCACTTTTTGTCATGTTACAACCAAAAACGTAAAATGTATTTTATTGGGATTTTATGTGATAGACCAACACAAAGTGGTGGCACATAATTGTGAAGTGGAAGGAAAATGATGAATGGTTTTCCAAATTTTTTACAAATAAATTTTTCTTTCACTGCAATTACAGAGGTAAGTCTTTTTGGGGATGTCTCTACTAGCTTTGCACATCTAGAGAGTGACATTTTTGCCCATTCTTCTTTGAAAAATAGCTCAAGCTCTGTCAGATTGGAGAGCGTCATTGATCAGCAATTTTTAAGTCTTGCCACAGATTATCAATTGGATTTAGGTCTGGACTTTGACTGGCCCATCCTAACACATGAATATGCTTTGATCTAAACCATTTAATTGTAGCTCTGGCTGTATGTTTAGGGTCGTTGTAATGCTGGAAGGTGAAGCTCCGCCCCAGTCTCAAGTCTTTTGCAGGCTCTTCTAAATTTGCCCTGTATTTGGCTCCATCCATTTTCCCATCAACTCTGACCGGCTTCCCTGTCCCTGCTGAAGAAAAGCATCCCCACAACATGATGCTGCCACCACCACGTTTCACGGTGGGGATGGTGTGTTCAGGGTGATGTGCAGTGTTAGTTTTCTGCCTAACATAGTGTTTTGCTTTTAGGCCAAAAAAAATAACTTTTGGTCTCATATGACCAAAGCACCTTCTTTTGCATGTTTCTCAAACCCTCAGATCAAAGAACAATCTAGCCATGAACGGTCATACATTCATCTTTAGCAAGCAAAAAGTATTTACCTGTAGCTGTGCTGTGATGGCCATTCTGTGGGGACCCTTGTGAGGGCTTTTCCTAGCAAAGACGGGGTTCATCGCCTTTGATGGACAATTAATGGCAAAATTAGGGTTTCTAAATAAAATGATCTTTTTGTAAAAAAATAAATATATGCTTTCATATCTCAATAATTGATTATATTATATCATCTCCTATGAACGCCTCTGAGGAAGGGATTTTTTCCTGAAACATGTCAGGCTAATTGGAGGAAAACTATATTCATATTTGGAAAATGTAAACAATATAATATAATGAAAATGCATTTCTTGTTATGCACTAAAAGTGCTGTATTATTTGTTGTCATACTTTTATACATGCCTTTTTAAATGTTTCTAATAAATGATATTTTACGATATACCAATATATTTTGTTCGCCCTTAAAGTCCCGCTGTACCGGGGGGTACTTGTGTCCCTTTTTAGGGTCCTCATACAAAGACTATTGGGATGTTAGCAACACCCTTCTGAGGTTCAAACAGAGCATCAGAATGGGGAAGAAAGGGGATTTTAGTGATTGAACGTGGCATGACTGTTGGTGTCAGAAGGGGTGTTTCCGAAAAGGAGAAAATATCCAGTGAGCGGCAGTTGTGTGGACAAAAATGCCTTGTTGATGTCACAGCAGAATGGACAGACTGGTTTGAGATGATAGAAAGGCAACAGTAACTCAAATAACCACTCGTCACAATCAAGGTATGCACAATACCATCTCTGAATGCACAACACTTATTGATTACTAACAATAAGCACAGGGGTTGATTGGTAAACTACAGCATAACCTGCATAAAAATGCACTTCAGGGTTTTTTTTCTTCTATTTTGACTGGAGTGTACCTTTAAAGCGTAACTCCACTTTTGTTGATAAAAAAAACATTCCCCTCTGGGTGATCTATGTACATTGCAGGGATTATAACAAACTTTGTTGCAGATTCCTACCTTTTTTTATTCTGAAGAAATCCCTGTGTGTTTCTCTGTGCCTCTGTTCTGAGTGGGTCTAATTGGAGTGGTTTCATAATTAACTGTCAGGTGTGGAGCTACAGGGCACTAATGAAGAAATCTGCTGGGCCTGCATCCCTTTAGACGGGTTCCTATTGAAAGTATCTCTCAAAAAATGACATTTTTGTTGCAAGGGATGCCTGAAATCTGACTTGTATCTTAGTTTAGACTTTTGGAGAAAAATTGGTGAGCCAATCACACAAGCAGGAAATTATGTTTATGGGGGGTGGTCAGTACACATTCTGTGTACAGAAAACTCCAGAGAAGCCGAGGAAAACTGGAAGCCGCACACCGGTCTGATGATAAGTGCTTTTATTGGTAAAAAGCTGCATCATAGAAGAATACAAAACACTACCGCAGAAGTGTACAGGGATCCCTGACGCGTTACGCACCCATGACGAGTGCTTACTCATAGCTCATCAGCATCAGCCAGCACCTGGGACTCTTCCCTTTGAAAGATAAAATTATACTTGTCTTTATCTCCACTGATTTGTGCCTACCTGAGCGGTGGGTCTTTTTTTCTGCTTGGTTTGCATTTCTGGATTTATACAGAAAACTCCAGGTAGCCATATTGTATTGCATTCTCAAAAAATTACATTGGCTGCAGATTGAAAAGAAAAGGTAATTTTTAACCACTTCGCATCCCGCATATAGTAATATGGCGGCTCTCTCATTCTGGGCGGCCGTCATATGACGTTCTCGGCTTCCTGGCCGTCTAGGGGCATGCACCCGCCGTGTCAATCGGGAGCCAATAAGCATGTCCGGTGGCCACAATGTCCGCCAGGCACCCGCGATTGCTCTTCACAGAGCAGGGACGTGGATCTGTGTGTGTATAAACACACAGATCCATGTCCTGTCAGGGGAGAAGAGACAGATTGTGTGTTCCTTGTATATAGGGACACCGATCGGTCACCTTCCCCAGTCAGTCCCCTCCCCCCCACAGTTAGAATCACTCCCTAGGTAACACATTAAACCCCTTGATCGCCTTGTTAACCCCTTCCCTGCCAGTGACATTTATACAGTAATCAGTGCATATTTATAGCACTGATCGCTGTATAATTGTCAATGGTCCCAAAAATGTGTCAAAAGTGTCCAATTTGTCCGTCGCAATATCGCAGTCCCAATAAAAATTGCAGCCCACTGCCATTACTAGTAAAAAATAAAAAAAAACTTATATAAATGCCATAAATGTATCCCCTATTTTGTAGGGGCAATAACTTTTGCACAAACCAATCAATATACGCTTATTGCGATTAA
Organism: Lithobates septentrionalis; assembly: GCA_037952835.1. NCBI lineage: Eukaryota > Metazoa > Chordata > Amphibia > Anura > Ranidae > Lithobates > Lithobates septentrionalis. Next base: position 731,911 of record JBBDGP010000237.1, on the reverse strand, counting down.
AAAAAAAAAATATGTAGAAGAATACATATCGGCCTAAAATTTGTTTTTGTTTTTTAAAAATTGGGATATTTATTATAGCAAAAAGTAAAAAAAAATATTGTTTTTTTTTCAAAATTGTCACTCTTTTTTTGTTTATAGCACATTAATTAAAGAATGCAAAGGTGATCAAATACCACCAAAAGAAAGCTCTATTTGTGGGGAAAAAAATCAAAATTTCAAATGGGTACAGTGTTGCATGACCGCGCAATTGTCATTCAAAATTGTCATTCAAAATGTTACAGCACTGAAAGCTGAAAATTGGTCTGGGCAGGAAGGGGGTGAAAATGGTTAATAACATTTGATTACAAAATGATTAGTGTCGCAATCATATGCGCTATATTATTTTTTCTTTATTTGCTATTTGGAGTTACCCTTTAATGTGTACTCACACTTTTGGTATAACAGAGCTCAAACTCTGAAGTCCTTAGTGATGAATAAGATTTCAGAGTTCATGCACCATATAGAAATGACATGTCATCTTTAGTTCACCTCTACACGAACTAAGCATTCCATTTTTCATTTATAAGATGTCTAGCTAGAAAAACAAAAAGTGATGCAGACTCATCTTCATCAGCCAGGGAACAAATTCTCACAATTTGTACAAATAGAGCTGTTTTCGACTTTCTTCGCCTTTACCGACACCGCCAACAGATGACCATGATGATACTAGTTTTTAATACAACGTGTAGATGCTACATGAGGATTTACAGCAAAAAGAAGAGCTAAAAATCAATAAACAGGAGGTAGGAACATGATAGTTTTTTTAAAATGAACTTACATGGGTCGAAAGTGAACATACAGAGGAAAGCACTAAGACTAGCAGCGTCTGGGGGATGGCTGCACAATGGCCTAGTTATGTCACCTTCAACAATTTATCACCAAGTTGGAGAGAAAAAAATATCCTTTCGTTGTAACTGCTGGTTAAAATATGCATGAATCAAGGAAATTGGAACTAAAGAACAAAGCATATTTTACAGTCTTCATGCAAAATTCTATCAGTAGAATTCGAGATGGCATTGTGTTGCCATGTGTCTAGGAATTGGCAGGTATTGCAAGGGACAGATGGAATGCTGCATCCTAAGTGCTGACATAGCAGGGGAAACAGGAGCACAGTGCACTCGTTACATGGGCTGCTTAGCAAGCAGTAATACTTTACCAGTCACATGGTACTGATGAGTAATATCTCCCTGGTGCATATTGTAAGTGCTTTTTTTTTTAACAACCAATGAGATACACTTAAAAAATTCATTTAGCATATTTCACCTGTCACCCAAAAATTTGCAGTATTTAACTGTTCTCTAGAACGGCCCTTCTGCCCTTTATTAACTCCCTCCAGGGTGCTAAAGTGTGGTAGAGGGGGTGAACTTTACAATATGTTATGCACCAATACCTGTTTAGAACTGATTGTACCCATGTTGGATGTATTATGTCATTTCTGTCACTATGGGGAAAACTTATAAAGAATTAAATAAAATGTATCATCGACACTTATACACTGATAAAAACAGGGCTTTCTTCAATAGGAACGTGGTGTTATGAAGTTCCCAGCACCTTCAGCACTGAATATATGCACTGGCTGTATGTATATATACCCCAGGGACGCTGGAGTGTGTTGGAGGGTCTATTGATGCTTACTGCTGGGGGATCTACTGTATTGTTGCTGGGGGTGAAGTGTTGCTGGGGAGGGAGGGCTATTTTCCTGGAGGGGTCTATCTGGTGGGAGATCTAATGTTGCTTTGGGGACTTATGTTGCTGGGGGGGGGGGATATACTGTTGAGGGGGGTCTATTGATGCTGGCTGCTGGGGGATTTATCGTTGCTGGCTTATTTTGTTTCTGAAGTATTCTATTGTTGCTGGGGGTAACTATTGTTGCTGGGAGGGATCTTTTTTTTTTTTTGCTGGGGGAGTCTATTATTGCTGGGGATGCCTATTGTTTTTGGGGAGATCTACTGTTGCTGGCTGCAGGGGATCTCTTACTGCCTTTCTTGTTATCATTAACAAAATCCATAGACATTACATAGTACCACAAAATGGTACAAGATTCTGCATTCTCTAGAAGGGGTGGTACTGGGAGGTGGGTAGGGGTTAGAGACGAGGGACAGTGCTCGGAAGTGGGGAGGGGGCAGGGACTATGGATGACTCAAGGGAGAGGGGATTACTCTGCACCTATTCTCTTAGAAAAAAGCCCTGAATAAAAATAAAGGAGTTTAGTGATATCTTAGCACTAATCACATGGCATTTTTTGGGTAAGGACCATTGTCATATTTCAGGACTGAAAATGGACTGCACCATTTTGGAAATAAGAAGCAGTTCAATGCAATGAAATTAGGTATGTCTTTCAACATGCTAGAATTTCCTGCTGCTGTGTAAATGTTAGCATTAGGCAATGATGAAAGTGATAGCAAAGACATTGTTAGTACACAAGCATAATAGTGTTACTAAACCCACAACAGTAAAATCAGTCTGTATATGCATTAAAACATGCTTGTTATACTCACTGTGGAATTATTACTGTGTTACTATAGAAACAGGAGTAAAGCTGATGACAAAATCCAGCAGAATATTTCTAAATATTACAATGGTCAGAAGTAAGGATGAGCTTCGAGTTCGAGTCGAACTCATGTTCGACTTGAACATCGGCTGTTCGCAAGTTCGCCGAACAGCGAACAATTTGGGGTATTCGCGGCAAATTCGAATGCCACGGAACACCCTTTAAAAGTCTATGGGAGAAATCAAAAGTGCTAATTTTAAAGGCTTATATGCATGGTATTGTCATAAAAAGTGTTTGGGGACCTGGGTCCTGCCCCAGGGGACATGGATCAATGCAAAAAAAGTTTTAAAAACGGACGTTTTTTCGGGAGCAGTGATTTTAATAATGCTTAAAGTGAAACAATAAAAGTGTAATATCCCTTTAAATTTCGTACCTGGGGGGTGTCTATAGCATGCCTATAAAGGGGCGCATGTTTCCCGTGTTTAGAACAGTCTTCTTCTTCTGCCAGGTTGCGTGCTCGGAGAAGGGTCTGGTATGGATTTTTGGGGGGACCCCACGCCCTTTTTTTAAAATTTTGGCCGGGGTTCCCCTTAATATCCATACCAGACCTGAAGGGCCTGGTATGGAATTTAGGGGGACCCCCACGTCATTTTTTTTTTTTAAATTTTGGTTCGGGGTTCCCCTGTGGGGAATTCCCATGCCGTTTTTATCAATGAACTTCTATGTGTATTGTCGGACCGGCAATGCATTAATAGCCGCGAGTAGTTTTAAATGACTTTTTTCCTTTGAAATTTCATTTTGCTGTCAGACTGTTCTAAACACGGGAAACATGCGCCCCTTTACAGGCATACTATAAACACCCCCCAGGTACAAAATTTAAAGGGATATTACACTTTTATTGTTTCACTTTAAGCATTATTAAAATCACTGCTCCCGAAAAAACGGCCGTTTTTAAAACTTTTTTTTGCATTCACCCATGTCCCCTGGGGCAGGACCGAGGTCCCCAAACACTTTTTATGACAATAACTTGCATATAAGCCTTTAAAATTAGCACTCTTGATTATTCATGTTCGTGTCCCATAGACTTTAACGGTGTTTGCGTGTTTAAACAAATTTTTTGCCTGTTCGCAAGTTCAGGTGCGAACCGAACAGGGGGGTGTTCGGGTCATCCCTAGTCAGAAGTCCTCAGAGTCACTCATAATATTGATTGGACATATATGCTGGATGGGTGAAATGAAAGGGACTAAATATTTTGAAAAGGACTTCTGATCATTGTAATAATTAGAAATACTCTGCTGGATTTTGTCATCTCTTCTGGAATCCAACAAATATCTCTCTGCAGAACCAAGTTGCTGCAGGAGAACTCGGTTGGATTGAAGGAGTTTTGCGTTGAATTGGTGTACTCCTATTTCTATAGAAGCACTAATAATTCCATAATAACTTTTAGTCATCACTCATATATTTACAACATGTTGGCATCACCCATATATTTATGTAGCGGTACCCCTTTGGGACCGCTGAGTATAGTAGTTCCAGCTGTCACCCTGCCCAGCCTGGCATTCACTTCCAGTCACTCTCCAGACAATGAACAGTCCATCAGCTTTGTTTCTGTTATTTTATTGAGGGATTAAACCTGGATGGGGGCAAAGGGATTATGAAAGGCCTAGAATCAATATCGGATCGATGAGATCATTGATTGGAACCTTTATTCACATTCTCTAAAGCTCCAGCCTCCTCCAGCACAACACTTATTTGTAGACTGTTACTTCCTCTCCTGTGCAATACTTGGTTCCTCTTATAGCTAGCACATGGTTAGGCCCAACTCTGAATTAAACCCAACTTTAAGGATTTGCCATTTGCTGGCAGGGACCGCGGGCCCCTTTGGTGTAGCAACCGATAGCAGTAGAGGAAAAGTCTTTTGTGCTAGCTGTATCAAGGTGGACTACTGGTCCCAGTCAGTTCTGTGCAGACTCTGCCAGCCCTCCTGGCTGCAGCAGCCCGACTTCAACGCCAGTAACATCACAGTCTCTCCCGCTGGCTCTACATCCACTCCTGGCATGTCTCTCCCAGCTCTCCCGACTGTGCCTGTCACTCACCGACACCTGGTGTATCCCTCCTGAAGACTTGCCCGGCAGTGTTCCCCACTGTCCTCTCCTGCTCCCGTTCAGGATACCCCTTGGGTTGTGTGGGGTTCCTTCACAGCTCTAAACCTCTGGCCCAAGGTCACCACCCCGGACTTGCAACCACTGCAAAGTGGGAAGTAGTTGACCACCCTCCGCCATCTTCCGCTGCCTCGTGGTGTCTGCTAGCAGGAAACTTTTGGTCTCCTCCAGGGCGTGGCACTGCCCCCTCGCTTTCAGTCGAGCAGTCGCCAGCAGAACTGATAAACACATTCCTCCCTGGGCATGCTGCTGTAACCCCTTGTTAGATGAACTGAAGTTTGCAGGCATGATGATGCTAGCAGGACTTGTCCAGGCGTGTCACTTGGCACTGACAACACCCAAGCAACCGAAAGCAGATGATAGCTTTATTGTTCGGTGGTTGCCAGTAGCAACAATAGATATAGTAGCTAATGCCCCCTGTAGAGAACTAATATAACATAGTCCTGCACCCACAGGCTGCTTCCGATCACCCTGGGCTACAGTAGACATTCTCAGGCTTACTTTACTGTCTTTAGTAGGGATGAGCCGAACACCCCCCGGTTCGGTTCGCACCAGAACCCGCGAACGGACCGCAAGTTCGCACGAACGTTAGAACCCCATTGACGTCTATGGGACTCGAACGTTCGAAATCAAAAGTGCTCATTTTAAAGGCTAATTTGCATGGTATTGTCCTAAAAAGGGTGTGGGGACCCGGGTCCTACCCCAGGGGACATGTATCAATGCAAAAAAAACTTATAAAAACGGCCGTTTTTTCGGGAGCAGTGATTTTAATGATGCTTAAAGTAAAAAAAAAAAAGTGAAATATTCCTTTAAATATCGTACCTGGGGGGTGTCTATAGTATGCCTGTAAAGTGACGCGTGTTTCCCATGTTTAGAACAGTCCCTGCACCAAATGTCATTTTTAAAGGAAAAAATCTCATTTAAAACTGCTTGCGGGTTTAATGTCATGTCGGGTCATGGCAATATGGATGAAAATCAGTGAGACAAACGGTGGATCAAGAAGGGTTGCCATTACCAGGCCCTTTGGGTCTTGTATGGATATTAAGGGGAACCCCGCACCCAAATTAAAATAAGGAAAGGTCCCTATATACTCTGAACAGCAGTATACAGGCGGTGCAAACAAGACAGGGACTGTAGGTTTGTTGTTAAGTAGAATCTGTTTGTAATTTTGAACATTTTTAACTTGTTTAGCTCCAGCCAAAAAATCTTTTCTAAGCTTTTTGGAAAACATAGGGAAGGGTTATCACCCCTGTGACATTTGTTTTGCGTCTTTCCTCCTCTTCAGAAGATTTCACCTCACTTTTTTGTCCCAATGAAAAATGTTTTTTGAAAATTTGGGTTTTTTTGTGGAACAAGGATTGGAAAGCATCAGTGGAAAGGAGAAATTGTTTTCCCATATTAACTCTTACATGAGAGAATTTCCCTTCCTAGGGGTAGATTTCATCTCACTTCCTGTTGTCTCCTTCCGTTTGCAAGTAGGAGTCGTTTGTAAGTTAGATGTTTGAAAGTAGGGTCCTGCCCTATATACTCAGCAGAAATTTGGGCCTTAGGTGTTGCTGTGGCCAAAACACTGTAAGCCCTCACAGGGCCCTGCTGTGAAATATTAGATCAAGAATTGTAATTACATGCCCCTGTTGAACAGGAGCTGAAAAATTAGGCCTTAGGCACTGGTGCTGGTGCCACAACACTGCAACCCCTCACAGACACTCTAGTTGGAACGCAGGAACGAGCCCTGCTGCAAAGTATTGCATCAAAAATTGTAATTACACGCCCCTGTTAGACAGGGGCAGAAAAATTGGGCCTTAGGCACTGGTGCCACAACACTGCAACCCCTCACAGACACTCTAGTTGGAATGCAGGAACGAGCCGTGCTGCAAAGTATTACATCAAAAATTGTAATTACACGCCCCTGTTATACAGGGGCTGAAAAATTGTGCCTTAGGCACTGGTGGTGGCGCCCAGAACCAAAAATGTTTTTGCAAGCTATCAGCGTGATGATTGAGGAGGAAGAGGATAACTACTCAGGGATAGTCACTCAGCATCAGCATAGGCAGTCTTTGAAGGGATCTGAAAAAAATTATTCAGTTACATCAGCATCAGGTGCTTGGTAGCTGGTGGTGATCCAAGACTGATTCATTTTTATGAAGGTCAGCCGATCGACCGAGTCAGTGGACAGACGCACCCTGTGATCGGTTACCACGCCTCCAGCAGCACTGAATGTGCGTTCCGAAAGAACGCTGGATGCAGGACAGGCCAGTAGCTCAATTGCATACTGTGCAAGCTCTGGCCAGTGATCCATCCTCAAGACCCAGTAACCCAGAGGATTTTCGGTGGGAAAGGTGTCCAAGTCTGATCTTGCCCCTAGGTATTCCTGCACCATGTAAAACAGACGCTGGCGATGGTTGCTGGAACCGATCATACCTTGGGGCTGCGGACCAAAAAATTGTCTGAACGCATCGGTCAGACGGCCACCTTCTCCACCGCTCCTTCTTTGACTGACCGAAGCCTCAGCAACACGTTGTCCAGAAACAGGAGTTTGTAACCTCCCAGTCTCTGGGAACGCGTTGCACAGACCTTTCTGCAAGGCCTCCCGAAGATGTTTCATCCTCTGCTCCCTCTGCGATGGCAAGATAAGGTCCGCAACCTTACCCTTGTAACGTGGATCAAGGAGGGTTGCCAGCCAGTATTGGTCCTTCTCCTTGATACCACGAATACGAGGATCCTTACGCAGGCTTTGCAGGATCAGGGAGGCCATGCAGCGTAGGTTTGCTGAGGCATTCGGTCCGGAGTCCTCTGGGTCACTAAGGACAACAACGTCCGCAGCCACCTCCTCCCAGCCACGTACAAGTCCATGTGTTCCTTGGGACTGATCCCTTAAAGACTGCTGATGCTGAGTGCCAGGCTCCACCTCCATACTGACACAATCTTCCTCCTCCTCCTCCTCCTCCTCCTCGTCCTCTTCCTGTGTGATCGGCGGGCACGCAGGAACACTGTCTGGATAAAGGGGGCCTTGAGAGCTAAGGAAGTCCTCCTCTTCCTGCCTCTGTTCTGCCTCAAGTGCCCTGTCCATTATTCCACGCAGCGTGTGCTCCAACAGGTGGACAAGGGGGACAGTGTCACTGATGCATGCACTGTCAGTGCTCACCATCCTCGTGGCCTCCTCGAATGGTGACAGGACAGTGCATGCATCCCTGATCATGGCCCACTGGCGTGGGGAAAAAAAACCAAGGTCCCCTGACCCTGTCCTGGTGCCATAGTCGCACAGGTACTCATTTATGGCCCTCTGCTGCGTGTGCAGCCGCTGCAGCATGGCCAATGTCGAGTTCCACCTGGTGGGCATGTCACAGATTAGGCGGTTCTTGGGCAGGTTAAACTCCTTTTGGAGGTCCGTCAGCCGAGCACTGGCATTATATGACCGGCGGAAATGCACACAGACTTTCCTGGCCTGCCTCAGGACATCCTGTAAGCCCGGGTACCTGCCCAAGAACCGCTGCACCACCAAGTTAAGGACGTGAGCCAAACAGGGCACATGGGTCAGTTGTCCCTGTCGGAGGGCAGAGAGGAGGTTGGTGCCATTGTCGCAAACCACCATTCCTGCCTTAAGTTGGCGTGGCGTCAACCACCTCTGAACCTGCCCCTGCAGAGCTGACAGAACCTCTGCCCCAGTGTGGCTCCTGTCCCCCAAGCACACCAGCTCAAGCACCGCATGGCATCTTTTGGCCTGCGTACTTGCGTAGCCCCTTGAACGCCTACGGAGCACCGCTGGTTCCGAGGAAGAGGCCATGGAGGAAGAAGAAGAGGAGGGGGTGGAGGAGAGAGGTGTGTCACAATCAGCATTTTGGAGGCGTGGTGGCGGAACAACCTCCAACACTACTGCACCTTGTCCTGCATCCTTCCCAGCTGCCAGCAGAGTCACCCAATGCGCCGTGAAACTTAAGTAACGTCCCTGTCCATGCCTGCTGGACCATGAGTCAGCGGTAATATGCACCTTACCGCTGACCGCCCTGTCCAGCGAGGCATGGACATTGCCTTCCACATGCCGGTAGAGAGCTGGAATCGCCTTCCGTGAGAAAAAGTGGCGTTTGGGTACCTGCCACTGAGGAACCGCACATTCCACAAACTCACGGAAGGGGGCAGAGTCTACCAACTGAAAAGGCAGCAGTTGAAGTGCTAGCAATTTTGCCAAGCTAGCATTCAACCGCTGGGCATGTGGATGGCTGGGAGCAAACTTCTTTCGGCGGTGCAGCAGCTGGGGCAGGGAAATTTGCCTGGTACAATCTGGCGTCGGTGTACCAAAAGCAGATTGCCCACAAGTACTTGGCTGTGACACACCTAATTCTACACCTTCATTCCTCTCACTGCAGGTCTCAGAGAGGACTGAAGGTCTAGTGGGGTTGGAAATCTCAGCTGATGATGAGGAGCAAGGAGAGATCCTCTTTGTTCTTTGGTGTGGGTCTTTTAGATACGCTTGCCAACGAACTGCATGGCAGGTCAACATATGTCTGGTCAAGCATGTGGTACCCAAGCGGGAGATGTTTTGGCCACGCGAGATACGCTTGAGACATATGTTGCAAATAGCAGCGGTGCGATCTGATGCACTCGTCTCAAAAAAGGCCCACACCAAAGAACTTTTTGAATAACGCGCAGAGACTGCAGCGCCCTGCACATGTGGAGCTTTGGGGTGTGATGCAGTCAATGTGCTGCCCTTAGGCTGGCCCCTGGAGGGCATCCTGCCTCGTTGGTGATGTGCCGCCTCCTCCTCCTCCTCCTCCTCCTCTCTCCTATCAGGCACCCACGTTGAGTCAGTGACCTCATCATCCCCTCCCTCCTCATCACTGGAGCAAACCTGGCAGTATGCTGCAGCAGGGGGAGCATGACTGCCAGATTGCTGTCCTTCTTGGGCACCCCCTCTGTCCGTGCTCATGTTACTGCCTTCATCGAGCTCAGTATCATCATCAGAGCCTTCCAAACGCTGGGCATCCTCCTGGAGCATGTACCCAACACTGTGGTCAAACAGTTCGAGGGAATCCTCATGAGGACATGGTGGAGCTAGGGAAGGAGTCACTGATGACATTGAGCTGAGGGAAGAGGCCGCTGCTTTGCCAGACAAAGCACCCTGGGCATGGGTGAGAGAGGATGAGGAGGATGAGGACGGCTTGGTCATCCACTCGACCAAGTTTTCCGCATGTTGCGGCTCAACACGGCCAGCTGCCGAAAAAAAGGCCAAGCGTGTCCCATGGCCACGTGCTGATGAGGATGCACCGTCTCCACGACCAGCACTAGACACAGAGCCTGCTTGCCCTCTCTTATTGGCTTGTGACTGTCTGCCTCTCCTTCTTGGCCTTCCAGACATACTAATGGCCTGTAGCTGCACTAAGCTGGGATAGAACACCTGTAATTTTCTTCAGGTAGCTTTATATACTGTAACCAGACAAGCCTGCCTGTCAGTAGGAAGATAACAGGAACGGATCTAGCTGAACACTGTGAGCAGGACACACTGTACTAAATGTAAATAGTCTAGCTGCCTGACCGTGGTACTAATAGGATCAAATAGAACACCTGTAATTTTCTTAAGGTAGCTTTATATACTGTAACCAGACAAGCCTGCCTGTCAGTAGGAAGATAACAGGAACGGATCTAGCTGAACACTGTGAGCAGGACGCACTGTACTAAATGTAAATAGTCTAGCTGCCTGACCGTGGTACTAATAGGATCAAAAAGAACACCTGTAATTTTCTTAAGGTAGCTATATATACTGTAACCAGACAAGCCTGCCTGTCAGTAGGAAGATAACAGGAACGGATCTAGCTGAACACTGTGAGCAGGACACACTGTACTAAATGTAAATAGTCTAGCTGCCTGACCGTGGTACTAATAGGATCAAATAGAACACCTGTAATTTTCTTAAGGTAGCTTTATATACTGTAACCAGACAAGCCTGCCTGTCAGTAGGAAGATAACAGGAACGGATCTAGCTGAACACTGTGAGCAGGACGCACTGTACTAAATGTAAATAGTCTAGCTGCCTGACCGTGGTACTAATAGGATCAAAAAGAACACCTGTAATTTTTTTAAGGTAGCTATATATACTGTAACCAGACAAGCCTGCCTGTCAGTAGGAAGATAACAGGAACGGATCTAGCTGAACACTGTGAGCAGGACACACTGTACTAAATGTAAATAGTCTAGCTGCCTGACCGTGGTACTAATAGGATCAAAAAGAACACCTGTAATTTTCTTAAGGTAGCTATATATACTGTAACCAGACAAGCCTGCCTGTCAGTAGGAAGATAACAGGAACGGATCTAGCTGAACACTGTGAGCAGGACACACTGTACTAAATCTAAATAGTCTAGCTGCCTGACCGTGGTACTAATAGGATCAAATAGAACACCTGTAATTTTCTTCAGGTAGCTTTATATACTGTAACCAGACAAGCCTGCCTGTCAGTAGGAAGATAACAGGAACGGATCTAGCTGAACACTGTGAGCAGGACACACTGTACTAAATGTAAATAGTCTAGCTGCCTGACCGTGGTACTAATAGGATCAAAAAGAACACCTGTAATTTTCTTAAGGTAGCTATATATACTGTAACCAGACAAGCCTGCCTGTCAGTAGGAAGATAACAGGAACGGATCTAGCTGAACACTGTGAGCAGGACACACTGTACTAAATGCAAATAGTCTAGCTGCCTGACCGTGGTACTAATAGGATCAAATAGAACACCTGTAATTTTCTTCAGGTAGCTTTATATACTGTAACCAGACAAGCCTGCCTGTCAGTAGGAAGATAACAGGAACGGATCTAGCTGAACACTGTGAGCAGGACACACTGTACTAAATGTAAATAGTCTAGCTGCCTGACCGTGGTACTAATAGGATCAAATAGAACACCTGTAATTTTCTTCAGGTAGCTTTATATACTGTAACCAGACAAGCCTGCCTGTCAGTAGGAAGATAACAGGAACGGATCTAGCTGAACACTGTGAGCAGGACGTACTGCACTAAATGTATATAGCAGGAACGGATCTAGCTGAACACTGTGAGCAGGACGCACTGCACTGAATGTAAATAGCAGGAACGGATCTAGCTGAACACTGTGAGCAGGACGCACTGCACTGAATGTAAATAGCAGGAACGGATCTAGCTGAACACTGTGAGCAGGACGCACTGCACTAAATGTAAATACCAGGAACGGATCTAGCTGAACACTGTGAGCAGGACGCACTGCACTGAATGTAAATAGCAGGAACGGATCTAGCTGAACACTGTGAGCAGGACGCACTGCACTAAATGTAAATACCAGGAACGGATCTAGCTGAACACTGTGAGCAGGACGCACTGCACTGAATGTAAATAGCAGGAACGGATCTAGCTGAACACTGTGAGCAGGACGCACTGCACTAAATGTAAATAGCAGGAACGGATCTAGCTGAACACTGTGAGCAGGACGCACTGCACTGAATGTAAATAGCAGGAACGGATCTAGCTGAACACTGTGAGCAGGACGCACTGCACTAAATGTAAATAGCAGGAACGGATCTAGCTGAACACTGTGAGCAGGACGCACTGCATTAAATGTAAATAGTCTAGATAGAAGATAACAGGAACGAATCTAGCTAAACTGAATACAGTGTATATATATATATGCAACACCTGGGATGCATATATATACACAATACACTGTAAGTGCAGCTAACTGACTGACTGTTCTGCCTAATCTATCTAACTCAAATCAAATGACACTGTCTCTCTCTCTCTCTAAGCACACCGGAACACACACTACACAGGGCCGCCGTGCAGGCGGCCTTATATAGTGTGGGGTGTGTACTAAATTCCCTGAGCCATAATTGGCCAAAGCCACCCTGGCTTTGGCCAATTACAGCTCTCTCTACTGACGGCGCTGTGATTGGCCAAGCATGCGGGTCATAGTGCATGCTTGGCCAATCATCAGCCAGCAATGCACTGCGATGCCGCAGTGAATTATGGGCCGTGACGCGCCACACGAATTTGGCGCGAACGGCCCATATCGTTCGCAATTCGGCGAACGACCGAACAGCCGATGTTCGAGTCGAACATGGGTTCGACTCGAACACGAAGCTCATCCCTAGTCTTTAGCAGGAGTTTGAAGCAAAAGTTCAGGATGTTCAGCATTAGTAGAAGTTGTACTCAAGGGATTCAATAAATCCCACCGAAATGAAACAATGTTTGCTGGTATACCCTGCAGACTAATTCTTAATGTCTCATTTTTTCTGTGGGTAAGGAACAAACAAGTGATTGATGAGCGTCTACTATAAAATGTAATGAACAAATGTTGCTAGCAAAGATCTTCAATAAACCATTCATAACGGATATGTCAGTAAACCATTGGAAACAATCTTTTCCTGGTCATGTTTTATTATTCCCATGGACAATCCAAAGAGTCTGCCTAAAACACTGGGGTCAAGATAGAGTAAGAGATAAGAACTTTCACATCAAATACATCAGGCCAGGAGATATAGAACGTAACTATGTTAAAGTAGAACTAAACTTTCACAAAAGAAGACTTTGTTTTGTAGAACACTGCAAGTAAAGAACGATTGCAATATTTTGAATTAGAAATTAGTTTTCTCCTTTGTCCATGTTTTTTTCTCACTCCTATAAACCATTTACTATAACCTGCCATGTAAGTAAATTATTGAAAGCAATCATTTCATGGTAATTTTGTTACTATTATTATTCCAATGCACAAAGTCAATCCAAGAAGTCTGCCTAAAACACTGGGGTCAGGAATAAACACCATGAGATATAGAATATAACTATGTTTAAAGTAGAACTTTGTTTTGTAAAACACTGAAAATAAGATACAAATGTATTATTTTTTATCAATAAAAAATAGTTATCCACTACTCCACAGGTGTCAAACACAAGGCCCGTGGGCCGAATCCGGCCCTCCAGGCCATTTCATGTGGTCCTCGCACCTCTCCAGCAGCTGCAGGAGAGCTCCAGCCCAGCTGTGTGAAGTTGGCACCCCATGTTTGTAAAACCTGAATAAAAATATACCATTCGTTTGTGCCGCGTTTGTGCTGATTTGTGCCGCAAAAATGAGCGTTTGTGCCGGTTCGGTTTCTGAGATATTAAACATTCAATTTAATGCAAGCCCCGCCCACTTTGCACCCCATGTCCCTGAATTTTAAAAACAAACGCGCCATTCGTTTGTGCCGCGTTTGTGCTGGTTTGTGCCGCAAAAATAAACGTTTGTGCCGCTTTGGTTGCGGAGATATTGTGTGTTATAGTTGCTGTAACCCCGCCCATTTTGCACCCCATGTTCCTGAATTTTAAAAACAAACACGCCATTCGTTTGTGCCGCGTTTGTGCTGGTTTGTGCCGCAAAAATAAACGTTTGTGCCGCTTTGGTTGCGGAGATATTGTGCGTTATAGTTGCTGTAACCCCGCCCATTTTGCACCCCATGTCCCTGAATTTTAAAAACAAATGCGCCATTCATTTGTGCCGCGTTTGTGCTGGTTTGTGCCGCAAAAATAAATGTTTGTGCCGCTTTGGTTGCAGAGATATTGTGCGTTATAGTTGCTGTAACCCCGCCCATTTTGCACCCCATGTTCCTGAATTTTAAAAACAAACGTGCCATTCGTTTGTGCCGCGTTTGTGCTGGTTTGTGCCGCAAAAATAAAAGTTTGTGCCGCTTTGGTTGCGGAGATATTGTGCGTTATAGTTGCTGTAACCCCGCCCATTTTGCACCCCATGTTCCTGAATTTTAAAAACAAATGCGCCATTCGTTTGTGCCGCGTTTGTGCTGGTTTGTGCCGCAAAAATAAACGTTTGTGCCGCTTTGGTTGCGGAGATATAGTGCGTTATAGTTGCTGCAACCCCGCCCACATTGCACCCCATGTTCCTGAATTTTAAAAACAAACGTGCCATTTGTTTGTGCCGCATTTGTGCTGGTTTGTGCCGCAAAAATAAACGTTTGTACCGCTTTGGTTGCAGAGATATTGTGCGTTATAGTTGCTGCAACCCCGCCCACATTGCACCCCATGTTCCTGAATTTTAAAAACAAACGCGCCATTTGTTTGTGCCGGGTTTATGCTGGTTTGTGTCGCAAAAATAAACGTTTGTGCAGCTTTGGTTGCGGAGATATTGTGCGTTATATGTTGTCAAACTACATTGACTTTACACCTTGTTTTAAAGCTTACATACAGAACCTAGACTCAGCTTGGGTTTCCTTAATGTAAAGCTCCTCCCACTGTACTGGCACTGCACTTCATATTGTACCCTGAAAAAGGCACCTCTGCCGGGTTAGCCCCCCCATATCAAAATTTTTGAAAAAATCTTATGCAGTTTGTTAGATCTTTGTTAGATCAGGTTAGATCAACCGTTCTTTGCATTAGATCTCACACAGAAGAAGCGATATTAACAGTTATTTGCTGGGGGGGCTAACCCGTCATCAGCCCCCCTTATCAAAAAATTGACCAAACAGTTAGCTATTTTGGAAGCAATTTGTTAGATCCGGTATGATCAAGTGTTTTTAACGTTAGATCTCACATAATTAGAGACTGATTAAGTGATTAATGTGGGGGGGGCTGGCCCAATCAAATTTTCGGCCCAAAAATCATTCAGGCTAATAGATATTCGTTAGATCCGGTAAGATCAAGTGGATTTAACGTTAGATCTCACATCATTTCAGAGATATTCCACATCAAAATAGAGATATTAGGTGGTACATATGGACGGGTTAGCCCCCCCCTTATCAAATTTTCGGGCCAAAAATCATTCAAGCTAATAGATATTGGTTAGATCCGGTAAGATCAAGTGGTTTTAACGTTAGATCTCACATCATTTCAGAGATATTGCACATCAAAATAGAGATATTAGGTGGTACATATGGACGGGTTAGCCCCCCTTATCAAATTTTCGGCCCAAAAATCATTCAGGCTAATAGATATTCGTTAGATCCGGTAAGATCAAGTGTTTTTAACGTTAGATCTCACATAATTAGAGACTTATTAAGTGATTAATGAGGGGGGGCTGGCCCCCCTTATCAAATTTTTGGCCCAAAAATCATTCAGGCTAATAGATATTCGTTAGATCCGGTAAGATCAAGTGGTTTTAACGTTAGATCTCACATCATTTCAGAGATATTCCACATCAAAATAGAGATATTAGGTGGTACATATGGACGGGTTAGCCCCCCCTTATCAAATTTTCTGGTCAAAAATCATTCAGGCTAATAGATATTCCTTAGATCCGGTAAGATCAAGTGTTTTTTACGTAAGATCTCACATAATTTCAGAGATTTCATATTCTTTGCCAATAACAACATCCAAGTTAGTAGATAATTGTTAGATGAAGTTATTATTGCATTAAACCTAGCATGCACATGGCAGAAATCAGTAATAATCGCAATGTAAGTAGGGATAAAAGCTTGTTGCAGTTTGATCAGTGAGATGTTTTATTTAATCTATGATAAATACATAACAGTTCGTTATTTTATATGAGAAGTTAGGCCCCTGTGGCAGTAGCTTAAAATTAATAAATTTTGGCATCGCTGCTCTAAATTGTGGGCACAACTGGAACAGGCCCAGACTGACATTCTGCTGCCAGGGGCTCTGTGGTGCTATGACCAACTACCGCCTGTGCTGAAGTCACACCCCATAATGGGTACGACACTCCGCATATGCTCCCAGGTCAGCACACAGAACCGGCTTTCTTCCCTGATTCCCCATTGCTCCCTATCATAGAAAAACCGTGGTTCCTCCCTGGTCTGGAACCCCAAATGTTTCGGACCCTAAGCCAAACAGGTAGGGTCCAGGCATCCCACTTCCTAACGGGAGGCCAATGGCCTTCCACAGTAGTGCTAATGAGCCCTTCAAACTTTCCTTGTGGACAGCGCTACAATTACAACACTTTCTCAATACTTTGCCTAATCCACAGGGATTTAATCGTCCCCTGGCGTCCTTTGAAGCATACTGTTCCAAAGAGGGTTCCCTTCCACAGGCTCTATCCAAAACATACGCCCTCTTGAACTGTCCGGCTGAACAACCACACTTACCGTTCTTGAACAAATGGGAAAGTAAGCTGGGGCGTACATTTACATCTGCTCAGATACAACATGTCCTCAGATTTTCGTTGAAATCATCGGTTTGTACGAAAATTAAACAGACCAACTATAAACTGTTAACAAGGTGGTACCTCACCCTGCAACTACTGACCAATGTTGGAGATGCCAGGGGGATGGAGGAACACGACTTCACATATTTTGGTCGTGCCCTAAATTGATCCACTTCTGGGAGACAGATAAACCACGCAAAAATTTACGGAATACAAGGTTCCTGGTGATCCAGCTTTTTCCTGCTACATGTCTCCTCCATCTGAGCCAAACTCTAAAAAAAATCCATTCCAAATGAGATGGAAGATCTAGTACTCACTGCACAACACCAACAGGAAAAATACTCTAACACTTGGGGACTATGGAACCAGTTTGTCGTTTCCGCAGAGGGTACTGCCCTTCTTGGGACTTAATGTCACAGATAAGTTCCGGAGCCCGTTCACCATAGTTATCCTGAACCAACGCCATTTCACCCCCCCCCCCCCCAGCCTTACCCCCCCCCCCCCTTCTCTCCTCTTACCTTTTCCATCCTTTTTTCCTTACCTTCTTTGATTATTGAAAATGAGAAAATAGTTTTGGGCGACAGCGGGTCTTGCTCCACAGCCCATTTTCCATCTTTAATAAAAACTGATAGGCCAGGAGGTAAGCAGCCTTTTGAGCAGTGTGCCGAAAAATGTTTTCAAAGAAATTGAGCATGCCGATTTTATAACAAAAAAAGTAAACCTCACAATCTCAATCACGAAAAGGATTTTTTATAAAGTAAATGCTGTAAACTACTTTAGTAGTGAGAAATTAACATCCTGCACTCTCACGCCTCAGATCAACCCCAATTCATACACCTTCACACCTCAGATCACTGTATCACCTGCAAATCTGCCCCACCACTGTACCCCCCTGCTCAACTGTCCCACCACTGTACCCCCTGCACATCTGCCCCACCGCCGTACCCCCTGCACATCTGCCCCACCGCCGTACCCCCATGCTCTTCTGTCTCATTGCTGAACCATCTTCTCATCTGTCCTAACACTGAACTTATCTGCTCATCTGCCCCACCACTGTAACCCCCTTTCTCATCTGTCCCACCTCTCTAACCTCCTTTCTCATCTGCCCCACCACTGTAAACCCCTTTCTCATCTGCCCCACCACTGTACCTCCAGCACATCTGTCCCACCTCTGTTCCCCCTGCTCATCTGCCCCACCTCTGTAACCCCCTTTCTCATCTGCCCCACCACTGTAACCCCCTTTCTCATCTGCCCCACCTCTGTAACCCCCTTTCTCATCTGCCCCACCACTGTAACCCCCTTTCTCATTTGCCCCACCTCTGTAAACCCCTTTCTCATCTGCCCCACCACTGTAACCCCCTTTCTCTTCTGCCCCATCACTGTACCTCCTGCACATCTGTCTCACCTCTGTTCCCCCTGCTCTTCTGCCCCACCGCTGTAACCCCCTGCTCATCTGTACCACTAATGTACCTCCTTTCTCCTCTTCCCCGCCACTGTACCCCCCTGTACATCTTCCCAACCTCTGTTCTCCCTGCTCTTCTGCCCAACCACTGTAACCCCCTGCTCATCTGTCCACCAATGCACCTCCTTTCACATCTGCCCCACCGCTGTACCCCCCTGCTCTTCTGTCCCACCGCTAAACCCCCTTCTCATCTGCCCCAACACTGAACCCCTCCTGCTCATTTTCCCACCACTGTAACCCCCTTCTCATCTGGCCCAACACTAAACCCCTCCCCCGCTCATCTGCCCCATCACTGTACCCCCCTGCTTTTCTGTCCCACTGCTGAACCCCCTTCGCATCCCTCCCACCACTGTACCTTCTGCACATCTGCACCACCACTGTACCCCCTTGCTCTTCTGCCCCACCACTGTAACCCCCCTGCTCATCTACCCCATCAATGTACCATTTTTCTCATCTGCCCCACCACTGTACCTCTCTGCACATTTGCTCCACCGCCATATTCCCATGCTCTTCTGTCTACTACTGAATCACCTTCTCATCTGCCCTACCACTGTAACCCGCTTTTTCATCTGCCTTACTAATGTACCTCCTGCACATCTGTTTCACCTCTGTACCCCCTGCTCTTCTGCCCCACCTATGTTCCCCCTGTTCTCCTGCCCCACCACTGTAACCTCCTGCTCATCTGTCCCACCAATACATCTCCTTTCACATTTGCCCCACTGTTCTACCCCCCCTGCTTTTCTGTCCCACCACTGAACCTCCTTCTCATCTGCACCAAAACTGAACCCCCCCTGCACATCTTCCCCACGGCTGTACCCTCCTGTTCTTCTGTGCCACATCTAAACCCCTCCTGCTCATTTTTCCCACCACTGTACCCTCTTCTCATCTATGATATGTGTGATATGCAGAGTGGTAAAAGGAAGCAGAGATGAGACACATCTACTTGTCCTGGCACACTCATCCTGCTGATTCACCTTTCGCATCCAGCCCACATTCATGTATGGGATGTATGTGATGTATGTGATGTATGGGATGTATGTGATGTCACATACGAGCATCTGGAATGGATGTGCAATGATGAGCTCAGGTCAGGGGCATTTTCTGAAAGCAGTGGGCTTGTGTGCAGGATCATAAGTTGGGCCCCCGCAGCTGAGGAAAAGTTTTTGCGCCGCAGCAAAAGTTGGGTGTGATTTTCATTGCGCTGAATATAAGGGGGGGCCAGCCCGTCCATATGTACCACCTAATATCTCTATTTTGATGTGCAATATCTCTATGATTTGAGATCTAACGTTAAAACCACTTGATCTTACCGGATCTAACCAATATCTATTAGCTTGAATGATTTTTGGCCCGAAAATTTGACAAGGGGGGGGCTAACCCGTCCATATGTACCACCTAATATCTCTATTTTGATGTGGAATATCTCTGAAATGATGTGAGATCTAACGTTAAATCCACTTGATCTTACCGGATCTAACGAATATCTATTAGCCTGAATGATTTTTGGGCCGAAAATTTGATAAGGGGGGGCCAGCCCCCCCACATTAATCACTTAATCAGTCTCTAATTATGTGAGATCTAACGTTAAAAACACTTGATCATACCGGATCTAACAAATTGCTTCCAAAATAGCTAACTGTTTGGTCAATTTTTTGATAAGGGGGGCTGATGATGGGTTAGCCCCCCCAGCAAATAACTGTTAATATCGCTTCTTCTGTGTGAGATCTAACGCAAACAACGGTTGATCTAACCTGATCTAACAAAGATCTAACAAACTGCATAAGATTTTCTCAAAAATTTTGATATGGGGGGGCTAACCCGGCAGAGGTGCCTTTTTCAGGGTACAATATGAAGTGCAGTGCCAGTACAGTGGGAGGAGCTTTACATTAAGGAAACCCAAGCTGAGTCTAGGTTCTGTATGTAAGCTTTAATAACAAGGTGTAAAGTCAATGTGGTTTGACAACATATAACGCACAATATCTCCGCAACCAAAGCTGCACAAATGTTTATTTTTGTGACACAAACCAGCATAAACCCGGCACAAACAAATGGCGCGTTTGTTTTTAAAATTCAGGAACATGGGGTGCAATGTGGGCGGGGTTGCAGCAACTATAACGCACTATATCTCCGCAACCAAAGCGGCACAAACTTTTATTTTTGCGGCACAAACCAGCACAAACGCGGCACAAACGAATGGCACGTTTGTTTTTAAAATTCAGGGACATGGGGTGCAAAGTGGGTGGGGTTGCAGCAACTATAACGCACAATATCTCTGCAACCAAAGCGGCACAAACGTTTATTTTTGCGGCACAAACCAGCACAAACCCGGCACAAACAAATGGTGCGTTTGTTTTTAAAATTCAGTAACATGGGGTGCAATGTGGGCGGGGTTGCAGCAACTATAACGCACTATATCTCCGCAACCAAAGCGGCACAAACATTTATTTTTGCGGCACAAACCAGCACAAACGTGGCACAAACGAATGGCGCGTTTGTTTTTAAAATTCAGGAACATGGGGTGCAAAATGGGCGGGGTTACAGCAACTATAACACACAATATCTCCGCAACCAAAGCGGCACAAACATTTATTTTTGCGGCACAAACCAGCACAAACGCGGCACAAACGAATGGCGCGTTTGTTTTTAAAATTCAGGAACATGGGGTGCAAAATGGGCGGGGCTACAGCAACTATAACGCACAATATCTCCGCAACCAAAGCGGCACAAACTTTTATTTTTGCGGCACAAACCAGCACAAACGCGGCACAAACGAATGGCGCGTTTGTTTTTAAAATTCAGGAACATGGGGTGCAAAATGGGCAGGGTTACAGCAACTATAACGCACAATATCTCCGCAACCAAAGCGGCAAAAACTTTTATTTTTGCGGCACAAACCAGCACAAACGCGGCACAAACGAATGGCACGTTTGTTTTTAAAATTCAGGAACATGGGGTGCAAAATGGGCGGGGTTACAGCAACTATAACGCACAATATCTCTGCAACCAAAGCGGCACAAACATTTATTTTTGCGGCACAAACCAGCACAAACGCGGCACAAGCGAATGGCGCGTTTGTTTTTAAAATTCAGGAACATGGGGTGCAAAATGGGCAGGGTTACAGCAACTATAACGCACAATATCTCCGCAACCAAAGCGGCACAAACGTTTATTTTTGCGGCACAAACCAGCACAAACGCGGCACAAACGAATGGCGCGTTTGTTTTTAAAATTCAGGAACATGGGGTGCAAAATGGGCGGGGTTACAGCAACTATAACGCACAATATCTCCGCAACCAAAGCGGCACAAACGTTTATTTTTGCGGCACAAACCAGCACAAATGCGGCACAAACGAATGGCGCGTTTGTTTTTAAAATTCAGGAACATGGGGTGCAAAATGGGCGGGGTTACAGCAACTATAACGCACAATATCTCCGCAACCAAAGCGGCACAAACGTTTATTTTTGCGGCACAAACCAGCACAAACGCGGCACAAACGAATGGCGCGTTTGTTTTTAAAATTCAGGAACATGGGGTGCAAAATGGGTGGGGTTACAGCAACTATAACGCACAATATCTCCGCAACCAAAGCGGCACAAACGTTTATTTTTGCGGCACAAACCAGCACAAACGCGGCACAAACGAATGGCGCGTTTGTTTTTAAAATTCAGGAACATGGGGTGCAAAATGGGCGGGGTTACAGCAACTATAACGCACAATATCTCCGCAACCAAAGCTGCACAAACGTTTATTTTTGCGACACAAACCAGCATAAACCCGGCACAAACAAATGGCGCATTTGTTTTTAAAATTCAGGAATATGGGGTGCAATGTGGGCGGGGTTGCAGCAACTATAACGCACTATATCTCCGCAATCAAAGCGGCACAAATGTTTATTTTTGCAGCACAAACCAGCACAAACACGGCACAAACGAATGGCACATTTGTTTTTAAAATTCAGGGACATGGGGTGCAAAGTGGGTGGGGTTGCAGCAACTATAACGCACAATATCTCCGCAACCAAAGCGGCACAAACGTTTATTTTTGCGGCACAAACCAGCACAAACCCGGCACAAACAAATGGTGCGTTTGTTTTTAAAATTCAGTAACATGGGGTGCAATGTGGGCGGGGTTGCAGCAACTATAACGCACTATATCTCCACAACCAAAGCGGCACAAACATTTATTTTTGCGGCACAAACCAGCACAAACGTGGCACAAACGAATGGCGCGTTTGTTTTTAAAATTCAGGAACATGGGGTGCAAAATGGGCGGGGTTACAGCAACTATAACGCACAATATCTCCGCAACCAAAGCGGCACAAACATTTATTTTTGCGGCACAAACCAGCACAAACGCGGCACAAACGAATGGCGCATTTGTTTTTAAAATTCAGGAACATGGGGTGCAAAATGGGCGGGGTTACAGCAACTATAACGCACAATATCTCCGCAACCAAAGCGGCACAAACGTTTATTTTTGCGGCACAAACCAGCACAAACGCGGCACAAACGAATGGCGCGTTTGTTTTTAAAATTCAGGAACATGGGGTGCAAAATGGGTGGGGTTACAGCAACTATAACGCACAATATCTCCGCAACCAAAGCGGCACAAACGTTTATTTTTGCGGCACAAACCAGCACAAACGCGGCACAAACGAATGGCGCGTTTGTTTTTAAAATTCAGGAACATGGGGTGCAAAATGGGCGGGGTTACAGCAACTATAACGCACAATATCTCCGCAACCAAAGCTGCACAAACGTTTATTTTTGCGACACAAACCAGCATAAACCCGGCACAAACAAATGGCGCATTTGTTTTTAAAATTCAGGAATATGGGGTGCAATGTGGGCGGGGTTGCAGCAACTATAACGCACTATATCTCCGCAACCAAAGCGGCACAAATGTTTATTTTTGCAGCACAAACCAGCACAAACACGGCACAAACGAATGGCACATTTGTTTTTAAAATTCAGGGACATGGGGTGCAAAGTGGGTGGGGTTGCAGCAACTATAACGCACAATATCTCCGCAACCAAAGCGGCACAAACGTTTATTTTTGCGGCACAAACCAGCACAAACCCGGCACAAACAAATGGTGCGTTTGTTTTTAAAATTCAGTAACATGGGGTGCAATGTGGGCGGGGTTGCAGCAACTATAACGCACTATATCTCCACAACCAAAGCGGCACAAACATTTATTTTTGCGGCACAAACCAGCACAAACGTGGCACAAACGAATGGCGCGTTTGTTTTTAAAATTCAGGAACATGGGGTGCAAAATGGGCGGGGTTACAGCAACTATAACGCACAATATCTCCGCAACCAAAGCGGCACAAACATTTATTTTTGCGGCACAAACCAGCACAAACGCGGCACAAACGAATGGCGCATTTGTTTTTAAAATTCAGGAACATGGGGTGCAAAATGGGCGGGGTTACAGCAACTATAACGCACAATATCTCCGCAACCAAAGCGGCACAAACGTTTATTTTTGCGGCACAAACCAGCACAAACGCGGCACAAACGAATGGCGCGTTTGTTTTTAAAATTCAGGAACATGGGGTGCAAAATGGGCGGGGTTACAGCAACTATAACGCACAATATCTCCGCAACCAAAGCGGCACAAACTTTTATTTTTGCGGCACAAACCAGCACAAACGCGGCACAAACGAATGGCACGTTTGTTTTTAAAATTCAGGAACATGGGGTGCAAAATGGGTGGGGTTACAGCAACTATAACGCACAATATCTCTGCAACCAAAGCGGCACAAACATTTATTTTTGCGGCACAAACCAGCACAAACGCGGCACAAGCGAATGGCGCGTTTGTTTTTAAAATTCAGGAACATGGGGTGCAAAATGGGCGGGGTTACAGCAACTATAACGCACAATATCTCCGCAACCAAAGCGGCACAAACGTTTATTTTTGCGGCACAAACCAGCACAAACGCGGCACAAACGAATGGCGCGTTTGTTTTTAAAATTCAGGAACATGGGGTGCAAAATGGGCGGGGTTACAGCAACTATAACGCACAATATCTCCGCAACCAAAGCGGCACAAACGTTTATTTTTGCGGCACAAACCAGCACAAATGCGGCACAAACGAATGGCGCGTTTGTTTTTAAAATTCAGGAACATGGGGTGCAAAATGGGCGGGGTTACAGCAACTATAACGCACAATATCTCCGCAACCAAAGCGGCACAAACGTTTATTTTTGCGGCACAAACCAGCACAAACGCGGCACAAACGAATGGCGCGTTTGTTTTTAAAATTCAGGAACATGGGGTGCAAAATGGGTGGGGTTACAGCAACTATAACGCACAATATCTCCGCAACCAAAGCGGCACAAACGTTTATTTTTGCGGCACAAACCAGCACAAACGTGGCACAAACGAATGGCGCATTTGTTTTTAAAATTCAGGAACATGGGGTGCAAAATGGGCAGGGTTACAGCAACTATAACGCACAATATCTCCGCAACCAAAGCGGCACAAACGTTTATTTTTGCGGCACAAACCAGCACAAACGCGGCACAAACGAATGGCGCATTTGTTTTTAAAATTCAGGAACATGGGGTGCAAAATGGGTGGGGTTACAGCAACTATAACGCACAATATCTCCGCAACCAAAGCGGCACAAACATTTATTTTTGCGGCACAAACCAGCACAAACGTGGCACAAACGAATGGCGCGTTTGTTTTTAAAATTCAGGAACATGGGGTGCAAAATGGGCGGGGTTACAGCAACTATAACGCACAATATCTCCGCAACCAAAGCGGCACAAACATTTATTTTTGCGGCACAAACCAGCACAAACGCGGCACAAACGAATGGCGCATTTGTTTTTAAAATTCAGGAACATGGGGTGCAAAATGGGCGGGGTTACAGCAACTATAACGCACAATATCTCCGCAACCAAAGCGGCACAAACGTTTATTTTTGCGGCACAAACCAGCACAAACGCGGCACAAACGAATGGCGCGTTTGTTTTTAAAATTCAGGAACATGGGGTGCAAAATGGGCGGGGTTACAGCAACTATAACGCACAATATCTCCGCAACCAAAGCGGCACAAACTTTTATTTTTGCGGCACAAACCAGCACAAACGCGGCACAAACGAATGGCACGTTTGTTTTTAAAATTCAGGAACATGGGGTGCAAAATGGGCGGGGTTACAGCAACTATAACGCACAATATCTCTGCAACCAAAGCGGCACAAACATTTATTTTTGCGGCACAAACCAGCACAAACGCGGCACAAGCGAATGGCGCGTTTGTTTTTAAAATTCAGGAACATGGGGTGCAAAATGGGCGGGGTTACAGCAACTATAACGCACAATATCTCCGCAACCAAAGCGGCACAAACGTTTATTTTTGCGGCAAAAACCAGCACAAACGCGGCACAAACGAATGGCGCGTTTGTTTTTAAAATTCAGGAACATGGGGTGCAAAATGGGCGGGGTTACAGCAACTATAACGCACAATATCTCCGCAACCAAAGCGGCACAAACGTTTATTTTTGCGGCACAAACCAGCACAAATGCGGCACAAACGAATGGCGCGTTTGTTTTTAAAATTCAGGAACATGGGGTGCAAAATGGGCGGGGTTACAGCAACTATAACGCACAATATCTCCGCAACCAAAGCGGCACAAACGTTTATTTTTGCGGCACAAACCAGCACAAACGCGGCACAAACGAATGGCGCGTTTGTTTTTAAAATTCAGGAACATGGGGTGCAAAATGGGTGGGGTTACAGCAACTATAACGCACAATATCTCCGCAACCAAAGCGGCACAAACGTTTATTTTTGCGGCACAAACCAGCACAAACGTGGCACAAACGAATGGCGCGTTTGTTTTTAAAATTCAGGAACATGGGGTGCAAAATGGGCAGGGTTACAGCAACTATAACGCACAATGTCTCCGCAACCAAAGCGGCACAAACGTTTATTTTTGCGGCACAAACCAGCACAAACGCGGCACAAACGAATGGCGCATTTGTTTTTAAAATTCAGGAACATGGGGTGCAAAATGGGCGGGGTTACAGCAATTATAACGCACAATATCTCCGCAACCAAAGCGGCACAAACGTTTATTTTTGCGGCACAAACCAGCACAAACGCGGCACAAACGAATGGCGCGTTTGTTTTTAAAATTCAGGAACATGGGGTGCAAAATGGGTGGGGTTACAGCAACTATAACGCACAATATCTCCCCAACCAAAGCGGCACAAACGTTTATTTTTGCGGCACAAACCAGCACAAACGCGGCACAAACGAATGGCGCGTTTGTTTTTAAAATTCAGGGACATGGGGTGCAAAGTGGGCGGGGCTTGCATTGAATTGAATGTTTAATATCTCAGAAACCGAACCGGCACAAACGCTCATTTTTGCGGCACAAATCAGCACAAACGCGGCACAAACGAATGGTATATTTTTATTCAGGTTTTACAAACATGGGGTGCCAACTTCACACAGCTCTCCAGCCCTCCTCTGTTCCTCCTCCAGACCCCTACTTTCTGCTTTCAAGCAATGCATCCAGCTTCTTCCCAGCATAAGGAAGAAGGGTGCACTGTGATGTTAGGGAGAGTAGAGGACTCCATTCTGATGGTGGGTTGGCTCTTGACATCTAATGTAAGGGGTGGGGATGCGCTGGACATCTAATCTTACAGATACAACCGGCCCTTTTGAGGACAATCATAATGCTGATGCGGCCCACCATGAAATTGAGTTTGACACCCCTGCTCTACTCTGTCTATGTTTTCTCTCCTGTAGGCTCTTGTTGTGTACTTCCAGTGCACTTTTGCACAATCCAGGGTCGGCTGTACAGCAGTTCTACTGTGACTACAGCAGAATGTGCCAACACACATTGGCAGTGGACATGAAAGTAAGCACTGTCATCCTAAGGAAGGAAGTGTCTGTGGATACACCTTTCCCATAGGATTTATTTAAAAAGCAAAACACATACAAAAGATTAACATTTATGACATTAGTGAGACATTTGTAATAATATGTGTCCAAACATCCTGATTTGGACCACAAACACCTTCCCCTCCTCTTATTTCCAAAACAAAACAAGAAGGTGTACTGCTGTCCACAGAAGAGAATTAGGCAGGGATGATAACACTGTCTGAAATTTCAGTTCAGTACACAGGTAGCAGCAAATTGGATTTATGGGATCAACAGCTATTTTTCTGTGTTTGCAGAAATGTATTTAGCCTGAGAAAAGAAAAGAGCACATCTAAGAGCTGGTAAATTGCAATATATTCATTTTTTTTGCTTTTGTATATATACTATACTTTAAGCAAAGCTGAACTCCAGGCATGTATAACAGTCTAGTTATGAATTTATTAAATATATTAAATGTGTACACCTAGACCTAAACTTAAACTAGCCAAAGGCCTAAAGAGGAGGCTAATATGGTCTTGCTGGATATGTTTTTATAGCACTTGGCAACTAAAAGACCTAATCATATGAGCCCTCCCTGTAGTTCTCCATAAGTCAGAAGCACACTTGGCAATGGAATGGAATGGAAACCTTACTTTTATTAATGGATTAGTTTAATTTTATATTATACAATACCCATACCTATCTCCTGTTTGACTGCACAGAATGGGATGCATTGCTACCCACAGCTGTTTACAATGTAATGAACTCAAGGCAGGTTTCATGCACCTGTACACCTGACGCCTATTTATTTGGTATACTAGATCAGAAGAATGTTGTCCATAATATACTAGAATATTCTGGCAAGCAACTTTGTTTATGGCTAGTGTAGCGATCCACTGCCCTCTACTCTCACACTACTACTAGTATCACACGGTAATGCATAATTATGTATGTCATTTCCTTACTCTGGGTTTGTTGGGAAACGATACTGGAAGAAGGAAGTGGAAAGAAAGAGAGAGAGAGAGAGAGAGAGAGAGAGAGAGAGAGAGAGAGAGAGAGAGAGAGAGAGAGAGGAGGTCTCAGGGATATGTCCTGTCCATGCTACTAATACCAGATCAGAAGAGACGATTATGCAATGCCAGATAACTAGGACTGCATTCCAGGCTGGTTGGGTAACGGCTAGAGGGTCTCCTCATCACCGCAGATCTTATTTTCAGGTCTCTGACACAAAGACAGACACTGCATCATTCTCAGGGGCCCCTGCAAGGGGACTTTGCTGCAACATTCATCCAGCGGTATCTCTATTATTAACTATACATACCGAGGTATTAGTGCACAATTCCACCAGGACTCCCATTGAGCCCCTTGCTGCTAATAGCTGTTTGTACACTGAATGTATATACTGTTATCAATCTCTTATATAAAGCTTGTATTATTTCTTTACTGGTGTGCAGCTACAGTATCTCACAAAAGTGAGTACACCCCTCACACTTTTGTAAATATTTTATTATATCTTTTTACGTGAACACTGAAGAAATGACACTTTGCTACAATGTAAAGTAGTGAGTGCACAGCTTGTATAACAGTGTAAATTTGCTGTCCCCTCAAAATAGCTCAACACACAGCCATTAATGTCTAAACCGCTGGCAACAAAAATGAGTACACCCCTAAGTGAAAATGTCCAAATTGGGCCCAAAGTGTTAATATTTTGTGTAGCCACCATTATTTTCCAGCACTGCCTTAACCCTCTTGGGCATTAAGTTCACCAGAGCTTTACAGGTTGCCACTGGAGTCCTCTTCCACTCCTCCATGACAACATCACAGAGCTGGTGGATGTTAGAGACCTTGAAATCCTCCACCTTCGGTTTCAGGATGCCCCACAGATGCTCAATAGGGTTTAGGTCTGGAGACATGCTTGGCCAGTCCATCACCTTTACCCTAGGCTTCTTTAGCAAGGCAGTGGTCATCTTGGAGGTATGTTTGGAGGTCGTTATCATGTTGGAATACTGCCCTGTGGCCTAGTCTCTGAAGAGAGGGGATCATGCTCTGCTTCAGTATGTCACAGTACATATGGGCATTCATGGTTCCCTCAAAGAACTGTAGCTCCCCAGTGCTGGCAGCACTAAGAGCCCTTGCACACTGGGGCGGGGGGCGGCGTCGGCGGTAAAACGCCGCTATTATTAGCGGCGTTTTACCGCCGGTATGCGTCCGCTATCGGGGCGGTTTTACCCCCCTCTAGCGGCCGAGAAGGGGTTAAATACCACCGCAAAGCTCCTCTGCAGAGGCGCATTGCCGGCGGTATAGCCGCGCCGTCCCATTGATTTCAATGGGCAGGAGCGGTAAAGGAGCGGTATACACACTGCTCCTTCACCGCTCCGAAGATGCTGCTGGCAGGACTTTTTTTTACCGTCCTGCCAGCGCATCGCTCCAGTGTGCAAGCCCTCGGGGCTTTCACACTGGAATGCAAGGAGCGGCACTTTCGGGGCGGTTTGCAGGCGCTATTATTAGCGCAATAGCACCTGCAAACCGCCCCAGTGTGCAAGGGCTCTAATGCAGCCCCAGACCATGACACTCCCACCACCAATGCTTGACTGTAGGCAAGACACACTTGTCTTTGTACTCCTCACCTGGTTGTCGCCACACACGCTTGACACCATCTGGACCAAATAAGTTTATCTTGGTCTCATCAGATCACAGGACACGGTTCCAGTAATCCATGTCCTTAGTCTGCTTGTCTTCAGCAAACTGTTTTCGGGCTTTCTTGTGCATCATCTTTCCTTCTGGGACGACAGCCATGCAGACCAATTTGATGCAGTGTGCGGCGTATGGTCTGAGCACTGACAGGCTGACCCCCCACCCCCACCCCTTCAACCTCTGCAGCAATGTTGGTAGCACTCATACGTCTATTTCTCAAAGACAACCTCTGGATATGATGCTGAGCACGTGCACTCAACTTCTTTTGTCGACCATGGCTAAGCCTGTTCTGAGTGGAACCTGTCCTATTAAACAGCTGTATGGTCTTGGCCACCGTGCTGCAGCTCAGTTTCAGGGTCTTGGCAATCTTTTTATAGCCTAGGCCATCTTTATGCAGAGCAACAATTCTTTTTTTCAGATCCTCAGTGAGTTCTTTGCCATGAGGTGCCATGTTGAACTTCCAGTGACCAGTATGAGAGAGTGAGAGCGATAACACCAAATTTAACATACCTGCTCCCCATTCACACCTGAGACCTTGTAACACAAACGAGTCACATGACACCAGGGAAGGAAAATGGCTAATTGGGCCGAATTTGGACATTTTCACTTAGGGGTGTACTCACTTTTGTTGCCAGCGGTTTAGCCATGAATGGCTGTGTATTGAGTTATTTTGAGGGGACAGCAAATTTACACTGTAAATTGTTACACACACAGTGTTGTCACATGAAAAGCTATAATAAAATAATTACAAAAATGTGAGAGGTGTACTCACTTTTGTGAGATAGTGTATATATTTATGGTTACTGTTATATGCTGCCTGCAGTAGTTTCTCTGCTCCCAAATACTTTCATTAGATTATTGGTTCATTTCCCAGGAAGGGAACCCCTTCTGCTCAATGTCACTCTTCCACTTAGTGAAGGTTCTATTTTTCCTTTTTACCTATAGGTTTGGTGCAAGAGTCGTGATGTCAGTAGACTCCCCGCCCACCTCTACACTCCCCTTGTCAATATGCATTTTCTCCTGTGTATTTCTAACATTGAACTTCTGCTGAACTTCTGCTATGATCTCTAACATCCAGTGAAAAGACAGGAAAGTAACCACATGACTTCAGCATGCCAAATCATTGTGAGGTGTGGAACAGTCAATCCTTGCAGAGCTGCTGAAGAAAGGAGTGGGGGAGGGAATTTAAAAAATACTGCATGTCTCTTAGGCTGGTGCACGAGATGTAAATCACCTGTCACTCACAGTAAGGGGGAGGATTTGACAAAGTTTTTCTCAGTTTGTCAAGAATTGTCTCACTGAACAATAAAAGAGGATTGCTCAGAGCTGGATTAACTCTGTGTGGCAAGACTGGGCTCAAATGATAGCAACTCTTATACTCTACAGTATGATATAAAAAAAAACAAAAACATTTTTTCGGGTTTACATCCACTTTAAATGTATTTAGAGAGTTTGCATAAGTAACTGAATCTCTTCTTATATTAGTATTTTTTAGTCCACAACGCAGCATCTAGACGAAGAGTCAATATGGTGAGCTAGTCAAGGCTCTATTGATTTGCTGTTAGTCTAACAGTCAGTGATCAGTAAGTGCACATACTATACTTACTGAAGGAAAAATCTGAGAGATGATTTATATTCTGAGGTTCATTCATTGTCTTATCACAGGCTGAGGAGGGCCCTTGACTGCATTGCTTTACTGCACTGATCCAGGACCATATCATGTCTTCTGACAAGGGTGCTTGGAGCACCCCTGATCTCTGCATTCTCCTGTGAGTCCAGGATGGGGGGGGAAATACCGCAACATCCTTGGCTTACAGAAAGTAGGTGAAATGCATATTTTCCCATGATTATTTTGCCATTTTGTCCGGACTGTGTCTTTAAAGTGTGGTTACACTTTTGGTGCAGTATGACTATATCAGAGCTCATACCCAGAAGGCCTTAATGATGAATGTAACAGCAGAGCACATGCGTGGGCTCAGACAGGAAGATATTTTAGAAGCAAATGATCGATCTAGTCAATGATATTTTGCTGGATCAGAGACACATGAGTAAAAAAATGGGAGGCGGGGTGGAGGTTGCTCTGCTAAAAATGTAAGTGAAAAAATAGGTCTAGTAAAACTTTAAGCCTAGTAAATTGCAGCACTGCTGAATTATGTTGTAATGGAGAGGTACTGTGCATTAAATCCCCTTGTCAAACCCACAAAATTATACTGCATTATATTGGTCAATACATTTATATATTAAGACAAAGAAGAACTAGATATTTTAAAGAGCGAGAACTTGCCTAGATCAGTCTCTCTTAATCTCTCTTTAATAAATTATTAAAAATTACTCCTATGACTTGCATCTATACCATGTGATTAAACAGCTGTGTCACAAAGCATTAGTATATTGTGGTTTTATTTGGTATGTTTAGATATCTAGAGGAGAGGGGGTGCCCACGATAACTATTCTCTCCTTCTGATGTCCAGCACTGTTTAAAAAAAGCTAAATTTCTCTTAAGCCGCGTACACACGAGAGGAATGTCTGACAGAAAAAGTCTGACGGAAGCTTTTCATCATATATTCCGATCGTGTGTATGCCTCATCGGACCCTTTTTTTTGAAAATTTTGACAGACCTAGAAATAGAACATGTTCTAAATATTTCTGACGGAACCAATTCCTATAGGGAAAACTACTCGTCTGTATGCAGTTCCGACGGACTAAAAACGACGCATGCTCTGAAGCAAGTACGAGACGGAAGCTATTGGCTACTGGCTATTGAACTTACGTTTTCTAGTCCTGTCGTATGTGCTGTACATTCACCGCGTTCTGGACGGTCGGACTTTGGTTTGACTGTGCGTAGGCAAGACCACTTGAATGGAATTCCGTCGGAGTTCCGTCGGAGAAACCTTCGGAGTTTATTCTGACGGCAAAACCGGTCGTGTGTACGCGGCATTAGAGAAGATCTCTTTGTGACTCATTTCCCACAGCTATACAGTGCTGATTGCCTTGCAATGAATAATTTTCAAAGCTATAATTACTAAATGTTAATAGAACAATATTTTGATGCGGTGGATTGATCCAAATGCCCTTGGGTGGTCAGAAAAGAATATACATTTACAGAGGATATAAATTTGTTCTATCCCTTAAAGGAGCTCACAATCCATTGTCCCTTACACATTCATGAGTATACCAGGGCTAACCTCCCAGCAGGTTTTTGGATTATAGGAAATAACCAGAGCTTCTGATAAACCTCGCACAAATATGGGGAGATTGTACAAACTCCCTGGAGATGTAATTAAAACCCAGAACCAAAATTCAGTAAGATGAGCACAATAACCAGTTAGCCACCATGCAGCCCATGATTATTGGTGCTCTGTATTAAAGAAAGCACCAGGAAATTACAAGAGACGCAGGCAAATAACTAATGAGAACTAAACCCAAAAATATATTGCAGCCTACCAGTGTGGTGACTGCATTTGTTTAATTTTGTTGGCATCACAAACATAAAACGTGTGTGTTATTGATGTGTTCTTGCTGCATTTTCAATGCATTTCAATGGGGAGGTGCGCTTTTGGTGTGTTTTTTTTAACTGATCAAAAATACAGCAAGTAAGATTTTAAACACCGCAATGGAAGCACAAGGGACTGGTGTGAAGACATACATAGAATTTAAAGGTATGCATTTTTCTTGAGCTTTCCTAGCTCTAAAGGTGCTGATAATAGTCGACAATAAATTCATATTCATTTACTATCATGATATTATATAAAAAGTCGAATATAATACAATTATATATAAAAATTATATTTTTTTTAAAAAACTGTCATTTTCGGTTTTGGTTTTGGCCAGGTGCATCCTGAATTTTCGTTTTTGCTTTTAGCAGAAAAATTTCCATTTAGTGCACCTCTAAAATTAGACACTGGTTTGGTAACATGGTGTATTGGAGTTCTAGGGCTTATGCTGACCTCCCGCATCCTACCAGGACGACCCTTTGGGTCTGGACCTCCGCCAGGAGGCGTTTCCTGATCATCGGTCCCCATATCAAGTGCTGTAGGGAAACCCCTCTCTGACACATTTTACACTGTTACCTGACCCCAGCTGTGGTCTCCGTTTGGTATAAAGACGCTCCAGGATATTATGCCGTTTGGTGCTTTGCTATCCTTTCATGATCTATCTGATAAGTTTTGGTTTGCCTAGATGTATTTCCATTATTTTCAATTGCACCACGCTGTTCATTGCCAATTTCCCCACCCTCTCAGGTTAGTGACAGACCCTATCGAAGACCTACTTTCACTGGAATCTCTATCCAAGCCCCTTCTTTTCTCTCTACTTAACTCTTCTTTGTAAGGAATCCCACAAAATGGATAAGCTGTGAAAGCAGTGGAAGGCTGACACTCCAACCTTGGACAGAGATGACTGGGAAGACTGTTTTGAGGAAAGCTCAAGACTTGTCATCTCCTCCTAGGGATAAATTGATTCAGACAAAGTTGCTTTTTCTGGTGTACTACACTCCCCAGAGGCTGCACAGAATTTACCCTCAACAATCCGCTAGCTGCCCATTGTGTCAAACAACTATTGTCATGTATTTTCACGTTCTGGAGTTGTGCTAGGGTGTCACAGTTTTGGACAGAGGTTTTTGACATTATTAATGTTCATCTTCAGCTGTCTCCCCTGCTCTCTCCAGTTGAGTTGCTGTTATTGGGCATTCAAAATGCCGTCTAGATATACTAAGTTGTTGATTTCCTTTTTGATGCATTATGCCAAAAAAGAGATACTATGCAAGTTGACTGCACCCTCCAACCCCTCTGTGACCTTGTGGGAGACTTCGATTAATGCTGTTCTGCCTATGTAAAAACTTGTGTATATTAACAGACAGTGTTCTAAGAAGTATAATAAAATTTGGCAACCATGGATGGCCCAGTGATTACCTTCACCTTCCTTACAAAAGGGTTGGGCCATGGCTGCCATCTGCACTTGTCTGACTTGATTTTTATGGTTTAGGTTGTTCTACTCTTCTGTGCTTACTTTGTGGTTCTTGAGTATGTCTACTTTTGCATATGTGAACTTGTACCAAGCTCTTTTTTGATTCTCCTTATTGCGACTCCTTGTACCACTGTGCATTCTACTTCTGTTGTGCCATGCCTACGTTTCAATAAAGAACATCCTGGTTGGTAAAAAAAGACATTGGTTACATCTCTACTGTAGTTTACTACTGTAAAACTGAGCATTCAATTTTTCATTCATCTTAAAGAGGACCATAATTTGTAATAAAAACATATTTGCTTCCCTGCAACCACTTTGCATATTATTTTATATATACTGTGATTCTGTACTTGCCAAATATGTTGCAGAAATCTCCCTCCACTGAGTCTGGCTGCAACCATTTTAACTGTGGGCAGGTGAAGCTTCTGCCTGTTCACTTCCTGGATTTAGACAGACACACAGAGGCATACCTTCAGCTCTGCAGCTCTCATTGGCCCTCTTATGACTCACCCCCCCCCCCCTTCCTTCCTGGCAAACTCTCTGGGAGAGTGGGAGAGAGCTGTATATGATGTCATAATACTAGGCTTTTTACCAAAACAAGAAACAGGAAGTGGGCTGTCTAAGGTATATACTGGCAGAATTTTTTTTTAACTATCTAAAGTTAAAAAGACAAGGGCAGAAGATTTAATAGATGGAAAGATGAAAAAATGACTGAAGTTCCACTTTAAAGAGAAGTGCAGGAGTATAAAAATACAAACATCCATTCTCACCTAGGTCTATCCCCCTCCGCCTTTAGGACCGAGAACTGAGTGATCAAGACTACTGATTGCTCAGTTCTCAGTCTTCAGTGAGTAGAGAGCCAGTGACAGAGATCTCACTGGAGCGCTGGGCTGTAGAGGGGACAAGACCGGCTGGCTCAGCCTCTCAGCAGTGCACTGAGAGGCTGAGCCAGCTGCCGATCCAGGCATCTGGGTTGATCCCGACATTAAAGTCAGGATCTCTCCAGAGCCTGGACCCGTTGAGTGACATCATCTGAGAGCGGACTTTAGCCCACTGTTGGCTGAATACGGGTCACAGGAGTGCAGAACTAACTGCACTGTTATGACCCACAGGATAAGTAAGGCCAAAAGAGCTTTGGCCCTACTTCTCCTTTAATATGTCTAGGTAGAAAACAAAAAGTGATGCAGATTCATCTTCATCGGCCAGGTAACATAAATTGTCAGAAGTTGTACAAATAGTATCGCAGAGGTTTAGACTTCCATTCCCTTTACTAGCACCGTCAAAAGATGACCACATAGATGGACTGTCCAGAGATGGACCTACATAGAAACTTAGAGCAAACAGATGATCTAAAAATCAATAAAGAGTGGTAGGAATGAAATTGCATTGTCAAAATTAGCTGACACAGGCCAAAAGTGAACATACAGAGGAAAGCACTACGGCTGGCTGTGTCTGGGAATGGCTGCACAATGGCCTAGTTATGTCATCTTTAACAATTTATATCCAAGTTGGAGAGAAAAGATATCCTTTTGTTGAAATTGCAAGTTAAAATATGCATGAATCAAGGCAAATGGAAAGAAAGTGGAGTTTGAACAAAGCTTATTATCCAGTCTTCTTTCCGAATGCTATTAGTAGTGCTGTATGGGGAAGAGATGGCATTTTGTTGCCATGTGTCTAGGAATTGGTATTGCAAGGGACAGATGGAATGCTGCATCCTAAGTGCTAACATAGCAGGGAAAATAGGAGAGCAGTGCACTCAATACATGGGCTGCTTAGCAAGCAGTAATATTTTGCCGGTCACATGGTACTAATCAGTAATACCTCCCTGGTGCATATTGTAAGTGTTTTTAACAACCACATTTAGAGGCGTTTAGGGATATCTAAGCACTTGGTCTTTCTGTGATACATACAGCATTTTTGGGAAAGGACCGAGGTATTAGTTTAGGACTAGTGATGAGCTGAACTGCCTTTAGTTCGTTAAACTTCAAAGGTTTACTGAAATCAATGGGAGGTGAATCTGTCAAATTAAAAATGCCTATTTTCTGGACCAATAGACAAGGGGGTGTCAAAAATAGTACAGGGGTTGTACACTGCCCTGGGAAACATGTACCAATGCAAATTTAAAAAAAAAAAGATTTTTTTTTAACATTCAAATCGGCTGAGATCGGTGATTTTCTTAAAGAATAGATATTTACAAAGCAAAAAAGAATTTTAAAAAATTGCAAGCAAATTTTATCTCCATCCTGGCTTCTTTTTTTTAAAGGAAAAACGGCACACAGACCCCAAAGGTCCTGGCAGACACAGTATACAGTATAGTATGCACTCAATACTTGGTCGGGGCGCATTTTGCATGAATTACTGCATCAATGCGGTGTGGCATGGAGGCGATGAGCCTCTGGCACTGCTTAGGAGTTATGGAAACCCAGGTTGCTTTGATAGTGGCCTTCAGCTCATCTGCATTGTTGGGTATGGTGTCTCATCTTCCTCTTGACAATATCCCACAGATTCTCTATGGGGTTTAGGTAAGGCGAGTTTGTTGGCCAATCAAGCACAGTGATACCATGATCATTAAACCAGGTATTGGTACTTTAGGCAGTGCTGGCAGGTGCCAAGTCCTGCTGGAAAATGAAATCAGCATCTCTATAAAGCTGGTCAGCAGAGGGAAGCATGAAGTGCTCTAGAATTTCCTGGTAGAGGGCTGCACTGACTATGGACTTGATAAAATACAGTGGACCAACACCAGCAGATGGCATGACTCCCCAAATCGTCACAGACTGTAGAAACTTTACACTGGACCTCATGAAACTTGGATTCTGTACCTCTCCCCTCTTCCTCCAGACTCTGGGACCTTGATTTTCAAATGAAATGCAAAATTTTCCACAGTCCGTGATGATTGTTCATGACCGAATAAGTCGCGACCTCACGGACAACAACCTTATCGACCCCCTACAGTCCGGCTTCCGTCCACAACATTCCACTGAAACTGCCTTACTAAAACTCACCAATGACCTACTAACTGCTAAAACCAATGGCCATTACTCCATACTCATACTCTTAGACCTCTCTGCTGCCTTCGACACAGTTGACCACCTGCTCCTCCTCAGCAAACTACACTCCCTTGGCCTCTGTGATTCTGCTTTATCCTGGTTCTCCTCCTACCTATCTCAGCACACTTTCAGTGTCACTTACAACTCCATCTCCTCCGCTTCACTTCCTCTCTATGTTGAGGTTCCCCAAGGCTCCGTCCTTGGGCCCCTCCTATTTTCGCTGTATAACTCTTCCCTGGGCCAGTTTATAACCTCCCATGGGTTCCAATACCACCTCTACGCCGATGACACCCAGATCTATCTCTCCACTCCTCAACTCACCCCCTCGATCTCCTCACAGATCTCAAACTTACTGAATGACATATCGGTATGGATGTCACACCACTTTCTCAAACTCAATCTTTCTAAAACTGAGCTTGCTATATTTCTTCCTTCCCGGTCCCCCCCCCCCCCCCCATGACTTTATCATTAGGATCAACAGCAAAACCATTGGTCCCTCCACACATGCCAGGGTGCTGGGTATAATCCTTGACTCTGACATCTCCTTCAGCCCCCACATCCAATTACTGGCTAAATCCTGCCGCCTTAACCTCCGCAACATCTCCAGAATTCGATCCTTCCTGACTAATGACACCACAAAGCAACTTATTCACTCCTTGATTATTTCCTGCCTTGACTACTGCAACTCTCTCCCTAATGGCCTACCCTTATGCACGCTATGCCCCCTTCAGTCTATTATGAATGCTGCTGCTAGACTAATACACCTCACTAATCGATCCGTGACTGCTGCCCCTCTCTGCCAATCCCTTCACTGGCTTCCCCTACCCCACCGTATAAAATTCAAAATGCTAACCACGACATAGAAGGCCATCCACAACATCGCCCCAAGCTACATCACCAACCTCATCTGCAGATATCGAACTAATCGTCCCCTCCGCTCCTCCCAGGACCTCCTGTTCTCTAGCTCCCTTGTTACCTCCTGTCATGCTCACCTTCAGGACTTCTCCAGAGCCTCTCCCATCCTCTTGAACTCCCTGCCCCGATATATCCGATCAGCCCCTAACCTGTCCACCTTTAGGAGATCCCTGAAAACTCACTTATTCAGGGAAGCCTATCCCACACCCACCTAACAACTCTCCCCGAGTCATCCCCATCAAATCATTCCCTGCATCTATTATCTTTTGTACCACCACCCCTTCCCTTTAGAATGTAAGCTCTACGAGCAGGGCCCTCCTGTCCCTTCTGTATTGAACTGTACTGTAATTGTGCTGTCCCCCCTCTACATTGTAAAGTGCTGCGTAAACTGTTGGCGCTATATAAATCGTGTATAATAATAAGTAATAATAATGAATGATAATATCATGGAATACTTGTGTATGTGATTTTATCAATATAATTTTTCAATAAATTACTTTTATTTATTACTGTGTGCTCGCATCAGTGTCAGCTCTACATCCTGAAAAGTCCTATTTTATGGGGTCTCCCCTTTCCACACATCATTTATTATTATTATAATACTTGGTAGTAGTAGTAGTAGTAGTAGTAGTAGTAGTAGTAGTAGTAGTAGTAGTAGTAATAATAACGCCCTAACGGTAACAAAAATAAATAAATAAAAAACCCTAATCTAAACACTAACCCCAACTCCTAATCCTAATCCCAACCCTCACCTAACCTTAACTTTAACGCCTTACCCTAAGGAAAAAAAATAATAAAATGAATAATAATAATTATAATAAAAAAAGAAATAAAAGCTAATGGAAAAGCAAAAATACCTAGCAACAAATGATGCAACAGATAAAAGTTTTCTCTATTGCCTAATAAAAAACACTGTATAAAAACGTGCAAGTCGCGCATAGAAACATGCCAAAATAGCACATAAATTAAAAAAGAAAAAGCTGGAAAAATGCTCAAAGACACCACACTCAGGTGTGAATGTAGCCTGAATGATAAGGGCCGGACTGCTGCAGACTGCTCTAGGCATGATACTGACATTTTCTTCAGAAACTTGGAATGATAGGGCAAGTATCGGTTGTTTATTAATGACATGAATATATAAATATTTATAGTGTATTATTTTTTTGTTTATAATGTATTATGATTTATAATATTTAATTTATTTAAAATATATTCCTATAATGATAATTTAATTTGAACAATGTAGTTCAATCTTGCAGTGTAGAAGTACCCACAGGTGTGATGGAAAATCACTGCAAACAAAGCTGTAGCCATTTGTCTCGCCCATATACCTTATTGATCGTTTGTTAAATCTATACTATGCAATCATCTGCCGAGATACTGGAACCAATTACTAGTTCCACCTTTCTAGCAACACTTGACATGTGGTTGACTGACCTAATGTACCAATATAATAACAGGAAATAGTTAAAGTATAACTAAATTCCTACTTTAAGGTATTTGTAACCCCAGGAGAGATCTTGTTCCCTTATAGCAGATTAAACAGCACAGTGTTTGTGCTGTCTAAGCTGTCCCTTTCTATGCTGTAAAAAACCTGGCTAATCCTGCCACTTCCTGTATCCCCTTCTGTGAGCTGACCATGATAATCATGACTGCTAAACCCTAATCACCATGGTCAGCTTACATGCCTTGGTCATCTGCAGCTCTCCTCTGTACTCATCACCCCGTCCCTCCTTGCCTGTCAGCTCCTGTGTCTCTGCCCCCCCCCCCGCCACTATTCGTTATAAAATATCCTGGCAGCCCCTCTCCTTTATCTGTCAATAACTGACTCTCCAAGTGTTTTCTTAAAAAGATGCTAAATACCTTTTTCCAGGGATCTTCAGGCTGGTCACGTGATTCCCGACCGCTCTGCTACTATGATCCAAGGCTACAGTGGGAGGTACCGAGTGGCCAGCACAGTGGCCACGTGACTTCCGGCTGACGTCAGAGGGAGAAAATTTCGGCTCCTCCCGCTGTTGCCCTGGATCGTAGCAGCAGAGTGGCCGGGAATGACCTGACCGGCCTGAAGATCACTGGAAAAAGGTATTTGGAGGCATATTTTTAAAAAAACACTTGGGAGAGTCAGTTTTTGCCAGATAAAGTAGAGGGGCTGCCAGTAATAGCCGTTTTTGGGTTAAAAACACTTTAACGCATAAAAAAGGAGAACAAATATAAAATTACATCTTAAGGAAACACTTTAAAGTGGAGCTCCACCCAAAAGGGGAAGTTCCGCTTATTTGCACCCTCCCCCCATCCAATGCCACCTTTGGCACTTCTTAGGGAGGGGGTGCGGGTACCTGGTTTTGACACTCCCACTTCAAGCTCAGATTGCTGCAGTGATTTGAGCCGGAAGTTCAGCCCCCCCTCCTTCCCCTGCAGTCTTCCGGGACACATCACAGGTCTTAGAAGAGTACGGGACCATTCACAAGGTGCAGTAGGAAACCAGCTGTAAAGCTACAAGGCTTCGCTTCCTTTTTCCGTTACTTCAGATGCCAGCACCTGCACCTAAAGGTGAATGAAGAATTGGTTTGGGTGACGACATCACTGGATCCTTGGACAGTTAAGTGTCCTTATATTAAAAGTTGACAGCTACAGTATTTGTAACTGCTAAATTTTCCTTTTTTGGGAAGAGCCTGGAGCTCCGCTTTAAGTTCACTGCTCTTGCCATAAAGTGCAAGAATGTACGGCATATATGCACGTATTAGCGAAGTCACCTGGCTGTTTTCCCCCCTTCAGTGTTGACTGTTGGCAGGATTTCCTTTTTGTTCGCTGCCACCATCTTCTCCTGATCGTCTTCAGGGTTCCCGTTGCTCCTCTTTACCATTGGATGGTAACCAATGAAGTAATTCTTTTTGACATCACTCCATTCTTTGCATCTTACAGATGCTGGGGTTGGGTTGGCAGTATACTGTACATTGTTTTCAGCAAAAAAAAATTGCTAGGAGAAAAACTGTATATTGTAGTATTTTTTTAAAAACGAATGCTGACCTTACTTGTGTAGAATTTTGTTCATATGTTCGAACAAGAAAGTATAAAAATCATTCATCCACCATTCAATGCTGCCTTCATAGATGTGACTAATTTTGAACAACTTTTCGCTCAAGTACTATCTCAATCTCTAGATTTTCACAGAACAAAACGTTTAGTTTCAGATTAACTTTGATAAATGCATGCACAAAGGACAACTTATGATTTTTTTCCACCGGGAGTGAATTCAACCATTAGAAATTTGTTTGCCCCTAATGGATTTGATAAAGATTTTCCATACTTGTCCTTAGATTTTTTTTCTTTCTCTGGAAATCTCTGGATCTCTGGAAGTATAAATTTTTTCACCTTAATGCATTCTATGCATTAAGGAGAAAAAACTTTTGATAATACCGCCGCCCCCAGCCCCCCCGTTTTACTTACCTGACACCTCGAAACTCGGCCGCTCGTTCCCGACCTCCATTCAGCCGATCAGCCTGGTCGCTGATTGGCTATAGTGGATGGATTGAAAGCAGCGCAGCCATTGGCTCGCGCTCCTGTCAATCACATCCAATGACGCGGCGCGCCGGGGGGGGGGGGCGAGTGATACAGCGAGCGGCTATAGCCGCCGGCTGTATCACGGGAGCGCGCCCGCAATAACTAACCACCATGCGAGGGAGCTCGCATTAAGATGGTTAGTTATTGCGGGGAGGAGCTGAGACAGCCGCCGAGGGACCCCAGAAAAGCAGGTTCGGGGCCACTCTGTGCAGAACGAGCTGCACAGTGAAGGTAAGTATAACATGTTTGTTATTTTTAAAGAAAAAAAATTACCTTTACAACCCCTTTAACTCTTAGATAATTAGACAAATATTGTGAAAATCACAATTTTTAATCATATTCTGCATGTGTAAGGCCAGTTTAGGGTTCCTCTTCAAAAGATGATCCTTGTAATCGTTATAGTCCAAAGTAGTAGCCCGTCTGCTTAGGTAGATACCACAGTGGTACTACAGTAGTAGAGGGAAGCAGCCCCAATTACAGACTGCTCACAGTATAATTTACTTTCTGATTTCTTACTTTGACAAACTACAAATGTTCACATCAATACATGATCAGATGTTGTCAGTAAACATCATCATCATTCCCTGTTCTCGTCTGATCTGCTTAAGGCTCGGTTCACACTGGGGCAACACGACTTCAGCGCGACTTTGCACGGCGACTTAAACGCGGCTTCGGCGCGACTTCAGCGCGACTTCAGCGCGACTTTAGCAAATTACAAGGCGACTTGAAGTCGCCTCCATGACAGGCGACTTCGGCTGTGGCCAATCACAGGGCAATCAGCTCTCTGGGAGGGAGGGGGGGAGGGAGGGGTTTTCCCTGCAAAGTCGCTTGACTTTACAGAGAGATCCGACTTGGAGGCGACTTCCATTGATTTCTATGGTACAGGTCGCCTACCAAGTCTGATCAAAGTAGTACAGGGAGTACGCACTGAAGTCGGAGCGACTTCAGTAGTGTCTATTAAGACGCTCCCATTCACTTCAATGTGAATCTATTTCTGGGGCGACTTGGGGCGACTTGAGGGCGTACAAGTCGGATCCCAAGTCGTCCCAGTGTGAACCGAGCCTTAAGTGCAAATAAACAGCCAGACAATTATCTAAAATGGTTAGAGCTGCTTGTCTCAGTCATTAGACTTGGGAATTGTGGAGTCAGAGATGGAAGCTGCCATTGCTAATTTGCTTTTAAAGTATATCCAAACCAAAAAAACAAATTGTAACATATTGCAGCTTACCAGACCTTATATGTGATGGCTGCATTAGTTTTCTTTTTCAGACTTTTCTAACCAGTGGTCTGCAGTTATCTAGCCAATGCACCATACAGCCACAACAGATCCAGTACTACCTGCAATATCGGTACTTGTGTCACCCCGTGTCTTCACATTCCCTGTGACCACTTCCAGAGGTGTTGGACAGGAAGTGCAAGAGAAGCTCCTTCATAAACTATGAGCTTGCTTTCTTATGTTTTATGTGCTTAAACATCCAATGATGATCTTGGCTATTGGATTATAAAGATTCAGAAGCCCTGTCTATGACATTTAGGATTGTCCACCCCAAACTCGCTCATCCATGTCTTTATGGACCTTGCTTTGTGCACTGGTCCAAATCATTTGGCAGAGGGGGGGATTATGGTGTGTAGTTGTTTTTCAAGGGTCGGACAATTTCATGCTCCCAACTTTGTGGGAACTGTTTGGGGATTGCCCCCTTCTTGTTACAACGTGAATGCGCACCAATGCACAAAGCAAGGTCCATAAAGACATGGATGAGCGAGTTTAGGGTGGAGGACCTTGACTGGCCTGCATCTCAACCTGATAGAAAACCTTTGGGTTGAATTAAAGCGGAGACTACGAGCCAGGCCTTGTGGTCCACATCAGTGCCATGATCTCACAAATTTGCTTCTGGAAAAATGGTCAAACATTCCCATAGACACACTACTAAACCTTGTGGGCAGCCTTCCCAGAATAGGTTGAAACTGTGTTATAGCTGCAAAGGGTGGGCCAACTCAATATTGAACTCTACGGACTAAGACTGGGATGCAATTAAAGTTCATGTGCGTGTAAAGGCAGGCATCAAAATACGGCATCCCAATACTTTTGGTAATATAGTGTATATAACATTTTTGTTTCTGGGATTTGATATGCATTAAAAATGAAGGCTCTGTGGATATCGTTCTCTTCCTGGCTTTAACAACTTGAGTCATTTCCATCACTTACTGTAAACTTGTAGCCAAAATGAGGATGACATGCACCTTTCAAAACAGGGACATGACTGATCATAACGTACATTTTATTTTGCTTTTCTGAATGGGCAAGTCCACCCAAAACTGATATTTCATCTATTGGTAAATGTTGGAGAGATGAAGCCCATCTCTGGGTAAAATCTGAAGCCACTCCCACCATTTTCCTAGTTGTCCTCCAAGGCGGTTTTTGTTCACCTAAGTCTGCTATTGAGTGACCCCTCGGGAGTGATGCCTGAACCAGTCTGGGCACACTGCCAGCCAGTATTGTTGCTGCTCCCTTCATGAGTTGGAGTCATCAGAACCTGTGC
This sequence comes from Lithobates septentrionalis, assembly GCA_037952835.1. Classification (NCBI taxonomy): domain Eukaryota; kingdom Metazoa; phylum Chordata; class Amphibia; order Anura; family Ranidae; genus Lithobates; species Lithobates septentrionalis. Next base: position 687,039 of record JBBDGP010000237.1, on the reverse strand, counting down.
GGCCCCCACCCTTACACTGTAAATGGGAAGAATCAATGCCACCAGCCAGCTGCAAAGGTACCAGAAGAAGGTCTCTTCCATACCGCAGTGAAGAAGAAAGAAGACAGCAATAAACATGGTAAGTATTTGGGGCTCTCAGTTAAGTTTTTTTAAATATATGTAATTGGGTAATTAGTTAACGGTGGGTGGAAGGTGAAGCAAACTTTATTGGAGAAACACCCCAAATTCCCAGGTGGACAGCAACAGAGTTAGCAGGAGATCTTGCTGTTGGAGTATCTTGTACATATAAAAAGGGTAGGTGCTAACTCAACCCAACAGGCTCCACATTAAAAATTTCACTTTTGCATTGACTGATGCTTTAAGAATATTTCTAACTTCATTATGCTTAGCAGTCATGTGTTTGCTGTAGAGCAAAAATATACATACAACTGTAAAAAAATAAATTTTAAATACAAATGTACCGCAAAGTATATCATCCGTTAGCAGTCAATCACTCCAGTCCTGACTCCGGTAGGTACCTGACAGACAGCAAATACTGATATGAACAGTACTAAGGTGATTAATGAAATACTGCTAGGAGCGAAAAAGCATCAAGTCTGCCACATTCTCAGCGGTCCTGTGCATGACACTGAGTCACTCAGCACATGAACTCCTGGCTCCACTGAACATGTAAAGCATTAACAGATGGGCTGTAGGAAAATACGCCTAATTTATCCATCATACTTGGAATCACTCCACGGTAGAGCTACTGATTTAGGATCAGTGCTTGTAAAATTTTAATTGGTACGTATATGAAAGGAGGCAACTCATTTAGAAAAAGTACAGCGATTATGTCACTGGAAAATATTTTTATCTCCTACCACTTGCATCCAGCTAAGACATTTTTGCAATCGTGTAGAAAAAGAAGATGCAGCTTCCATCAGGGGCCTTGTTGGCCATGGGGTTAAAGGATACTGAAAACAGGGCAACCAACGGATGTAATCAGATTCTACCAAACATCAACTTCAGACTGCACTGGGCACCAGCCCTGGCTAATTTGCCATGGTGCAAAACACAAAAACCTTGCTAGGACCTGCAGTATTATGTCAAATTCAACCTGACTTTTTCTATAATGCTGAAGACGTGTCACTAGAGTTGAAAGTACTGCTTGCATAAGCTGTGAAATGTCTTCAACCTACCAGAACAAGTCCATCAGAATAATGCCGCGTACACACGATCGGACATTCCGACAACAAAATCCTGGATTTATTTCCGACGGATGTTGGCTCAAACCTGTCTTGCATACACACGGTCGCACAAATGTTGTCAGAAATTCCGAACGTCAAGAATGCGGTGACCTACAACACGTACGACAAGCCAAGAACAAATAATGTTCAATAGCCAGCGCGGCTCTTCTGCTTGATTCCGAGCATGCGTGGAATTTTTTGCGTTGGATTTGTGTACACACGATCAGGATTTCCAACAACAGATTTTGTTGTCAGAAAATTTGAGAACCAGCTCTCAAATTTTTGTTGTCGGAAATTCCGACAACAAATGTCCGATGGAGCCTACACACGGTCGGAATTTCCGACAACAAGCTCACATCGAACATTTGTTGTCGGAAATTCCAACCGTGTGTACACAGCATAAGACTAACTACTTCAAGCTATACCTGATCTAGATGATCTAAAACAGCCTGTCTCAACAAGGGTTCCTCCAGACGTGGCTAGGGGGTTCTTGGGCAAGGGGAAATTTCTGCTACTCAGATAAGCTACCGCACAAACCAATGTTCTTTTTAGCTATTTGTAAGAGGAGGATTATTCCCATTGACCCCAAATGTAGGGAACGTTGTTCTCCGTGACCATCACAATAATGTACAGTGAGCTGTAGATGCAGTATTTTTCATCAGGGGTTCCCTGAGACCAGAACAATATTTCAAGGGTTCCTCCATATTAATGTAGCGCTACCCCCTAACGTGTAGCTGGAGTTTGGAAACACGCATTTTCAGCAAGCACTCCAGTCCCAGGACTTTGTTTTTTGTTATTTTATTAGGGTGGTCAACTTTGATGGGGTTGGGGTGATATGGGATGCCCAGAACTGTATTTACAGAAGAACTCTGAGAACAACTTGAACTGCTCCCAACTTTCAAAATAGATCACAGGCTGTACTCCTGCAGGAATAATACAAATCCTTACTGGATCCTTAAAGCATAAATCCCAAACTGACTGCAAGTATTCTCTTCTTTTAGGCAAAAATGCCAGTGCTCCTGGCTTCACTTGAACTTTCCCTGGTACCACATCCTATATATACTTTCACCGGCCACTTTATTAAGTACACCTGTTCAATTGGATTGGTAACACAAATTGCTAATCAGCCAATCACATGGCAGCAACTCAATGGATTTAGGCATCTAGACATTGTGAAGATGACTTGCTGAAGTTCAAACTGAGCATCAGAATGATGAAAAAAAAGTGATTTAAGTGACCTTGAATGTGTCATGGTCGTTGGTGCCAGATGGGCTGAGTATTTCAAAAACTGCTGATTTATTGAGATTTTCACGCACAACCATCTCTAGAATGGTCTGAAAAAGGAAAAATATCCAGTGAGTGGTAGTTATGTGGAGGAAAATGCCTTGTTGAGGTCAGAGGAGAATGGGCAAACTGGTTCGAGATGATAGAAAGGCAACAGTAAGTCAAATAACCACTTGTTACAACCAAGGTATGCAGAAAACCATCTCTGAATGCACAACACGTCGAACCTTGAAGCAGATGGGCTACAGCAGCAGAAGACCACACCAGGTGTCACTCCTGTCAGCTAAGAACAGGAAACTGAGGCTACAATTGGCACAGGCTCACCAAAATTGGACAATAGAAGATTAGAAAAAAAGTTGCCTAGTCTGATGAGTCTTCATTTCAGCTGCGACATTCAGATGGTAGGGTCAGAATCAAAACATAAAAGCATGGGTCCATCCTGCCTTGTATCAACAGTTCATCTTGGTGGTGTAATGGTTAGGGGGATATTTTCTTGGCCCACTATGGGCCCCTTAGTATCAATTAAGCATCATTTAAATGCCTACCTGAGTATTGTTACTGACAATGTTCATCCCTTTATGACTACAGTGTACCCATCTTCTGATGGCTCCTTCCAGCAGGATAATGCACCATGTCACAAAGCTCTAATTATCTGAAACTGGTTTCTTGAACATAACAATGAGTTCACTGTACTCCAATGGCCTCCACAGGTCACTAGATCTCAGTCCAATGGGATGTGGTGGAATGAGAGATTCACATCATGAATGTGCAGCCGACAAATCTGCAGCAACTGCATGATGCCATCATGTCAATATTGACCGAAATATCTGAGGGATGTTGGGGAGAATCTGTCCACAGGACAACTATTAGTCGTGCACTCCACAAATCTGGCCTTTATGGAAGAGTGACAAGAAAAAAGCTATTTTTAGAAAGACAGCCATAAAAAGTTCTGTTTGCAGTTTACGAGAAGCCATGTGGGGGACACAGCAACCATGGGGAAGAAGGTGCTCTGGTCAGATGAGACCAAAATTTAACTTTTTGGCCTAAAAGCAAAACGCTGTGTGTGGTGGACACTGCACATCACCCTGAACACACCATCCCCACCGTGAAACATGGTGGTGGCAGCAACATGTTGTGGGGATGCTTTTCTTCAGCAGGGACAGGGAAGCTGGTCAGAGTTGATGGGAAGATGGATGGAGCCAAATGCAGGGCAATCTTAGAAGAAAACCTGTTATGCCGCGTACACACGGTCGGACTTTTCGTCTACAAAAGTCAGACAGCATGTCCGACAGACTTCCGGCAGACTTTCGGCGGACTTTCGACGGACTTGCGGCGGACTTTCTAACGAACAGACTTGCCTACACACGATCACACAAAAGTCCGTCGAATTCTTACGTGATGACGTACACCGGACTAAAATAAGGAAGTTCATAGCCAGTAGCCAATAGGTGCCCTAGCGTGGCTTTTTGTCCGTCAGACTAGCACACAGACGAGCGGATTTCGGGGTCCGTCGTAGTTACGAAGTAATGATTTGAAGCATGTTTCAAATCTAAAGTACGTCGGATTTGAGGCTAAAAAAGTATGTTGAAAGTCCGGAGAAGCCCACACACGATCGGATTACCAGCCAGCTTTAGTCCGTCAGCGTCCGTTGGACTTTTGTAGACGAAAAGTCCGACCGTGTGTACGCGGCATTAGAGTCTGCAAAAGACTTGAGATTGGGGCAGAGGTTCACCTTCCAGCAGGACAACAACCCTAAACATACAGCCAGAGCTACAATAGAATAGTTTAGATAAACACATATTCATGTATTAGAATGGCCCAGTCAAAGTCCAGATCTAAATCCAATGGAGAATCTGTGTCAAGACTTGAAAATTGCTGTTCACAGACGCTCTCCATCCAATCTGACAGAACTTGAGATATTTTGCAAAGAAGAATGGGCAAAAATGTATTGACTCCGGGGGGCTGAATACAAATGCACGCCACACTTTTCACATATTTATTTGTAAAAAAAATATGAAAATCATTTTTCATTTTCCTTCCACTTCACAATTATGTGCCACTTTGTGTTGGTCTATCACCTAAAATCCCAATAAAATACATTTACATTTTTGGGTGCAAAATGACAAAATGTGCAAAATGTCAAGGGGTATGATTACTTTTTCAAGGCACTGTATATATGCATATCAATGCCAATATGTACTCGTTATGTTTTGTTTCTTTTGTACATGTTTTTTATACAAACCTCTTTATTATTTCAGAGATTGATCGATATTGCTTGTCTTCCTGATGAAGCGGGCCTAAGACCCGTGAAATGCGTCAAAGAATTAACAAGCAACCCATCACCCCAACTTTTATGATGGCTGATGAGGGTAACATGATACAACTATTGTAGGAGATGATAATTTCTGTTGTAATTGATCATCGTATTTATTACATGCATGTGTGATTTTATACATTATGCATTTTAATATTATATACAAATAAAAACTTGACATTTTCTTCCTTCTGTTTGACAGTACCATTAAAGTCCTGACAGTTTCCAGTAGTTAGGTTTTTTAAGGCAGGTACCTGATAAGTTTTTGGAAAGCATATAAAATGCTTTTCATAATTTTGCAAAATGTGAAAGAATGTAATATAGTACACATTCCAGTTTGAAACACGTGCTTGTGTTGCTTTATGTATTTGTGCAGGTGTTGAAACCTACTGATGCCTGCAAAAGAAGTCAGTGGGATTCTCAAAGTCTTCTCAAAGCCAAGATAATGTTTGAATCATTTATGATGTTACTGTTCATGATTCTGGATGCAATTTTCAATGTAGCTAGCCGTTGGTTGACGTAAAAAAAAATCTGTCAAGTGTTTGCTTTGCACGTGTTACTGCTTTATAAAAACATTTGGCAACCTCTCAGATACCAAGTGTCCACGTGAACAAACCATTAAAAGCAGTACGGTATTCCCGTATACCACAAACGTTTACAAATCTCCTACGCAGCTGAACCAATTCATCAATAAACCTGATTCTGCGTGAATAGACTTAACTCTGATGGCACGGGCCTGATGTGACAGGTTGCAGATGGCTTGCCACCTACAAAAAGAGTCTGAGGACATTAACCTCAATTGTATCCTGTTTCCTCTTACAGAACAATCCCACACAGCAGATGTGCTTACTAATTGCTGCTTGCATGGTTCTATTTTTCAATTACGCTGTGTTTGGCTTTGCTGAATACTTCAAAGAAATTGCTTTTTAGAATTGTTGGATTTGGTTTTACCTAGGGCTGGGGAAAAAATCGATTTAAATCTTCAATCGAGTTGAGAGGTCAAATTGATTCAAAATTTAAGCAAATTGATTTTTTTTTTTTTACCGCGCCAGTCCTGAGGAGCTGCGGGCAGGAGTTTTTAGGCGAGACTGCGGCTTCGGCCTAGTCCGCGGCTTTGGCCTAGTCCGCGAGGCCGGACGCTCGCGGACTAGGCCGAAGCCGCGGCCTCGCCTAAAAACTCCTGTCTGCAGCTCCCCAGGAGCGGCGCTGACACCGCGCCGGTCCTGAGGAGCTGCGGGCAGGAGTTTTTAGGTGAGGCCAAGGCTTCGGCCTAGTCTGCGAGGCCGGACGCCGCGGACTAGGCCGAAGCCGCGGCCTCGCCTAAAAACTCTTGCCCACAGCTCCTCAGGACCAGCGCAGTGTCCATAAAAAAAAAAAACTTGATTTGAATCAAGTTTTTTTTTTAAGAAAATCGCAGATTTTTTTTTTTTTAGAAAATCGATCAGCCCTAGTTTTACCACCAAGAGTAATTTCAAGAGCGTAGAGATGATGAGACATAATTATTTCAACATCAAATTAAGATTACGGGGTTAGTCGTTTCTAAGCTTATAAAGGGTGGTGCCAAGTCTTGTCAAAAACTTACCAAAGTGTCCTTGAAGGAGGACTTACACTCACCGGTAGTATTTCAAAAACGGTTGAACTACTGGGATTTTCACGCACAGCCATCTCTAGGGTTTACAGAGAATGGTCCGAAAAAGAGAAAATATCCAGCGAGCGGCATTTGTGAGGACAAAAATGCCTTGTTGATGTCAGAGGAGAATGGGCGAAATGGTTCTAGATGATTGAAAGGCAACAGTAACTCAAAATACTCGTTACAACCAAGGTATGCAGAATACTATCTCTGAACGCACAACACATCAAACTTTGAAGCAGATGGGCTACAGCAGCAGAAGACCACACTCCTGTCAGCTAAGAACAAGAAACTGAGGCTACAATTCGCACAGGCTACCCAAAACTGGAAAATAGAAGATTGGAAAAAAGTTGCCTGCTCTGATGTGTCTCAATATCAGCTGCGACATTCACATGGTAGGGTCAGAATTTGGTGTAAAAAACATGAAAGCATGGATCCATCCTGCCTTGTATCAACAGTTCAGGCTGGTGGTGGTAGTGTAATGGTGTGGGGAGATATTTTCTTGGCACACTTTGGGCCCCTTCGTACCAATTGAGCATCATTTAAATGCCACGGCCTACCTAAGTATTGTTGCTGACCATGTCCATCCCTTTATGACTACAGTGTACCCATCTTCTGATGGATACTTCCAGCAGGATAATGCACCATGTCACAAAGCTCAGATCATCTCACCACTGGTTTCTTGAACATGATAATGAGTTCACTGTACTCCATTGGCCTCCATGGTCAACAGTTCTTAATCCATCAGAGCAACTTTGGGATGTGGTGGAACGGGAGATTCTCATCATGGATGTACAGCCGACAAATCTGCAGCAACTGCGTGATGCTATCGTGTCAATATGGACCAAAATCTCTGAGGAATGTTTCCAACACCTTGTTGAATCTATGCCATGAAAAATTAAGGCAGTTCTGAAGGCAAAAGGGGGTCCAACCCGGTACTAGCAAGGTGTACCTAATAAAGTGGCCGGAATAGTAAAACATAACAACAATGTGTAGCACGGCCCCCTTGGGGACTGCTTGGATTTACCTGCTCATCTGCACTGCCATGACCTGATGAACATTCCAACCCACCTGACACTCTGGGTTCAGACATTTTCGCACCACCACCTTAAAGCAATAAGTCAGACAACTTCGTGCATTTATGTTCTGATAATGTTTACTAAAACAGTTCAAAGAAGATATTGTCACAAAGAGGTGGTAATAGATCTGCTGAGTTTTAGGCAACAGCACCAACTCAGCAAAGGAATTCCTCCAAATAACACAAGCCAAGATATTTGCAGGTAAAATAACCTATTATATAGACAAGTAAAGTGAAGTTCTGCTTGCACCTGATAAGATAAACACAGTTAAATGGTTATACTGACACATTTCTAAAGGGAAAACTTCGGCCAGCCTATGAACCTTTAACCCTAATGAGAGGTCAGACTTAATGGCAATGGTATAAGGACCCTTGTAGCAATAATGACAGTAATGTCCCCGTTGCAGATCTGATGGTCTCCACCGGCAGTAGGAGCTCATCAATTGTATCCAATAAGGTGTAATAGCAAACAATAAGATTTCTTGAAATGGTAGAAGGTGTCTAAGCACAGTGTTCAAGATAGGTTCATAAAGTATTCCCAAGGTAAAGATGTCTGTGCAAAGTGTCCCAGGGAAACCGGGAGAAAAGAATTTCTAAAGGCGGGCGATTTCCCTCTTACCAATGACCAGGCCGATTTAATGCCCTCCGGACAGCAGCTCCTGTAGTGACACACGTGCAGCGGATCCGACGTATCGATCTCTTGATGCAAAGCTCAGAACACAGGTTGACATTCGACCGAAGTGGTGCTGAATGGATGTCTGACGAACAGCAAGCAGTGCTAGGCCCCTCTCATCCAGGTTTTGAATGTGATACACCGCGTGGTAGGCCGTGACCTCTCTCCATGCACGGAGAGCTCTGTCTCGCGTCAGGCCCAGGAGGAAGAGACCGCAGGGCAGGGCCTCTTATATAATTCCTCCCAGCAATCTCTCCGATGGTAGCAAAGATCCCTGGTTTATGTAGTCCAGATACAGAGTCATGCGAAGCAATTATCAGTCTGAGGAACTACTCATCCCACAATCCCTTTAGCTTGGCTCACAAACATGATGTCAGGTGATCACACTGGGCACTAGAGGGATATGCGATGCAAAGGAATACCGGAGGATCACTGTACTTTATAATTGTAGTCCACATTGCTACAAATGCAATTGGTCAACGTTGAAGTATGTGTAGAGGCTGTAAGGCATTTCTACAGTTCTGTAAAAAGCAGAACTTACAGGCAGTAGTGTGCTCAAGAAGTGCTCCTTTAACAGGTCTACTTGGCTGACATATTGTGAGTGGCCTCACTTCAAACTGCTCAGGTGTCAACTGGACCTCATTCGCTGAGGCTGTTTAGACATGCACTGCCTTGTGCTTTTCAGCCCACATCCACCTACTTTATGACGAAAAATTTGAATGCGCCTCTGTGCAAACTGTTTGCTGTCAAAATGTTCTTTGATGCTGACCCGAGCTGAGTATTCTGTGCAGCCTACATTAACAACAGCAGTTAGCTATTATATACATGCTAATGTGCATCTGAGAATTTGCTGGCCTTTGACTGTTCTCTTCCATAATACCATATTACATTTAAAAAATATATACTTATATATGACTAAACACTCTTAATACTTAAAAAGGCTAAAAGTATTTATGTAACAGCATGGACATTGCTCTAATAAAAACCATAGCACACCTCTAGTACCTTAAAGTAACCCAGTGCTTTGCCCATGCATGGAGAAGCAACAGATTTACTTAGAAAAAAAAAAGAAGAATGGGCCGACAATAAACGGTATTGATAATGGAAAATTTCCTATCAAAGACTTACCATGATTTTTCCTCTCCTGATGGACTCCATGGCAGCATATGTATGGGTTACCTGTTTGTAGCCTCCAATTCTGCTTACTGCGATAGCCAGCTATAAATGAGGGTGGTGGCAAGTTGTTTGTGATCACGTTGGTATGTGTATTGGTCCAGCAGCGCACCAACACCTTTGCAGCCATTGTGCTACCTGCTGGGTGTTTGGTGTGCTCCTGTACCTTTAGGAAGAGGTGGGCTCCCCTTCAGTCCACCTGCCCTCATTTATCCATCAGAATGTATGTGCCTCCACTGTGGGGACACTCATATTTTAGTGTTAGGACCACAGATACCAGGGTGCCGTGATGAGGCTCTGTGGCTTACGCATGCGTGTGCAAATGCGTGTGGACTAAACCCCTGTTTTTAACGCATACTGTTAGACAGGTTAATTGGTTGTCTGCGAGCTGCTGTCAAGTAGGCTTGGTTTTTTCCTGGGCATTCCCCAGGCCTTGTTGTTACGTATGGGTTAACCCCACCTCCACTCCTCCCCTATAGGAACCCACTCCCATAAAACTTTGCTCTGAGCCAGAGGCTGAGTTCCGTAACTAGCCTCCTCAAGACCTCAAGACACTTGGGGGGTGGGGGGGGGGGTATTCCTGCTGCCATGGAGTCCATAAGGAAAGGAAGATTACGGTAAGTATTTGATAGGAAATTTTCAGTTTTCCTGACTGACTACATGGCAGCATACCTATGGGAACTAACTCGCCATACACCCCCTGGGCAGGCAATGGCCCAAGGCTTTAATTTGTACCATCAACAGACAGGGTCTGCAAGCCAAAATTAATAGAGGATAAGGAAGCAGACTCTACACAATAATGAGCCATAAACGTATTGTTTGAGGACCACAAGGCTGCCCTACAGACTACTTTGGGAACCACATGCTGCGAGGCTGCCCAAGATGTAGACCCACTCCTGGTCGAGTGAGCAGACACTACCTAAAAAGGAGCCAAGCCCTTGGCTCTCTGAGCCTGCGGGATGGCCTAGGCAATCCGTGCCACAATCATCCAAGATGAGATGAGGCACGTTCCTCTGTCCTTTGAGGCAAAAGAATGAACAGGCGTTCTGAAGCCTTTAGTTGTAGCTTTGTAGATATAACTTTGCAATATCTGAGGGATTCCTAGAACTGAAGGAAGGCACTGCTGGGACTCAACTCAGGACTCCATGCTCTTAAACCAACTCACAGCGCGGCCAAACCGGTCCTTTGGAGGAGGACAAAAAAGGAACGCGGCCTCTGGGTCAGAGCAAAGATTTATGGGAGTGGGGTCCTATAGGGGAAGAGTGGAGGCGAGGGTTAACACATTCGTATGCTGCCATGGACATGAAGTCAGTCAGGAAATGTGCATTTTGGTTTCCACCCACTCTTGGGTCATAATGGGCATGAGTTTGTGCACATGATTTTTTATTTTATTTTTCCTTTAGTAAGTGTGTATTTTAGGTTACTGTTACATTATTACAAAATACATACATAAACACTAATATTGTAGGCCTCAAAATAAAATAATAAACTCATGCCTATTATCGATCTGCCAGACTTGGTCATCAAACGCATCGGTCCATGTTTGCCAAATTTTGTTAAATTTTTGGGGACAGGCTCTGTAAAAGACTATCAATTTCCATTAGCTGAGAAAGTTTAGCATTGCTACATTTTTCCAGTTGAGAAGGAAGTACTAAAAGAAGCAAGTTTTTAAAGACTTAAAGAAGAACTCCAGCTTTTCCTCCCCAACACAACAAATGCATTGTGCATGTAAATGAATCACAACCCCAGTGTCACTTTGTGTGTAACTTACCTCCTTTAGCTGTATACAGCAGGTTTCTATGTCTGTGATGTCACTCCTCCTGGCTGAATCTCTAAGTGACCTGGCTTCCTGCTTCCTTCCTTTTCCAGTCCTGATACTACATGCCCCATGATCCTTTGAGCCTCTGTACTTTCAGGGCAGGCTATGGGAGTCACTTGTACAGTTCTGGCAGTTGATGTGGGTGGGTCCTATGGTTACTGTGGGTGTTTCTGGGCCTTCATGTGGGTGGTGAAAGGTGTAAATGTGTGATAATAATGCTGCGATCTGTGAATCGGGACTTGGGAGGATTGGACTCCTCCTGTAGGTGTGACTGGGTGGGATTCAATGCTAATTAGGATGTGTTCAATCCCATACCTCCCAACTTTTTGAAATGGGAATGAGGGACACCTATTAGCAAAAGTATGTAGGCATAGGAAACACCCCCTGCAATGCCCCCTTAAAGGGGAATTATAAAAAAAAAAATGAATAGTTAAACCCACGAGTGCTTTTTTGTTACCACTACTATTTCCTTATACTGGCTTTTGAAATGTACAAATGCAGCAGTTTAGAAATTGCCTGAAAGGTTTAGCACTAGGAAACACTTTTTAAAAGATAAAAAGTGCATTTTATATACAACTATATAGATCAGACCAAAATGAGGGACAAATGAGGAGGAAAGAGGGACATTGTTCCGAATCAGGGACAGTCCCTCAAAATCAAGGACAGTTGGGAGCTATGCAATCCCACCCACCATCAGAGCTGTGAACAAAGTTACATAATTTGCAGAGTCTGAAATACTACAAAGGGGAGTGTTACAGACTATAGCTGCTGCAGGAAGTGGCTGAGTCTATCAGCAGGATATACAGAGTGTCACATGACAAAGCCACAACTAAACCCAGAGTATAAGGGGATCTGCAGACAATAGAGCAACGTGGTACATAAGAATGATCTATGCTGGGATTCAGTTCTAGTGAAAAGAAAGTTGGAGTTCAGCTTTAAAGACCTCTACCAGACCAACCTTTGGGGGTTTTGGGTCCTCTAGCCTAGAATAGCCTCTAGTAGATTTGAATTCAGAACTAATGTTGACCCATTCTTACCCTCATTTTGCCTCCCTGACATTCCTAGGACTTTCTGCCTCCCCAGTACTGGGAGCCTGAGCAACTAATTACCAATCACTTGCGTTGTCACATAGGAGGAAGGAAAGTGAGTCATATGCTTTCCCTCCCCAATAGGTGCCAACTGTTTGTTTTTTTTACAACTACTGGTTAAACTGAGCAGCAGGAAAGCAAAGGAAAGTGGAGTAAATGCTAATGGTTAAAGGAAAGGTTCGCTTTCACCTCTTCATGACCATGCTATAGCCGAATGACGGCTACAACGCAGTTGCACTTTGCCGGGAGGTTGTCATAAGACATCCTCCCGTGCTCACACTGCCTGCCAGCCCCCTGCAGCATGCATCATCAGTGATCTGTGATCGGTATAAAGAGCCAATCATGGAGGCTCTTTATCACAAGATCCGCTGTGTCCAATCGCACCTGGTCACAATGTAAACAGGATTTGCCGGTTATCGCCAATCCTCTCCTCACGCTGACAGCACGTGAGGAGAGGAGAGCCGATAACTGGCAAATCCATACAGGGGACATCTACACTGATAATCAGGGCATTGATTATCAGTGTCTTGATTATCAGTGCAATCCCTACAGTGCCCACCAGTGCTGCCAATCAGTGCCCACCATTGCTGCCCATCAGTGATGCCTGTCAGTGCCTATCAGTGCCGCATATCAGTGCCCATCAGTGTCTCCTATATCAGTGGTGCCTATTATTGCAGCCTATCAGTGCCCATCAGTGCCACCTATCAGTGCCGCCTCATCACTGCCGCCTCATCACTGCCCATCATGAAGGAGAAAAATTACTTATTTACAAAATGTTATGACAGAGACTAAAATATACTTTATTTTTTTCTAAATTTCTGGTCTTTGTTTCACAAAAAAATAAAAGCCTCAGTGGTGATTAAATACCATCAAAAGAAAGTTCTATCTGTCTAAAAAAAATGATAAAAATATTGTTTGGGTACAGTGTTGCATAAACGCGCAATTGTCATTCAAATTGGGACAGAGCTGAAAGCTGAAAATTGGCCTGGGCAAGAAGGGGGTGAAGGTGCCCAGTAGGCAAGTGGTTAATGGGGAACCCTAAATTGCTGTTTTAGTTATAAATGGTGTCTGATAGACTCATTCAGCTCCTGGCTTCTGGGATATTCCAACAGTAAGACCTCTCTGCCATAGTTCACATCTCAAGAATTGAAAAAAAAAAAATCGCCACACTAGTTTGTACAGTCCAAAAAAGGTTTTATTCTGCAACGCAATCAAATGCATTTCAGAGGCTTCATCAGGGATAAAATCAAGACAATAAAGAAAAAAGGTGTCAGGTTGGAGAGCGTCTGAACAGCAATTTTCAAGTCTTGCCACAGATTTTCAATTGGATTTAGGTCTGGACTTTGACTGGGCCATTCTAACACATGGATATGCTTTGATCTAAACCATTCCATTCTAGCTCTGGCTGTATGTTTCGGGTCGTTGCCCTGCTGGAAGGTGAACCTCCGCCCCAGTCTCAAGTCTTCTGCAGACTCTAATAGGGCGTACACACGGTCGGACTTTGTTCGGACATTCCGACAACAAAATCCTAGGATTTTTTCCGACGGATGTTGGCTCAAACTTGTTTTGTCTACACAAGGCCGCACAAAGTTGTCGGAAAATCCGATCGTTCTAAACGCGGTGACGTAAAACACGTACGTCGGGACTATAAACGGGGCCAATAGCTTTCATCTCTTTATTTATTCTGAGCATGCGTGGCACTTTGTCCGTCGGATTTGTGTACACACGATCGGAATTTCCGACAACGGATTTTGTTGTCGGAAAATTTTATCTCCTGCTCTCCAACTTTGTGTGTTGGAAAATCCGATGGAAAATGTCCGATGGAACCCACACACGGTCGGAATTTCCGACAACACGCTCCGATCGGACATTTTCCATCAGAAAATCCGACCGTGTGTACGGGGCATAACAGGTTTTCTTCTAAGATTGCCCTGTATTTGGCTCCATCCATCTTCCCAACAACTCTGACCAGCCTCCCTGTCTCTGCTGAAGAAACCACCCACAACATGATGCTGCCACCTCCATGTTTCACGGTAGGGGTTGTGTGTTCAGGGTTATGTAAAAACAATGATAAACAGCAGCACTAAAAAGGTGATAGCATGAGGTAGTATGGCAACTGGAATATACATATGTAGATACATAAAATTATGTGTGTGAACCTGCACACATGAATATGTTAAAACAGTCCATAAAAGTCTGTTGTGTTGTATAATCAGCACCTGGAGACAGCACCCTTAAAGTGAAGCAGTGGACACTGTATTGAAATGGGAACAGAGGGGCCCCAGACTTGTGCAGTATTAATCATGGATTTAATAAAAACAAGTAGTAACTCACAAATGAGATGTATATAATCAGCATGTAGTAGAAATCGCCAGTCCTGCAAACTCTGGAGAATATCATATTAGCCTTGGCAGCCTGGCGCACTGATTGTGTGATGCAAGGGTCCAGGAACCAGGAACAGGAAGCGAGGAGCAGCCAATCATAGTTGTAACCAGCCTGGACTGCAAGATGGCACCAGGCCGGACGTGACGTCACAGGAACAGGATGTACAGCATTTCACAAGTACTAAGGGGCGATAATGCATTTCGAAGCAACCGCTTCTTCTTCAGACCGTGATTTGCTGACATATCTGACAGTCTTATAATACAGGAAGACTAAGAAAAGAGTGATGTAATAGGTTGGTGGACCCGTCAATCAAAAAACAAGCTGAAAGAGTAGATGGTTTTAAAGCAGAATATAAAAGCAAATATAAAAATGCTTGCTGTTGTAGTAGAGAATGAGATGATTAATTATTGTGCCTAAAACGCTTGCTCACTAACAATAATGATTCATAGTATTATAGTGCTTTGGAAGAACAACTAATAAATTGATTGAATGATTAAAATATAATTAAAATATAAATG
Source organism: Lithobates septentrionalis (assembly GCA_037952835.1). Classification (NCBI taxonomy): domain Eukaryota; kingdom Metazoa; phylum Chordata; class Amphibia; order Anura; family Ranidae; genus Lithobates; species Lithobates septentrionalis. Next base: position 671,851 of record JBBDGP010000237.1, on the reverse strand, counting down.
GTTGAAATACATAATAATAATTCTCAGAGAAAAAGTAGAAGAGGGGAGGGAGGTCTACATAGTGGAAGTAATATCAAATATTAAAGGTATACCTATCTTATAATATAATAGAGCCAGTGGTACCTCTTAGATAAGAAATAATCATGATTCTAATATCTACATACAAATGATGGACTATTTGTGAGTGATAATAGCAATAGGGGATGCATATACATACACACACATATAAGGGAAACATGTGCACATATATGTACATACATCTCGCTGACCCAATACTCTCCAGAGTAAAATTAATATAGGTGTCATTGGGACATATTATAAAGATGAAGAAGATGGGCTATTTCAAAAGAACTATTCAGGGGGGAGTGTCCTGGCTATGGAGGAGTGAGGACGCGTGTGTGTCTCCTCAGCTGTGCAACACCGCTGCACTTATTCACCGCTACAGAGGGGGATTCTCACTCCAGGCAGCCCCTACCATGTCCCAGAGGCGTTGGCTATCCACCCAGCCAACAAGGACTGACCGCTCGTGACAGGGACAGCTGGAATCGTTTTTCCCCAGGACCCACGATCAGAGCCGCAAGGCTTCCATGATGTCGCCAACCGCGAAAGTCCAGAAGACTGCAAAAACCTCCCAACAGAGCGACTCCCAGCTCCAGAAGACTGCAGCTTCTCCGATTCACTACCCAGGGTTGGTGAGTGAATCTGTCCCCGCTATCTCCCCTGGCTCCATGACATCCCCAGACAGAGGCTCTGATGCACTAGACCCCCTGGGGGATGGGGACATCAAGCGCCATATTTGGTCACTCCTTACCAGAGAGGACCTGGAGTGATTCGCTGACAGGGTAGACAGTTTTCAAGGAGGACATTGAACAGCTAAAAGCTTACATCTTACACCTGGGCAGCAGAGTGGAGTCTCTGGAGCAGAGATTTGATGAGACACTCCCTGTCATCTCCATGCTGCCGGCTAAATGCATCACACAAGATCAGCAGATTGAAACTTTGCTCTGCCAGTTGGATGATGTGGAAAACCACAGTCGGCAGGCTAATATCAGAATTAAGGGCCTACCAGAAGCTACGGCCTCCAAAGATATTATCCCCACTCTAGTGGGCATATTTAGGGAAATATTAGAACTGCCTGCTACTGCCACTGTCAAGATTGATCGCACCCATAGGGCACACAGACCCCCTTCTCAGGATGTGGACAATCCAAGCAGCATCATATGTAAGCTACATAAAATACACGCTTAAAGACATTATGCAAAAAATGCGTGGCAAACTTTACTTTGATTTTGATGGTGCACACTTATCCTTTAATCAAGATATTTCCAGGGGCACCCTCATGCAACGTTGGGCACTCCGCCCCCTTCTGGCTGCTGTTCAAGAAGCTGGTCTGCCATACCGATGGGGTTTTCCCTTTTTTCTACAAGTGACCAAAGAAGGCAAACCTGTGACTCTATGCACCAAAGATGACCTTCTCCACTTCTTTACCACTCTTGGATTGGATCCTGTGGGCTTTCCGGACTGGAGAGAAATCGAGAGATTTCTCAAACATCCGACCACCCCAACCATGTTTACCTGCTAAACGCAGAAGTCCTAAAAAGGATCAGCAACATCCTCCATCTGGTTCCTCGTCAGGCCCATCTACCTCCAGAGACTGACGGGGCGACTTTTCACGGCCTCCATAGTCAAATCTTTTTTGTCATGGGGTGACCCTGCTGTTTTGCTTATGACCCCCCTGTGGTAACCAGGACTGGTCTTGAATTATTTTAAATATTGAAGAGACACCCTTTGGTGGCGTCTAGGGCTATCCACGAAGTATGCAGACCCACCCCGATTCTGTTTTTGTTTTCTGTCATTCATTGCTGATGCTGTCTAAGTTTGTGCATCGATTACCCTGGCCTTACCTTGCCAGGCTTAGATCGCAGCTTGCAGGCAGTTATTATTGATATAGATTCCTCCCCCTCCCTCACCTATGGCATCTTGCTAGATGCGGTGGAAGGAGAGGGAGATTCCTTATCTCCCCCCCCCCATGTTGGCACACGTTCCCCATGTAGACCACCCTTTATCGGGTACAGACCCCTATTGGTACTCTGGGTCATGGCTTGGGACCTCTGCCCCTAGGGGGCGGGGCCCCGAGCGTGACCCACAGATGTTTATACGTTACCATGATCTTTACCATACTGTTATGTCTGTTATGTTTTTACTAATAACTTTACATGTTTGTTCTTTTTCACCTTTTCCCCCTCTCTTTTCTCCTCCTTTTCTCCCAGGAGCAGCCTACTACATCATCGCTCACACCGAGCACACCGACGCATTTGGCACACTACCCGTCCTCTAGATCTTCCATGGCTACTCTAAAGGTAATCTCCTACAATGTCCAGGGCCTCTGTTCCCCAGGCTGACGGTAGCAAGTTATGGTGAGAACGAAAAAGGTCTGGGACGCAGGTGATTTTCTTGCAGGTGACCTATTTTACTTCCCATTCAACCTCTAAGCTACCCACTCCCCTCTACAGCCAGTGTTTCCTTAGCACTTCCCCAGTACCCAAATCTAGGGGATTACTTTTGCAATCCACAAATCCTACCCCTTTCAGCCCACTCGGAATAGAGTGGATCCCCTGGGTAGGTACGTTTTCCTGAAAGGTAGCATTGCTGGGCAATATACGTCTGCCACAATCTATGCCCCCAATACAAACAAACTCACCTTCATAGATACAGCCCTGGAGCAATTGGCAGAATTTAAGGAGGGCCTCCTGGTCCTTGGGGGCGATTTCAATGTTAGCCCTGACCCCTTACTTGACAATTCCCATACCAGACCCTCGCACTTATGCTTTCCTCAAGAATTTTCGCAGGACCCTCTAGTCCCACCTTTTGATGGATAGCTGGAGAGTACTCCACCCCTCAGGTCAAGATTTTAGCTACTATTCCAAAGTACATGACGTATACATCCGTATAGACCATATTTATGTGGACTGCACTACCCTCAAACTCCTGCAGTCGGCGTCCATTGGCAATATTACTATTTCGGATAATGCTCCTGTCATGATTGCTTTCACCCTGCCATCAGACACCCATAGGGCTTGGACATGGAGGTTGAATTAAAATCTGCTGGACAATACTGCAGTAGTGGCGGGGGTAACGGATGTTTCAACCCTCTACTTCAGGGAAAATACCACAGCTTGCCTTAGTGAGGGCATTGTGTAGGAGAGCCATAAGGCAGTGGTTAGGGGGGAGTTGATCTCCTTGGGCTCAAAGCTCAAGAAAGTGCATTTCAAAGGGTACTTGATGCCCTTCAAAAAGCAGAACTCCAGCACAAACAGCAGAGACCCAGAGGCACTGAAGAAACTGACCGAACTGAGGGAGCTATTATTGCGCTTGCTGCCTGTAAACAGTTTAGCTATCTGTCTCATAAACATTATGAACACGGTAATAAGTGCGGTCATATGCTCGCAAGGGCTCTTCAAAAAAGGCATGCTCAGGTGTATATATACAAAAGCTTCACTCCTCCTCTGGAGAAATGATGGTGCAGTCCTCTAAAATTGCTTCAGGGTTCTGGGATAATTACACCAAATTATATAACTTAGACTCTGGTTTACCCCCCGATGCGCAGATGGCCAGATTGACGGCCGTTCAGGAATATTTGGCTTCGGCCAATGTCCCTCCCCTGACCGAGGATCAGTGTTCCACTCTCGCTGAGATTGAGGGAGCAGTGAAGTCCTTGGTCAATGGGAAAAGCTCTGGCCCAGATGGGTTCACCAAGGCGTACTATAAGGTTTTCTTCCCCCTTAAGGCGGGAACACCTATGTGTAATTATTTTAACTCCATAGTGGGGGGCAAAACTATTCCCCCAGAGGCGCTGTTGGCTTACATCTCCGTGCTTCTGAAGGAGGGCAAGGACCCCACTATCCCCCAGAGCTATCGCCCCATCTCGCTCCTAAATGTAGATATTACAATTCTGGCAAAAATTTTAGCTAACAGGCTGAAACATCTTATACCCCTTATGATTCACCCTGACCAAACAGGTTTTATCACAGGTAGGGAAGCTAGGGATAACTCTTAGAGCAGTCTAACTTATGCACTGGGCCTGTACCTGCCACGATCCTCAGGCCCTATATAATCTTATAGACGGACACAGAAAAAGCTTTCGACCATGTCAATTGGTCCTATCTGAAAGCGGTGCTAGAGACCCTGGGGCTGGGACCATGTATAAGGCCATCGATCATGGCCTTATATTTTATCCTCCCAGTGCACAGGTTAAGGTGAATGGAGTTTTCTCCTCTCGATTCCTGATCAGGAACGTCATGAGACAGGGGTGCCCCCTTTCATCCCTCCTTTTCGCCTTGGTGCTAGAGCCACTGTTACGCACCGTATGAGCAAGCACGGACATTAAGGGTCTGAAGGTTGGCAATAATGAACATAAGCTGTCAGCTTATGCTGACGATGTGTTATTTCACCTCTCGGACCCCCTGATCTCATTGCCCAACCTGATGAGGGAACTCAAACATTTTGGATCACTTTCCAACTTTAAGATTATTAATTACAGATCCTACCTATCCAATTGACCCCCGCTTTAGCAAATAGCCTTCAAACTGCCTTCCCTTTCACCTGGGTTAAGTCTTCCCTTAGATATTTGGGCATACAGCTCACAGACTACTTTAAGATTATTAATTACACAAAGTCAGAGATCCTACCTATCCAATTGACCCCCGCTTTAGCAAATAGCCTTCAAACTGCCTTCCCTTTCACCTGGGTTAAGTCTTCCCTTATATATTTGGGCATACAGCTCACAGACCACTTTGATACTCTATATGCTGCCAACTATACCCTGTGACTCAATGCGGTTAAGAGGGACCCTTTACAATGGACACAGACTGCTTTCACGTGGCTAGGACGGGTAAATATCATAAAAATTAATATTCTGCCACCCATACTTTTCTTCCTACAGATGATACCGATACCCCTGCCTAGAAACTTCTTTGCCTATTTGTCTAGTGTGCTGTCCTGGTTTGTGTGGAATGAACGGAAACCCAGAATAGCCCTGAGAGTGTCGTGTCGTCTGAAACGTACGGGTGGCTTGGGAATCCCAGACATACAGCGATATTACCGGGCTATCATCCTTCAGAGGATCCTCAATTGGTGTTTCCATACTCACGCCAAGCTGTGGGTCACCCTGGAGAAGTATATGGCAGCAGGAATTTATCATTGCTGCTCCGGGAACACATGGAGTTGTCTGATACCACCTCCCTGTTGACAGCCCACGCTCTCTGTTTGGGATGGGATCAAGCCAATCCTGAATTTGGCCCCTCCTGTGTCCCCGCTGGCTCCGTTGGGTGGGTACCTGTGGTTTCCTCCTGGTGAGTAAATGGCCTTCTTTGGGCCCTGGGTAGACGATGGCAGTGCCAGTTGCGGTAAGTTTATGAAGAATGGTAAGCTGTTGAGTTTTGACACCCTGCAGGCTAGACATCGAGGTTCCCAAGTGGACTTTTGGAGATACAGACAGCTTCATCACTTTTTCGAGATACATGGCCATTCAATCAGGGATCTTTCCTCCCTCACACTGTTTGAACGTGTGCCTCATCGCTGGAGGGGAGGCCTCCTTCCTTAGGGGTGGCACTGTTTATCCTCTTGAGCATTAAGCATTAGCCTCAGGTGCCCCTGGGAGGGCCGGGGCAGTTTAGTTTGAGGCTATTTTGGCTAGGTGACCCTGTATTCATTGTGGAATTATTGATAGAATCCGCTGGCTTAGCGCTAGCGGCTGGGCTATCATGCAGAGGGTCTTTTATACACATATCTATGTGCTTATAGATTATGTTCACTGATGCCATTGCCACTGAGGCTCTCCTAAATCCCTATTGGGGAAAGCCCTTTGACTACTTAGCAAAATGTTCACCATTGTTTTTCCTTTCTTTTCTGTAAAGACCCTGGGTGACCAGTTGACAATCACTGAACAGCCCACTAGGATATGATCAGGAAGATCTTACCAGCCTTATTAGATAACAGTGCTGATTTCGATCTCCTCGTTCATTCCTCTAGGTGACAGTGTATCGAAAGTGAAAATCCAATACGTTTTGTGGTGACACAACCTTTTGAGACGTTCTGCCAGGGAGAAATGGATTCAAGGACCCATACTTTTAAATCTTTAGAGGATTGTTTGTGGTATTCCAAAAAGTGTCAGTAAACGCTATGTTTGGGGAACCCCGCATCTACAAACCTGCTGTGTTCCCTAAATCTGGCATGAAGGGCCCTAATGGTACAGCCCACATATAACATGCCACAAGGACAAGATAAACAGTAAACCACAAACATGGAGGAACAGTTGTGAAAAGTGTTGAATGTGTATGTCTTTTCTATGTGGACAAAGGATTTTTGGCCATGTTGTATATGAGCACTGAAACATGCCCACCCAAGGAATAAATGTCAATTGAATTTTGTCAGATGTAGATTGAACTAATTTGATTTTGCTAGTAGCGACTTTCCCTTTGACATTCGGAGCCTTCCTATAAGCAAAATATGCCACTGTGGAAATGGTAGTTTGTAAATGTAGTATAGACCAATGTCTTTTGAATACACTCTCCATTTTCCAGTGTTTATTTTGGCATTGGGTTATGAATCTTGCTCCTACATTTTCTTGTGGTTGCTGTTTGGATTTGGGGATGTCGTTAGTGTTGTAAAACATGTGGGCTCTTGGAGACATTTTTAACTTAGCTAGGGTTAACCTATTCTATGCATTAAGGTGAAAAACCTCTTGTGATGCAGCTGCCCCCAGAGCCCCCCTTTTCCTTACCTGAACCCGGTCTTTCCAGTGACGGGGACAAGCACATCAGCTCCAGCCGGTGTCTCGGGTCCCGATTGGATAGATTGATAGCAGCGCAGCCATTGGCTCCCACTGCTGTCAATCAAATCCAATGACGTGGGAGCCGGGGGTGGGGCTAAGTCCTGCTGTCTCTGTCAATAGACGCAGCAGCAGGACATGGGAGTGCGCCCGCACAAGTGCCCCAAGGGTGAGCGGCTCTCCAACGGGGCACTTGAGAAGAGGAGGAGCCAGGAGCGCTGCTGAGGGACCCCAGTAGAGGAGGATTGGGGCCACTCTGTGCAAAACCAACTGCACAGAGGAGGCAAGTATGACATGTTTGTTTGTTTTTTGTTTTTTTTTTAAAAAGGAGCCTTTAGTTATCCTTTAAAATAACAAAATCCAACAGGGAGGAAAAGATCCTTCATAATGGTCACAGAAGGTGTGCACAGACCAAGAACGTCAAGTACAGAGATCTCACAAATAGAAGAAGAAACTGGCAGGTGTTATAACTATCCAACATCTAAAAAATCTGAAACATCAGTCTTGGCTGGAATGACATGTTAAGGGGTTAATACAGAGGCCCATGGAGCAATATTACTGTACCCATCTGATTAGCCTATTAAACATTTAGATCAGTCAGCTCAGTGATGTATGACTGTAATTGGGTTGCTAATGGTTAGTCTTATTAATAATCCCACTTGTGGATTCCATTGTAAGAGCAGTGCCCTATGGCATTACTGTAATACATTTGCTAAGAATTTGTGTTTTCCAGTCATACCGGCTCCGAATACAACAGCACTCTTCCAACTTTGCCTGACTTGCCATTCATCATTGATAAAACGCCGTTCAGGACACTCTACGTGAAGATTTGTTTGTGTCAACACATCAGTTTAAATCAGACACTAATAAATGCATACATTCTGGGCATCTAGTCAAGATTCACAGATCTTATTATGAAAATCTGGAACTACTTACCGAATATTTGTTTACTGTCTAAATAACAAGCCATCTGGTCATCAGTCATGTGGCATAAGTTAAAGAGGACCTGCTGGCTTCAGCGCAGAGCGGACCTGTGCATCAACAAGCACAGCAACGTGCCTGCCTGACAGCTCGCTTTAACGTTCGGAGAATGGAAAGCTTCAGTGCTAGATAAAAGCCTCTGGCTAAGTTGGCAGTAGCCATCCTGTCATGTCCTCTTTGAGTACTCTCTCATTAATATATAGGGGACGATGAACATACTGATCGTGCATGCACAGTAATATTTTATATGGCCGAGCTGCGATGCCTAGAAAAGAAATTAAATTTCACAAAACAAAGTAAACAGTTCTCTGCACTTTATACAGTAAGAGCAAGGCACCACCAGCAAGAACACCAACCAGAATGGACACATCTTGTGGAGTTTTACAGTTGTAGTGCTCACCACTGAAGAGGCCGCTGGAAACAGACAGGTTCTCCCTAAATAATACAGAGACCACCATTCACCCAAGCACACCAACAATTACAGCTCAGTCCAGGGAGTGTATATTTAGGGTTTATTGCTCGAGTACTTTAGCAGGAGAGGGGTTTAGGGTCAAATGATCAGCAACAACAGCAAAAGAACAAGCTTCTCTCAGATGTTTTGGAACTACATTTCCCATGAAGCGCAACTACTGCAGACTGCATGAGCATCATAGGAAATGTAGTTCCAAAACATATGGGTGCCAAGGTTCACCATCACTGCTCTAGTCTCTCAATAGCAGCTTCTCTGGAGATAGCTGGGGATATCTAAGGCCTCACAGCTGTAAACCATAGGACAATCATTAGCAACTGATTTCCTTCCACTTCTGTGCAACTATCAATCCCTAGTAAGATCTTTACTCACTGGAGCTCTTTGCTATGGGTAGATCCTTAATGAGGGAAATGACAAAGTGCTCCTCCAGACCTGGACTCTAAAACAATGTCCTTCAGCAGGTATGCTGTTTCTAGATGTCCTCCTCAGGCTTTATAAATGTCCTATGATTTTATCTTTTTCTCTTAGCCAGAGGAGATGAATATAAAACAAAAAATAAAGAGCCAGTGTGTATAAAAAAAAGAAAATAAAGATAAAGTCGCCAGATTAGGGTTTGATTTGGGTTAAGCCCGGGACACACTATTATTTTTTTTTAAACTGTTAGCTGCAGTCAGAGCCACTGTACTAACCATGCAAAGTTAGTTCAGCGATCTCCTCCGCTGAGCTGTTGTGTTCTGACAAGGGGACAGCTCCTCCCCCACCAGAACACTCCGATCAACACTCTCTGTCATTGGCTGAGAGTGCTGATCGGGACTCAGTCAGCTACTGGTTTTCCAGCATGCACGTCCGACAGAAACCAGCCAAGCTTCTGTTGGACAGACTGACATATACACGGGCAGAATGTCAGCCGTTTTCTTTTTGAATCGGCAAATGTCTCCTGACATTCTGCCCGTGTGTACGGGGCTTTAGGATCAGTGTCAAGGTCATAGTGTTGTAGTTAGGAATAAAAGGTTTTTTTAATGTGTGCATTATTGTTTCCTGGCCCTAATACAAGTATAAATAACATACAAATATTCGGCAATTCAGTAAACATCAGAAGTATTCATTTTTCCTTGATTATTTTGATGTTGAGTCATGGTAATGGCAAGAAACATACAGCTAAATTTGAAAAATTTGAGACACTTTTTCCTTGATATAAAAAAAAAATCACCCCGCCGGTGCTCTGGGCTCCTTTTCTTCTCCATGTACCACCATAGGAAGCTGCTTTATATGGTGGCAGGTGTATGTGCTTGATCCCGTGTGGCTTAGCCCTGCCCCCCCCCCCCCCCCCCCTCATCACAGGATTTGATTGACTACAGCAGGAGCCAATGGCTCCTGAGAGAGAGAGCTGTGCTGTTGTCCCACAACGCTGGATCGAGATTGGGCTCAGATAAGTATTAAGGGAGGGGCTGGGGGGAAGCTGAACGTGAAAGATTTTTTATCTTAAAGTATAACTAAAGGCAAAACTTTTTTTTTAGTTTTGGATGGAGTGCAGAGGGATTAGAACACCTGTTAGTTTTAGTTTTTATTGCTGCCTGTGCCCCCGTTTCACCCTATTTGTCCTGTTTATCATTATCATGGCTAGAAATGCTAGGGGGGTGTTTTTTAAAGTGATTTCTCAACAAAATAAAGTATGGAGATGTGGATGGATGGGTAAGTTTGCCTTGAATATTACAGATTAATTAAATAGCGTTTTTGGTTTGTAGTGCTCAGATAGTTTAGTTCCACTTTAAGATGAATATAAACAAGGGCTGAACGAGAGAGATCACTCGACTATTCAACCAAATAGCATGGATGGAGAAATCAGCAGCGTCGGCTATTGCATTCTGACAGCTGACATCTGCAAACCCAAACAGTTCCTGCACTTGATTGAATGCAAGACCAGGCTCTTTCAACAAAAGTCTGTTCATAAATTAACTTTCTTTCTCGTACATCACGGGACACAGAGCCTCAGTAATAACTGATGGGTTATATAGGGTATCACTAGGTGATTGGACACTGGCACACCCTAACCAGGAAGTTCAACCCCCTATATAATCCCTCCCCTTACAGGGATACCTCAGTTTTTTATCCAGTGTCTTAGGTGTTGGACGTGTAAAGATGTCCTGTGCTGAGCTCCAAAGGGAATATCCTATATCCTATACTGGGGCAAGCCAGGTGAACCAGATCCATTTCAAAGTGTCCTTTCTAGGCCGAATTGGATGGTACCCGGGCCTCGTGTCCGAAGAAACGAGGTTTTACCTGTAACGCTTCCTCTTTTTAGAGAGCTGGACCCTGCATTTCAGAAAATGGTTTTTCTAGCCTTATTTCTGGCCGGGTGCTTTACAGGCCCAGAACTGCGGATCCCTCTATCCATAGGGGGCCCCAGTCTCTGAAGGTTTTCCAAACGGAGCCCACTGTGAGAGGTGAAGATTGGGTCTGTATAACAGAACCCTGCAGCTGGATAAGGTAAGGGAGATTCCAAAGAATTTTTTAATTCTAGTAGGTTTCTCCTTTAAGTAAATGCATGCTATGCCTATTGTTGCCACCGGGGGCTGCCAAGAGCACATACCTTCTCATGCTGATTATCTGTCTCGATGTTCACGCTGCACAAAGCTCCTCCAGCCGGCTCCAGGTAGGATGGGATGGGGGGTTCTCCTCTGGATATTCCCCCCAGAATAGGGGGAGGCCGCAGGTGGCCTGTGAGGCGGTAGTATACCGCACTATCACTGCCGCCGCCATTGCCACGTGCAGGCCCCATCACTGCCGGCCTCTCTCCTTCCTCCTCCACCCCCAGCCTTCCTCCACGCTGGTCCCGGAGGGTCGGCTCGCGCGGGAAGCGCACGTTTGTTTGAAAAACGAGGGGGGGCGGTAGAGGGGGGGAGCATAAGCGCGGCGTCAAGCGTGCTCAGACGCCCACATTGCCGGCTGCAAGGCTATAAGAGGCACGCTTTACAGGTGCACACAGCCTTTGGAGGGACACAGAGCTGACGGTCGCATGTAAGGTGGGACACAGGCATTCTCCTAGGCAGCATTTACTAAGGAAACACTAGACTGGGCATTGGTAGCAGGGCTGTTGCTGGACTACATCGCTCAGCAGTTAGTGTTCATTTTTTTGTGATACCTCCACCTTGTTGCTTTGCACTATGGGTAGAAGAGGTACAAATACCCCAAGAACCAGAGGCTCTAGGGGATCTCCTTCAGGTTCTGAGGACCCCCTTTCTGCAGCATCCTCCCCCCCTGAAGGGCTAGGGACGGCTAGCCAGGGAGAGCCGTTGGGGTCAGGGGCTACACCTGCTTCTGACACTTCAGCCCCTGTATACATTATACAGGAGGTTTTTTCCTCAACCATTAATGGTTTAGAGGAAAGATTAATGGCCGTGATCACATCTTCACTCAGTGGAAGAAAACGCACTAGGTCTTCCTCTGTTTCCCAGGACCCTCAGGCAGAGGAGCTCTGGGATAAGGGAGAAGAATCCCTTTCAGAGGATCGGGATGGGACTGATGATTCCTCCTCTGAGGAATCAAGTGGAGAAGGGCCCTCTTCAGCTTCTCAGGATGAGAAAGTCTTAGTGCAAATCCTTACTGGATTGGTCCGCTCCACATTTAAGTTGCCCGTATCTGAATCAGTTAAAGAACCCTCTTCTTCTTTGGGGTCACTGAAGCCTCCTCAAACAGCACATGCTTTTCCTGTTCATAATTTACTTGAAAAGCCCCCTTATTCTGAGTGGGATCACCCAAATAAATGTTTTTTTCCGCCGAAAAAGTTTTCAACACTTTATCCTATGGAAGAAAAGTTTATAAAAATGTGGGGAATACCGGCCGTTGATGCAGCCATTTCCTCCGTAAATAAAAGTCTGACTTGTCCTGTAGACAATGCTCAGATGCTCAGGGATCCCGTGGATAAAAAGATGGAGTCCCTGTTGAAGGATGTTTTCTCCTTAGCAGGGTCAGTGGCTCAACCTGCAGTAGCAGCGATCGGAGTCTGTCAATACTTAAGAAACCATGTTAAGCAGGTAATCAAAGTTCTACCTGAACAGCAGGCCCAGGGGTTGGCTAACCTTCCAGCGGCCTTAAGTTTTGTTGTTGACGCCATCAGAGATTCTATCATGCAGGCCTCTCGTCTTTCACTTGGGTTGGTGCATATGCGTAGAATCTTATGGTTGAAGAATTGGTCAGCTGAAGCACCATGTAAGAAGCTTCTGGCTGGGTTTCCATTTCGTGGTGCAAGGTTGTTTGGAGAAGACTTGGATAACTATATCCAAAGGATCTCTTGTGGGAAAAGCACTCTCTTACCTGTTAAGAAAAAGAGTAAGCGTCCCTCTTTCAAACGGACTCTTTCCCCAGCGCCGGGGCATCAGCCTCCAGGCAGTTGCGACGGCCTCCTCTGTCTGGGTCAAGAAACAAGAGTCAACCCCAGGGACAAAAGAAGTCCTGGGGGAAGAAGTCTACTAGACAAGACACTAAGGCCTGTTTATGAAGGGGCGCCCCCGCTCGCTCGAGTGGGGGGAAGACTGCTACAGTTCTCAAAGCTCTGGCAGGAGGACTTCCAGGACAGATGGGTAATCTCCACAGTAACCTTAGGGTACAAACTGGAGTTCCAAGAATTTCCCTCTCCTCGTTTCCTCAGATCAAATGTCCCCAGGGATCCAGAAAAAAAGCAGTCGCTCCTTCTAGCGTTAGAGCGGCTTTTGCCGCAAGAGGTCATTATGGTGGTTCCCACGAAAGATCAAGGATTTGGCTTCTATTCCAACCTTTTTACGGTCCAAAAACCAAATGGGGATGTCAGACCCATTCTGGATCTAAGGGATCTGAATCGATTCTTAAGGATTCGGTCCTTCCGCATGGAATCAATTCGGACAGTAGTCTCCATCCTACAGGAAGGATAATTTCTGGCATCGATAGACATCAGAGATGCATATCTGCATGTGCCCATTTTTCCTGCTCATCAGAAGTTTCTGCGCTTCGAGATATGAGGGCGCCATTTCCAGTTTGTTGCTCTGCCTTTCGGGATAGCCACTGCACCTCGAGTGTTTACTCTTAATCTTGACTCCTCCTCTGGCCAGATTAAGGGCTCAAGGTATAACTGTCATAGCATACCTAGACGACCTGCTCTTGATAGACCGGTCGGCAGCCTCTTTGAACGGAAACTTGAGGACCACAGTCAAGTATCTGGAACACCTAGGTTGGATCCTCAACCCAGAAAAATCTTTCCTAAAACCAGTAAGAAGACTGGAGTATTTGGGTCTGATCATAGATACAAGCCAGGAGAAAGTATTTTTACCTCAGGCAAAGATCACTGCTTTAAAGGAGCTGATTCTGGTAGTCAGGACCAAAAAGGGTCCTTCTGTCTGCCTTTGTATGAGGCTGCTAGGAAATATGTCCTCAGTTTCATTCAAGACTGCTGCAACACAGTATCCTGTCGGCCTGGAACAAGAAGGTTCAGACATTAGACTTTCCGATGCACCTGTCTCATGCTGTGCGTCAGAGCCTCAATTGGTGGTTAATACCCGAAAACCTGCAGAAGGGGAAATCCTTTCTACCGGTTACCTGGACGGTGGTAACAACAGATGCCATTCTGTTGGGTTGGGGAGCAGTTCTGGAACAGTCTGCGGTCCAAGGGGTATGGTCCAAAACCGAGAGGACCTTACCCATCAACATTCTGGAAATCTGTGGAATTCTGTGGAATATCTAGCCCTAAAGGCCTGGACTCTCTGGCTACAGGGTTGCCGGTCAGGATCCAGTATGACAATGCCACAGCAGTGGCTTATATCAATCATCAGGGAGGCACCAGGAGCCAAGCTGCTCAAAGAGAGGTGAACCAGATCTTAGTCTGGGCAGAGAAGCAGGTTCCATGCATATCGGCAGTTTTCATTCCAGGGATAGAGAACTGGCAGGCGGGCTATTAAAGTGGCCAGCAGTTACTCCCAGGGGAATGGTCTCTGCATCCTGACGTCTTTTGGGCCATATGCCAAAGATGGGGGGTTCCAGATGTAGATCTCTTTGCATCCCGATTAAACAAAAAGATAGACAGATTTGTGGCAAGGACAAAGGATCCTCTTGCATGCGGGACGGATGCGTTGGTGATTCCGTGGCATCGGTTCTCACTGATTTATGCATTCCCGCCTATTCTGCTACTGCCACGACTCCTTCGCAGGATCAGCCAGGAAAGGAAGTCGGTACTTCTGGTAGCCCCCGCTTGGCCCAGGAGGACTTGGTATGCAGAAATAGTAAGGATGATGGTGGGTTCCCCTTGGACCCTACCATTACGCCCAGACCTGTTATCTCAAGGTCCAGTGTTCCATCCTGCTTTACAAATGCTAAATTTGACGGTTTGGCTATTGAAACCCACATTCTGAAGAATCGTGGGCTTTCAGGTCCTGTGATATCTACCTTGATCAATGCAAGGAAGCCAGCTTCCAGAGTAATTTATTATAGAGTCTGGAAAGCTTATGTATCCTGGTGTGAATCCAGGGGTTGGCATCCCAGAAAATATGTGATAGGTAGAATTCTTGATTTTCTACAATTGGGATTAGAGATGAAGCTGGCCTTGAGTACCATCAAGGGCCAGGTCTCGGCCTTATCAGCATTATTTCAACGGCCACTTGCTTCGCATTCTTCGGTCTGAAACTTTATACAGGGGGTGACGCGTCCTAATCCTCCGGTTAAGGCGCCCCTAAACCCCTGGGACTTGAACTTGGTTCTGTCTGTTTTACAGAAACAGCCTTTTGAACCAATACGTCAGATTCCTTTGGACTTGTTGACAAGAAAGTTAATTTTTCTGGTGGCCATTTCTTCTGCTAGAAGAGTAACAGAATTATCATCTCTTTCCTGTAAAGAGCCTTATTTGATTGTACACAGGGATAGAGTGGTATTGCGCCCTCATCCTAGTTTTTTACCGAAGGTGGTTTCAGATTTTCATCTAAACCAAGACATTGTTCTGCCTTCCTTTTTTCCAGATCCCTGTTCTTCGGAAGAAAGGTCACTACATTCTTTGGATGTAGTTAGAGCAGTCAAGGCCTATCTGGAAGCAACTGCTCAAATTCGCAAAACGGATGTTTTGTTCGTGCTGCCAGAGGGTCCCAATAGAGGACAGGCAGCGTCAAAAGCTACCATTTCTAAATGGATTCGACAATTGATTTTTCAAGCTTACGGTTTTAAACAGAAGATTCCTCCGTTTCAGATCAAGGCACATTCCACAAGGGCTATTGGTGCTTCTTGGGCAGTGCATCACCGGGCCTCTATGGCTCAAATCTGCAAGGCCGCAACCTGGTCTTCAGTCCATACATTCACCAGATTTTATCAGGTGGATGTGAGAAGGCATGAGGATATCACCTTTGGGCGTAGTGTGCTGCAAGCAGCGGTACAGGGTCCTCAGGTCTGATTGCACCCTACTTGGTTGTGGATCCCCTCCCCTCAAATAGCATTGCTCTGGGACATCCCATCAGTTATTACTGAGGCTCTGTGTCCCATGATGTACGAGAAAGAAAATAGGATTTTTTATAACAGCTTACCTGTAAAATCCTTTTCTTTTGATGTACCTCACGGGACACAGAGGTCCCGTCCCTCTTCTAATACACTTATATTGCTTTGCTACAAAACTGAGGTATCCCTGTAAGGGGAGGGATTATATAGGGGGTTGAACTTCCTGGTTAGGGTGTGCCAGTGTCCAATCACCTAGTGATACCCTATATAACCCATCAGTTATTACTGAGGCTCTGTGTCCCGTGATGTACATCAAAAGAAAAGGAATTTACAGGTAAGCTGTTATAAAAAATCCTATTTTTTTCCTAACGTTCCCAATGTGTGCAGGCCCTACCGTCTCACCCAGACACAATGTCCCATATTGAGTGGGATTGTCACGTACCTTACAGCGGAGCCCGAAATGATGAGGGTGGCCTCTTGCACGGTTCCGGTCCAAGCACCCCTGGTGGTGGGTACAGGGAGTGCGAGGGCAACAAAAGGGTGCAGGTGCCTGCAGGCAGGAGGCTGGAACTTGGAGATATAGGAACCTCTGCTGAGGAGATGTGGAAACTGATCACCAAACTTGTTCAGCGGGAGCCAGATCAGGATCAACTGCAGAATCAGGAACAGGCAGGAGTCGGCAACAGGCTGGCAGCGGGGTACCAAGTCAGAAGGCAAAACCGTAGTCAGGAACAGGCAGGGGTTGGCAACAGACGGGCAGCAGGGTACAGAATCAGGAGGCAGAGCCGTAATCATAAGTCCAAGCCAAGGTCAGTATTGCAAGTAGAGGCAGGTTCAGCAGGCAGGGGAGATCCAAGAGAATGGTCAGAAGATAGCCGGGTTTTCAGGAACAAGGTCAATCAGGCAGAGTAACAACAGGAACACAGGAACAAGCTGAAGACAATCCAGCACTGATGCTAGGCAGACTCTCTGTTTATATAGGGTGCTGTGTGCCAGGATTGGCGCCAGCGTATGTGCGTACGCGCATGCGCACTAGTAACTAGCACATTGGCACATGCGCGTTAGCACATTAGCACTTTTGGCACACTGGCGCATGTGCGTTAGCATATTAGCGCTTTGTCACTCGCGGACGCGCGTTAGCGCGCGTGCGCATTCGCATAGAGGTGCCATTGTGCATGCCCACCCTGGATCTCATTTGCCTCTGGCTATGGTTCCGTGCATGCACCTTGGCATTAGCAGAATGAGGATTGGCAGCTGCTGCTTGGAGACGGGTGCTAGCTGTGTGAGTTCTCTGACAGGGATTGTCCACTATTGTTACACTTTTGGGATGTGGTCTTTAACACCTACTCATGTGTGACTTCACTCACAGTCCCTTGATCCCCACAGATAGCTCTTCTTTCTATGATTTCTGGAACCTTATCCTCATTAAAGAAGAGTGTCCAATGTTTTTTCCTCCTAGCAGCAAGAGCTGTTATTCTGAGGCACTAGAAATTGATGATCCCACCAACTGTGACAGATTGGGTTGAGGAATTAAAACTATTGCTGTGAATGGAAGAGTAACATCTCAATTATATGACAAATATCCCCAATTTTGGCCAGTTGGCTTCCCTGGTTTCTCTTTCATGACAATCAGGATTTTTGCACATTGCTATCTTGATGACACATGCACTAAGTACCTTATGGGTATCCATGAGTGCAGAGGCATAGTTTGAAGCTTGTGGGCCCTGATGCAAAAGTTAACCTGGGCCCCCCCCACTACCACCCACCACTTCAACAGAGTGTGCAGATACATCTGCCAGGATACTCAAAGTGGCTTAAGAATTTAGAGTTCCCAGATTTCCTCCGTAGATTAGAGGACAGGGATCACCCCTGGAGAATCAGAGGACAGGGGCCCCTGGCAGGTCATTTGGCAGAGCTCCTTTCCTATTCCAGCACTGTAAACAGCTCCCCCCCCCCCCCACACACACAATACACAGGGCTGAAATCGCATACCTTTACACAGTCTATCAGCCTTCACAGGGTGTGCCTGGCTTTTATGTTGCCGTTCTGACCTGTGAAATCCCCTGGTCGGAACAGCAGCGTTGTTGCAGTAGGCAGATACACTCTAAGCAGATCATGGCTGACTGGCTGTGTTGTAAAGGAATGTGATTTCAGCCCTGCGAAGAGGAGCAGTATAGAGTGCTGTACTGGGAAAGAAGTTCAGCAGCAGACATAGCATCGGGGGGTTGTCAGCGGGCTTTGGGGGTGGGGGACTTAGACCTGGGGGGGCAAAGCCATGTAACACGAAATCTGGAGCCTGCAGCCCCTCAGGGGCCCCTCAGGAGGTGTTAAGGGATTTGTTTTAGCAATTTCTGAAGGTTTCTCTGTCAGTGTCGGCAGGTGTTGGGGGATGGTCACCTACCGGAGGTGCGTGTCTTTTCCCTAGTTGTCAGGGAAGTGGGGCAAGTGGACATCCCCGGGTGGGGGGGGTACAGAGAATCCCAGATACTGACTAGAAGACACTGAGCAGTGTCTTACCTCACCAGTTACATCGGTCCCATCGTGGCTACAGGATGGCACTCTTCTCCTATTAACTCGCTGAGCTTGGTTACCATTCCATATTGCCAGTACAAAGCACAGACACTTCTCCATCCTGGGCTTTTCTCACCTTGTGCTCCTCTCCATTCAGGAAATGGCTCACAGCTTCTTCCCAGTCAATGATAACAGAGGGGTGTGGACTGTGGAAGGCAAAGTGGAATACCAGTACTGGAGCAAGGCTGTGGTGACCTAGGGCAGATCAGAGCTAGACTTTGAGGAGGATATGATAATGGCAGGGAGGCTGCAGGGGCCCCCTGGAGCTAGGGGCAGGGTTGCGATTGTGACCCCTGCCACCCCTTATGCTACGCCCATGCATGAATGTGGATTGTGCTTTCCCATGTCTTGCGAACATCTGTCAATTTGTTCTTCTCTTTGCCTCCCGGCCTTTCCTTCTACCAATTTTCCTCTTCTACACCTGAGCTGGGTGGTGCCAACATGGCCACCCCTGGAATTAATTTTGGATGATTTAGCGGGAACTTTAGTCTGTGTATGACCAACTTAACACTGTAGTTTGCAGAAATGAAGAGGTATATCATTACCTTATCAGCTTTCAGTGCTTCATCACTGTCCAATCAGAAAGTTGAGGAAGCAGAAAAAAGGCAACCAGGAAAGCAGTATTTCTGCAGGCATTTATTTCCACCGTCAGAAATCCGATGGTCTAAATATTATTATCATGTAATGAAATTTGCACTTGAAAAATGCTTGCAGCTGTAACAGTAAAGCAAGGCATATAGTTGATTTCCCAAGAGTATGATTTTTGTCAATTTTTGTAATTCTACATTTTTTCCTTTGTTTAACTACAGAATACCATCTATATCAAGAATTTAAAACACCTAAAAATACATATTGATCAATCGCTGGGAAACACAAGAAAAAAATTAAACAGCCCAACATGCCTTATTCCACTTAAGAATATTTTTAGATACTTACATTGACACTTGTGAATACCCACAACGTGACATTAACAAAGCTCCTTGAAATAAATTGGCATCATGCTACTTTTCCAATGTGAGCCACAGGATGCATCAGATTTACTAACCAGTGGGCTGAAAATACACAAAAAGGGAACCTTTTCTAGGCTTGCATAATGGTGATCAGAACAAGCTGTAATTATCATTATTGTTTCTTCATATCTGAAAATCTGTAATTATGTTAAAATAATTTAAAGGAAAAGGTCAATTCTAGTGGACATTTCCTAGTCAAACAGGGTCGGGCCTCTTCAATAAAAGAGAAATGCTGGAGGACTTTACGGAACATGTTAGATACAGGGTGTCACTGCCAAGTCTGCCCTGTGGGCACAATCCTTTATTCGTCTGATTATCTGTCTGCACTGAGAAATGTTAGGTGCCAGTAATGTCAGGTGTACAATCTTTTGGTGACCTGGCCAATCACAAGCCACGCTGCATCTGATCCATACAACTAATGCCCCTTGTCAGAGTGAATGTACCACCAAAAGAGGAAGGCATTGCACCTGTCAATCAAGGACAAACAGTGGTGCAGCGCATGATAACATTCTATAAAAGCCCTATGGTAGGAATCTTTTTTGTAAAAGTACTTTTGAGTGGAACAGTGAGGGTCCATTCACATCACATGCGTTGGCACATTTTTTTCAACATGTACCAAAGCAAAGACCTGTAAAAAAATGAGGTATGTTAATGAAAACAGTTCACAATGTTGCATTGCACTGATATGAGTTTGTTTAAAGTAGAAAAATAGTAGAGCAAGCCTACTTTTTTCAGTGTGACCCAGTGCATGGCAACACTTGTCAGTTCACCATGTCTCAACAGATGGTAGAAACAGCAGGCCAGCACAAGTTTGGTTTCTCTGCTGTTCTGTAGACCCTTTGCATGTTCCACAACACAGCATGCCAACACCCGTGTGTTTACCTGTGCTCAACGCATACTTTTTTTTGTATTTGTGTGAGTAGACCCAGAGGCAGCTGGACTGAAATGACAGAGAGAGCTGGTCCCTTTATTGCCACAACACAGGCTTACATAATGTGAAGTGAGAAGATATGTGAGGGTTTACTAAAGGACCACATACAAGAATAGAAAAAGTAATAGCCAGCTTGTATTCATGAAAGATTAAAGTTGCCAAACAAATCAGTTTTCTTATTAGTTAAAACGTATGTAGAGATGGGCCGAACACCCCCCGGTTCGGTTCGCACCAGCATTCCCGAACATGGAAAAAGTTCAGACCCGAACCGCAAACCCTGTTAAAGTCAATGGGACCCGAACTTGAAAAATCAAAAGTTCCCATTTTGAAGGCTTATATGCAAGTTATTTGCCATAAAAATAGTATGAGAGCCCGGGTACTGCCCTAAGGGACATATATCAATGCAAAAAAATTTTTTTTAAAAAATACCCAAATACCCAACATGTCCTGCTTCAAAATTGCGCCCGCTCGTGGAATGGCAACAAACTTACCATTAAAAATCTCCATAGGCAATGTTTAAAAAAATTCTACAGGTTGCATATTTTGAGTTACAGAGAAGGTCTAGGGCTAGACATATTGCTTTCACTCTAACGATCGCGGCGATACCTCACATATGTGGTTTGAACACCGTTTTCATATGCGGGCGCTGGCTCGGCGGGACGGGGCGCGTTCATTTTTAAAAAAACATTTTTTTAAATATATTTTTACACTGTCCTTTTAAAAAGAAAAAAAAGTGTCACTTTTATTCATATTACATCCCTTGTAATAGGAAATAAAAGTGATCTTGTGGCGAATCCACCGCAGAGACCACTTTTATCTGAAACCGGACAGCTCACTGAGGAAGAGGATACTGGGGTTATGACAGCTAGCTGCTGCCATAACAACGATATTTCTCTTCAAAGTGCTGACGTATATATCGTCGTGAGCCGGTCCGGAAGTAGTTAATGATGCTTAAAGTGAAATAAAAAAATGAAAAATTGCTTTAAATATAGTGCCTGGGGGGGGGGTCCCCTTAGTTTGCCTGTAAAGTGGTGCATCTGTACCTGCTGCAGCAAAACTGACATATGTAAAGAAAGAAAAAAAATGGAATTGTTTTTCCCAACTGCAAGCTTTCTTGAAAAAAAAAAAAAAACATTGCCGGCTATCTACTGTATATAAACCCTATGGTAAGAATCTTTTTTTGTAAAAAATAACCTTGGGTGGAGGTTCGTTGACAACTCATCCGTTGATAAGGACACAATGTCCGGCTTCCTGGCCCGCTCCTCAGCAACCAGCAGCTATTCACTGTGCGCTCAGCGGGCAAACACCCTGCCGAGCTCCCCAGAAATTCAGGTGTTCGCCAAACACCCGAACAGGCACTGTTTGGGGCCGAACTGATGCTCAGCCCAAACATTTCGCCAATCTCTAGAAGTACGTATGGACTTTGCTAAAACATTTGAAAGAACTCCACAGATGGTTTATCTATAGGTTCAACTATATCTAAATCCAAAACTTTCTTTTATTTTGGATAGAGTAGGGAAGGGATAAAACAGCAGTCAAAGGGTAGAAAACTGGCTTAAAGACTACGTTTAGAGAGTGGCCATCAATATTTCGAACTTGGAATGGTTGAAAGTTGTTAATGGTGTACCCCAAGGTTCAGTTTTGAGACTCACTTTTGTATATACTGTAAATTATACAGACTTTGGGATTAAAAGTTCAATTTAAATTTTTGTGCTTGCAGATAACACGATAGTGTAAAAAGATCCCTACACCATGACAAGCTGGCCTGTATGTACTGTTTAATTGGGCAACTACATGGCAAATAAAGCTTAATGCTGATAAATGTGAAGTTATGCAATTGATGGCTAAAAACATGCATGCATCATACATTCTAGGGGGAGTAAAACTGGGTGAGTCAATGTTGGAGAAGGCTCTGGATGTTCTGGTAGATCAATTAATAACAGTATTTAATGCCAATCTCAGCTTGTTACGCGAGCAGGATATTTTTTGTAATACAAAAGGCAAAGACGAGAAAGAGAGAGAAAGAGAGCACCACTGTACAATACCATTTGTAAAATGTAGAAGAATATACAAAGTCTAGTTTTGTTTGCGTAAATGCCAATCAGCAAGTAAACCTTTGCTTGTCAACATCCTCTAAGGAAGTTGTAAATTATGGTGAAATGCATCATCTGATAGTTCAGCCTACATCTATGCAGGATGAATCATAAATGTATATCATCTCTATCTAGTTATGGAACCTCAAATAACATCTACTTGGTAGGACACTTTCAGTTTATTCTTTAGTTGCATGCTGGACTTGCCTTATGGATTGTTTATCTGTAAAAATGGCTGATGCAGACATTAAACATTATTCCTCCACACATATAATGCCGCGTACACACGGTCGTACTTTTCGTCTACAAAAGTCGGACAGCCTGTCGGACAGACTTCCGGCAGACTTTCGGTGGACTTGCCGCGGACTTGCGGCCTACTTTCTAACGACCGGACTTGCCTACACACGACCACACAAAAGTCGGTCGGATTCGTACGTGATGACGTACACCGGACTAAAATAAGGAAGTTCATAGCCAGTAGCCAATAGGTGCCCTAGCGTGGCTTTTTGTCCGTCGGACTAGCACACAGACGAGCGGATTTCGGGGTCCGTCGTAGGTACGAAGTAAAAGTTTTGAAGCATGTTTCAAATCTAAAGTACGTCGTATTTGAGGCTAAAAAAGTCGGTTGAAAGTCCGGAGAAGCCCACACACGATCGGATTACCAGCCAGCTTTAGTCCATCAGCGTCTGTTGGACTTTTGTAGACGAAAAGTACGACCGTGTGTACGCGGCATTAGAAGCTACAAATTAGGGGTCTGCCATTTGGAAACAAGTAGAGCATTTGACAGCCCTAAGCAGTAATGGCGTGCCAATATTTGCAAGTGCAAAAAAAAAAGAAACACAACTTTGAACAGCTCTAGACAATGTGATCTGCCAGTGGTTATAGTTGTGAGGACACACACTGACATGGGCAGCTCAAGTCTTTGGAGGCCAGCAATTTTTTTTTTTTTGCAAAGAATAACCTGCGTCATGCTTTTGGCAGCCTGTCAAAAAAATTATCTGAAACAGTTGTTAGGTAATCACATAAAAATGAAGGTCTCAAAATTCATGAACTGATGTTTCACAAGGTAAGATGTCCAAGTGGAAAGAAATCTACTAAAGGGGACGATTCCGTTTTTTTAATTTGAGCTCCAAATGGACGTTTTTGTAATTCTGGACTTTTGGTAATGTAAGAATCCTACATTAATAAAGGTTATAAAGGGGCAACTTATACAAAAAAAGTATATGAATTTAGTAACTTTCTGTAAATGGCTTACTGGAAGTGTTGGTTTTAAAAGCGATAACAATAGTTATCAATCCTTCTGGTATGGTGCCACTTTGAATCTGAATTTATATATTATGTATAATTTTATAAAAAACCTAAAATAGCTGCAGCGCTCCTAAAACAAAAATCATTAACAAATATATGCACAAACAGTGCCTCGGCCCTAAACATACAGCCAGAGCTATAATGGAATGGTTTAGATCAGGGGTCTCCAAACTACGGCCCTCCAGTTGTTCAGGAACTGCAATTCCCATCATGCCTAGTCACATCAGAGTTTTACAATGCCTCATGGGACGTGTAGTTCCGCAACAGCTGGAGGGCCGTAGTTTGGAGATCCCTGGTTTAGATCAAAGCATATCCATGTGTTAGAATGGCCCAGTCAAAGTCCAGACCTAAATCCAATTGAGAATCTGTGGCAAGACTTGAAAATTGCTGTTCACAGACGCTCTCCATCCAATCTGACAGAGCTTGAGCTTTTTTGCAAAGAAGAATGGGAAAAAATGTCATGCTAGATGTGCAAAGCTAGTAGAAACATCCCCAAAAAGACTTGCAGCTGTACTTGCAGCGAAAGGTGGTTCTACAAAGTATTCACAATTATATGCCACTTTGTGTTGGTCCATCACATAAAATTCCAATAATACATTTAAGTTTTTGGTCCTAACATGACAAAATGTGGAAAATTTCATGGGGTATGAATACTTTTTCAAGGCACTGTATAAGAAATATAATGTGACTATAATTCCGGCTAATTCGCTCACCTGAACATTTTTTTACATTTATTTTTTAACCACTTCCGGACCGCCGCACGCCGATATACGTCCTAACTTTGAAGAGGAATATCGTTGTTATGGCAGCAGCTAGCTGCCATAACCCTGGTATCCTCTTCTTCGGCCAGCGGTCCGGTTTCCGATAATGGTGGTCTCTGCAGCGGATTTGCTGCAAGATCAATTTTATCGGCAGCAGGTGGGGGGCCCCCCTCCCGCCGTGCTCCGGTGCCCTCCGCCGCTTACTGGAGCCGTCGGCAGCGGCGAAGGCGATCGGATCCTCTTCCTTGCTGGGTATGGAGACGAGTGAGGGGAAGATGGCCCCATCCGTGTCTATACCATTGCAAAAAAAAAGATAAGCTATGGGGCAGAAGTGATGTTTTGACGTCATTTTCGCCCATAGCTCTTAAAGGGCCATTTTTTTTTTTCTCTTAAATTACATTTTTATTTTTATTTTTTATTGCATTTTAGTGTAAATATGAAATCTGAGTTCTTTTTGACCCCAGATCTCACAGTAAGGAGGACCTGTCATGCTTATTTCTATTTTTTAATAGAAAAAAGCACAGTAAAAAAATAAATAAGAAAAACATTTTTTTTTAAACGCACCTTGTCCCGCCGAGCTCACGCGCAGAAGCGAACGCATACATGAGCAGCCCCCGCATATGAAAATGGTGTTCAAACCACACATGTGAGATATCGCCATGATCAATTGAGCAAGAGCAATAATTCTAGCCCTAGACCTCCTCTGTAGCTTGAAACATGAAATCTGAAGAATTTGTTAAACGTCGCCTATGGCGATTTTTAAGGGTAAAAGTTTGTTGCCATTCCACGAGCGGCCGGAATTTTGAAGTGTGACATGTTGGGTATCAATTTACTCAGCGTAACATTATCTTTCACAATAAAAGAATATAAAATTGAGGTAACTTTACTGTTATCTTATTTTTTAATTCTATAATTTTTTTATTTTTTTCCAAAAAAGTGCACTTGTAAGACCGCTGCACAAATACGGTGTGACAGAAAGTATTGCAACAATCGCCATTTTATTCTCTAGGGTGTTAGAAAAAAAATTTATAATGTTTGGGGGTTCTAAGTAATTTTCTAGCAAAAAAAAATGTTTTTAACTTGTAAACAACTCATCTCAAAAAGAGGCTCCGTCCCTAAGTGGTTAAGGAAAACAATGTTTTTTTATACTTACTCTGCTGCAAAAGCAGTTGCAATTCACTGATGAATTCCATTGTTTCCAGTAGCTGTACTTGAAGTTCAACACTTCCTTAGTTTTATGCCCCTTTTGCACCTTAGAATGCACCTGGACAAGGATTGAGTCACTCTAGGGGGTCATAACTAGGGATTCTAATGTTACAAGCATTTGTCACGCACAGAGGTTTTCCTGAAAAAACGAGAGGGTGCAGACCCCAACTGCTACAGAACATTTTCACCTATGTCAAGGCAGCCATACAAAAGTGCAAAGATATCACTTCTAAATATATACCTAAATAAAAGTAGGCGCTAGCCTTGTGCAAGTAACAATTAAACAACAAATATATATATATATAAAGAGGTTTTCCTGCCTTTTTTGCCTCTTGAGGAAGTTGCTTGAGTAAAAACCTGCAAGATCCAACAGATTTCTACCTGCCTATCTAAGTATGCCTATCTATGGCAAGCCCCAAAGCTGAATTCTGGTCCCTTTGACCACCAATAAAATTGAAGGCAGTTTTCAATTCACTGATTCACCAATGTTTGCCTCCACTAACTACTAATATGACAGGTCATTGATAAATAACAAAAAGAAACTGCGCTACCAACCAAGAGTGATAAACAAATGTAATAATTTAATTAAAAACAGCAACTCTACCATGAGATACTATACAGAGTCGCCATACAGTTACATCAAAACAGAGTCACGCTTGTGATACAGACTTTGATAAAACAACCAATATGAAAAATAAAAAAATTCTTGTGATAAAATATATAAAAAGTCCAAATGTGTGAAAGGTACTCCTCTTCCACGTTCAAAGACTCTTAACCATGTGATCAACCTCCATTACCAATAAGGGAAACAGTCAAGTTGTGAGGCCACCACCAAATGGGAAGTATAAGCACTTACCAGCTGTAGTGTGACCCCCTAATTTAAGAGAAGTCAAACGATCTTGTAATGGAGCACCCGGCCCTGGATCACCTTATGATAATTCCTCCGGCTCCTCCGCTAGCTGATAGTTATGACTGGCTATCAGTCGGGTATCACCACATACATATGACATGAGAATAAAAGACAGATGCTCCGATAGTGTAAAACCTCATGAGCACATTTATTGAATCAATTAAAATTATACTTACATTCAGTAAGGTTAAAAAGCGCTTTCAAACAAATCCTCACTGGCCAGATAAATAGCACCCGCACTTCCAGGAACTTGCAACGACGACAGCATGCCACTCCGCCCTCTCAGTTTTGTCACAGGTGACGTCATTCAGGGCACTTTTAATATATTTTTTCACAAGATTTTTTTTTATTTTTCATATTGGTTGTTTTATTTAATTCTATATGACAAGCATGACCCTGTTTTGATGACAGGTTGTTTATCCACCAAAAATGTACTTCTTTACCGACCAACAATATAAAATTGGTATTAATGCTGACGACCAATGTAATGTTGGATTCTACACTGGCAACCAATACAAAGGATATTCTGCATTGACCACCAATTTAGTAGGTGCCAGTGTAAACAGACTTGTATATAGGGGGTCCCGTTCCTTTAACTAGTCACCAATGTACAAAAAAACTGTATGCGAAAGAAGTGAAAAGAAGTGCAAGCATGTAGAAAGCCACAGGCCACCAGTAAGAGGTGTAAATGTGTGCAATATAGACCACTGGCCACCAGGAATAAAGTGGCTCATTTTTAGGAGTGCCAGGTGCCATCAAGATTTTACAGTGAATAGGATGCCATGCAGTGGAGAAGCTGCATTCAAATATTGGTACGGGGCTCTGCAAAGTATAGCTGTGCCCCTAAATGATTCACCTTCCTTTTAGAACAGAATGTATATTTATTGCAGTATGATGTTTCCTCTAGTGTTTCATTGTAAAGTTAGTTGAATCAATGTAGTATTTAGTGTATTTACTCATAGAACTAAGCTATTTTATTCTCCTTGCAATAATTATTTCCATCATTAAAACTAATCATTGAACTTCTCTATACATTCATTCTTTATCACTTTTGCCTTAATTATCTGTGAAGGCTCATTTATTTTTTATTCTTTGTCTATTCTAATTACAAAGACAACAAATAACATCTGCGTTTGAGAGTTGCTAAAGCAAAGGGTTTCATAAACAGAGGATAACAAAAATAAAGCAATCGATAAAATGGAATAGAATTGGAAGTCAGACTGGTAACACAGAAGTCACTCGCTGCCAGCGTTTTTAGGCATGCAAGCGTTTATTTTTTGTTACTGATCTAAATGCAGCCTGTTGTTTTCATTGTGTCTGTACACACAGGTGCGTAAACATGTGCTGCGTATATAGGAGTTTGGCATAATTCCCACGAGGCGGATCCGCTGCTTCGGAGTCCGCCTCTGTCTGCCAGCTCAGCGAGAGAGCTCTCCGTTGATCCCCGGTGAGCCGGCGGATGACAGGTCCCTCTCTGCTCACTGAGCGGGGAGGGGCTTGTTGAGCGCCGCTGCTGCCTATGCAGAGATCGGACGAAAACTGACAGTATGTCCGTTTTCATCAGATCTCACCCGATCCGATCCACCAGCGACAGATGCGAACGTAGGGGCATCCGTCTGCTTTTAGCGGATCGGACCGGGTCGGATGTCAGTGGACATGTCCCCGCTGACATCCGTCGCTCCATAGACTAGCATAGAGTGCCCGTTCAAGCGGACCTGAACGGTCCGACCGTGTGAAAGGGGCCTAAAACAAAATACACAGAAATCTGGCTTGCTGGTCAGTATTTTATGCACAAAAATGAAAATGTAAAATGATCATTTGTGTTACAATATTTTTACTTATTAAGAAGAATAAATAGAATACATAAGCAAGGTTATATAGATATGATGTATAGTATAACATCAATAATATTACCCACCCCTTCCTGGTAAGGCCACTCTCCTTGCTGTTTAAGACCCGCCCTGAAATTTTCGAGTAGGGACGCTAGTTCTGGGGGCCGGAGGGGGGGGCAATGGATTCCCTTAATTTGCATAGATTTCCTCTCACTTCCTGTGGGGGCAGGAAGTAAAGGGAAATCTCTGCAGTGGGACAGGGATGGTAAAAAACTGACAGGAGTTATAACCCTCCCTTACTCTTTCCGAAATGAAAAAAAAAAGTGTTACCTATAGTTCTACTTTAAGCACAAATTTCTGATATTTTTATGGAGAGGACTAAGAAGATATAACCATGCCAATGGTGCAGCAGAAAACATATAGAAAGGTGAGGAAGGTTTGTGGTCCAGGATGATAGGGCAGTCAAAATTAGAAGCGCCCCCCCCCCCCCCCAGTTGCTGAATGCCTTCACGGCTGTCCACCACTGTTCTGTAGGAGATGAAGAATAAATTAGCTCTGATTGACAGTCTTGTCTCTAGTACAGGCCTGCACCAGAGACCAGCACTGTCACTACTAAAACTGGGGGAGGGGGGGTGTCAGCACTTTTCTCTCACCTGTCTCTCCTGTCTGTGTCTCCACCCTGCTCTGCGCCTCTCTCACCAGTCTTTTTTGTCCAAGATATACAGTATCTGTCTTGTGCCTTTTTGATAGTTTCCCAGGTTATCTTCCTGCAATTCAGTGTTGGTATTCTTGGTTATTTAACCACTTACTGACCAGGTTTTTTCTGGCAATGTTTGTTTACAAGTTTAAATCAGAATTTTTTGCTAGAAAATTACTTATAACCCCCAAACATACGCTTTGTTTTTTTTAAAGCAGAGAACCTAGAGAATGAAATGGCAATCGTTGCAATTTTTTATGTCACAGTATTTGTGCAGTGGTCTTGCAAACACAATTTTTTTGGAAAAAATACACTTTGACAAATTTAAAAACAAAAACACAATATTTACCCCAATTTTTTAATGCAATGTGAAAGATGTTATACCAAGTAAATAGATACCTAACATGTCAAGCTTTAAAATTGCGCACACTCGTGGAATAGCGACAAACTACAGTACTTAAAAGTCTCCATAGGCGACGCTTTAAATGCCTTTACAGGTTACCTGAGTTACAGAGGAGGTCTAGAGCTAGAATTATTGCTATCTCTCTTACATTCACGGCAATACCTCACATGTGTGGTGCATATCTTTTACATATGCGTGCGTGACTTACGTATGCATTCGCTTTAGCGCACAAGCACCGAGGGATAGGAGCGCTTTACATTTTTGTTTCCTTATTTTACTTTTTGCTTTTTATTTGTACACTGTCCCTTTAATTAATTTATTTTGTA
Organism: Lithobates septentrionalis; assembly: GCA_037952835.1. NCBI lineage: Eukaryota > Metazoa > Chordata > Amphibia > Anura > Ranidae > Lithobates > Lithobates septentrionalis. The sequence continues at coordinate 642,081 of JBBDGP010000237.1, read as the reverse complement.
TCACTTTTATTCCTATTACAAGGAATGTAAACATCCGTTGTAATCGAAATAAGGATGACAGGTCATCTTTTGAAGCGATCTGGGGGCAAAAATACCCCAAATCTCTTCTTTACCTTTGAAAGCAAAAAAAACATTTTTTTTTACATTTAACTTTTACTTTAAAAAAAAAAAAAAAAAATTCTTTAAAGTGGAGTTCCACCCCCCCCCCCCCCCCCCAAAAAAAAAGGCATTACTGTGCATGAAATAATATTTAAAAAAAACCATTTGGACATTTTCATTTTTTTTTTATTCACCTCTTAATGCCTGTTGCTATGTGGTCCCTTGAAATCTTCCCCCCTTCCTCACTGCGGCTCCTTACGTCACTTTCCTCGGCGCCTCCGCTCGCTACTGCTCCTGGGTGATGTGTGTCATCATTTCCCAGGAGTCAGTGGGAAACGCGGAGGGCTTCGTTGCCATCACAATGGGGCGGGCACTTCCGACGACGCCACCCGTTGTGATGGCAACCTGATTAGTTGACGGTGTCCTGTCGAGAAATGCCCCGTCGAATAATGCCCGCCCGGTACTACGCACGCGCAGCACTTGCGCAATACGGAGCTGCCGAACATTGGATTCCACTGTTCGGCGGCTTTCAGCGGCTCCATACATGCAAGAGCTGCGCATGCGCAGTACAGGGCGGGCATTATTAGACAGGGGGCATTTCTCGTCAGAACAATGGCGCTGCGAAAATGACACAATGCGCATGCGTGAGATCGAGGAGAGAACGGGAACCGTATCCCGGAACAGGATGCTTGTGGGCTTCACATGCCCACAAGCAAAATGAAAACGGCCAGAACACGATGATCAAAGTTCTTTAAACAGATGAAACCGGACATTGGGGGAGTTTTACAATGCCTTTTTAAATGCGTGTGAAAGGTTTAAAATATATATATATATATATATATATATATATATATATATATATATATATATATATATATATATATATATATATATATATATATATATATATATATATATATATAGATCGCAGTTGGAACTTCGCTTTAACAAATAATTAAATGCAATGACAAAATCAAAAAGGTCCTAAAAAAAAAAAAAAGGTACCAGCAATGGTAAATCAAGCTTGAAAAAAATCAGTACTCAAGTGTATTTTTTAAGTTTTTTAAGTTAGTCCCACTTCAATGTATAAAGGCACTCTATTACCATTTACTATAGCAAAGTTAACCAATATACAGTGCAATCCGGAAAGTATTCACGCCGCTTCACTTTTTCCACATTTTTTTATGTTACAGCCTTATTCCAAAATGGATTAAATTCCTTATTTTCCTCAAAATTATACAAACAATACCCCATAATGACAACGTTAAAGAAATTGGTTTGAAATGTTTGCAAACTTATTAAAATAAAAAACAAAAAAAATCACATGTACATAAGTATCCAATCATAGCATTTGGGGATTTTTATGGTGCCAAAAAACAAGATTTTTTTCTTTCTTTAAAAAATATAAAATGTATTTTACATACATTAAAAAAACATTAAAATAACATTACCCATATACAGCAAAACATTACAGTAAGTTGTTTCTTCCACAAAGGCTACACTGTTTCCTCTACATGTTTCGCCATTAGGGGCTTCTTCTAGAGGAGTGTTGCCCAATTATTTTTATATATGCTGTATACAAACACATATACAGTACGTAATAAAACATAATTTAAATGATGTACAATTTTTACTTCTACTTAATGCTTTTGTTGCTATTAGCTTTTTGGTCTTTTGGATTCCAAGATGGCACTCAAGCAGCCATAGAAGGAGCACTATGGACCTGGCTATAAAAACAGTAAATATTTCTTTAAATTCATATTTCATAAACCAAAACATAGCTCCTTATATCTACTTACTAATGCTGTATAATAGTATCTATTACCCAAGATGGAAAAAGGGGAAGGAGGTGCCAAAATAACCCAAACACAATGCACTGCAGGTGGTCTATCTAGCAATAGAGCAGCTTTAAATAGTAAAACAACAACATTTCAAACATTTCACTAATGGGTTCAAGCAAAGTTCCAAGTTGCAATCTATCCATTACATATCACCTTAATCTGTCACGGTGTATTGTGTGCAGGTTATCCTAGGGTGTCTCCGTGGCTCCAGCAGACAAGCCACCAGCCATATGTACCCCTTCTGCTCAGCCGGCATATGACGTCACCGGCCGGGCGCATGTGCCCGCCCCTCAACGGAAGCTGCATTTGCAGCAGACCAACCCCAGGGAAGGTCCCCTGCTCCGAAAGTTGCAGCACCACCCTAGAGGCTGAGAAGGCCGCACAGTACCCGTATGGGAATTAAATCCATCTGTCACTGTGTAAGTCTTGTTGGGCAGACTAGAATACAGCGCCACCCTCAGCAGGAGGTCAGATGGTATAAAGGCAAAACAGGATAATATCCGTTTACCGTTAAGGACCTGAAGAGCCATGGATTAAGTATCCAAGAGACAGAGTGCAGGCACAATGTCCGAAGGCATGGTGTGGGTTAAAAAAACAAAAAAACACAATCATGCCCTGGGCGTCTGTATGGCTGCCAAAGTAGTACATGGATGTAAGTATTCACAGCCTTTGATTTTTCTGAGATATTTCTACGACTTGATTGGAGTCCACCTGTGTTCATTTCAGTTGATTGGACATGATTTGGAAAGGCACACACCTGTCTATATAAGGTCCCACAGTTAACAGTGCATGTCAGAGCACAAACCAAGCCATGAAGTCCAAGGAATTGTCTGTAGACCTCTGGGACAGGATTGTATCGAGGCACAGATCTGGGGAAGGGTACAGAAAAATTGTCTGCAGCATTGAAGGTCTCAATGAGCACAGTGGCCTCCATCATCCGTATATGGAAGAAGTTTGGAACCACCAGGACTCTTCCTAGAGCGGGCCACAACATGTTTTCATACATTTGCAAAGATTTCAAACAAACTTCTTTCACTTTGTCATTATGGGGTATTGTTTGTAGAATTTTAAGGAAAATAATGAATTTAATCTATTTTGGAATAAGGTTGTAACATAAAAAAATGTGGAAAAAGTGAAGCGTTGTGAATACTTTCCGGATGCACTGTATCTTTTGCTTTGCTTTCATTCAATAAGCAGCTGCAGCCAATTGGCTGCAGTGCTGATCAGTGTATTCTGACAAGGGAGGAGTCCCCATTGTCAGAATAGTTGGGGAGATTTACTGGAGAACTCTGAATAGTTGGGGAGATTTACTAAAACTGGAGAACTCCGAAGTTGACCAGCTTCTAACTTCAGCTTGTTCAATTAAGCTTTGACAATAAAACTTGGAAGCTGATTGGTTTATATGCAGAACTGCACCAGGTTTTGCATGCTACAGTTGTAGTAAATTCCCCCTACAATGTCTCAGCAGGGAAGATTGCTCTATCCACCTCAATTGTGTGGATGGAGGAATCGCTTTGTTTTTTTTTTTTTTTTCTGTGCTGGCTGATAAAGAAAAAATCCATCTATGGCCAGCCTAAGATATCACTTTTGGGTGATCCTTTATTTATCCCCTCCCCCATTATTTTATGGCTATTAATTGCAACCTGTGATCTTAACAGGCTCGTCTATTGGCAGTTGTTATTACAGCAAGTAAACAAAGCCACAACTAGAGAAAAAATATGTTGGCTGGAAATTGTTGCTAAATATACCACTATTAATGAAATGTGTGTTGAGTGACAAACCATTTAATAAACTAGATGCTAAAAGGCACCATTCAATAATACTGAAGTTTTCCTTTATTAAAAGACTGAAAAGAGCGGTCATTAGAGACCTACAGACATGGAGTTCATTTACTTCTTACAAATATGTTGACCACTTTGCAAGGTAATTTTCCCCTAGAGCTTAGTGATTGGGTATTCTAAGCTGTGGGAGGAAATTCTCTTGCAAAGCGCAACTTCCCTTGAAAAGTGAACATCCTGTTTGCCTTTAGAAATCAACCCCTTTGTATGCCAGTCTCCATTCTCATTTAGAATACTGGGGTTGATTTACTAAAACAGGAAAGTGCAAAATCCGATGCAGCTGTGCATGGTAGCCAATCAGCTTCTAACTTCAGCTTGTTCAATTAAGCTTTGACAAGCAAAAAAATACGTAATTGGATTTTTTACTTTACAGTTTTAGCAAATCAATGTTTCCAACTCTGAAGACCTTACTTACAAGACATTGATTAGATAGAATGAGTCCAGAGATGGGTAACAAAAAAAGGTGAAAAGTCTGTTGGATGAGACATATCAGGAGAGACTTCGGGAACTTAAAGAGCAGGTCCAGCCCCCTAACCAAAAAATGAATGAAAAGTCAGCAGCTACGAATACTGCAGCTGCTGACTTTTAATATTAGGACACTAGCCTATATATATATATATATATATATATATATATATATATATATATATATATATATATATATATATATATATTACTGCAGCTGCTGACTGTTAGTATTAGGACACTAGATATATAGATATATATCTATATACATAGATATATATATACATACACACAGACACACAGCTTTTTTTCTCAGAGAAAATTGGCGCTCCCCCTTACAAGTCACCCCCTCTGCAGCCAGCAACAATACACCCCTTTTCAACAATAGTTCCCCCTAGCAACAAAAGACCCCCCTGCAATATTAGACATGCCAGCAACAATAGATCTCCTAGCAGCCAGCATCACTAGACCCTCCAGCAGCCAACAGTAGACCCCCTCCTCAATATTAAATCCCTCTCAGCAACAAATGACCCCCCCCCCCAGCAACAATAGATCATCCAGCATGCCTCAGCACCTCTTGCCATTACATTAACTCAATGCTGCGTTCCCCCTGAAAAAAAAAAATATATATATATATATATATATATATATATATATATAAATAAATATATATATATATAGATAGCTATATATATATATATATATATATATATATATATATATATATATATATATATAGATATGTAGATCTATATCTATATCTATATAGATATAGATATAGATCTATATATATATATATATATATATATAAATTGGGACAGGCTCAGTGGACCACTTGGTCTTTTTTTATGGCATCATTCCTCTATATTTCTATGGCTTCAATCATCCAATCATGTTCAAACAAAATAGTTTTTTTTCCCCCTTGCACTTGATTGGATATTCTTTGCAAAGGGGATTTTCCCCACATTCACTAAGTTCTGGGGAAAATTCTCTTACAAAATGAACAGCCTATTTACCTGTAATAAATCAACCCTAATAGGACAGTCATGCCTGTACAAGCTTAGCAATTTATAGTAAACTTAACTGACAACCAGATTTTAGTTCTAAATCATTCTTTGTCTTTTTGTCATTACACTGAAAATATAACTGGACAAAAAAAAAAAAAGAAAAAGAAGTCAACCAGTCCCGTCGAGTCACAGGGAGACCTAGCCTAACCTGTACGCCTAGCATGCTAGGATGAAACCAAACATCATTTCATTAAAATGTAAATTCAAATAAAGAATTAAAAAAATAAAGAAAAACAAACCTAAAAAATATCATAAAACAGCAGTTGGAATGAGTCCGGCAATTATTTTATTGTTGAGGTCTGCACAATTTGCCAGTGGAGGAAATATAAGTATAATACACGTGCCCTCAATATCATTTTTTATTGCTTCTTTTCTCTCTCTTTTTATATACACACATATACACAAATATATATTGCTGTCTTTGCATTTCTAAAGTCAGCTCTTTTTCCCTGTGATGCACACTTGGGAGTACAGAGACCTGAAATGAATGTGGAAGGCGAACAGGGAGCGGTGTTAAATATAAACCTAAAGTGTCCTACATTCTTTTCCAGCTCAATATTCTGCACACCTGAACGTCTGACACATCATAAATAATGATATAAATAGGACTGTGATATCTCAACTGTACTTGGGAAATGTAAATTGCTGAAGAATATTGTTCTACTTTTGGCTCAAGCCAGTTGTCCCAGAATACACTGCGCCAATCAATGTGTGGGTGCCAAAGACCCATACTGCGGCTCTGCCATTGTTAAGGGTGGCTGCTGATGCAGTATAATAGAGCAATATGTTGTACAGTTTGTCCTCGGCATGGTACAGTGTGCGGTGGAAAACATAAGAACCACAAGAATAAAAGTATTGAGCTAAAATTAATTAGGAATTTCCACGGTAATTAAAGGAAAGATCCAGGCTAGAAAACCCTATGCACAACTTATTGACTAATAGAATGTTTCAGGTTTTCTTAGCCCTAGCTTAATAAAATGCAAAGTATGCATTGTTCCTATTGCTGTCTTGTTAATGAATATTCCCCATTTTTTAGGGCCTTTGACTGCAGGTTGTTGCTGAGAATGTGTTTCTTAGCTCACCATTAGTTATGTTAACCAATCAATATTAAATATTAAATAATTTAGTTTAATTAATAATTTAATAATATTAAAACGTATGTAACTGTTGACCAGGCAGCTACCTAGGTATTTTGGAGGTAACGTATTTAATCGGCATATAACACACATGCTATAAGAGCGGCAAAGATGTGGAATTCCCTGGTCTCAGCGGGGAGCATTGATAGCTTCAAGAAACTATTAGATAAGCACCTGAATGACCACAACATACAGGGATATATAATGTAATACTGACACATAATCACACACATAGGTTGGACTTGATGGACTTGTGTCTTTTTTTCAACCTCACCTACTATGTAACTATGTAACATATAACACGCACCTTCATTTTAGGAGGGAAGTTTAAGGAAATAAACTCAAATTTTAAATAAATAACTTTGAAGCAAAATAAGGGTCAGTGCCCATCAATGCAGCCTCACCATTTCCCATCAATGATCGATGCCCATCTGCAGCCTCACAATTGCCCATCAATGCGGCTTGATCAATGTCCATCTGCAGCCTGATCAATGCCCATATGCAGCCTCACCTTTGCCATGAATGCAGCCTGATCAATGCCCATCTGCAGCTTCACAATTGCCCATCAATGCAGCTTGATCAATGCCCATCTGCAACCTCACAATTGCCCATCAATGCAGCTTGATCAATGCCCATCTGCAACCTCACAATTGCCCATCAATGTAGCTTGATCAATGCCCATCTGCAGCCTCACAATTGCCCATTAATGCAGCTTGATCAATGCCCATCTGCAACCTCACAATTGCCCATCAATGCAGCTTGATCAATGCCCATCTGCAGCCTCACAATTGCCCATCAATGCAGCTTGATCAATGTCCATCTGTAGCTTGATCAATGCCCATCTGCAGCCTCACCTCAGATTACTGCTGCCTCAGAGGGGATAGGGAGGGGGGTGGGACGAGCGCCATCCTATTACATACAGAGAGAATCTCCTGTTTACTCGGCGGCCTCTTTAATACAAAGTCCCACCTCCTGGACCGGCTTCTATGATAGACAGAACAGTGGTCCAATGCCGGCCCAGGAAACAGGACCTCCTATTACAGAGGTCGCTGAGTAAACAGGAGATTCTCGCTGTATGTAATCTGACGGCGCTCGTCCCGCCCCCCTCCCCGTTCCCTCCTAGGCTGCCCAAATTGCAGTATCGGCGTATAACACGCACACATTATTTGCACCTGATTTTCAGGGTGAAAAAGTGCATGTTATGCGCCAATAAATACAATAGTTGTGAGTGAATCAGCCTGGGTTTAATACACAGGATGTTTGCCGAACCCAGCCTGAAGTCCGGGAACTCGGGACACCTATATCTATGGGAAACATATCTTGCAATTTTTTTTCAAGGCCAATTTTCAAGCTTTCGGGGGGAAAAAAAACAAGTAGCTTGGCACTGTAATGCATTCACCAATGCAATAAATAAATAAAATTAATAAAATAATAAAATAAAAACTACTGTTCAGTGGGGATCTTTTTTTGGGAGGGTTTAACGGGTGACCACATGCAAGAAAAAAAAAAAAGCGTGAACATCCCTTTTTCCTGAGCAGCTTGGACATGGGTCTTATATGGTTGTTAAAGGGGGGAACCCTGCACAGATTTTTAGTTTTGTTGTTTGTGTGGCATCCCCTTAAAATCCATACCAGTCCCCAATCTGGGATATAGATCTGCGAGGGATTTTGGGGAGAAACACACTTTTTTTCACAGTATCATTGGATGCTAGTATGCAGGCAGCCACACAAAGCCACTTGTTTTTAAAGTGGATGTAAACCCGAATGTTTTTTCTTTTTCTGTCATAATGTAGAGTATAAGATTTCCTATCATTTGAGCCCAGTCTTGCCACAAAGAGTTAATCCATCTCTGAGCAATCCTCTTTTATTGTTCAGTGAGATAAATCTTGACAAACAGAGAAAAACTTTGTCAAATCCTCCCCCTTGCTGTGAGTGACAGGTGATTTACATATCTCGTGCACTAGCCTAAGACATGCATTATTTTTTAATTCCCATCCCCACTCCTTTCTTCAGCAGCTCTGCAAGGATTGGCTGTTCCACACCTCCGCATGATTTGGCATGCTGAAGTCATGTGGTTACTTTCCTGTCTTTTCACTGGATGTTAGAGATCATAGCAGAAGTTCAGTGTAAGAAATACACAGGAGAAAATGCATATTGACAAGGGAAGTGTAGAGGTGGGCGGGGAGTCTACTGACATCACGACTCCACCCACCGATCTCCAGACAACAGACCCACCCACAGAATATGCAGTTTTTCGGGTCTCATAACAGACAGAGGGGAGACATTTGACAGGTAAAGGTACATGCAGGAGGCATTTATATCCTTATAGATAACCCCTATGGCAGTAGTTTAGAAAGGATGACATTGGGTTTACATCCACTTTAAGATGCAACATAGCAACCAATGGCACTGTCCTGCTGTCTGCATCCTAACAACCAATGACATAATTTGGTGGCCTGCATGACGTCCTTGGTCATGCGGCGGCCTGCGTGATGTCCAGGCAGGGTGGCCGATTAAAGGGTTCCACCAGTCCTGAGCCTGTGGGGTGGCCTGGGCAGCAGGGGAATTGGTTGTGGGTAGGAGAAGGGGTGATCAGTGAGGCTGGTGGGCAATAACAGGATAACTGCAGAGAGAGACACACAGGGGGATCAGTTCCTGTAATTGTCCCCTCCCGCCTCACCGATCACCCTCCCTGTCCTGGATTCAATCCTCTCTGCAGCCTGGGCCCTTGTGTCCCCCCCCCCCTCCTCCATTCTGCAGTTTTGCCAGCTTCCATCCACCTCCCTGTCCTGCTGGCTGCTGCTTGTGCTTTCAGAATGGAGAGTGGGAGAGGGGTCGGTAAATATGTAATTTACCGACCCCTTCCTTTTGTGAATGAACAAATGAATTGTGTTTGGTACCGATCAACTACTGTGTCTATTCATAACGGAAGCATAGTAAACTGTTTACTATCCTTCAGTTTGTGAATGAATAGGAGCCTCTCTGCAGAGCGCTTTCTATTAATTTACTGTCCAGTGCTGTTGAGGCTGCAGAGAAAGAGATGGTGGGATCTATGTGCTCAGTCCCTTTTTCTGTCTCAAATGTGACACATCAGGGGTCTATTTAAACCCCTAAAATTTCACCAAAGCCCCTGCCCCCAAACAGCATTGTGAAAAAATAAATACATTTAAAATAATATTAAAAAAAATAAAAATGTAAATATCAATTAAAAGAACTGTACTATAAATTGCAAAAAAATAATAAAAAACAAATGGCTCATTCACACAGGTTATTTGGCCCTTATGCCTTGTACACACGGTCAAACATTGATCGGACATTCCGACAACAAAATCCATGGATTTTTTCCGACGGATGTTGGCTCGTTGGATCTTGTCTTGCATACACACGGTCACACAAAGTTGTTAGAAAATCCGATCGTTCTGAACGCGGTGACGTAAAACACGTACATCGGGATTATAAACAGGGCAGTAGCCAATAGCTTTCGTCTCTTAATTTATTCTGAGCATGCGTGGCACTTTGTCCGTCGGATTTGTGTACACACGATCGGAATCTCCGACAACGGATTTTGTTGTCGGAAAATTTTATAGCCTGCTCTCAAACTTTGTGTGTCGGAAATTCCTATGGAAAATGTGTGATGGAGCCTACACACGGTCGGAATTTCCGACAACAAGGTCCTATCACACATTATCCATCGGAAAATCCTATCGTGTGTACAGGGCATTACAGTGTGAATGAGTCGTTTATTTGTGTGGCTGGAGCTACCTGTTACTCTATAAGGCTGGATTCACACCTATGCATTTTTAGTGCTTTTTGCATTTTGCAGATTTGCACTACAGAATGTGTTCCATAGGAAACCATGGTAAATGGACTGTAGTGCAAATCTGCAAAAAAAATGCATAGGTGTGAATCCAGCCTAAGGCTGGCCATACACTATTCAATTTTCCTGTTCAACTTTCCTTTAGATTTACCAAAACCATATAATATGAGGTGAAACCTAAACCTTTTCAATGTGTATGCAATCAGGCAGGCCCTTGCACTACATAGTTGAAGGTAAATCTAAAGAAAATTGAATAAGAAAATTGTATGGTGGCGTGGCCTGGAGCGGCATGAAGTAGGACGCAGTTAGGCAGAGCTCCGCCGGTCACCTATCCGTTCTAAACTCCTGAGACCGTCACACAGACCTACAAGCCCACACCACACAGCCGTTAACCCGGAGACCAGCCAGGACATGTCACCGCCGAAAAAGACGTCCGCAGCGGCCTCAAAACTTGAACAATTTCGCCGGCAAGGCACAGACCCCTCCAGCCAAGATGGCGCCGCCGCGCTGGAGGAGGAACCTTCGGCCGGAACAGACACAGCAAGAGTGCTGGAGGCTATATCATCCTGCCAAGAAGCCGTCACAGCATGTCAAACCTCCCTTACAGCGCGGATAGAGGAAGTGAAGGTGGACATTTCACTGGTAAGGCAGGACTTCCAGAAACTAAAAGGCAGAGTCACAGAGGCTGAGAACCGGCTGGGCACTGTGGAGGACTCCCTCCCCCCCTTGCAGAACACAACGTCAGAGCTGCAGCACCAAGTGAATCAGCTCCTCCAGAAGCAGGACGACATTGAGAATCGCCTCCGCAGATGTAACCTCAGATTTGTCGGCCTCCCAGAGGGGGTGGAAGGGAAGGACCCCCCCACGTTCCTGGAAAATTTACTCTGCGACACATATGGAAAAGAATCATTCTCCCCAACATTTGTTGTTGAACGTGCGCACCGCCTCTCAGGCAGGCCGCCACCACCCGGAGCCCCTCCACGCACGTTCATCGCAAAATTCCTGAACTTCAGGGACAGAGACGCTATTCTCCGGCTCAGCAGAGTGAAGGGCAATATCCCCTTAGGAAACAAAATGATTGCCATATACCCGGATTTCTCTGCGGAGGTGCAGCGCAGGCGTCGCACATTCACAGAGGTCAAGAGGCGCCTGCGCATCAAGAATATCAAATACGCCATGCTTTTCCCAGCCCGGCTACGTGTGGAGGGCGAAGACAGGGCACATTTCTTTGAAGACCCGGAGGCCGCCATCGCCTGGCTGGAGCAGAGAGAGACTCACAGATAAGTTCCGCTTTATAATTTTCCTGTTGTCTGCCCATATGCAACACATGTGTCTCCTCAAATGCATTCCACCTTATAACACCCTGATTTTTCTTGGCGTAACACCATTCAAGTCCAGAAACTTTATATAAATGCAAGACGTGCAGCCTGTCCCCCCTCATTTTCCCCCTGTTCAATACTTTGAAACGCTGTGAGACAGTTCATTCGATCTACTTTGCATGGACATGCTCCCAACTATTATAATTGAACAGACGGGCTCCACCAAACATCACGGCCATATACCATATTGGGGGACCCCTACAGGCTGCAATTTGTAAGACTCTCAACTAAACACAACAAGCATCTTCCCCCTGACGGACTTCCTATAAGATTCAGCCCCAGCATCATGCTCACCCTAAAATTGCATAATAAGGTCCACACCAATAACCGACGGAGCACATCTAACTTTACAATGATCCTCACCAGTGACGGTGAGTCGAGTCCTGAACTTTGTAGCGGTACGCAGTGTATTTTCGCCCTATGTACCATAGTTACCCACCTGAAACGGAACGCTCTGACTTTGGCAGCACTGCTCGAGACATTCCAGCTCCCTGAGCTCATCACTATCCTGAACACAGTGACTGTCTCTCAAGAAACATCAAGACATAACTTTTTTTCCGCAGGTTGGACAAGGTTAATGCCATGTTGGCAGTTCGGGAATAAAGCTCGCACCGAGTTTGGGAGGTGCAGGGCGGGGAGGGGGGAAGGGAAAGTTAGAGTAATACAATCCTTACCATGTTACCCAATGTCAATAGTAAGTAACTGTTTTTATACAACTCCCAAGGTATATTTGAAATTGGTCTGCAAAAATGTTATCTGTGATGGGGCACTGTGGGATGTGGTGACCTGGGTCCTGGAGCTCAATACAGAATACACACACTTAGATGACTAACCTGAAATTTGTTACGTGGAATATCCGCGGTATTAGAGAACCTATAAAGAGGTCAGCAGTATTTTCAATTATCAAAAAGCAAAGAGCAGACGTAGTGGCTCTAGTTGAAACACACGCCGAAGGCCTAGCACATAAAGTACTCCAGAGACCATGGATTGGATGGGCGTTCCATTCAACCCATACTTCCCTATCAAGGGGAGTCTCACTCCTAATCGCTAAAAACATACACTTCGAGCTCCAGGACTCAGTAATCGACCCATCGGGTAGATATGTCCTCATAAAAGCCAAAATCTACGGGGACCCAATCCTCCTCATGGCATTCTATGTCCCACCACCATTCAATGCGGCTGTTATTGCTGAAGGGTTTAATTTTATGGCACTCCACCCCATTAGATAGACTCAACACCTCATCTGCTGAATCTACGACATCACACCCCACAAGATTCGCTAGACTCTTATCAGATTTTAGTCTGATTGACACATGGAGAACCAGAAATCCTACAAATAAGCGATTTTCCTGCTTCTCCACGTCGCATCGGGCTATGTCACGTATAGACCTTATATTAGTGTCCAAAATACTCCTCCCAAGGCTGGCAGACGCAGGCTTCTCTCCTAGATCCCTCTCCGATCACTGCCCCTACTGGGCCACACTCACAGTCCCTCACAACCGCCCACCAGCGACGTGGAGGTTGAACCCTTTCTGGCTGACCATATTGCCGGAGGAAGACGACCTCTTAACAGAATGGGAAAACTATTTTCAAATCAATGAAGGTTCCGCCCCAGTTCAACTGGTGTGGGAAACTTTTAAAAAACATGCCCGTATGATTCTGACCAGCAGAATCAATAAACTCAAAAGAACTTCAGAACTGGCAATAGTTAAAGCGGAGGACAGTCTCCGAGACTCTGAAAAAATGTTTCTTGAGGCCCCCACCGCAGACAGAGCCGACAATCTTAAACTTTGCTCAAGGGTATTAACTCAGCTACACTATGAAAAATCCAAAAGAAAACTATTTTTCCACAGACAGCGGTCGTTCGAGCACGGGGAACGGGCAGGGAAACTATTGGCCTATCTGGTGCATAGTGAAGATAGACCCCCCGTGGTAATTTCGCTGCGCTCACCCACCGGGACCGTAGAGACAGAACCGCACAAAGTAACGGACATTTTTAGAGAATTCTTCAGCAAACTCTACACTTCATCAGCTCCCACAGATACCTCCCTGATGGAAACATTCTTGGGGAAATTAACTATTCCCCAACTCTCCACAGAACAGGTTGAGGAACTAGAGGCCCCATTGACAACGGACGAGATATCCAGTGCTCTAGCGACACTCCCAGGCTCAAAGTCCCCAGGCTCGGATGGCCTACCGGTGGAATTCTATTCCACATACGCAGAAACACTAACCCCTAGATTGTTGCAGTTATACAAGGCCATATTTAAGGACTCCAGCCTGCCAGCCTCCATGAGAGAGGCTACTATAGTCTTAATCCCCAAGCCAGGGAAAGATCCATTGGTCCCAGAGTCATACCGCCCCATATCCCTACTCCAAGTAGATATCAAAATTCTCGCAAAAATATTAGCCATTCGCCTCAACAAAGTAATCCTCTCCCTAATACATAGCGACCAGGCAGGATTTATGCCTGGCAGAAATACGTCCTTCAACCTCAGAAGACTATTTATAAATCTACAAGCCACCCACGACAACGTGGGAGCGAGAGTAGTCGTCGCCTTGGACACGGCCAAGGCGTTCGACTCGGTAGAGTGGAACTACCTGTGGAGCTGTCTGACCAGGTTCGGCTTCGGCCCCAATTATATAAAATGGGTGCAGCTCTTATACCAATCCCCATCAGCGAAGGTACTGGCGAACGGGTGGCCATCCGAACAATTCCCATTGTCTAGAGGTACACGACAGGGATGCCCTCTGTCGCCGTTGCTGTACGCTCTGGCGGCTGAGCCCCTCGCCGTCGCCATCCGGGCACACCCGGAAATAAAGGGACTCCGCAGGGGGGACGTGATCGAAAAAATCAGTACTTATGCGGACGACACCCTATTATACCTAGACGATTCTGAGAACTCTCTGCCTCTCACACTTGACCTAATAGAACAGTTCGGTACATTTTCTGGCCTCAGGATAAATTGGGACAAATCTCAAATATTACCCCTTGACAGTTTCCCACAACCTAAAGACAGAGCACTGCTGCCCCTACAGAGAGTGGATACCATTAAGTACCTGGGGGTAAGGACTACGAGAGACCCAGCTGACTATGAAACACTCAACATAACTCCGTTGTTTGCGATGCTTAAGCACAAGACACAGGTATGGGCTCGTCTCCCGTTGGGAGTAACGGGGCGAATAAACCTGGTTAAGATGGTCCTCCTACCCAAAGTGTTATACATGACCTGGCACTCGCCAATATACCTGGTGCTTAGGCATTTTAAACTAATGGAAGTCATACTGAAACCATTCATTTGGGGAAACAATAGGCATAAAATAGCCTGGCAAAAACTCAAAAACCCCACAGACTTAGCGGGAATGGCCCTACCTGACCTCAATGCTTACTATATAGCAGCGCAACTGTCCCAAATCTTTCATATAGACAAAACAGATAGTGAAAGATTCGTACATCTCCTGTGCCCCAAGTGGTCTCACCCAACACAAGACCCTCTAGTCGTAATAGCAGGGAGAACCACTAGAGACGATAAAAATGCTAAAGGAAAAACACTGCTATATCACTATACTAAGATATGGAGCCTAGCCATGGACAAACTCCAACTGCCAGCAATCAATGAATTCACCCCCTTATGGCATAATACAAACCTTCCAGAATTTAATATAATATCAGAGAATGAGGTGTGGAGTTCTAGAGGGATCTTTTACATATCACATATTATTCATAACGGCAGGCTAAAAACATTTGAAAGACTGAAAACAGAATTTGCATTACCAAACCAAATGCTTTTCAGGTACATTCAACTGCGCCATGCCTTTTATACACAATTCCCGCAGGGGGAAATTAACTTGATAAACAACCCATTAATGGAGGCACTGAAATGCCCAGACCCAAAAAAACTAATTTCTCAGTTTTACCAGATGTTGACGCTGCCGCAGGCTACCACATCAGCATACGCTCTAAAATCAAGGTGGGAGGGAGAAGTTGGCACAATAGCAGATGATGAGTGGAGCGACGCCTTAGATGCATGTAAATTAGTGTCTCCTAAGCTATCAGACCGCCTGACCCAAACCTTCCTGATACATAGAGCATACCTCACGCCACTCAAACTAGCAAAATACAAGAGCAACCAAACAACAATGTGCCCAATGTGTAATCAAGCCTCAGGTACTTTTTTTCATTTAGTATGGCAGTGCCCCTGAATCCAAGCGTACTGGGCGCAGGTAGTGCGCTTCCTACATGACACCATGGGCTCCCCTGTAACACTGCAACCCAAACTCTGTATACTGGGAATCCTATCAGACCCAGAGATAAATAAATTCAAAAAAATATTTGTTCACGAAACACTTTTTTCCGCACGTAAAGTTATTGCTAGAGTATGGATGAGGCCTAACCCTCCAGAGTTTTCACACTGGATAGCGGAAGTTAACAACACACTACCCTACAAAAAATTGGTGTACTTACACAGAGGTTGCCCTCTCAAATACGACCAAATTTGGGATAAATGGACTCAGTCATCTGACACCTGCACGTGAGAACATACAGGCTATGGGAATGGTCTGGTCAACGGCCCCCGCCCACATCACACAAGAGAAGCCCTCACAATGAAAACCGACCAACACAAGCTAAACAGAAATAACTGTCTTGCACACATATACCATGGGGAAAACAAGAAAGAGACTAGACATGGGATATAAAGTTGTATGTAAACTTATTTGTGTATATTGAGAATTATATTGTTATCCTCTGGGAATACTGTGTACACAAAAAATTTTTTTCTGCTTTATTTTACTAAATAAACTTACTTTTGATGGAAAAAAAGAAAATTGTATGGTGTATGGCCAACTTAAGGCTGTAGCTGCTGTACCAAAACAGCCGCAGGTCCTAATTTGACAGGTGTGCAGATGCGGGTGGGTGTGTTTGGGGCCATACACCTGTATCCATACGCCTATCAAATTGGGACCTGTGTTCGTACACCTGCCGCGTCCCTATAGCATAACATAAGGTCTACAGCTCCGCAATTACTTTTACAGTGCCTGGAAGGGCTGACCCCCCCCCCCCCAGCTATACCATCCAAGCAGCCCCAAACACCTGCAGTGTTTCTCCGATTCTACCGTTTCTCTGGGGAGCCTGGGACTGCAATAGGCGGGATGGCTTCCCGCAGAGGAGACGGAGGAACATCCATTCCCTGATTTCCTCTGTGATGAATGATCCCAGAAGCGACGAGGAATTTGTCACTTTTATTTACAGAGCTGTTATTCCCTAGCTATTACAGCCAGGAAGCAGTTAGCAAGCACAGATTTGCTTTCCTGGGAAGAGGAGACATCACGGGTCTAACAAACATAAAGATTACCTGTCGCCTGCCCAAACCTATCACAAGGGGGCTTGTTAACCACCTGTGATAGCAATAAAGGTAATTTTAAAAAGTGTAAAAAAATACAATTTAATAAAATACATAAAGATTTAAAAAAAACTTCAAAACACCCCCATCCGCCCGCACAAAAATACAAACACGCGCTTATGTAAACGGCCATTGCACCACACATGAGGTATCTGGAGTGAGAGCAATAATTCTAGGGGCATAATTTGTGATTAACTCTAAACGGATAATCTATAAAGGCCTTTAAAGCATCACCTATGGCCAATTTTAAGTACCGTAGTTTGTTGCCATTTCACAAGCGTATGCAATTTTAATTCTTGCCATATTTGGTTTCCATTTACTTGATGCAACAGGATCAAATTTTTCTGGCGCATGCAGTATGTAAGAAAACAGCTCAAGGAGATAGGTTACTTAGTTGAGGTGTAAAAGTCCATATAGTCCATGGGTAATACCAGAAAAATAGTCTATATACAATATACACAGGATGTAAGGCACTGGCGGCTGCTATCCTTAGAGTGGAGCCAGTTCTGTATGAAACATAAGAAGGAAGAGAGGAGAGAAGTGCCACCTAAGTGCAGTATTAAAACATCAAATTTATTTCCAAGGGTTAAAAACACTGGAAATCAATGAAAACTCGCTTGTCATGAGATAAAAAGTATCCGCCATTTGTCTCTGTCCTTCAGGGGCCGCCTGGGGTCCGAATCGCTGGAGATGTTGGGCAGAAAGGGAATGGATGCCCTGTGAAGAACCAGGAAGTCCACGTTGACCAGCCTGATTTTCCCGGTCCTCTCTTCTTTTCCTGGTGACGTCACATCCACTGGTGCAATCCACGTTGTTCAGCTAGGACTTCCTGGTTCTTCTCAGGGCATCCATTCTCTTTACTCCCAACATCTCCAGCGTTCCGGACCCCAGGAGGCCCCTGCAGGACGGATACGAGTGGCGGTCACTTATTATCTCATGACAAGCGAGTTTTCATTGATTTCCTGTGAGTGTTTTTAACCATTGGAAATAAATCTTATTGTTTTAATACTGCACTTAGGTGGCGCTTCCCCCTCTCTTCCTTTTTATTTACTTGCTGCAACATCATCTTTTATATTTTACCAAAAAATGTGTATTAATTTGTGTTTGTGCATTTTTTTCCTAAAAATTTGCATTTGATAAACGGTTGTGCAAATATCGTGTTACATACAAAACTGCAGCAGCCGCTATTTTATTCTTCAGGCTCTCTGCTTTCAGAAAATATATAATCTTTGGGGGTTCTTAATAATTTTCTAGCAAAAAATGCTAATTTCAACATGTGTGGAAAAATTAAAAAAAAGCCCCAGACAGCAAGTGAATATGCTAGCCTACAAAGAAAACAAATGCAGACACCAGATCTAAGGGCTGGTAAGGTGCAATGTATTAAATGTTTGTCTTTGAGTTTAGATATACTTAAAGCAGTTTTCCGGTCTCCCGTGTAAAAATTAAAGGTCAGCAGCTACAAAAACTGCTGCTGACTTTTAATAAACAGCCACTCACCAGGATCCAGCAATGTCCTCAACTGAGCCAGTTTTCACACCGGCCTTCAGTCCACAGTGATGGCACCTTAACTGTTGGCAGCCAGCTTTGACTACCTGTGGCTTCACAGTTGGCTGTCCAGTGTGCATGCACAAGCCACGCTGTACTTTCTGAATGGTCTTGTAGCTTTCTGAAACGTGTGACTGCAGGCAGGGAGAAAGGGGGAGGAGAATTTCCACTCGGATCGCCTAGGCAATCCGAGCAGAAATAGGAGCGGTTACCTGTCAAGATCAGGTACCCACTCAGCCCGCAAAAAAAAATGTTCCAAAATATTGCAGAGGAGGGTGGGGGGTAGGGGGTTTGGCAGAACAGCAGAACTTACTCTTTTGGGTAAAGTTCCGCTTTAAATATATAAATAAATGTAAACGTTGGTCAAACATAAATGATTTCATTAAAGTGAGGAAAAATGTACCCTGTCTAACCTTGCTAATGCCTGGTACACATGGGCCGAATGTCGGGTGGCAACGGCTAGTTCAACAGAAACCGGACGACATTCGGCCCGTGTGTACTGCAGCCGGTCAAACTGAAGCTAGCCATTCAGCCGGCTTCTGTCAAAAGGGGCCAGAGCAAAAAAGGTCTGCCGATCGGCGCTCTTAGCCAATAGCTGAGTGTGCTGACCGCAGTGTTCTGGTGGGGGGGGGGTCGTCTCCTGTCAGAACACAATAGAACAGCAGAAGAGATCACTGTATTAACATTTGATTGTTAGTACAGCGGCTCCAACCTGAGCTGTCAGGTTTTTTTTTCGTTCAGCCCGCTGGGTTGAATAAAAAAATACTTGTAGTGTGTACTAGGCTCAGGAATCCTATCACACTAATTGCAAGCAATACCTTGATGAACCATTCTTTTTTGCCAACATAGAGATGAGACTTCACACTTAATAAATAAAGTTTACAAGCTGTCTTTCTGACAGACATCAAATGTTGAAAATACAGTCAGGGCCATAAATATTGGGATATCGACACAATTCTAATCTTTTTGGCTCTATACACCACCACAATGAAATGAAACGAACAAGATGTGCTTTAACTTCAGACTTTCAGCTTTAATTTGAGGGTATTTACATCCAAATCAGGTGAACGGTGTAGGAATTACAACAGTTTGTATATGTACCTCCCACTTTTTAAGGGACCAAAAGTAATGGGACAATTGGCTCCTCAGCTGTTCCATGGCCAGGTGTGTGTTATTCCCTCATCATCCCATTTACAAGGAGCAGATAAAAGGTCCAGAGTTGATTTCAAGTGTGCTATTTGCATTTGGAATCTGTTGCTGTCAACTCTCAATATGAGATCCAAAGAGCTGTCACTATCAGTGAAGCAAGCCATCATTAGGCTGAAAAAACAAAACAAACCCATCAGAGAGATAGCAAAAACATTAGGTGTGGCCAAATCAACTTCTTGGAACATCCTTAAAAAGAAAGAGACTACGTCAGAGTGTGACGAAACGTACGTCGGGCGTGCTGACGTGCTGCATCTACCGTCTGCAGGACGGGCGTTCGCTTCTAGCCGGCCGGCTTATGTGCTTTTGTATACCCTTCCGAATGTAAGTGCAATTTCATTGATTTTAATAAAAAGTGAAAGCAGGATTACGCTATGTTGCTTTCCTTCTTTCTTTGGTATACCTCTCTCGAGGTTTATCCCTAGCCAGGGGTTACATCTCCACAATACAGTGATAATTGGTGAACAGCGTACTTAATCCAAGCGAAGGTGGTGTGCTTTTCCTTTGATGGTTCCATCCTGAAAGGCCCCGACCGGGTTAAGGTCGCAAGCTTTCTTAAGCTTGCCGTTTGGTAAGCGCGCATTCTTATCATTACCACAGTGGTGCGGTGAAGGACATATTGATTTATTTGATTTCCACCTATCTACGCTTCCCTTTATATTCACCATCTATGATCGATTTTGGATAGGACGTTTTACCTTGTTTATTATGTACCTTTATGAACTTTGGAGCCTATCTCAAATTTGGGCCTAATATTCAACATATCTGATTTGGTTATATCATATATAACTTTTTTTTGTCACAGCGCTGCTCTTTTTGTATTTATCTCTTGTATTTATTGATGATGTGACTGCTGAAACAAGCAGCAGGATGAATTCTGAAGTGTTTCTGGCAATATTATCTGCTCATATTCAGCAAAATGCTTCAGAACTCATTGGACGGCGCTTCACAGTGCAGATGGACAATGACCCGAAGCATACTGCGAAAGCAACCAAAGAGTTTTTTTAAGGTAAAGAAGTGTAATGTTATGCAATGTTATACTACTGACTATACACCATTCTGACAATTACTTAGGATTAGCGCAGCACTACCCATTCTCTAGATCTATTTCACGAGGTCAGGTGCTTACCTTTTAACAGTGCATGCAGCTTTTCTATTTCTAGCCTATTCCATATATGATAGCGCGGGAATAATCCATCTCCTCTAATGTTATGCAATGGCCAAGCCAATCACCTGACATGAATCCGGTTGAGCATGCATTTCACTTGCTGAAGACAAAACTGAAGGGAAAATGCCCCAAGAACAAGCAGGAACTGAAGACAGTTGCAATAGAGGCCTGGCAGAGCATCACCAGGGATGAAACCCAGCGTCTGGTGATGTCTATGTGTTCCAGACTTCAGGCTGTAATTGACTGCAAAGGATTTGCAACCAAGTATTAAAAAGTGAAAGTTTGATGGATGATTGTTAATCTTTCCCATTACTTTTGGTCCCTTAAAAAGTGGGAGGCACATATACAAACTGTTGTAATTCCTACACCGTTCACCTGATTTGGATGTAAATACTCAAATTAAAGCTGAAAGTCTGCAGTTAAAGCACATCTTGTTCGTTTCATTTCAAATCCATTGTGGTGGTGTAAAGAGCCAAATGTCCCAATATTTATAGACCTGACTGTATAACAGACCTCTTCATAGCCATGACAGAGGAAAGACAATTTTTTGGTTTCAGGACATGGAAGTCAAATAATGTAACAATGTCAGGGAGAACTCAATGTAGACAGGTTGCTTGCAGGCACAAGGAGTGTCTTTGAGAACTGTATTTTCCAGACATTAAATGTAGCTCAGTGACCTGGATTTGCAGACTCATAATCTTTATATATGACATTGCTATTTATTTAAAGCTGAACCTTACCTTCAAAAACAGTTGTACAGGCTTCTCTCCTGTACTTAAGATTTCATTGTATGTTGTGAACTTTTAACAGTGTGCTGCAGAAAGTCATATGAAGCCCAACTTCTTTCCTGGCAGGAGAACATTAAACATCATCTAGCCTTTTCCTTCCCAGCCTTTCTGCTCTTAACTCACTCCTCTCGTTCATTGAAATGCATTGCCTTCAATCATGAAGGCTCAGCATCATATATGGGTATAACCAATGGAGGTCCACATGCAATAAAGCCTGCCTATGAACATCCACCCAACCAGACTGGCATCTACCCATCAAAGCATTTCGATACTTGGTCAAAATCAAGCCCACTGTTTGCATCAGGGCTGTAAGATCTTGATAGGAGTACTGAGGAAGGGTGTTGTGATGTTTCTGAAAGCTATGTACAGCACTCTGCTCCACCAGCTACGATCTGCTTGAATTGCATACAGAAGCATTAAGACCCATTGATGACATCACTGAGGCTAAAATAAGGAGGGCTTGAGGATGTTTCATTCCTCCTGCAATGTTTTTCGTAATAAAATGGGCACATAAGGTGGGCAGAACAAGAAACAAATGCAAAGGTGATATTTTATCTCCCATAGGAGATGAGACACCTGTACTGACCAGGGACATAAACTCAATTTATCGATAGGCAATTCTTGGTTCTGTCTGAGACCCAGATAGAGCAGGGGTCTCCAAACTTTCTAAGCAAAGAGCCAGTTTGCTGTCCTTTAGACTTTAGGGGGCCCAGACTGACCAGTGGGAGCAGAAAATAGCAGCATCAATGGGCATAAACAATGTCCCATCATTGGTTTGAATGGAAGGAATAGTGCCCCATCAATTCTGTAAGCGGGAGGAATAGTACCCCATCAATGGTATCGGTGGGAGGAATAGTGCCCCATCAATGGTGTCAGTGGGAGGAATAGTCCCCCATCGGTGGGAAAAATATTCCCACCAATGGTGTTGGTGGGAGGAATAGTGCCCCATTGATGGAGTCGGTAGGAGGAATAGTGCCCCATCGATGGAGTCGGTGGGAGGAATAGTGCCCCATCAATGGTGTTGATGGGAAGAATAGTGCCCCATTGATGGCCCCAAGGGCCAGATAAAGGCATGCCAAGGTCCACATCAGGCCACTGGGTCACAGCTTGGAGACCACTGACCATGATAGAGGCACCAATTATCATTGCAAATCCCAGTTATGACTTACCTGACTTTTTGCGTCCATAACATGATCCACTTCAGCCCTTGCGTCTATATATGCTTTATGGACTAAAGCAATTTTTACATTTTGACTATGGGCCTACCAATTTGGCAGTAAGTTTGTCATTATTATAACACTGATGTAATAAATATTTTATTTTTTTAGAACAAACAATGCTTTTTGGCAATATTGTCTTGCAGAATTGTTTCTAATGGGGGAAGTTCGGAAAGGGATCACCGCTCCAGGTGGAAATATGGATATAGAACTCTCCTAGGAACTTGAACACCAGGTGCCGGCGAAGCATATAGCAACATGAGGCAAAAAGGAAGTTCTGGACAGCCGCACTCTAGAATATAGCCTTTATTAGTAAAAAGTTCAACAGATACAAGCAAAAAATGGGACAAACGAGCTGAAGCATTTCACACTTAATAGTGCTTAGTCATAGCTCAAAAAATAGTTTTTAATGCAATCTACAGCAAAAAAAGTCACAAATGATTTAAATAAAAAAATGTTTTTTTCTATTGGACCGGTGATAGCTATATAGATAGATACAAAGTGCAATTTTTTCCCCTACCCCACCGTAGGTCCAGATCCCCCAACTCTTCACTCTTTCCAGATATCAGAGATTTCTCACCAAAGATTTCACCTTATCTACCTTCTCTATTCCATCCAACTTTCCCCATCTACCTAATCACTATCCTCCCTAAGTGTAAGTTTGTACAATTTGTTCTGGTTTATCCACCAAAATACATGAACAATATATATTTCATTCCTCACCAGAGGATTTTGTGTTTAATTCCTGGCTATGTGTTATATTGTTCAACTCTCAGTATTGATATTGACTTGACTTCTCCTTGTACAACTGAAACAATCTCTTCAAATAAAGATTTTTTTTTAAGTGAAAATGTTATGTTATCATTTTTCCCTTAACAGTAACACTTAAAATACATTTTCTAGTATAGTGTACAAGGAAGTCATTTACAAAGTAAAGGCTTTTTTATTGACTATATTGAAATTCAATGCTATAAGAACAAAAAAACCCCCACAAAGAACAATGTGAATTATTTCTGTATGTTCTGTTTTGTATTTTCAAGAACATTTACAAAGACTTGTTGCAGTGCTTTAAACCTTTTTTTTTTTTCTTCACCGGTAACATTATTTATTTGGAAATAAAAACTATATAGCACCTAGATAAAACTGTTCATCTTAGTGGTAAGTGTGAAGAATGTGCTGGCTAAGCCTTTGAAGTGGAGACAAAATAACCCCATCTTTCATGGAAAGTTGTCTTGTTTTCCTTTCCCTGAAGAGGACACACTTGTCATGGACAAATCTACACTTCTCTGGAAATGACAAAGCTTTCGTAGTATTAGGATTGTTATAGTGCTGAAAAAAAACTGCTTTATAACACAATCCATTTTGATTTGTCACTTCGACTTCCCAAAGGAGGTAAAAACCAAGCCTAACCTAATTATCCACTATAATACAACATTCTTCGAAGTCCTATCTTAATATGTTCATCCTGATCATTTGCAGCCTTTTGTTATTTCCGCTCCAGCAATTTTGAAACAGCCAACATTGTAATCCAATATATTTGCCTGATGAATCGAAGCTGAAGAGCAAGCAGAGATGTATTTCTCCAAGCTGTCACAAATCAATTTTACTTTACTAGAAATATACTGTAACTTGTGGCATATAGATATATATATGTCCGGGAGGATTCAGGATATGGGTTTGATGTGGGTTTAAACTGAGTTAGATGAGAGCTTCTAGCTTTAAAAAGGGAAAATAAAAGAATATATCAGCTATAAGCACTTATATTTTATTACATTTGCGAGAGCATTTCATGATTCATCCTCACTCTCATAATGCCATTCCATACATCTCCACTACTTAAAGGTTAACTCCACCTTTTGAACCATGCCCAAACCCACAATATGACTTGTTGACGTGTTGCTTTGAATAAAGCAGAGCTTTCAGATTGCATTTCTTTTTCTTTTTGGAGTGTGCCTTTTTAATCAATTAAGAGTTTATTCATTTTTGGTAGCTTTATGGTAATCCTAGCTACACTATCTCACAAACGTGAGTACACCCTTCACATGTTTGTAAATATTTTATTATATCTTTTCATGTGACAACACTGAAGAAATTAAACTTTGCTACAATGTAAAGTAGTGAGTGTACAACTTGTATAACAGTGTAAATTTGCTGTCCCCTCAAAATAGCTCAACACACAGCCATTAATGTCTATACCGCTGGCAACAAAAGTGAGTACACCCTTAAGTGAAAATGTCCAAATTGGGCCCAAAGTGTTAATATTTTGTATGGCCACCATTATTTTCCAGCACTGCCTCTTGGGCATGAAGTTCACCAGAGCTTCACAAGTTGCCACTGGAGTCCTCTTCCACTCCTCTATGATGACATCACAGAGCTGGTGGATGTTAGAGCCCTTGCACTCCTCCACCTTCCATTTGAGGATGCCCCACAGATGCTCAATAGGGTTTAGGTCTGGAGACATGTTTGGCCAGTCCATCACCTTTACCCTTTAGCAGTGGTCGTCTTGGAGGTGTTTGAGGTCAGTATCATGTTGGAATACTGCCCTGGGGCCCAGTCTCCGAAGGGAGGGGATCATGCTCTGCTTCAGTATGTCACAATACATGTTGGCATTCATGTTTCCCTCAATGAACTGTAGCTCGCCAGTTCCGGCAGCACTCATGCAGCCCC
Source organism: Lithobates septentrionalis (assembly GCA_037952835.1). Lineage (NCBI taxonomy): Eukaryota > Metazoa > Chordata > Amphibia > Anura > Ranidae > Lithobates > Lithobates septentrionalis. Next base: position 616,447 of record JBBDGP010000237.1, on the reverse strand, counting down.
AGACCATGACACTCCCCCCACCATGCTTGACTTTAGGCAAGACACACTTGTCTTTGTACTCCTCACCTGGCTGCCTCCACACACACTTGACAACATCTGTACCAAATAAGTTTATCTTGGTCTCATCAGACCACAGGACATGGTTCCAGTTATCCATGTCCTTAGTCTGCTTGTCTTCAGCAAACTGTTTGCGGGCTTTGTGCATCATCTTTAGAAGAGGCTTCTTCTGGGACAACAGCCATGCAGAGCAATTTGATGCAGTGTCTAGCATATGGTCTGAGCACTGACAGGCTGACCCCCCACCCCTTCAACCTCTGCAGCAATGCTGCCAGCTCTCGTACATCTATTTCCCAAAGACAACCTCTGGATATGATGCTGAGCACGTGCACTCAACTTCTTTGGTCGACCATGGCAAGGCCTGTTCTGAGCTTCCTGATGACGCATACTATGATGCGAAACGCGTAGAGGCTGCTGGGAGATTTTTTTGCCCACGTGATCGGATACGGCCGTGGCTGGTGAGGACGCGAACGGAAACGAGGGGTGGAACGCAAGCGGAACACGGAGGTCGCACATTTCATACAGGCGAACCAGGCAATAGTTCCTACACCCATCCCTAACTGCTGGATTAGCTCTGTGCCGGCTCGAGGGCACTTTTAAATGTGAGTGTACACTTCTTTTTTGGATTTTATACAATAAACAGTTTTAAAACGTATTGCGCGATGATCGTTTTATCCATATTTTATATGAGGAATACTAAAGTCCAAGTATAGCCGTTGAAGAGGTTTACTAAGGTGGAGTGGTTATCCCATGAATGAACCAAAGGTGCATTATTTGAGAAGTATCTGGTGAGTGGCCAATCTTACAGGTGGTGGTGGGTCACACAGTCACTTATGCATATTGAAGGAACACAGGCGCACGCCAACCACGGCAATTGATAGAAGATTTGGAGGCATTTGCTTGGGGACTCTGTTACATATACGATATATGTCAGCGAATTTCTGTTTTGATGTATGGTTTTGGCTTAATGTGGTGAATTTTCACATGTATATGTTTTAATCTAAGTTCACATTGTTTGGATTAGCTATATATATATTTTTTTCACAATTAAAAGGCAGACCACTGAAAAGGGTGTATAGATGGGAGCAGCGCATTCACACACAAAAAATCAGCACTTTTAGTCCATTCCTATGAAAGGTTTTTTGAATGCAGCAGCTCAAAAATCACAATCACATTATAGGTTGATGGATATATTGGTTTTGCGGTGACACACACATATCTGTTCTGAGTGGAACCTGTCCTGTTAAACCGCTGTATGGTCTTGGCCAGCATGCTGCAGCTCAGTTTCAGGATCTTGGCATTCTTCTTATAGCTTAGGCCATCTGAGTTATTTACCATGAGGTGCCATGTTGAACTTCCAGTGACCAGTATAAGAGAGTGAGAGCAATAACACCAAATTTAACTCACCTGCTCCCCATTCACAACTGAGACCTTGTAACACGAACGAGTCACATGACATCGGGGAGGGAAAATGGCTAATTGGGCCCAATCTGGACATTTTCACTTAGGGGTGTACTCAATTTTGTTGCCAGTGGTTTAGACATTAATGGCTGTGTGTTGAGTTATTTTGAGGGGACAGCAAATCTACACTGTTATACAAGCTGTACACGCACTACTTTACATTGTAGCAAAGTTTAATTTCTTCAGTGTTGTCACATGAAAAGATATAATAAAATATTTACAAAAATGTGAGGGGTGTACTCACTTTTGTGAGATACTGTATAGGGAGTATGGTTTTCTGAGTGGGGACAGAGGACACTGCTTTGATGGGGCACAGGACAATGCTGTGGGGTTGCAGATGGCACTACAGTGGGAGAATTGTGATGTGAAGGGGACGGAGGAAACTGCAATAGTGAGAAGGGCAGAGGACCCTGCTGTGGGGTGGAGGGGGGTAAAGACACTATAGTGGGGGGGGTAAGGTGAAGGCAGGGAGGACACTGATATGGGGAGGCAGAGGACGCTACTGTATGGGGGGCAGAGGTCCCTACTGTGGAAGAGGTGGGGAGAAAAGCTACTGGGGGGGGCAGAGGACACTACTGTGAGGGGGATGATGTGAAGGGGGGTGGAGGACATTAGTGGAGTGGGGGGGCACAGGGGCTGTGTTTTTTTTGAGCGCTTGACAGTTATTTTTTTAAAGGCCCCCTTCCCCTGGGGATCTTTGATTTCCTCCATGTTGTCCAGGTAGATCTCAACCTCTAAAGGTTGCCTGCCCCTGCCATAGATGGATCCAAATTTGGCTGTTCCCTGCTGACAGGGGCAACGGGAGGGGGTGGCTAGGGGGGGCTGAAGCCCCGAATTGGTCCCCGAAAAGCCCCGAGTGTCAAGAAGGCACTGTTCAATTGTTAGCCCCGAGCGCCGCCGGCCGCTGACGAGCGGGGACCGATCTGATCCGCCGAGTGCGGCCGAGTGTGGCCGAATGACATACAGGTCCCGCCTTCTGGAGCTATGATGGACATCCCACTGGTCCAATGCTGGGACCGCGGGACGTGTGACGTCCATCATAGGCGCTGCACGCTCCAGAAGGCGGGAATTACAATCCGCCGCGCCACATCCCGATAGATCATGGCAGCGGAGGAGCGATCTAGCGAGATGTGCCAGTGACTGCACCGATTATTGTAGAGGAGGCGGGGATGATGAGGATAACCTGAAGAGGAGCTGTGCTGGGGGCGGATGGCAGAGTGAAGAGCTACGGATCTCGGTGTGTCTGATCATGGGCACCGGAGTGTGCAGCAGGAGGCAGAAGAGTCTTCTCCATACCGCCTTGTGCCTGCTGGCCGTGCTGGGACTGGGAGGCAGGCTCTACTTTGTATATCTACGTGCAGGACAAAGCCTGGAGCTCCAAGGTCCAGGCGATGAAATTCAAGCAGTCTCCTCTCCTCCTCTGGCTGCCTGCTGTGACACATGATGGGTGGGCTGCACACCGCACACTACGTCTGAACTGAACTGCAGGACACCTGGACACATGTAGTCTGTCTCCTGGTCAGGTAGGTGAGGTCAGTGTATGTATGTCACGGTATGTTAGGTAGGTCAGTGTATGTCAGGTCAGTGTATGTTAGGTAGGTCAGTGTATGTCAGTGTATGTATGTCAGGTCAGTGTATGTTAGGTAGGTCAGTGTATGTTAGGTAGGTGTATGTATGTCAGGTCAGTGTATGTTAGGTAGGTCAGTGTATGTTAGGTAGGTGTATGTATGTATGTCAGGTCAGTGTATGTTAGGTAGGTGTATGTATGTATGTCAGGTCAGTGTATGTTAGGTAGGTGTATGTATGTCAGGTCAGTGTATGTTAGGTGTATGTATGTATGTCAGGTCAGTGTATGTATGTATGTCAGGTCAGTGTATGTTAGGTGTATGTATGTATGTCAGGTCAGTGTATGTTAGGTAGGTGTATGTATGTCAGGTCAATGTATGTTAGGTAGGTGTATGTATGTATGTCAGGTCAGTGTATGTTAGGTAGGTGTATGTATGTATGTCAGGTCAGTGTATGTATGTCAGGTCAGTGTATGTTAGGTAGGTGTATGTATGTATGTATGTCAGGTCAGTGTATGTTAGTTAGGTGTATGTATGTATGTATGTCAGGTCAGTGTATGTTAGGTAGGTGTATGTATGTATGTCAGGTCAGTGTATGTTAGGTAGGTGTATGTCAGGTCAGTGTATGTTAGGTAGGTGTATGTCAGGTCAGTGTATGTTAGGTAGGTGTATGTATGTATGTATGTCAGGTCAGTGTATGTTAGGTAGGTGTATGTATGTATGTCAGGTCAGTGTATGTATGTCAGGTCAGTGTATGTTAGGTAGGTGTATGTATGTATGTATGTATGTATGTATGTCAGGTCAGTGTATGTTAGGTAGGTGTATGTATGTATGTCAGGTCAGTGTATGTTAGGTAGGTGTATGTCAGGTCAGTGTATGTTAGGTAGGTGTATGTCAGGTCAGTGTATGTTAGGTAGGTGTATGTATGTATGTATGTCAGGACAGTGTATGTATGTCAGGTCAGTGTATGTTAGGTAGGTGTATGTATGTATGTCAGGTCAGTGTATGTTAGGTAGGTGTATGTCAGGTCAGTGTATGTTAGGTAGGTGTATGTATGTATGTATGTCAGGTCAGTGTATGTATGTCAGGTCAGTGTATGTTAGGTAGGTGTATGTATGTATGTATGTCAGGTCAGTGTATGTATGTCAGGTCAGTGTATGTTAGGTAGGTGTATGTATGTATGTCAGGTCAGTGTATGTTAGGTAGGTGTATGTATGTATGTCAGGTCAGTGTATGTTCGGTTGGTCAGTGTGTCAGGTAGCTGAGATTAGTGCTCAAAATTGATGGGCACTGCTAAGCCCCAGGCAGCAACCAGCAAGTAAGCTTACCCCCCGCCACACAACCCCAGCGCTCAGCCAAAAAACCCTGTGCCATTACCACTCACGACCCCCCCCCCCCCCCCCATCGGTGCCAACATCGGACTTCGGGCTGAAGCCCCTGATCTTTTTGCCACCTAGCAACGCCCCTGCCTGCTGAACTGGCCAAATTAAGATTCAGGTATGGACAGCTTTAGATGTCGAGTGATCACTGCCAAATGGTCTAAAAAAAAAAAGCTGATGGTGACAGATGTGTCAAATGAAACCAGGTCCCTTAGGAACATTTACCTTTTGCTCAAAACAGAACCATATCACACTTTAGTACATTTTGTTAACCAACAGAGATACGTCCCTACAATGAAAGGGCCTATGATTGTGCTTGTTCCCCAGACCAAAGGATCCTCGTTCTTCGCTGCCTTGTGGATCATTTCAAGTGAATACAGCACAGACTGAAAAGTGTTTTCTACAACCCCAAGTATTCTAAAGGGAAGAGTTTCTGATGCATGTAACAGCCAACAATTATTTTCTTTTCCTCTTTTCCCACCTCCACTAGAAAGATAACAGCTAAAAGCCAATTGTTTTCTGTGGTTTTTGGCTACTCTTTAATTATAAAGTCTATTTTTTTTTAACTATCTTGGATATCATACATAAAACATGATGCAACAGAAAATACCTTGAATTCTCTGTTTGCACACCAAGGACTCTAGAACATTTTTAAGCTATTTAAGGGAAAAAATTATAATAAAAAGGACAGAATGTGCCTTGCTTTTTCTATACAGACAGCAAAAGAAAAAGCCATTGAGAGCAAGGTAGAGTATGAGAGTACATGAAGAATATAAATCACTTTTAATGCCATATCATTTTGGTTTTGTGTGAAGAAAAACGGATCTCAGCCATTTACATTAAAGAGCTTATTGAACAGTTCCTACACGCAGCTGCTGAAGGCAAAAGTGTTCTAAAGAATCTTTTTTTTTTTTTTTTTTCACAAAGGGAACGATTTTACTTGAATAAATGTGCTATGGATGTTTTTGACTGCTGCTCTCAAGACCGCTTATTATACATACAGCTAAATGAAATGAGCTATTTGTCACAATAATCCAACCTGACTTAGCTAGAAAGTAGCATTTTAAGAGTCTAGCTTTATGTATTGAAAACCTCATGTGTTAAGGAGTTCTTACTATGAATTAATATTAGTTCTCAGTCAAAAATCAAAAAAAACCTGCCCCCAAAGATTAAATTTGTTTGTTTGGTTGAAAACGCCCATTTTTTAAAAATTACTATTTGCATGTTACCTTGGGAGGAGAAGTTTTTTAGGGTTACCAGAACATCATTTTTTTCCCCCTAGAAATTTACAAGAACAAAATATTACAGACTCTTAATAAAACCATACAGTGCCTTGAAAAGTATTCATACCCCTTGAAATTTTCCACATTTGCCACATTTTGTCATGTTACAGCCAAAAACATAAATGTATCTTATTGGGATTTTATGTGATAGACCAACACAAAGTGGCACATACAGTGCCTTGCAAAAGTATTCGGCCCCCTTGAACTTTTCAACCTTTTGCCACATTTCAGGCTTCAAACATGAAGATATAACATTTAAATTTTTTGTGAAGAATCACCAACAAGTGGGACACAATTGTGAAGTGGAACGAAATCTATTGGATATTTTAAACTTTTTTTAGCAAATAAAAAACTGAAAAGTGGTGTGTGCAAAATTATTCGGCCCCTTTACTTTCAGTGCAGAAAACTCACTCCAGAAGTTCAGCGAGGATCTCTGAATGATCCAATGTTGTCCTAAATGACTGATGGTGATAAATAGAATCCACCTGTGTGTAATCAAGTCTCTGTATAAATGCACCTGCTCTGTGATAGTCTCAGGGTTCTGTTGAAAGAGCAGAGAGCATCATGAAGACCAAGGAACACACCAGGCAGGTCCGTAATACTGTTGTGGAGAAGTTTAAAGCCGGATTTGGATACAAAAAGATTTCCCAAGCTTTAAACATCCCAAGGAGCACTGTGCAAGCGATCATTTTGAAATGGAAGGAGTATCAGACCACTGCAAATCTACCAAGACCTGGCTGTCCCTCTAAACTTTCAACTCAGACAAGGAGAAGACTGATCAGAGATGCAGCCAAGAGGCCCATGATCACTCTGGATGAACTGCAGAGAACTACAGCTGAGGTGGGAGAGTCTGTCCATAGGACAACAATCAGTCGTACACTGCACAAATCTGGCCTTTATGGAAGAGTGGCAAGAAGAAAGCCATTTCTCAAAGATATCCATAAAAAGTCTCGTCTAAAGTTTGCCACAAGCCACCTGGGAGACACACCAAACATGTGGAAGAAGGTGCTCTGGTCCGATGAAACCAAAATCGAACTTTTTGGCCACAATGCAAAACGATATGTTTGGCGTAAAAGCAACACAGCTCATCACACTCAACACACCATCCCCACTGTCAAAGATGGTGGTGGCATCATCATGGTTTGGGCCTGCTTTTCTTCAGCAGGGACAGGGAAGATGGTTAAAATTGAGGGGAAGATGGATGCAGCCAAATACAGGACCATTCTGGATGAAAACCTGTTGGAGTCTGCAAAAGACCTGAAACTGGGACGGAGATTTATCTTCCAACAAGACAATGATCCTAAACATACAGCAAAATCTACAAAGGAATGGTTCACAAATAAATGTATCCAGGTGTTAGAATGGCCAAGTCAAAGTCCAGACCTGAATCCAATCGAGAATCTGTGGAAAGAGCTGAAAACTGCTGTTCACAAATGCTCTCTATCCAACCTCACTGAGCTCGAGCTGTTTTGCAAGGAAGAATGGGCAAGAATTTCAGTCTCTCGATGTGCAAAACTGATAGAGACATACCCCAAGCGACTTGCAGCTGTAATCGCAGCAAAAGGTGGCTCTACAAAGTATTAACGCAAGGGGGCCGAATAATTTTGCACGCCCCACTTTTCATTTTTTTATTAGTTAAAAAAGTTTCAACAAGCCAATAGATTTCGTTCCACTTCACAATTGTGTCCCACTTGTTGGTGATTCTTCACAAAAAATAAAAATTTTATATCTTTATGTTTGAAGCCTGAAATGTGGCAAAAGGTTGAAAAGTTCAAGGGGGCCGAATACTTTCGCAAGGCACTGTAATTGTGAAGTGGAAGGAAAATGATAAATGGTTTTCAACATTTTTTACAAATAAATATCTGAAAAGTGCATTTGTATTCAGCCGCCTTTACTCTGATTCCCCTAACTAAAATCTAGTGAAACCAATTGCCTTCACAAGTCACCTAATTAGTAAATCAAGTCCACCTGTGTGTAATTTAATCTCAGTATAATTTCTGTTCTGTAAAGCCCTCAGAGGTTTGTTAGAGACCCTTAGTGAACAAACAGCATCAGGAAGGCCAAGGAACACACCAGACAGGTCAGGCATAAAGTTGTGGAGAATTTTACAGAAGGGTTAAGTTATAAAAAAAATCCCAAGCTTTGAACATCTCATGGAGCACTGTTCAATTCCGAAAATGGAAAGAGTATGGCACAACTGCAAACCTACCAAGACATGACCGTCCACCTAAACTGACAGGCCGGGCAAGGAGAGCATTAATCAGAGAAGCAGCCAAGAGGCCCATGGTAACTCTGGAGGAGCTGCAGAGATCCACAGCCCAGGTGGGAGAATCTGTCCACAGAACAACTATTAGTTTTGCACTCCACAAATCTGGCCTTTATGGAAGAGTGACAAGAAGAAAGCCGTTGTTGAAAGAAAGCCATAAGAAGTCCCATTTGCAGTTTGTAAGAAGCCATGTGGGGAACAGAGCAAACATGTGGAAGAAGGTGCTCTGTTCAGATGAGACCAAAATTGAACTTTGTGGCGTAAAAGCAAAACGCTATGTGTGGCAAAAAACTAACACTGCACATCACCCTGAACACACCATCCCAACTGTGAAACATGGTGGTGGCAGCAGGGACAGGGAAGTTGGTCAGAGTTGATGGGAAGATGGATGGAGCCAAATACAGGGCAATCTTAGAAGAAAACCTGTTAGAGTCTAAAGACTTGAGACTGGGGCAGAAGTTCACCTTCAAGCAGGACAACGACCCTAAACATACAGCCAGAGCTACAATGGAATGGTTTGGATCAAAGCATATTCATGTGTTAGAATGGCCCAGTCAAAGTCCAGACCTAAATCCAACTGAGAATCTGTGGCAAGACTTGAAAATTGCTGGACACAGACGCTCTCCATCCAATCTGACAGAGCTTGAGCTATTTTGCAAAGAAGAATGGGCAAAAATGTCACTCTCTAGATGTGCAAAGCTGGTAGAGACATCCCCAAAAAGATTTGCAGCTGTAATTGCAGTGAAAGGTGATTCTACAAAGTATTGACTCAGGGGGCTAAATACAAATGCACACTACACTTTTCACATATTTATTTGTAAAAAATGTTGAAAACCATTTATCATTTTCCTTCCACTTCACAGTTATGTGCCACTTTGTGCTGGTCTATCACATACAATGCCAATAAAATACATTTACGTATTTGGTTGTAACATGACAAAATGTGGAAAATTTTAAGGGGTATGAATACTTTTTCAAGGCCCTTAATATATGACAGTGCTGGGCCCTGCCAATGGGTTGAAAGAGATAAAGGTCACACAGGGTTTTCAAATATACAGTTTAAGGGGCTCGAGAATGACGGTTCTGAGAGGAGAAAGTTGGTTTTTCATGTTTCTTCAGATTTTGTAATTCCTTGACTGGATTCTGGAGTCCAAGAGCTTCAAAGAGTCTTGGGTGGGATGAAGCCTTTAACCCCTATGTCCATTATTTGGTTTTATCAGAAACCAGTAGGTTGTGTGTGTGTGCACAGGTGTCCACAGCCTTTATATTCAAAGGCCTGATAGAAATTTAGGGCTCCACCATCCCAAGGAGTCTGTGAGCAGGCAAGGGAGCAGCCGAAGAAGTGTGCATGTCTGCACACTGAGCCCAGTGAGTGTGCAGAGAGAGCTGTGAAAGTTGTACATTAGCACAGGTGTGCTGTGAGTTGGTCTGTGGGACCAGACCAAAGGCCTGTGACCAGTTTTCTTGAACAAAAGCCCTGAAATACCAGTGGGTATAGAAAAGAATTTTGTTGCTTTGCAGCCTGAAATGAAGACACAGTTTTTGTATTATCCATCTGTATTTTCTGTAACATCCCAGTGAAAGATATAACACCAACATGTCAGAAAAAATAAAGAAAATTCAAAAACAGAATCACTGAGTTGGAAAAAGGATCACCCCCCTTATGTCAGGATTTTGTTGAACCGCCTTTTCCTTTAATTACAGCCTTTAGTCTGTTGAGATATGTCTCTACTAATTTTACACATCTAGACTTTGCAATATTTGCCCACTCTTCTTTACAGAACCGCTCAAGTTCAGTTAAATTTGATGGTGACCATTTGTGGACTGCAGTCTTTAAGTCATTGTACACATTTTCAATGGGGTTTAAGTCTGGGCTCTGGGCAGCAGATTTTCCTCAAGAATTTGACAGTATTTTGGCCCATACATGTTTCCTTCTATCCCAACAAGTGCTCCAGTCCCTGCTGCAGAGAAACACCCCAATAATAAGATATTACCACCTCCATGCTTTAATGTAGGAATGGTGGTATTTGGATATTGAGCTGTATTGGATTTCCACCAGACATATATTGGTTGGTGCTGAGGCCAAATAATTCAATTTTAGTCTCATCTAAACATAACACATTTTTCCATGTGGCCTCAGAATCTTCAAGGTGGGTTTTGGCAAAGCTCAGTCATGACTGCATGTAGCCTTCCTAGAAGAGTGGCTTTTTTCTTGCAACCCTCCCATACAAGCCACATGTGTAGAGAATTTGTGATATTATTGTCACATGTACACAATGACCACTATTCATAGGCGTGCGCACAGGGTGTGCCGGGTGTGCCCAGGCACACCCTAATCCCCCCATGCGCATTAGTGTTATCGTTCTGTGTAGCAACAGGAACATGGGAAAGATCTCCCTCTTACCGGCTCTGCCATAAGAGAAGTGTTTATCCTTTTCTCTTTCACTGTGCCAGCAGGAAGATCAATGTGCCGGGGTCACATATATATGTAGAAACATACACATGCATGTGTGTTTGAGCTTAAGGGTGCACACCCTAATGCATTAGGCTGCGCACACCTATGCCACTATTTGTCAAATTCCTGCAACTGCTTCAGCACTGCTGTATGCCTCTTGGTAGTCTCTCTGACCAGTTTCCTCCTGGCTCTTTTATCCAGTTTGGAGCAATGTGCTGATCCAGGGAGGGACTGTGTTGTACTAAAAACCTCCCACTTCTTAATAATAGACTTCACTGTGCTTTTAGGCATTATTAAAGCCTTTGACATTTTTGTTGTATCCATCTCCTGACTTGTGCCTGTCCATAAATTTATCCGGAGATCTTTTGAAAGTGCCTTGCCACCCATAGTTGATTGTTTGCTTCAGTTGCACTACCAGGGAATGAAATGCTCCAAGAAAGCTCTATTCATGCTGAGCTAATCAAAATGACCACATCTTATCACAGTTGAATGTCAAATGGCTTTGTGTGCCATTGAGAAGGTGATTAGATGCACCTGATTGAGTTTGCAAGTCATTTTAGGAGGGGGTGATCCTTTTTCCAATTCAGTTCTGTTTTTGAACTGGTTTTTATTTTTTTCTGACACGTTGGTGTTACATAGTTATATACAGTGCCCTGCAAAAGTATTCACGCCCTTTGGCTTTTTACCTATTTTGTTACATTACGGCTTTTGGTTCAATGTTTTTTTAATCTGAATTATATGTGATGGATCAGAACACAAAAGTCTAAGTTGATGAAGTAAAATTAGAAAAATATATACATAAAACTATTTTTCAGAAATAAAAAACTGATAATTGGCATGTGCGTATGTATTCACCCCCTTTGTTATGAGGCCCATAAAAAGCTCTGGTGCAACCAATTACCTTTAGAAGTCATATAATTAGTGAAATGATGTCCACCTGTGTGCACATGATCCCGCATCCAATTGGCATAGGTGTGAACCCGGCCTAAAAGGAAATCACAGATAATTTTCTCATAGACAGTTTTCACCAGAATATGTGTCCATTTGGATGAATTCCTCTCTATCCTTGTTTTGCAGGCAACTCAACATTATGGGGGTTGATTTACTAAAGGCAAATAGACTGTACACTTTGCACAGTGCAGTTGCACTCTGCACGAGCAGTTGCTCCAGAGCTTCGTAAATAAGCAGAAGCTCTGCTGACTTCCATCACATGCACGTGCATCCATGTGTAAGCAAAAATGCAGCGTTTTTTCATTTTCCTTGCATGAGAATGGCTATTCTTTGCAAAGTGAAGCTTCACCTCATTTACTAAAATCTGGCGCAACTGCACTTGCAGAGTGCACAATCTATTTGCCTTTAGTAAATCAACCCCTATGACTTTTCTCTCACCTTCAGTGGTTAACAAAACGAGAAAGTGACACTCCAATTGGACACAAACAGCTTTTCATGGGGATAAAGATCACATTTCCAAAAAAAACCCCTATAATCTTCATAACTAAAAAAACAAAGTCATTTCCACTCCCTTATGAGCAACAAGCCAAGCCAGGACTCCATTGCACAAAGAAAAGATCTAAAACTTTTTCAGAAAACACAACCAAGTGAAGCCTACTAATTTCCTAAATGCGTGGCCCCCACAATCCTCCCATACCCACCTTGCCAATGTTCTTCTACCTCTGCTTCCACTGTCATGGGCAGTGACAATACCCTGTGCTTTCAAGTATAGCGTAGTTCATGACTTCCTCCTATGTGATGGTACTGGGGTCTAGCAGCCAATTGCTAGGCCTGAGCCCTGTCACATGACAGAGAGAGTGACACAAGACCATCGAACATTGGAGATTTTAGTGCCGGCTGCAATGGAGGAAGAAGTGGTAGGGGAACTCTGGCAAAGGGAGAAGGTCCCTATGCAAAGGCAGAGTGCGTCCTGAATGGGCAAGATGACGGCGTCTTTTTAACCACTTCAGCTCTGGAAGATTAAACCCCCTCCCCCCGCGCCTTTCCTGAAAAAGGCTATTTTTTTTTCGGTACGGCACTACGTTACTTTAACTGACAATTACGCAGTCATGCAAAACTGTACCCAAACAAAATTGACGTCCTTTCTTTCTTTTGGTGGTATTTGACCACCTCTGCAGTTTTTATTTTTTGCGCTATAAACAAAAAAAGAACGTCAATATTTTTTATTTTTTGCTCTAAAACATATCCAATAAAAATTTGTAAAACAAAATAAAATTTCTTCATCAATTTAGGCCAGTATGTATTCTTCTACATATTTTTGGTAAAAAAAAATCCCAATAAGCATATTTTGATTGATTTGCACCATAGTTATACCGTCTACTAACTATGGAATATATTTATGGAATTTTAATTTATTTTTATATTATCTGCTAGTAATGGCAGCGATTTGTAGCGGGGCTGAGATATTGCGGCAGAGAAATTGGAAACAAACTGACACTTTTTGGGAACCAGTGACACTAATACAGTGATCAGTGCTGAAAATATGTCACTGTACTAATGACACTTGGAAGGGGTTAACATCAGGGGCAATCAAAGGGTTAACTGTGTGCCTAGCTAACCTTTCAGTGTAGTGGGGGAGGTGCTTTTACAAGTGGAAGACGTGGATCGGTGTTCCTGCTTTGCAGGAACACCGATCCATGCCTTCTGTACTGACAGAACAGCAATTTGCCTTCTGTACATAGCAAGACTGCCATTCTGCCTCTGTACAGAACGATCAGCGGGTGCCGGCGGACCCACTGATCAGCTCCCACTGTGTAGAATCACAGCCGGAGTGAGCCACTGCCGGCGCACTCGCGCACGATCCCTGGAAGTGCAGGATCACATATTTATACACGCGTGATTCTGCGCAGCACCGCCACCCTGTAGCAGTAAATGTGCTATGGGGCGCTCAGAAAGTGGTTAAATCAGATTTTATTATTCAAAAAGAGACTTTCCATTTTATCAAGCCAGACAAATCACAAAAAGAAATAACACCTAGTGTTTGAAGGCACACATTTGTACAGAGATGACAAAGCAAACCCGTAACTTCTTCTTGATGGGTTGTACATTCATGTGCTTTCCTTTTTTTGACTGCTCCTTTATGGTAATAGCTGCAACTACTCTTTTTTCCTTATTTGTAAAAACTTGAATGAAAATACAAATTACAAAAAAATGAAACAAAACCCATAGACAGGCCTATTTATATAGGAATTGTTTGGATGAAGACCTGGATAATAGTTATCTTTTCTTGTTCAATATTTTTATTGAAATTTTGCATAAGAAAAGACAAAGTATATCAGATATTGTATCAAGGGATATATCTATGAACAATAGAGACATATCTATATAGTCTTTACTAAAACAATTCTCACAGGTGAGGTGAAATCAGAGATAATAAATAAAATTTTAAATTAGTCAATAAATTGTGGACCAACATATGAATCAATATTTATATATGAAATATATAAAGTATGCCTCCAGACCACCTATCCACCCCTCTTGGGCTCAAACTGTGGATAGATGGGGGCATGGATAATCAAAAATGAAATTGTTATTACAAATAGAAATTAGTCCATATAGTACACCTGAGAGAAGATGGAAGAAATTTAAATGGAGAACGGAAAAAAGGAGTGATACTCTCATTATAAATTATTGACTATATTTAACTATTGGAGGAGAAAATTTGTGAAAGTCTGATATGCAGAAAGGCATTACTCATTGATAATGAGATATGAGTCATTTAAGTAAATTGTAAAAATATCCCATAATTATCAATCGCATAATAAATAATAAAGGAAAAGATAGTAGAGAAAGAAGAGAAAAGAATATGAGATTTATACGGGCATTATAATCTTAGTGCTGAATATTAAATAAAATTTTACATAGGTTTGCCCTAGAAATTAAAGAAATCTAAGAGAAATAGATAGTAAGGTAAGAAGAAAAAAGAAGAAAAGAAAGAATCCCCCGAAATGGTGTCCCGGCTCCCGACATAGATAAGCAATAATACATCAATATTACAGGAAGTTTAATAGGGTAACATCAATGACTGGTCGAAATCGGAAGAAAAGAAGTGCTTAACCCATGGCTGCCAAATCCTGCGGAATTTATTAATATTATTGTCTTCGATAGCTGTCATTTTTGCGAAAATGAGGGCCTTGTTCGTTCTATGTTTGACTTCTGCCACAATCAGTGTATTAGACTTCCATGCTTTGGCAATAGTTTGTTTGGCTGCAGTATTGATTTGAATGAGCAATTTGAATTGATTACGGGTTATGTTGTCTGGTTTAAGATTGAGGAGTGCAATGGCTGGATCTAGTGTTATAGGAATTTCTAAAGCTTTAGATGCCATGGCAAATACTTTTTTCCAGAATTCTTGCGCAATCGGGCATTGCCACCATATATGCACATGGGTACCTGGTGAGGAACAACCTCGGAAGCAATTATTAGGATAAGAAGGAGTAAATTTAGCAATCCTAGCTGGTACTAGATACCAACGCGCCAAAACTTTGAAGTTAGTTTCAAGAGCAAAGCAATTAGGGGATGAGGATTTGGTAGCCAGCCATATGTTAGACCAGTCATCGATGGTGAACGTCCGTCCTAAATCTGTTGCCCATTTAGCAGTATAAGGCGGAAGTATATCATTAGGAGTATTAATGAGATTTTGATAAATGAGTGAAATAATCCCTCTAACATGTGGGTCACTCATACAAATATGCTCAAATTGAGACAATTGATTAAGCATGGTACCGGTCTTAAGGAGAGGCGTATAAAAATTTTTGATTTGTAAATAACGAAATATTTCATTACAAGGTAATTCATTGTTATCACATAAAGTAGAGAATGCTTGAAATTTATCCATAGAGACTAGCTTATATAATCTGACCAGGTTTGTAGAGGACCAAGCTGAAAATGAATAGTTATCTTTTCAACATTTCCATCCTTGGTGTGTGACTTGAACTATAATAAGTAATGAATACATCTTTCCCATCAAGTTGTATTTTGCAGGATCCGTTACATTGTGTAAATATAAAAAGTCTGCATCTCATAGAAGAACTGGGTTGTCCATCACTGATAAAAACTATACTAATTAGGTGAGCAAAATCAATGAGTCTTTCTCCTCATTGCTTAGAAATCCAATCAAGTCTTTGCCTCCTTTATTGTTAATAATGACTATGCCTCATCCTCCCTGTGAAAGATGATGAACCAAACTAGTAAACAGTTGGCAATGCGAAATATGTTAATCACAGCAGACAACATCGCCATTTATTTAATGTGGATATTTCACAAATGAGAGTGCCTCTTTTGTATTGGGTTATGAATAGCAGTTAATTATAGAGGATATACACAATAGATGGTAATCACCTATTCAATGCAACCTTTAATGTGGTTGTAAACCTCAGACATGAAATATGAACAAAGCATATCCCTCTACATATACTGTGTACTTTTCTCCTGGTGTAGAATTATATGCATTATCTTTACAACCCCTTTTCCCTTATAGAAAGCTTAACTGGACTTAAAGTGTTTGTTACCCCAGCACTTCATATTCCTGATATGTGCCTGCTGTACCATGTACTTGTATGAAAAGTGATAGGCTGCACTGATGGGTACTAATGGGCACTGATAGGCTCAGGGCTTTTTTTTCCCAGAGAATAGGTGCAGGAACTCCCCTTTTCACAGTCACCCCTTGTCTCTGCCCCCTACCCACCTCTGGGCACCGTCCCTTGCTCCCCCCCCCCCCATACCCACTTCCCAGTACCGCCCCATTTAGAGAATACAGAACCAAGTAACATTTGTGGCACTAAGTAATTTTTAGGGAATTTGTTAATGATAATAAGAAAAGCAGTAAAATAGATCCTCTGCAGTGAGCAACAATAGATCCCTCCCACCCCTCAGCAACAATGGACCACCCACAACAACTAAACACCCAGCAGCAACAACAGATCTCCCTGCAAACAGCACCAATAGACCCTCCAGCAGCCAGAGAAGTAGATCCCTCCCAGCAACAACTGACCCCCCAGCAACATAAGACCCCCTGCAAAAACAATAGACCTCCCCAGCAATGATAGACAACCGAGACCCCCAACCAACACCCCCCTCCCCACCGCCACCCCCCACAGAATTAGATCTCCTCCAGTGACAATTGACCTCCCCAGCAACAATAACTCCTTCTGTCCTGCAAAAATAGATCCCCCTGCAGCCAGTATCAATAGACTGTGCATCACAACCCAGCACTTATTGCCATTACATACATTCAGTGCTTGTTGGAGGTGCCGGAACTGCGTTCCCCCACGTTCCTGCTGTAAAAAAGCCCTGGAAAGGCTGTACTGATGGGCACTGATGGGGCGGCACTGGTGGGCACCGATGAGAAGGCACTGATGAGGCTGCACTGATAGGCGACACTGGTGGGCGATCACGGGAAGATGTCCATGGGCACCCAAGTAAGCTCACACTGTAGGTATTCTTTGGCTATAGTGTGGGGGCGGGAAATGGTTAAACTCAATGGGTTATAATGCATTGTGGATGTACATTTTGGCCAAAGTGATAACCACAACATCAATTATATATTTTGTATATGGGAGTTTTTGTAATCTAGTTATGATATCCATGGGTATAGATCTCGGGGTTATACAATGAGCCAATTGCTGAAGAAGTGTAAGTTTTAAATTTGTGCGTGGCCCATCGGGCCTTGCTTGCTCGTGTTTGTATATTTGTCCGTGCAAAAATTGATAAAGAAAACTTAAAAAAAAAAAAAAACGGAATGGGTTGTTTTAAACGGTGATCATTTACGATCACTTTAAATCGGAAGTTTCCATACTCATCTCATCCCTCACCGTATTAAAGTGTTACTAAACGCACAACAGTAAAATCAGTCTGTATATGCAGCATAGCATGCTTGTTATACTTATATAGTAGGTGAGGTTGAAAAAAGACACAAGTCCATCAAGTACAACCTATGTGTGTAATTATATGTCAGTATTACCTTTTATATCCCTGTATGTTGCGGTCGTTCAGGTGCTAGTTTTTTGAAACTATCGATGCTCCCCGCTGAGATCACCGCCTGTGGAAGGGAATTCCACATCCTTGCCGCTCTTATGCCTCGTACACACGGTCAGAATTTCCGACAACAAATGTTCGATGGGAGCTCATTGTCGGAAATTCCGACCATGTGTAGGCTCCATCGGACATTTTCCGGCGGAATTTCCGACAAACAAAATTTGAGATCTGGATCTCAAATTTTCAGACAACAAAATCCTTTGTCGGAAATTCGGATCGTGTGTACACAATTCGGACGCACACAATTCCACACATGCTCGGAATCAAGCAGAAGAGCCGCACTGGCTATTGAACTTCATTTCTCTCGGCTCATCGTACGTGTTGTACGTCACCGCGTTCCGACAACATTTGTGTGACCGTGTGTATGCAAGACAAATTTGAGCCAACATCCGTCGGAAAAAAACATGAATTTTGTTGTCGGAATGTCCGATCGTGTGTCTTGACACACGATCGATTTAATAAGACACGTAGCCACTCATTTTAATGAGTGGCCACGTGTCTTATTAAACTCCCCTCCACAGAAAAGTTTTTTCCCTATTGTGGGGTCACCAGTATGGTATTTGTGAATTGAAATCATATCCCCTCTCAAGCGCCTCTTCTCCAGAGAGAATAAGTTCAGTGCTCACAACCTTTCCTCATAACTAATGTCTTCGAGTCCCTTTAGTTTTGTTGCCCTTCTTTGTACTCGCTCTATTTTCAGTACATCCTTCCTGAGGACTGGTGCCCAGAACTGGACAGCATACTCCAGGTGCGGCCGGACCAGAGTCTTGTAGAGTGGGAGAATTATCATTTTATCTCTGGAATTAATCCCCTTTTTAATGCATGCCAATATTCTGTTTGCTTTGTTAGCAGCAGCTCGGCATTGCATGCCATTGCTGAGCCTATCATCTACTAGGTCCTTTTCCATCCTAGATTCCCCCAGAGGTTCTCCCCCCAGTATATAGATTGCATTCATATTTTTGCCACCAAAATGCATTATTTTACATTTTTCCACATACATCATACTCACTGTGGAACTTAAGTGGTTAATTCTCTGCACATGAAAAAAGGCTGTTTTATCCTGTATGCACAGATCCTCGCCCTCCTGCACTGTCTCTCTGGGGAAAGCCAGCTAACACAGGCATAATAGCTGGCCTGCACATGCTCAGTTGTGTCTTTTATGCTGGAGAGAACAATTACTTGTTCTCAGAGCTAGCCAGGTCACATGATATTGACAACACACATGTGGGCGTGTATGCAGGCTGTAGTGGAAATCTCCTCCTACCTGAACTCTCAGCACTGGAGAAACTGTGCAGTTTATCATGTGACCATGGTATACAGATCATCCAAAAAGGTATATAGTGGCAGTATTTTAATGTAAAAAGAAGATTTATAAGCTGTGGGCACTGTGGGGGGTGGATGAACTATTTTCATATTACTGGGCTTAGTAACACTTTAATGTTATTGATACTCACCAGTACCATTGTACCTTTACTTTTTTGCTCATGCTTCACTATCTTTTTTGTTTGTAACATTTTCCTTCATGTTCATTCTCCAAAATGTATATCGTTGATTTTTTTAAAATGTACATCATACATTTTATATTTCTCTATATCTGCTACAATATTCTTTCTCAATAAAATTTATTGTGGGGGAAAAAAAAACACACTAATGCCCTGTACACACGATTGGACTTTCCGCCGGAAAATGTGCGTTCGGAGCTTGTTGTCGGAAATTCCGACCGTGTGTAGGCTCCATCTGACTTTTTCCATCGACACACAAAGTTTGAAAGCAGGATCAAAATTTTCCGAAAACAAAATCCTTTCACGTCAATTCCGATCGTGTGTAGACAATTCCGACGCACAAAGTGCCACGCATGCTCGGAATCAAGCAGAAGAGCAGCACTGGCTATTGAACTTCATTTTTCTCGGCTCGTGGTATGTGTTATACGTTACTGCGTTCTTGACATTCGGAATTTCCGACCAACTTTGTGTGACCGTGTGTATGCAAGACAAGTTTGAGCCAACATCCGTCGGAAAAAATCCGATAGATTTTGTTGTCGGAATGTGCACAGGGCATAAGTGTCATTTTTGTCTGCTATCAGCATGACTCACTTCTGACAATTTTTTTCTGACACCAAGAGAAAAGAGGTGACAGGGGAGGGACCTCCAGCAGATTGACAGTCTCAGCTCGGTTCCTGTGTGCAGGGGGGGGGTGTCCCTGCTCTCTAATCAGCTCTCAGAGTTTTCCTCACTGAGCTCTGTAGAATGTAACTTCAACTCCCCACCCCCTTTTTTCTGAACTCTCGGACAAGCTTATAAAGCACTTTGGATGTAGAGAAGCAAAGACTGCAGATAGACAGGTACAACTTATGTAGGAGGATTTATTTAATCTCTGTGTATCACCAAAATGTTAATTCATGTAATTCATTTAATGAATTTATACAGATAAGCCATAAAACAACATAAGGAAGATGATGCTGCACATCTGTGGGACATTATTTCTGCCAACCAGACTACTGTAGGGAAAACGTGTGTGGCTTTGTGCAACGGCGTGACGTTGGCACCCCCTTGGGGAGGAGTTTCTGGTGCTGACGTCACACCGCTGCACAATCCCAGATTGGCAGTGGCTTTCTATGTGAGTGCTTTTCTTTGATCTCAATGGGCATTGTTTCTATACTATATTTTATGAAACTACTACACTAGTGAACGGAAATAGTAGGTATTCTGGACGACCACGCTTCTTGTAGGTACACCAACAGGGCCCTCAGATATCTGGAGACACCGCATGAACAAGAGGCAAGTTGGATATTCATAAAATGTCTGAGTTTATAGAGCGTGAAAGTAGCTTATATTCAGTATAGAACAAAGGAGGGGGAGTGGTAAGTTTAATGCATACCTGTCTAGGGTTATACAAGTTTGTTACCTGATATATATCTATCAACAGTTAGATAGGACATCTGTCATTAGTCACATATCTTGGCTGAACGCCTAAGGCTAAACAGGATATACATTCCGAGGAACAGGTTTGACCGCATTGAGCGCATGAGTGGGGGGGGGATGCTGTGCAAGCATTCTTGTACATTCTTACACAAGTTTGAACTTACACAACAAGGGACTTCATACAAATGGCGGGGGGTATACAAAATGGAGTCATGATGGTGCATTCATAATATTACAAAAGGCGCAGTTCATATATTAGATTACAAAACACAAGGGACTTTTTCCATGATCCTTTCAACTAGTGGAGATTATTATTGGCTCCTGGCGAGCTTTATTTATCTTAGTTCAATTCCATCTGAAGGTGCCATTGGATGCAGATTACTGGGAAGTTTTGCACGCACTGACATGAGTCACAGACACATATGCTGTTGCAAGGGCAGCCATCCATTCTAGTGAGTGTTGACTACCCAAGGAGATGGTGGCTGGTCTTCAAACACTTAAAGAAGTGTGATTTCACATTAGAAGAGGGTGGATTGTTTCTTCAGTTTCTATTTACTGAGAAGTGTTTCACTGGGACTTATCTATTGTTTTATAAACTGATTTATTTTGCACATTGATTGATATATTTATGCAATTTGCACATTCGTTTTAAAGTGATGCTACACTCGCTTTTATGTTGATTTGGGTTTGTTACACTCCCTGTATGTGAAAGCCAATGCACATTTTTTGTTTTCCACATTGCGGATATTATTTATATAGTTCTGAATGTCAGAGCACGTTTAAGCAATTTGCAATCCAGCTGTAATTGGTCAGAAACTCCTGTCCCATCAGCATACTTGAAAAGTACACAGCCAGCAAGGATGATCTGTTAGTAATAAAGTGTTAAGGCCTGTACACACGATAAAAAGAAACATCAGAAGTAAAATTTAGTATGACAAATTATCGGTTGATTATTTGATCCTTAGTATAGTGCTTTTGACAGCCGTGTCTGACTTTTCGGACGACAAAACCTGAAGGTGTATGCTGTAAAACTTTTAAGGTACGTGAACACAACATCTAATTTTCATTTAATTAGTACAATTAGAGACTGCACATGCTCGGAAACTAAAGATAACATTACAAAACAATTTAACACAATAAACTGCTTCCGAAATTGTATTCTGTCGTACGAGAATTTTCATAAGTTGAGTAACCTCTTCACTTTCCATATGAGACTAGCATGCAACAAAAACAGGCAATTATTTGTCTGATAATCTGATTGTGTGTACCAGGCTTTAATCATGTCTCTAGCCACTATTCAGGGATCTTACTAGCCTATTGCATAGTTCACAAGAATGTATAGTGAACAAGGATCTGCTAGAAATAAAAGGGGTAATGATTTAAAGCACTGCAACATTTTAGGCAATGTGTATATATACTGCATCTGCAACAAATAAATGAATATGTTAATGATATAATTCTTGTAGAACCACATCCATATTAAATGAATTCCCTGCCCTTAATTAAAGTATGGCTATGCCTACAGTGGCTTTCTGTACACAGAAAAAAAAGGTGTCCCTAAAATCTTCTTTGAAATTTTGGCAACTATGTGGCGGTCATCTGCATCTAGCAGGCAACATGCACACTACTTTGTTCAATGTTATCCAACTAGAGCGCACACAGGAGAAACCTCCAGAAACCTGGGAGGGGACCCCAAGGTTTTGACTGCCAAGGGGCCTCCACAAAGTTTAATACGGCAGTGCTCCTGTCAGAGCTGATGGTTGTTCATAAGGCTAGGCCCAGAACATCTAACCAGGGAGTCCAGAGTTTGTCAAAATTCCCAGTAAAACCTGTATGCTGGTAAATATATTTTTTAAGTCATATGGTATCTTTCATTTGGGTAATCCATTCCCCGCAGTATTCTAACATGATAATGACCCCAAACACACCTCCAAGATGACCACTGCCTTGCTAAAGAAGCTGAGGGTAAAGATGATGGACTGGCCAAGCATGTCTCCAGATCTAAACCCTATTGCGCATCTGTGGGGCATCCTCAAACGGAAGGTGGAGGAGCGCAAGGTCTCTAACATCCATCAGCTCTGTGATGTTGTCATGGAGGAGTGGAAGAGGATTCCAGTGGCAACCTGTGAAGCTCTGGTGAACTCCATGCCCAAGAGGGTTAAGGCAGTGCTGGAAAATAATGGTGGCCACACAAAATATTGACACTTTGGGCCCAATTTGGACATTTTCACTTAGGGGTGTAGTCACTTTTGTTGCCAGCGGTTTAGACATTAATGGCTGTGTGTTGAGTTATTTTGAGGAGACAGCAAATTTACACTGTTATACAAGCTGTACACTCACTACTTTACATTGTAGCAAAGTGTAATTTCTTCAGTGTTGTCACATGAAAAGATAGAAGAAACTATTTACAAAAATGTGAGGGGTGTACTCACTTTTGTGAGATAGCGCCGTCAATTTACGCAGTGCTTTACATATACATTGTACATTCACATCAGTCCCTAAGCTTACAATCTAAGGTCCCTAACTCACATTCATACATACTAGGGACAATTTAGACAGGATCCAATTAACCTACCAGCATGTCTTTGGAGTGTGAGCGGAAACCAGAGTACCCGGAGGAAACCCACGCAGGCACAGGGAGAGCATGCAAACTCCAGGCAGTGTTGTGGTTGGGATTCGAACCAGCAACCCTTATTACTTCTAGGTGAAAGTGCTATCCACTACATTACTGTGCTGCCCCACTGTGTTGATACTTATTTGGTTCATTATACCCCCTACAGATGTACTACACACGCATCTACCCCTGATGAAGCGAGCATGGTCTTGCGAAACGCTTTGGGATACTTTTTATGCATGTGTACTCTGCAATTTACATTTTATACCTTGATAGATGTAATGACATTTTCTACTGTATGTATCATTTCAGTGGCTTGGCTATGATTCATGTTTATGTTTGCATGACTATTTTAATAAATTTTGAGACTGCATTTACTGTCAATTGCTGGCCAAATGCATTCACTTCATTTAAAGTCCCAGGGCAATTTCCTGCTTTAGGAGTCTAGAAGTGGGGGATCACCATCACCAGAGATATCCGTAGCCTCCCTGGCGGTTTTCCCGAGTGTGGCTCGGGGTTAAAATTCAGCACCATTAGCGGTAACCCCGAGCCACACTCGGGATTGCATCGCAGGATCCTGGTGCCTCCTTACTTACCTTGTCCCCGGGATCCTGCGATGTCCCCCGCAGTGTCCGCGGGCTGTGTCCTGTTCCGAAGCCTCTCTGTGCCAGGCTCCGTTCCCTGCGAGCATCGCGACGCACGGGGCGGAGCCTGGCGGCAAATTCAAAAAAATGTAAAAAGCATAACACATACAGTACTGTAATCTTACAGATTACAGTACTGTATGAAATCATTTCACATCCCATTTGTCCCCAGTGCTCTGGCCCATGCCCTGCATGCAGTTTTATATTGCATATACTGTTCTTTCTGCCTGGAAACTGGAGATTGTCCATAGCAACCAAAAAGTGTCCCTTTACGTCAAAAATGGCTTTAGACCACCTAGAAAACAGCGATAGTAAATTAGAACACTTGCAGAATTGAGCGATAGTGAATCGTGTGGAAATTTATTTTATTACTATTTATTTTTATTTTTTTTTATTATTTTTTTTTTTTTTATTATATTATAATTTATGTTTTTGTGTTTCAAACTTTATCATACCCGGGATATCTACTAGACTCTTGTTTGGACAGATTTAAATGTGTTATTGTTAATAATTACAGACCTACAATATAAAACGCCAAATTTCCATGCAAAATAATTGTACCGCTTTCAGCACCTAAAATCAGAAAGAATCATACCGCAAGGGAGGTTAAGGCTGATTCATCATTTTATGGAGGTGAGAGTTCTGTGAGCACTGAACAGTTGTGTGAAGTTCCAGCATCACTCGTTTTAGAGAGATCTTTTTTGAAGGACTATTTATTTATTCACTCAATTTTGGTTGATATTTCTGGACTTTTTATTTTAACCACTTTACACCTTGCACTTTATCAGTGGTGATAAAATTGAGTTTGTCACTTTTCAATATCGTATGTTTATATATACACATATTCATCTTTTGAATATTCACTTGCGGTTTTTGTTGAGAAATTGCGCTGGTCACTATATATACTGTACGTGATTTCACATTACAGTGTGATACTAGCAGCTGACAGTATAGGGCAGCAGTTCCCTACACAACCTGTACAACTAGAGTGTAGAAACCCATTAATGGTCAGCCCAAGAACAAATGCTTAGAAGACAGGCACCCCTTATGTAGTGCTATAGGCAAACCTGTATGACTAGTGTTCATATGTTTTAATATTATTAATCAGAATTTATAGAGCACCAAACGTTTGCACAAAGCTTTAAAAAATAAATGAAGACAGTATAGTTATAATACAATTTGGGTCAAGAGGGTTAGGAGGGCCATGTTCATGACAGCCTATAATCTATGTATAAAATTGTTAGTAGTAAATACTAGCAGATCAGCACATGCAACGCTGGTGGATGGGACTGTGGGAGAAGCCTCTGTGAATCGCCAGCCAGCTCTATTCTGATCTCCAATAATCTTGAGGCCCAGAAAATGAAACCGTTGAAGTGACTGGGAAAATGAATACACAAAATTAAAATTCTAATTAAAGTGTTCTGATTTGTAACATGAAGGTTAATTTGGGTCATCATATATGGCTGATTTATGATTCTTTGCCAGTCTGATCATTTTAAAGTCAGCAAATGCTACCAACGGATCAAAGCAGCAATTTAAACTGATACTTTGGAGAATACTGCAAAAGCTGGGAATGCAGGGAATTTTCTAGAGATTAAAAAACACAATTGTGGTTATTAGCTCCCAAAACAGTTAACAGCATATAACTAATTATCATACTACATTATTTAAAAAAAAAAGAACACATACTTTTGCACCCACTTTTCTGACTGCACAAGTTTCATATATGTACCCCACAATCTCAGCCCACTCTCTCCTTCTGCTGGTGTCAGATGGTGTCATTATCAATCACCAAACCAAAAACCAAACTCATTTTCCAACAGTCAGAACACTCAACGAATGGAATATAACTCACCAGATCATTAGAACCTTTAAATTGATTGACTGGAAGTATTTGAAGGCTGAATTACCACATAAAAGGTGTTTCTCTAATTTTTAGTATTTTCTGGGGCTAGAAAGAGGAAGACATTATTTGGCAGATAAGACTTTACATCTTGGAAAAAAAACGATTGCCAAGCAAGTTCTTTACCTTGAGTTTAGTTGCTGCTATAGAAGTCTTTTTTTTGGTGTACTAGTAAGTGGCACTACAAGGTGCCTTGGTACCACTTACTGTACATGCAAGGAACTTTGCAGCAAATGAAATAACTCAAAGCTGTTTTTAGGTCCTCCTCAGTGGGAGTATATGCAAAGAGAATTAATCTGGCTTCTACACATATGGTGCTCTACTGCATGATCTGAACAGCTCAATCATTCATAGACTACTCAGTCTTCAGACGATGCAAATATTAGCGGGGTTAAATAGGCTTTCACAGTGACATTTTTCTTTTTTTATTTCAAATTCTTTATTTAGATTTTTGAATATTTATAGTATGGTTTAAATCAAGGGGACCCCCTAATTAGGGATCTCATCTCCTAACCAGAGAATGTTACATACGTGTACTGTAGAGCAATGTTTCTCAACTCCAGTCCTCAAGTACCCTCAACGGGTACTTTTTAGGCTTTCAGGCTTTCCATTACTTTGCACAGGTGATTTCATCAGTTTCACTGCCTTAGTAATTACCACAGCCGTTTCATCTGAGGGAAATCCTGAAAATATGACCTGTTGGTGGTACTTGAGGACTGGAGTTGAGAAACATTGCTGAAGAGCATCTCTGCTCCAACTAGATCCATTGTTTGGTTTAATAATTTTTGCACCAGACTAAAAAATTGCCTTATGGTACAGGATGGGGTTCTGGAAACCCTTTGCCTCCTACAGCTTTGGGTTTGGGAAGCAAGTATAGTGAAATGTATGGGATTAATTGGTCCAGAGAAAATTTGTAAATTTAGCATGGACTAATTAGAGCAACAACTGAAACAACGCAATTGGCAGAGCTTGGAGCAGGTGCAGCAACCTAGGGAGGGTTTATTTTTAAGATGCTGTTTCATCCAAACCACGAGAACCGCATGGAGTCCCAACATTGTAAGTCTTGTCTAATAATGGCTAAAAATGGTGGAAAGTTAGCTGCAAAAGGTAGAATCTAGGGTGGGAGACTCCTAAGTATCTAATAATGTGTTGAACCCATTTAAATGAGAAGTTAGCGACGATTGCCCATGGTCGGGTATGAGGAATGTTTATGTTTAATGCCTTAGATTTTCATTGTTCTCTGGAAAAAAAGGTTTTGTTAAGGTCTGGGGGCTCTTATGTTTGCCTGTAAGATCTGTATTATTGAGAATATTTCATATAGCTTCTTTTTGAAGGCTGTGACAATACAGCTCTACCAGCTTAGGAAATTAGTGCTGTACTTTATGAGTAGCAAAGGCCTCTATTATAAATCTCGTGACTGACACTTGGCAGACTACGTATACTGCCAAAAGGTGAAAAACAAACAGATTGACTCTATAGGAACAACAGAACAGTGTGTGCTGCCTGGTTTTGTGAGGACAAGTTTTGCATTTCTGCAACCATCCAATTCGAAATCAAAAAACATAAAAACTACCGTTGCTACTGATCCCAAGACTAAATTGTGCCTGGCAGGCCAATCTGAAATGATATATCTAGTTTTAAAGGTGTCTACAGACATTTCAGAACATTCACCTAATCGGGCTGTGTAAATTTGTACCAGGTAACCTTCATATACTTGTAAACTTTAACCACTTGCCAACCATAATACGTATATATACGTTGTGGTTTGCAAGTGGTTTGCTGGGATTACGGCTGAAGATATCAACCATAACCCCGGTACCATTTTTTGCAGCCGGCGGCTGGCTTTCTTATGAAAGCATTCTCGCCCGAGAAATGACCGGAGCAATGTTATGACTGGTCTAGGCTAAAAGTACATTTTTTTTTTTTTTTTTAAGCAAAAATCTTTTGCTTTTAAAAGTTAAGGAAAAGATTTGGGCCCAGATCTCTCTATAAAGAGGACCTGTCATCCTTATTTATATTACAAAGGATGCTTATATAATGATGTAATAGGAATAAAAGTGATAAAAAATTCAAAATAAAAAAGTAAAATAAATTTAAAGCTCCCCATCTCTCCATGCTCTCGCGCAGAAGTGAACACATGCGTAAGTCATCCATGCATATGTAAACGGTGTGCGCAATACACATGTGAGGTATCGCCATGAACCTTACAGCGAGAGCAATAATTCTAGCTCTAGACCTCCTCTGTCATTCTAAACAGTTAACCTGTAAAGGCATTTAAAACATCACCCATGGAGATTTTTAGGTACCGTAGTTTGTCACCATTCAACTAGCGCGCGTAATTTTAAAGTCTGACGTTAGGTATCTATTTACTCGGTGTAACATTATCGTTCACATTTTACAAAAAAATTGTGGTAAATATTGTGTTTTTTGTTTGTTTAATTCATGAAAGTGTATTTTTTCCAAAAAAATTACATTTGCAAAACTGCTGCAAAAATACAGCGTGACATAAAAAATTGCAATGATTGCCCTTTTATTCCCTAGGGTCTCTGCTGAAAAAAAAGTATTATGTTTGGGGGTCCTAAGTAATTTTCTAGCAAACTACTGATTTAAACTTGTAAACAAAAAGTGCCAGGAAAAGCCTGGTTAAAATTAAACAGTGGAAAGTGTGCTGCAAAAGGGCTAGCAAAGGAAAACAGTCTAGTCACCGATATTGCCTGTGGTTGTCCTGCAGCTGATCTTTTTCACATTACTGACTTAATATGCTTTGTCTGTATTGTCTCTTTGTGGGGGGGGGGGGGGGGGGCGGGTAAAATGAGAACAACTTAACAAGTGCCCTGGTGGAATTGTGCACAAATACCCAGATATATACTTATTAATAAAGATATCACCAGATAAATGTTTCAGTAAAGTTCAGTTGCAGGGGCCCCTGAGGATGATCGCAATATGGCATCCATATTTATGTTGGAGACCTGAGGACAAGATCAGTGGAGATGGGGAGATCCTCCAACCCTTGTCCCACCATTTGGAACACAGATTTTCACCAGCAGAAATCATAGCGTTATACTGCAATTCAGAGTCAGACTATATATTCTTTGTCATAGTTCCTAGTAGTTTCTAATCTGTCATGCAAACGGGATTCTAACTAGTAGCCATTGGATGCCTAAGCTGGCTCTAGCCAATGCTGGTTATCGAGCCTTGAGCTAAACCTAGCTATTCCAGGCCAGATGCAACAGGGTTAACTAAAAAATGAAGAGCTACAAATAAACTGAGTTGCAATAAACAAGTCCACCTACTAAAAAAACTGGATGGATGCCAATATACAGTAGCAAAGACCTAGCTATTTAGCACTTTGTATGTGAGATAATAACAACATGACAGAGATACATCTGTCACAAGGATTTATATAGACACAGAAGAAGCTATGGGCAGCTGATATTAAACTATTTGAACATAGGAATACTTGCCTAACAGTCTCTGCTTCTGGCCTGGGTAAAATACAGCAGCTCATGCGTGTATAAGGTCATGTAGCCAAGTTCTGTGTCTGCTTCCTGGAAATTCCCATTTATATGGCATCACATTCCTCCAATTTGTGTTTTTGACCCAGCTACCAGGGATAGAAAGTACCTATCTGCTACCAAATAACTCTGTGGTAGTTTTTAAGCTAAATTTGTTTACAAATACAGACAGTAGAGGGCAGCAGAACCCTACATAGGACTTTGCCTCCTTATGTCAGAACTGCCCTCCTGATGACTAGTGGGGGAATATTCAAGAAGTAGACAGAGGCGAAAGAAGTGTAGATCCACAAAATGAATGAAGCTGAAATCTTTCAGGTACAGTTTTCTTGGCAGCAAGGAGTACAGTAAGCAGAACAGTAGTGGCATCACCAGATCTCATGAGACTAGCAGTAACAGGCCAGTGCTGAAGATTCACCCTGCAAATATACAGCTATGCAGTTATAGACTGAAGAGTGCCTAGGCACAGGAAGTGCACTGCTATTTTTCAGGAGAAATTAGGGTCAAAAGGTACATTTTCAAGGAACTGCTTGGGCACAATTACCATTTCTAGATGTTCCCTATAAGATAGTAAATTTTACTTTTTGAGGTCAACGTTAATCATTGCCCAATGACCAAACCTGGACTGGGCGTCATCAGAAGCTTATGGAGTCTGTGATTGGCTGTCTTATATACCTATATATATTATATAAGACAGCCAATCACAGACTCCATAAGCTTCTGATGACGCCCAGTGGGAGAGGCGAAACATGTCAAGCTGAGGATTATCTGTGAAGTCTGTTTGGATGTCAAGGCGGCAATTTTTGCACATTTTAAAGACTTTGATGTAAGTGTAATGATTTTAAACCTTTTAAATAAACCTTGCAGTATTACACTATATCCTCTCTTTCTTCACTTGTCCAAACTTTACCTCTTCAATCACCTATGATTGAGTAAAGTATGCTGGACCCATAACAAGCGGTAGAGGGGAGAAGATTCCATTCTCTGAGGCACAACCAACTTATATATCCACTGGACAGAAGACACCATCTTTATACACACAGGCATATTTTTCATCTCTATCTGGTGAGTGGGGACCCAGGAGGGGAACACAGGAAGTCACCAAGATTGCACCAATGTGTCACCAATCCCGTACTTCACAATAGATGAACTTTATTGATTGCACCTTATTTTGAATTACATTGTATGAACTTATTTGGCACGATAACACTTTGATGTAGGTAGATGTAATATATGTTTTAGAGAGGCAGCGCTGAGTATTAATTTCTTTTGGTCATTTTTTGGGGTACTTACCTCACACTATAGCTGCAGCCTCATTGTATATATACATTGTATATGTGTGTGTGTGTGTGTGTGTGCAAACATATACACACACATACATTTTGGATTTACTAAAAAAATAATTTATTTTTAATTTTCATTTTGCTTTATTTCCACACATATTTTTATTTGTAGCTTTATTTGTAATTTTTCACTTAGTAATACTTATTCCACAGTGCGGGTTTATTCTTACTATTTTCACTTTAACCAATGCCTCATGACGAAGACTGGAGGACAAATCAACATAAATTGGCAGGGTTATTCAGATAGCAAATCTCCACTTTTGTCCACTTTAAACAGATAAGTACACTGCTTCTGTCCCCCACAGCCTCTGCATTGAGAAGTGAGGGATCAAACACCGGTTCTTTGCTCTGCCCCTCCAGCGCTCACTGGAATACTAGGCTGTGGAGGGAGCGGGAGAGGCTGGCTCAGTCTTCCAGAGCAGTGTTTCTCAACTCCGGTCCTCAAGTCGCACCAACAGGTCATGTTTTCAGGATTTCCTTTATTTTGCACAGGTGATTTGATCAGTTTCACTGCCTTAGTAATTACCACAGCTGTTTCATCTGAGGGAAATCCTGAAAACACGACCTGTTGGTGCGCCTGGAGGACTGAAGTTGAGAAACACTGTTCCAGAGGCTTGAAAAGAGGTTGAGCCAGCTACCGGTCTACCTGGGTGGATCCTGACTGTAAAGCTGGGCTTGATCCAGCACCTGGATCGGCTGAGCGATGTCAGCCGACACCAGACTTTATCCCACTGTTGGTTGAATACAGATCACAGGAGCGCAGAAAGAAAGGCACTGTAATCCTTAGGAGAAGGAAAATTCTTGGCCCTACTTCTCCTTTAATTAATGCATGATGCAGCCTCACGGAAGTATTTTTTTTCCAGGGGGCCACATAAATGTGTATTTCCCTTTGTGCTGGGAGAGCGCTGCACAGCGAGCTCCCAGCACAAAGACCAGGCTCTCACGTACTAAGTATCGCAACCCAGGACTTTCAGGTCCAGGTCACCTAATCGCTGTGATAGCCTCTGATTGGCTATCACAGCAAACAGTCACTGTGAGCCAGCCCCTGTGTTTACTTCCTCTTCTCAATGAAGAGAAAGAAACGTAGTATCTTCCTTTTCTTGCAGGCGAGGAAAATGTAAACAAACCAAAGTGTGTTAAATAAATAAAGAAATCAAATAAAAATAAAGAATAAAAAACAAAAGAAAAACATTAAAAAAAAACAAGATCAAGCTTTGCCAGGGTTAGTGTTAGGGTCAAGGTCGGAGTCAAAGTTCACGATCAGTATATTTTGGGTAGAATTACATTTTTTTAAAAATAAGTATCAGTGTCGGTTAGTGTCAGTGTGTTTTAGGCAGCATAAAAAAAATAAAAAAAAAAAAAGCAAAATGCGCACCATTGTTTCTGGGCTGTACTATGGGTACAAACAACTAACATACACATATGTGGTATTGCTGCAATCGTCAGGAGCAGGGGAAATTTTGGGTTGTTCTTTGGTGGTAAATTATGATAATGGCAAGAAGTATACAGCTAAATTAGTTTTTTTTTACTATTGTGGGCCAGATTTTCTTTGATAATAGAAAAAAAAAAATCGGAGATATCAATTACCATTTACCACCAAATGAAAAGCCAACTTGTCCTGAAAAAAACAAGATATAATCCACCTGGAAACAGAAAGTAGTTGTGACAATATGTAGAGTTTTACTAACACATGACAAAGTTGCAAAATTGTGCTTAGACATTTACATTTTTTTCCCTTAGGTATGAAGGGGTTAACATTCAACATGATTCAGCTGATGTGGACTTTCATGTTTGTAAGCTGTTCATTCATGTCGATTGTTCAGTGGCTGCATAATGCATTACCATCTAATGCCTGTTGGTACCTGTACTTGTTCTTTGAAGTTATTATTAATCCAATACCACGATGAAGTAACTTTAATTTCACATGGTTATTGAACTTAGAGGTAAATTTATACTCCAGTGATTTGCAGCGAAAAATAATCTTCTTACATCATCCACTCCTCCCAATCTGCATGATAGCAGGTTAATAAACCTTACTTGGAATTCATTAGTATGATGAAGATCACTTCTAAAGCTGGCTTAGTTTCTGTGTATCACGGTACGTTTTTAATCATCCATCATTTATTTGCCCAATTTATACTCTATGCTTGTCGGTAATCTATTTAAATCTTCCCCAGTTTTCATCTGAATCCAACAAGTTCAGACAAGCGTTGGTAATTTTCATTTCATTATCTCCTCGGCAGCTGTTACAGTGTTGGAGCACAGGATTTCTGAGTCACTGAGCAGAACATGCACTCAATACACAGACCAGGTACCTATCCCCATTAAGTGTCTTGGCTATTTCTTGTAAATGTTATACTGATTAAGATCCATTTGCTAGCATGCAAAATATGTACAATAAACATAAGCAGCCAATCTGAAAAGATGTCGCCCACTAATCTTTACTGAATGGGAGAGGAAAAAAAAACCTGGTCAGGGGCCGGAGTAAACACTAAAGCTGGAATTCACGCTTTAACAGCTAAACACACAAGGAGAGGTATTTCACCTACAAACTGATTCGAATTTGCAGTCCTGAAATGTACACAGGCTAGCCACAGTACTGTCTAGTAGGGTCTTATCTCCCCTCAGCCTGTGATTGGACAGTAAAAGGAGAAGCAGTGGACCGATGAGCTCATCTCTCTGTCACTTTGCTTTCTTGTCCTATCAGCATATGCTTTGTTAAAGGCCAAGTTCACCTTTGTTCACTTTTTTTTTCTTCTAAGTTCCAGCTCCCCTATGTACCAATACAGCATTAACGTCTTTGCAGAAATAAAACAGCTTTCCATTTATTCTACACACACTTACCTTACTCTTCCATTGGCTGTTTAAAAACACTGCTGCATTACTTCTGCCTCACTTCCTGAGCAGACTTTAGGTCATGGCACAGGAAGGAGTTGACCAGCTGACCTAATTAGGACACAGAAAAAGAGAGAAGGGACCAGAATGTCCCCAGGATTGCCAACAAAGGGTAAGGTGCAATGTAGTAAGATCAAAACCATACAAAAAACTTTTTTGAAAAATTGCATAAAAACAAAAGGTGGATCCCACGTATGTGGAACTGATCCACACAGGTGGGATCCGTTCCTCCACAATATCAGATGACTTGGGAGGGAGCCTGTCATATTGACGAATCGTACAGATCCAACCATTGTTACACTCTACATGAGTTGATTC
This sequence comes from Lithobates septentrionalis, assembly GCA_037952835.1. Taxonomy (NCBI): domain Eukaryota; kingdom Metazoa; phylum Chordata; class Amphibia; order Anura; family Ranidae; genus Lithobates; species Lithobates septentrionalis. Next base: position 582,784 of record JBBDGP010000237.1, on the reverse strand, counting down.
ATATTAGGGGTGGTTTTTAGTACTATTTTTGTCTAATTAGGACACACCCTGTGTCCTGTCAGAAAGCCACTACCCATCAGGAAATGCAACGGAAGTGACGTTCTGTCTCAGCCATCTTGGTACACCTGCAGTAAGCCTACAGTCAGAAGGCGGCAAGCGGACATCTTTTTACACCCACCGAAGTCTTGCATTCCACACATATTTTTACCAGTTAACTCTGCTTATATAGTGAAATACAGTACATGGAAGTCTGTGACACTGTTTTGATGCTGAACTTTAAAATCATCAGCAAACCTGCTGATCTCACAGGTTTGCTAATCTGACAGAACACCGCTGATTTTAAGATTCAACATCAAAACAGTCTGACGGATTTCAAAATACTGTATTTCACTATATAAGCTGAGCTTACTGGTAAAAATAAGTGTGAAATGCAAAATTCCGGTGTAAAAAGATGTCCGCTTGCCGCCTTCTGACTGTAGACTTAGTGCAGACGAGTGCGGGTGTACCAAAATAGCCACGACGGAACGTCATTTTGGTTGTACTTTCTGATGGGTAGAGGCTTTCTGATAGAACACCCTGCAACATCTACCCTCAGCTGGTCAACTCCATCCTGTGTCATGATCTAAAGTCTGTACAGGAAGTGAGGCAGAAGTAATGGAGCAGTGTTTAGGACCAGGCCTTTTTCTGACATTTGTTGTTTACAAGTTTACATTAGTATTTTTTGCTGGAAAATTACTTAGAACCCCCAAACATTTATATTTTTTTTAGCAGAGACCCTGGAGAATAAAATGGCGGTCGTGGTCATTGCAATATTTTATGTCACACTGTATTTTCGCAGCAGTGTTTCAAACGCAATTTTTTTGAAAAAAATGAATTTTCATGAATTTACAAAAAAACAGTAAAGTTAGCCCAATTTTTTTGTAGAATGTGAAAGATAATGTTACACTGAGTAAATAGATACTTAACATGTCATGCTTCAAAATTGTGCGCGCTCTTGGAATGGCGAAAAACGACGGTACCTAAAAATCTCCATAGGCGACCCTTTAACCACTTTAACCACCTTGTTTTGGATTTTAGGTGTTTACAAGTTTAAAACAGGTTTTTTTGCTAGAAAATTACTTAGAACCCCCAAACATTATATATTGTTTTTTTTTCTAACACCCTAGAGAATAAAATAGCGGTCATTGCAATACTTTTTTTTGCACCGTATTTGCGCAGCGGTCTTCTAAGCGCACTTTTTTTGGAAAAAATTCACTTTTTTGAAAAAAAAAATAAGACAACAGTAAAGTTAGCCCAATTTTTTTTTATATTGTGAAATATAATGTTACGTCAAGTAAATTGATACCCATCATGTCACGCTTCAAAATTGCGCCCGCTCGTGGAATGGCGTCAAACTTTTACCCTTAAAAATCTCCATAGGCGACGTTTAAAAAATTCTACAGATTGCATGTTTTGCATAACAGAGAAGGTCTAGGGCTAGAATTATTGCTCTCACTCTACCGGTCGCGGCAATACCTCCCATGTGTGGTTTGACCACCGTTTTCATATGCGGGCGCTACTCACGTATGCGTTCGCTTCTGCGCGCGAGCTCGTCGGGACAGGGCGCTTTAAAAATTTTTTATTTTTTTTTATTATTTATTTTACTTTATTTTATTTATTTTTTCACTGTTTTTAAAAAAAAAAAAAAATTGGATCACTTTTATTCCTATTACAAGGAATGTAAACCCTTGTAATAGAAAAAAGCATGACAGGTCCTCTTAAATATGAGATCTGTTGTCAAAAAGTCCTCAGATCTCATATTTAGACTAAAATGCAAAAAAAAAAAAAAGTCGTTTAAAAAAATGACACAAAAAAATTGTGCCTTTAAGAGAAGTGGGCGGAGCATACGTAATGGTATGGAGACGGGTGGGGGCCATCTTAGCCTCACTCGTCTCCATACCTAAGCAGGGAAAGGACCCGATCGCCTCCGCCGCTACCGACGGCTCCGGTAAGCGGCGGAGAGTGCGGGAGAGCGGCGGGAGGGGGGGTGGCACCTCTCCCGCCGCCGATAACGGTGATCTCGCGGTGAACCCGCCGCAGAGACCACCATTATCATGTACGGAACCGCCGGCCCTAAAGATGGATACCTCGGTTGTGGCAGCAGCTGCTGCCGTTACCGAGATATCCATCTTTAAAAAAAGGACGTATATTTACAATGGGCGGTCCGGAAGTGGTTAAAAATTTCTACAGGTTACCTGTTTAGAGTTACAGAGGAGGTCTAGTGCTAGAATTATTGCTCTCACTCTATCACAGCGATACCTCACATGTGTGGTATGAACACCGTTTACATATGTGGGCACAACTTACGTTTATGTGCGCAAACTCGGAGGGACAGGGCTTTACATTTCTTTTTCTTTTTTAACTTTTTATTTTTTATTTTTACACTGTCCGTTTAAATAACATTTTTATCACTTTTATTCCTATTACAAGGAATTTAAACATCCCTTGTGAAAGAAATAAGCATGACAGGTCCTCCTTACTGCGAGATCTGGGGTAAAAAAGACCTCAGATCTCACATTTACACTTAAAAGCAAAAAAAAAAAAGTTAGGCGGAAGTGACATCAGACAACGCTCCGGTCCTCCAGAGGCATAGAGTCGAGTGGGGGCCATCTTGCCCTCACTCGACTTCCTGCCCATCGCTCCAAAGGATCAGATCATTTTCGTCGCTACTGACGGCTCAGTGGGAAAAACGACCGGGAAGCGGGATGGAAGGGGGCACCTCTCCCGTTGCCCATAACTGTAATCCTGTGGCGAATCTGCTGCCAGGACCACTTTTACGTGAAAGAGGATCGCCCACTGTTTAAAAAGATACTAAGGTTATGGCAGCTAGCTGCTGCCATAACCAGTCTATAACGTTAAACTAATGACGTATATCTACAGTGGGTGGTCCAGAAGTGGTTAACCACTTCAATGCCGGGCACTCATAGGCGACACTGATGAGGCACTTATATGCAGAACTGACTGCCACTGATAGGTGACAATGATGGGCACTGATAGGTGCCATCCCTATTGGGCACCGATTGGCATACCTGGTGGTCCTGGGTGGGCATCCCTGGTGGTCCTGGGTGGGCATCCTCGGGGGGGGGGGGGGGCGCACTGATAATCAATTAGCACAAACCCCCGTCAGGAGAGCCGCCGATCAGCTCTCCTATACTCGTGTCTGTCAGTCCGTCTGTCTGCCTGTCAGAGGCTCTTACCAAGATCGGTGATGCGGTGTGTCAGACTGACACACCACACCACCGATCGCCCTCTGTGCGCCCCTGTGGGCGCGCGCTGGCTTGTTATCCTGCTGGACGTCATATGACGCCCAGTCAGGATAACTGAACCACTAAATAGAAAGCTGTTTTATTTCTGCAAAAGAAGTACATTAATGCTATATTGTTTACATATAAACAAGAATTGCCGCGCTAAATACAAGAATAATAATATATCATGTGAAATGAAATAAAGTGACAGTAGTCAGTCCATAAGATTTCCATGTAGGTCCATACAGAAATAAAGTGATATATTGTTGCAACACGTGTCCAAATGATAGTAAATGACCCTACACCCAAGTGCTCCTTCCATCATATAGATACAAGATGTGCCCTTACCAGATAGCTAGACTCCATTATAGGAGTCCAATCACGCATGGAATCACACATCATAAAGGATAGGAAGGGTAGCGTCACGGCCGTTGGTGCTGGTTAATCACTCTTTCTCATTGAGGTTTATGTAAAAAAGGCAAAAAGTTGCCACATAGCATAAACCCAGGGTGGTTTTATTGAAAAAATGCCATTAAAAGTGACCACAGGTCCAATACAATGTAACAAGTGGATAAAAAGGTTCTCACATAAAAATCTGCAGATCAGGGTAGCATGGTATCGCTGGACATGAACTCCGCCCTACTAGTTTCATCATACATGATGTCATCAATGTTATATTGGTACATAGGGGAGCTGGAATTAAAAAAAAAGGTAAACAAAGGTGAGTTTAGCCTTTAAGCCCAGTATACACCATGAGATTATTGGACAAATGATCATTCGTTTTTTTTTGCATGCTAGTCTCCATATCAAAAAAAGAATAGTATGAAAATTCTTGTATGACAGAATAAAAATTCAGAAGTGATGTAATGTATTTGTATAGAAAGGCCCGGAGTAAGGAAAAAGGAAAAAGAAACCTAGACGGAGGGCCAGCATGACAGGGTTAAAAGGGGTTTTGGATCAGTAGGAGTTGTTAGGCAGGTTTTAAAGTAAATAAGGGAACACCGGATTGGTAGAGTGCAGGAAACCGGAGGGGCTGCAGGGGTAGACCAGTAGGAGGATTCTGGTGAGATCCTTACTGCATCAGGACAACTTCCCAACTCCCACCCCCTTTTTTGTGGTTAAGTTCTTGGGCAATTTTTGGGCTACTGTCCTCGGTGGCCTGTCTTGGCAGCTGGCAGGGTACAAGGTCCTTGTACGTGCTTTGTTAGATAAATGTACATTGGTAGGGACCCGTCTTGGGTACGTCACCCTGTAGTTTGTTTGGGTTGTATCTGCTAGTAATGGTGTTATCTCCGAGACCTTGGGCTCCAAATTTTCACACTGTACTGACTGTTGTTTGTATGTTTGTATATGTAATTTATACAATTTGGTTTAAAAAAAAAAGGCTGCTTTGGCCATTAAACTCCAGTTTTGGTGTCTTGTGCATTACTTGGGTAAGGTAAAGGGGGAGTGTTGGTCAAGCAGCCACAGTGACAAAATCATCTTTTATACCCTAGTCATGTACTTTCAGACAAAAACTGTGCTGATTAAACAAAAACTGTAAAATCTAGTATTAATATGTATGAGAAAATTTTTTGTGTGTGTCCTCCCTTCGGAAAAGTTTGGATGAAAGCTGTGTACTAACGATCTGATTATCGAAACAAACGCATCAAAAGTGGTATTTTTTTGTACGATATTCTGATCCTGTGTATGGGGCTTTAAAGTGATTGTAAAGCTTTGTGTTTTTTTTTGTTTTTTTTTAAATAACAAACATGTAATACTTACCTCCACTGTGCAGTTCATTTTGCACAGAGTGGCCCCAAACCTCGTCTTCTGGTAGCTCCTCCCCGCATCGTTTAACCCCCTAAGAGAAGTGCTGTCCCGGAGGGTTACCTTGCGGGCCTCCAGCATTTGCATCCATAGAGGCAGAATGCCGGACTCGGCCCCGCCCCGCGTTGCGTCATTGGATTTGATTGACAGCAGCGGGAGCCAATGACTGCACTGCTATCAATCTATCCAATCAAGAGCCGAGGACCCCGGGCAGAGGAAGAGCACGTCTCCACCGTGGGAATTACAGGGCTCAGGAGAGTAAAACGGTGAAAAAACACAAGGGTTTACAACCCCTTTAAAGCGGTAGTAAACACCGTTGGGACACTTATAATAATTCTTACCTGTAGGTACAAGGAATATCTCCTAAATGTGCACCATTTAGGAGATATTTTCAGTTTCTTCAGCCGGTGACACCACCGGCGCATGCGCTCCAAAGGGACGGCATACTCATGGGAGCTCTGTGCAGAGGCGTGCGTGGGAGTGACGTCATCACAGCTCCGCCATTCAAAGCTGAACTCTTCATAATGGAATCATTAAATATCCTTTTTTTCCCACAAATAGAGCTTTCTTTTGGTGGTATTTGATCACCTCTGCGTTTTTTATTTCTTGCGCTATAAACAAAAGACCGATAATTTTGAAAAAAAAAAACACAATATTTTTTATTTTCTGCTATAAAACATACCCAATAAAAAAAAAATTCTTATCAATTCAGGCCAATATGTATTCTTCTATATATTTTTGGTAAAATAAAACCCCAATAAGCGTATAATTGATTGTTATAGTATCTACAAAATAGACGATAGATTCATGGCATTTTTATTATTATTTTTTTTTCACTACTAATGGCGGCGATCTGCGATTTTTAGCAGGACTGATCGGACACCTAACTGACATTTTTGACACTTTTTTAGGGAACCAGTGACATAACAGTGATCAGTGCTAAAAATATGCACTGACATTGTACTAATGACACTGACAAGGAAGGGGTTAACATCAGGGGCGATCAAGGGGCTAAATGTGTTCCCTGGGTGTGTTCACTAACTGTATGGGGGATGGGCTGCCTGGGACAACACATAGATCTGTCTTCCTGCATAGCAGAAAGACAAGATCTCTGTCATCCCCTGACAGAACCAGATCTGCTTTGTGTACTTTGGCAGATCCCCGTTCTGTCTCTGCGGGGAACGATCGCAGGCATCCAGCGGACATAGAGTCTGCCATACCCGCTGATTGGCTCCCCCACAGAAAGCCGCGTACGAACCCAACAAACACCTACGGTGATTCGCGCAGCCGAACCAACCTGCCACAGTATAACTGCAGCGGCTGGTCAGCAAGCGGTTAAACTGGACTGTCACTCTTTTGTCAAATAGACATGGGCAGAACAAAGAAATTTGTTTAGTTTTGCTTTGATTTGTTATTTACATAAATTTTTTAATTTGTGTTTGGAATTGGTTTTGTTTCTTCAAATTCAAATTTTTCGATTTCCATTCGAATTCTATTCTAAATCAAATTTATTCTATTTGAAATTCGAATTGTGGAAGATGGTTATATTCTTTCTATTCCATTCTATTCTATTGTTTTTTTATATTCTATTATTTTATTTTCAATTCTGTTTGTTTCTTTTCTATAATATTATATTCTTTTCTATTCTATTCGAAATTCGAATTTCGGAAAATGGTTATATTGTTATATGTTTTCTATTTTATTCCATTCTTTTCTATTATTTATTCTAGTCTATTTTTTCTATTCTATTCTTTTCTATTCAAAAGCGGTTATATTGTTATGTTCTCTTTTTATTCTATTTGATTATTTTATTTTCTATTCTATTTTTTTCTATTCTTTTCAAATTTGAATTTTGATTAGTTATTTCGGATTCGTTAAAATTTGTTATTATTGTCATTCGGATGCATTCGGATATTTGGATACATCCAAATGACGAGAAATTCATCCGAATTTCAATTCGGAACGAAACATACCACACATGTCTAAACGTGTCAGCTTAAGGCCCCTTTCACACAGGGTGAAACCTGTCCAAGTGGAGCCACCTGCTCAGCAGGGGATCTCTCCGCTGATCCCTGCTGAGCAGGTGGATGACAAGTCTGTGTCGACTCCGCTATGCAGATCGGATACGAAGACAGCCCGCTGTTCTCTATGGGGCGGTCGGATGGAAATGGATGGTTTCCACCCTGTTGTCATCTGATCCGCCTGATGGATGGCGAAGTATCCCCATACGTCTGCTTTTAGCGGACCGGATCCGCTGATATCCACTGCCCCATAAAGAACAATGGGTGGTCTGGTCCCGTTTTTCAGGCGGACCCGATCAGACCACCCATTGTTCTCTATGGGGTGCAGGATGTCAGTTGACATGTCCGCTGTCACCCGCAGGTATCCGATCCAATCGGTCCGGTAGTGTGAAAGGGGCCTAAGACGTGAGATTTAAATGACTGATTTTGTTCCATTCTTGAATATTTGGGGTAAAACGAAGGTGGCACATTATGACCTCTCTATGGTCACCAGCACTTGCTCAGATCCACAAGCCATATACAGTGGAACCTTGGATTACAAGCATAATTCGTTCCAGGAGAATGCTTGTAATCCAAAGCGCTCGCATATCAAAGCTTCCCCTTAGAAGTTAATGGAAACGAAGATAATTCGTTCCGCATGGACTTCTATTGCATGCAATACCGCATGTGGCCAGAGGTGGGTCTGCGCCGGAGAGCCTCGGAAATACTCAGGGACAGCTCGGCTGAACTCGGAAACCCTCGCAAAGGCTCTGAAATACTCAGGAACAGAGTATTTCTGCGTATTTCCGAGTGATTCCGAGTATTTCCAAACGGCTACGAACCATTCCGAGTGTCACCGGTGCCCCCGCACCTCTGGCCAAAGGTGGTATTGCACACCCCATTGGCTTGAATCCTGTTCGTTTTGCGAGACAACACTCGCAAACCGAGTCAGGATTTTTTTTAAAAAGTTGCTCGTCTTTCAAAACGCTTATTAACCGCGTTACTCGTAAACCAAGGCTCCACTGTAAATGGGAGCTGTGTAAGCCGCTGGTTTTGGGGCCATTAATGTCTAATACAATACCCTACTTAAAGTGGTGTTCCAGCCGCAAAAATTTTTTTTTTTAAAAGTCAGCAGCTACAAACACTGTAGCTGCTGACTTTTAATAAGGACACTTACCTGTCCAGGGAGCCCACGATGTTGGCCCGAGGCCAATCCATCCATAGGATCGGGTGCAGGCGCCGCCATTCCAACTAAAGGAAACCGGCAGTGGAGCCTTGTGGCTTCACTGCCGGTTTCTGACTGCGCATGCGCAAGTCGCGCGGCGCTTTGTGAATGGCCAGCTTATCTTCTGGGGCACACACAGGTCCCAGAAGACAACGGGGGGGGGGGGGGGGCTTGCCGCAGAAGAGGATGTGACGTCCTCGGCCTGGCTGGATCGGAAGTAAACTCAGTACTTCCAAAAAACGTACTATCGAAGGAGAAAAAAAAAGTTTTAAATATCCAAAAACGAGGGGTGGAGAAGTGGTCTTTCATTTAGGACCACCTCTCAAAAGTGGGTGGCTTTAAAGAAGAAATGACACTTCAAGCTTCTACCTCAATCAGGATTAAAGCCTCTCTGTTATTACATACCTGCTGATTTATCAATGTGCATTTAGCTAGTACATCTGGTTGACAAAGCCTCTTGTCACCTGAAAGTTAAACAGAGCACCAATCTAATCCAGAGCATGTGCAATGAATAAAGAGCGGCTCTCTGCCAGCTCTGCCTCCTTTAGGAAGCAGCCAACGTACATTTATAACAACAGACAGCTCTGTGCTTAGGAAACTGTGCGCTAATGAAAAAACAGCAGGATGATTCAAGAGCTTCTGTACAGCCGAGGTACCAGGGACATGGGGAAGAAATAAATAAGAGGAGGGAAAGTGGGACAGACACACATCAATTTATTAGAAAATAGTGAGGGGCATGTTAACCTGCAATAACACAATCCGCTGAGCTGTCGTTAAGAAAAGGTAACAAATATATAACACGTGATTTCAATTGTTTAGCAACCTGACACTGCTAAAATATGAATACCAGAGTCCCCTGCCAGCTGTTTACTTCTAAATCATGTATCGAACCAGTGTTGCCAACCGTCAGTATTTTTACTGGCAGCCAGTAAAAACCAGGCACTTTTCTCCTGCCAGTAAATGCCAGTAACAGGAAAAGGTTGTCAGTAAAAAAATATGGCTGAGCCGGCCCAGACCCAGAGTGCCTGCTACAGTGTTGGAGGCGGTGCCTGAGCGGGTTGTGTGACCTCATAGTGCAAGGGAACCTGAACAGAGCGGGCAGAGCCTCGTGTGCGGGACTGTGGGATTGGAGCTAGGCAAGCCGGGAGTGGGACTGTCAGTGCTATTTGGACTTCAGTGGACTGAAGGGACCACCTGGCGTGGGGAGAGACTGTCACTGTGACTCAGTAAGGGATGTGTCGGTAAGGTGTCATCATCATCTGTGCTGCTGCACAACGCTGTCAGTGTCATTGTGAGTCAATGTCATGTGTGCGCCTGCCCATTCTGATTTCTTGCCCTCCTGAATCCTGTCCCTGAGATACTTACTTACTATATCGAAAATAATGTAAGAAATATGATTTTTGCCATTATATATCTATCTTACATCATATTGCTAATTGCATATTGTACTTGTTTGTAGCCTAAATACATTGGAACCTCGGATTACGAGCATAATCCGTTCCAGGAGTATGCTAGTAATCCAAAGTACTCGCATATCAAAGTGAGTTTCACCATTGAAGTCAATGGAAACGAAAATAATTTGTTCCACATTGACTTCAATGGCATGCAATACCGCATGCGGCCAGAGGTGGGGGGGGCGCCGGAGAGCCTCGGAAACTGAGGACACCTCGGCTGACCTCGGCAAACCTCGGAAAGACTCCGTTCCCGAGGTTTGCCGAGGTCAGCCGAGCTGTCCTCGGGCCTTTCCATGCATTTCTGAACGGCGCCTATCGGCGCCGCTCAGCTCCGGCGCCCCCCCCACCTCAGGCCAAAGGCGGTATTGCACATGCTTTGGCCTGAAACGTGCTCGTTTTGCGAGACAACACTCACAAACCGAGTTACGATTTTTAAAAATACAGTGCTCGTATTGCAAAACGCACGTTAGCCGCTTTACTCGCAATAATTTTGTAACTTCTGGAGATGCCAGTGGAAACATGGCTGTGCCAGTAAATTCTGGGTGTTGTGTCAGTAAATTTCAATCTGATAGGTTGGCAACACTGGATGGAACGGGTATTGATTATTGACTATAAAATATAATGGATCCCTATGAGAACCACTGGATTTCACTTCAGTCCACCAAGTAGTGAAAGCAGCAGTGGGACAGGTAGTGGTGCATTTTGGTTTTAGGCAAGACTACAATCTGGCGTACGCCCCTGCAACGGCAAAAAAGTGACATAAATTTTACTATATATAGGTGATGCTTTAAAAGCCTTTACAGGTTACCACTTAAGATTTACATAGAAGGTATGGTGGTAAGCCTCGTACACACGATCGGATTGTTGGCCAACAAAACCTTGGAATTTTGTCCAAAGGGCGTTGGCCCAAACTTGTCTTGCATACACACAGCCACACAATTGTTGGCCAACAATTACGAAAGTAGTGATGTACTGCATTGTTTTTCAGCTCTTTAGCGCCACCCTTTGGGCTCCTTCTGCTAATTTCATGTTAGTAGAAGTTTGGTGAGTGTTGATTCGCACTTTTCATTTCGCACTTTTCAGTGCGTTTCTGAACAGTCGTTCGTCGACCAGCCATGTTGCGGAGGATTTTGTATATTTTCTATATTTTTGGATGCATAGAATGCACTTTTTGGTTAAAGCTCTATTGGCAGCCAATAGTTTAATTTTATTTGCACAATATTTTTTTTTTAATGCACAATAAAAAAAATTGTGGAGAATAATACTTGGCTATGTGTTTTACTTGAAATGACAGTTTGGGAGTAGGCAGTTACATGTAAAATGTAAAATTGACAAGGGACACCAACATAGTTGTATCTTTGATCTTAAAAACTATGGGATAATCGTGTTGTGGTAACTTGCCCAAATAAAAAAAAAAAAACATAATAATATTATTCTTGATATCACTAGATAAAAAAAGCCTTTGAAAATGTGTTTGCAATAACTCCATCAGTATCACCAGCAAAGCAGCTTCATTATTATCCCAAGAAGAAGAGAATTGTGCGCTGCATTTGGAGATTTCATAATTTGCTGCGTCACGAATGTTATTTCTCCATTACGAACGCTAGTTTACAAGACCGACCGCTTCTGGATTGTCCTTGCTTCCGAGCATGCGTGTTTATACTTTGGGCTTTTGTCTGACGGACCTGTGTACACACGCTCGTAAAATCCGACAACACACATTTTTCCACGTAAAATTTATAAACCAGCCATCCAACATTTGCCCGCGGAAAGTTGACCAACAATTGTCCGATGGAGCGTACAAACGTTCGGATTTTCCACCAACAGCCTGTCATCGCACAATTCCCGTCAGAAAATCTGATCGTGTGTATGAGGCTGTAGAATGGATGCCTATGATCTGAAGTTTGCGGTGATACCAAACATGCGTGGGACGATTGCTGTTTGTGGGACCGACACGTGCGTTCGCCTTTGCATGTGAGGACGGGGGCACTTTTTTTTTATTATTATTAATTTTGTTTATTTTATTTTTTTACACTGTTGCTTTTCTTTTTTTTTAATACTTTTTACCGCTGTCACAGGGAATGTAAACATCCTTGTGACAGCAATAGCCATGTGATAGGTACTCTTTATGGAGGGATCTGGGGTCAAGACCCAAAAGTCCTTGAAAGCATTGAAAACACCAAGATCTGTGTTTTTGAATGCTTTCGATTTAAAAAAGTGTGTCCACTCAACTTCCAAAACAAAAGCACAAAATATATAAAATATAAGTGCAGCATAGTCACAAATTGAAATAAACATAAGACATAATCCTATAGCTAGAATAGCTAATGTAGTGCAAACAGTTACAAATTTCAGGATTCCACCATAGTGAAACAATCAAAGTGACATTCCTTAAAAAACATCCAATGTGTCCATTGCCCACCACCTCTGGATAAAGCTCACCTCCAAGATATGACCTCACCACAGTCACAAAAGCCTCAGTGAACTCCACCCAGGATAGTACTAAAACACTCCTCTAATGGCGTCCCTGAATCACACTACTCCACTTCTAACAGCTCCTCCCACCTATACGCATTACGCCCTCCTCATGGTCTTCTTCGGCAGGTGGGAGTAGCCGTTACCCGTGACGTCACTATTCACCTTAATATCAGTGTGCAGAGAGCACTATGGTTTCTCCATTTCTATTTTTTGGCATGTCATACGTTTGTTCAAGATCCATGAAGTAGAGTAGCGTGATTTACAATTACCTGACTACTCACATTAAAGAATTCCATACTGAATTCAGAGCACTTTTCACCAAACCCGCTCTCATTCCTGTAGCTATAGATATTGTGTACAAATGTATCTTCAAAGTTCACAAAAGAGGCACTGAAATCATAGTTACTCCTACTTTCTATGAAAAGCAGAAACTTGTCAGCCTGCAGCCTTCTCAAGTAAACAAACAGGCTCAGTTCACACCTATGTGTGTACTAGGTGTGACAGCGCACATGACTTTGTGTGTTCGGGTGCGACACATGACAATTACAAAAAAGAAGTACACCTTTTTTTTAAATTGCATCACACTACAATGCATAGCAATAAGTTACCATGTGCTGTGGTGCAATTTAGCACATGTGCGTTGACTGGTGTGTTTGGGATACCATTAACAATGAATGGTACCACAAAGCGCCTGCCAGGACATGGCACATTTTCATGTACTGTGGGAATAGATTTAATATCGCACATGCTCCCTCATCCCAATCTCACCTTTAGGCCTCATACACACTGGACAAAAAAAAAATGTTGCTTAAACAGGCATTTGGTGTTTTTTTCCTTTCAACCCGTAGAAGCCACTCCATGTTAGCCTATGTGTCTATGCATATTTGGGCTTTTACAGGCATATTTGTAGAAAACCATTCACAGGCTGAAAAAAATCACCACAATTGCATTTCGGACAGAAATAAAAACACTTGATGTGCCTAAAGGTGGCGCTTAGGGACATTTTTCTAGTGTTTTGGGGGAAAATGCAGATAAACGCAAACGAGTGTAAAACACACCTAAATACTTGTACAGCATGTTCAATTAAGTGTTTTTTTTATGCTACTTTTGTTCTGGCATTTTTTTGGATTTTTTAGATTTTTGGGAATGAGCACTATACAAGCAGCTATAGAGATCATAGGTAGCTTGTTTTAAATGAATTTTATTGTTTGTTATGTAAATCTGGAAGATTTTACCCCCTTCCTGACCAGAGCACTTTTTGCGATTCGGCACTGCATTGCTTTAACTGACAATGGCGCGGTCGTGCGACGCTGCACCCAAACAAAATTGACGTCCTTTTTTCCCCACAAATAGAGATTTCTTTTGGTTGTATCTGATCACCTCTGCGGTTTTTATTTTTTGCGCTATAAACAAAAAAAGAGCGACAATTTTGAGAAAAATGCAAAAACTTTTTAAACTTTTTGCTATAATAAATATCCCCCAAAAATATATAAAAAAAAACATTTTTTTCCTCAGCTTAGGCCAATATGTATTCTTCTACATATTTTTGGTAAAAAAAAAAAAAAAATCGCAATAAGCGTATATTGATTGGTTTGCGCAAACGTTATAGCGTCTACAAAATAGGGGATAGTTTTATGGCATTTTTATTATGAATTTTTTTTTTACTAGTAATGGTGGCGATCTGCGATTTTTATAGGGACTGCGACATTATGGCCAACACGTCGGACAATTTTGACACATTTTTGAGACCATTGGCATTTATACAGCGATCGGTGCTATGAAAATGCATTGATTACTGTAAAAATGTCACTGGCAGTGAAGGGGTTAACACTAGGGGGCGATCAAGGGGTTGCGATCCCTAGTGTGTGTTTTAACTGAAGGGGGAGGGGACTGTGTAGGGGAGATGACAGATCGCTGTTTATACTCTATATGAACAGACGATCTGTCTGTTCTCTCCTCAGATTTGTTTACACACACAGATCCCGATTCTCAGTGTGCCCCAAGTGATCGCGACTGCTGGGCACTCGCATCGGCTCCGTGGGCAAGCAGGGGGCACGCGCGAGCACCTCCGGCAGCACGCATGCACCCCTAGTGGCCAAATGGAAGCGACGTAACATGACGGCGATTCACGCAGCCGAGCCATGTTGCCACAGTACAACTGTGGTGGCTGGTCGGCAAGCGGTTAAAGAAGCTCCATAGCCACAGCATATGCTTTTATTTCATAACATTGTAATAAAAATACAAAGCACTAATTTGTTTTGATAATCCAATATAAACTTACCTAAAAAATCTTCTTTTATGTTGTAAGCTCTGCCTGTCTGCTGGCTGTCTCTTTCCACAACTTCCTGGACTCCCAGGGTTCTTTGCAGCTTCTCCTTTGCAGTTTTCCTGAACCACTTCAGCCCCGGAAGATTTTACCCCCTTCCTGACAAGGGCACATTTTACAATTTGGCACTGCGTTGCTGTACCCAAATTAAATCTGCTTCCTTTTTTTCCCACAAATAGAGCTTTCTTTTGATGGTATTTGATCACCTCTGCGGTTTTTATTTTTTGCGCTATAAACAAAAAAAGACCGACAATTTTGAAAAAAAAAAAAAAAAGATGATTTTTTTTACTTTCTGCTTTAATAAATACCCCCCAAAAATATATAAAAAAACTAATTTCTTCCTCAGTTTAGGCTGATATGTATTCTACATATTTTTGTTAAAAAATAAAAAAAAAATAAAAAAAAGAAATCGCAATAAGTTTATATTGATTGGTTTGGCAAAAGTTATAGCGTCTACAAAG
Source organism: Lithobates septentrionalis (assembly GCA_037952835.1). Lineage (NCBI taxonomy): Eukaryota > Metazoa > Chordata > Amphibia > Anura > Ranidae > Lithobates > Lithobates septentrionalis. The sequence goes on along the minus strand of JBBDGP010000237.1, from coordinate 567,747 downwards.
TAAGGGATAGATTTATGGCATTTTTATTATAAATTTTTTTTTTTTTATATTAGTAATGGCTGTGATCTGCGATTTTTATCGGGACTGCGACATTTTGCAGCAGACAGATGGGATATTTTTGACAGAGCTAAAAATACCTACTGATTACTGTATAAATGTCACTGGCAGGGAAGGGGTTAAACACTAGGGGGCGATCAAGGGGTTAAATGTGTTCCCTCAGCGTGTTCTAACTGTAGGGGGATGGGCTACCACTGACATGACAGATTGATCAATGTCATGTTACTAGGCAAAACAGGGAAATGCCTTGTGTACATAGGCAGTTCTCTGTTCTGCCTCTCCTCACCGTGATAGCGGAAATAATTAAGATACGATGTGTAAATTAATACATTAATTAAAATTGTATTTCTTAGACATACTGTATGCTTTAACTTCTCCCAGAGAACACAGGACTAAGAATGATATAAGAAATAATTTCTCCACAGTGCTTGCAGCTACAGAGGTCAGAGGAAATTGTTTTCATTTTTTTCAATGCTTGAATGTCCACAGCCTGGCCACAGGTTCACTTTAACCCCTTGGCGCCAGCCGTACGCAAATATGTAAACTCTCGGCGGGTGGGTCTGGCACAGAGCGGCCACATATTTGCGTGAATTATTGTAAATACAGCTGTGCCAAGAGCGCATGCCCTGCACAGTTACTGGCGGCTAAGGGAAAGTTCCCGATCGCTATTTGTCTTGGTCTGCTTAGACCCCTGATACTTCACCAAAACCCCAGCCCCCAACAGTGTTGTCAAAAAAAAAAAAAAAAAAGGAAATAAAAAAATTAAATATTGAAAAAAAATCATTTAAATATTGTGAACAAAAATAAAAAATTAAGGGCTCATTCAGGCTCGGTTCACACTGCTGCGATGTGAGAACTCGTACAAATCCAGTAGGGGTTCTCGCATCGCATACAACTCGCAGGCAGTTCACACTGCCCTATGCGAACCACTGCGGGTGTCAATACAAAGTTGAAAGGAGAAGTCCAGCCTCTCCTAAGGGTCACAGGAGTGCAATTCGTTTGGAATAGTGTGACCCGTTTTCAGCAGAGAGCGGTCTGCTGGCGTCACTGCAATTAGTTAAGGCACCCCGTCATCCCGACTTCAGAAGTCTGGACCTGCCAGCTGCCCTGACTGATGGCAGTCTGAGATGCTGAGACGGCCGCTCCCCGCCCCTTCACAGCCCAGCGCCCCAATGAGCATGGAAGAACAGAGCAGGGGAGATGCTGACTGTCAGTCAGCAGCTCTCCGCTCGTGGAGGAGTGAGAACCGAGCCATCGACGATGTTTGGTGGCTTGGTTCTCAGTGCAGAGACTCCGGGGGACCGATGCTCCATCCACCAAGGTAAGTATGAATCTAAAAAAAAACCCCAAAAAAACCTACATTTCTCTTTTAATGACGCCCCCAGATCGGTTCGCATATAATGTATCACCGTTCCGTGAGTTTTTACAAGGAGGTCGGGTGAGATGTGGATTATTATCTATGTCTGCCTCGACTTGCTATCTCTGGCATCTTATTTGGAGTTTCATTTCCTCCACATATTGCAGGCATTTTGGAACATTATCCGATGGGATGTCGTTAAAACCCTGAGGGGTTCACTGCTGTTTTTGCCAAAGCACGTGGAGGCACCTTGAGTCGGTGAGTGTACATCTTATTGGGGAAGCGATGGCACATTTGCTCACGTGGTGTGGTGTCCGATCAAGCCTAGCATCAGAGTCTCTGAATACAATATTTTTTATACATCAACAATATTACCCATGGACTATTAGTTCAATGTTCTTGCACCTTATCACTTTATGGGTGTGTTTTTGTATATATGTGTATATATTAATAATACTTTCAGCGCTACGATTTACCTTTCATTGTATTCCGGTAGATTTTATATCCAACGTTTTTTCTCCTTAAAGTGGCTGCTAGTTATTTATGCTTCAATTTTATTCATTACATTTACTGTTGAGTCTCTCTGTGGCGCAGTGTTTGGATCTCTGTTAGTGGCGCATATTGTGATCTTACTGTTTTATCAAGAGAACATGTTATGTTACACTAAAATGAACAGGTTCACTTTGTTGTGGACATTTTATTAGGATGTATTTAATATGTATGGTCACAGTGTCTCCCAGTGTTAGTTCTCCCACAGCCCACTCTAAAGAGCTGACTTGGGCAGACTGACGCTGGTTGAGATCCATCTGGTAGTGAAAACCTTCTTGGGGATGTAGAGAAGTGTTTGAAGCCTTGGGATATGTCCGCCAGCGAAGGGCCCCAGTCGATGCACAGACAATCGTCTGGGGGGGATGTGTTCACTCTGCAAAGACATTATCGGTTATGAGAAGATGTACGCTCGTGTCACCCCTGTGTGCCTGATCAACACATTTGGGGGGGGCCATGGCGTGCACCTGCAGATAATCTCCCATCCACAGGAACGGTAGTATAAACCAGGTATGCTTTGTGCTCTGAACAACGCAGAATAAGGATTTACGCCAACGGTAAAAACGGGAGCCTTTGAATTGTTATGGTCGGGGAGAGCGTCCATGATTTCAAGCCATGCGGCTTCCTCAGTCTTACTGGAGAGCATGGCTTCCAAGTACAGGGGGCGGGAAATTGCACACTCTGCCCCCGCCCAGACACACCCATAAGACTCCCCTAGTCATTGTCCATTGGTTGTTGTATAACCCCTCCTGTTTGAAGGAATGCCTGTGCTTGATTGGCTGATTGTGAAGCCACCAAGCTCTATTGATATATGAATAAAGATTGCTCCCAGGATCGGGTCAGTTGGTCGAACGATGGAGCTAAGAACATGAGGACAGTGACTATGTCTGATCACTTAGGGAAATGCGGGAGACACGGGTTTAGTGAGATGCATTATACCAAGAGACTGAAAGGGCGCTTAGTAATGCAGGAGACATGGCTTGCGCATAGCGTATAGCAAAATCTGCACCTCAACTTGAAATCCTGATAGGTCACCTCTGTCTCACTGTCAGGGCTGGGCTCCTGCTATTAAGGAGCAGCTCTTTTCTTTCAGTGCACAGAGGTTGCTCAGCTGTCAGTCAATTACCAGCCACTCATTGTTTCCACAGTGACTCAGCTGGTTACCATTACTTGCCTCATTAGTCCAGCCTACAGCCAGCCCCTTCTGGCCATTTAAACAGCTTTGCTTAATTCCTCCGTGCTCTTGCGTGGTCTATGATCTTCAGTGTGTTCCTGCCTGTGTCCCTGTGTATGACTTGGCCTGGCTGACTACTCTTCCGATACCTGTTCCTGTTTTTGCTCCTTACTACGCTGACTTCTGGCTTCCTGACCCCGGCTCATCTGATTACCCGCCCTGGCATCCAAATCCTGGCTTCTGTTTTTGACTACTTGAAATGTGTTATTTTTTGTATTTCATTAACCGCTTCCGGACCACCCACTGTACATATATTGTGGCAGGGCGGCCCAGTACCAGTACCTGTACGTGATTTCGAGCACGAGGTCTGGGGCACGCGGGCGTGCTGCTGGAAACCTGCTCCTGCTGTGATTGGACTCAGCGGGAACCAATCAGCTAAGCAGAAACACGGGTCTCTGTTTTCCTCCAGTCACAGCATTCCCCCCACAGTTAGAAAGCACTCCCTAGGAGCACACATAACCCTTTGATCACCCCTAATGTTAACCCCTTCACTGCCAGTGTTTATACAGTGACAGTGCATTTTTATTAACACTGATCACTGTATTGGTGTTACTGGTCCCCAAACAGTAAAAGCATTAGTAAAAACAATTAAAAAAATTAAAAAGTCCATAAAAATATCCCATAGTTTGTAGACACAAACCGATCAATATACGCTTATTGGAATTTTTTTACCAAAAACATGTAGCAGAATACATATTGGCCTAAATTGATTTTTTTTTATTTGATTTGTTTTATAGCAGAAAGTAAAAAATTGAAATTTTTTTTTTCAAAATTGTTGGTCTTTTTTTGTCTATAGTGCAAAAGATAAAAACAACAGAGGTGATCAAATACCACCAAAAGAAAGCTCTACTTGTGGGTAAAAAAAAGACATCAGTTTTATTTGGGTACAGCGACGCACGACTGCGCAATTGTCAGTGAAAATAACACAGTGCCGCATTGCAAAAAATGGCCTGGTCAGATAGGGGGTAAAACCTTCTGGGGCTGAAATGGTTAAAGATGTGATTTTTTTTTTTTTAAATAGTATTTTCTGTCTCTGCCTGGTGTCTGGTTCCTGACACTCCTTCTGGGATAATAGGGAAAACAGTGTGCGGATTCTGGCCTCAAATTACGTGCTATGTATCCATTGTGACTATGAACTTCATAGAATATATTATCTGCTTTGGCAATAAAAAGAACTTTCTGCTTCTGCCAAGAGCACTATGTACCTTCCTTTTACTCTATCGTGTGATTAAATGATAACCTATTAACCACTTCTGGACTGCCGCATGCCAATATACATCGGTACTTTGAAGAGGAATATCGTTGTTATAGCAGCAGCTAGCTGCCATAACCCCGGTATCCTCTTCTTCGACCGGCGGTCCGATTTCCCATAATAGTGGTCTCTGCGGCGGATTCGCCGCTAGATCACTTTTATCGGCGGCGGGAGAGGGGGCCCCCCTACCGCCGCGCTCCGGTGCCCTCCACCGCTTACCGGGACTGTCGGCAGCAGTGAAGGCGATCGTATCTTCTTCCTTGCCAGGTATGGAGACGAGTGAGGGGAAGATGACCTCCACCCGTCTCCACACCACTGTTGGGCAGAAGCAACGTCAAAACGTCACTTCTGCCCATAGCTAATTTTTTATTGCATTTTAGTGTAAATATGAGATCTGAGGTCTTTTTGATATTCCACCCAAAAATTGAACTTCCGCTTTAAGTACTCCTCGCCCCCTGACATGCCACAGTTGGCATGTCATTTTTTTGGGGGAAGGCTGGGTACCTGGTTTGGAGCGGGACTTCCTGTCCCACTTCCTCCTTCCAGGCCTCTAACTGCCTAGGCGATTCCTAGGGGCCCCTCCCTCCCGGCAATGTTCTGGGACACGTGACAGGTCCCAGAACATTGCCTGGCCATTGACGGGCGCCCACAGTGCGCACCCGGGTGTGAAGTCGCAAACTTTTACAGCCGGGCACCCACACTCACAATGTCGGCGCTGGCAGAGAGGAGGGGGAGAGAACAGAGGCTTTGGGCGGCCACATCGCTGTACCATGGGACAGGTGAGTGTCTGTTTATTAAAAGTCAGCAGCTATACTTTTTGTAGCTGCTGACTTTTAATAAACTAAGTAAACAGTGGAACTCCGCTTTAAGAGGTCCTGTCATGCTTTTTTTCTATTACAAGGGATGTTTACATTCCTTGTAATAGGAATAAAAGTTGACACTTTTTTTTTTTTAAAGAACAGTGTAAAAATAAAAAAGAAAAGGTAAAAGAAAAAAGAAAAAAAAATTCTTTTAAACATGTCCCATCCCACCAGGCTCGTGCGCAGAAGCGAGCGCATACGTGAGTAGCACCCGCATAAGAAAACGGTGTTTAAACCACACATGTGAGGTATCGCCGCGATCAGTGGAGCGAGAGCAATAATTCTAGCCCTAGCCCCTCTGTAACTCAAAACATGCAACCTGTAGAATTTTTTAAACGTCGCCTATGGAGATTTTTAAGGGTAAAAATTTGTCGCCATTCCAGGGGCGGGCGCAATATTGAAGCGTGACATGTTGGGTATCAATTTACTCGGCGTAACATTATCTTTCACAATATAAAAAAAAATTTGGCTAACTTTACTGTTGTCTTATTTTTTAATTCAAAAAAGTGTATTTTTTCCAAAAAAAGTGCGTTTGTAAGACCACTGCGCAAATATGGTGTGACAGAAAGTATTGCAATGACCGCCATTTTATTCTCTAGGGTATTAGAAAAAAAATGTATATGTAATGTTTGGGGGTTCTAAGTAATTTTCTAGCAAAAAAAAACAAACAGTTTTTAACTTGTAAACAACAAATCTCAAAAAGAGGTTCGGTCCTTAAGTGGTTAAGAAAATAGAAATCTGGAACTTGCATCCATTGGGAATATGAGCACCATAAACAATTATTATTTCAGTGCGTTATTCCAAAATCACAGCAACTGCGTCATCGGAACAGCCACCAAAATAGCTCTTTATAGAACGCCGCAATCACCAACCTCTCGACAAAATCAGGACAATTACAAAAAAGTGCAGTGAAATTAACAGGAGAGCTTAACGTGGATTTTTCTCGGGTCCAGGCATTACATACTGTGAAAGTTCTTTTCTAGCCACTGGCAAGCGAATATCACAAAATAGGTTTATGGATAGTGACATTTCTTCTGAAAATACATGTGGGCTGCAGATAATCTCTCTGCTGTAACAGGATTGGACTGCAAAGCTGGTGTATTGCAGTAATTATCTGAACAAGCAGAGTGTGGGCAGAACAGATCCTATAGAACCATGATTTGGTTATGAAAACATTCTACCCATTCAGATGACTAAATAGTCCCTCGCTGTTAGCTCTGGCAGGCACCATACCGTGAGTAAGACACACTGACCTATATTTCTAAGTATCGGAATTTTACCTGCTTCCGAACAGCAGCACCCTATATTTACCATTGACCATCCACCATTTATCATTTCACAATTTAAGCTTCATATTTTCTCTAATCTTGACATCAGGATATGGGTGGAAAAGATGAAAAAAAAAAAGCTTACACACTGAAGCTTTAAGCTTACCTATACAAATCAGATTTAGGTAATGATAGGACTAATTTGACCACTCCCGGTGGTAACTATGTGGCAGAAAGATGCAAGCAAAATTTCATTGACATTTGGTTCTTTTTTCACAATAAGAAAATGGTTTATTGAGTTACCAACAAAAGAAGAATTACAGCAATTTTGTAAGATACAAAGTGCTCTTGTACAATAATCATCAAGAATTATTCTAGCTCTATCACATAAGGTACTTAACAAACAAGATGTTTTGCAAAAAAAAATATGTATTTAAGTGTGGTGACACAGACCGTAGAATAAAAAAAAAAATCTGGTATATACACTATATTACCAAAAGTACTAGGACACCTTCCTTTACGCACATGAACTTTAAAGTGGAGTTCCACCCAAAAATGGAACTTTCACTTTTTGGATTCCTACCCCCCCTCCGGTGTCACATTTGGCACCTTTCAGGGGGGAGGAGGGAGCAGATACCTGTCTAATACAGGTATTTGCTCTCACTTCCTAGCATAGATCATCGTGGCGCTTGCGGTGACCTACGCCACTTCCGCCGCCTACTCTGTCCTCCTCCACCGCTGTATTCTGTGAGACACAGAATAAAGCAGGGACCATGCAGCGCGACTCATGCATGCGCAGTAGGGAACCAGGAAGTGAAGCCGCACGGCTTCACTTCCTTACTCCCATACCGAGGATGGCGGCGGCAGCAGCTAAGAGCCGAAGGACGGATCGGCTTCGGCTGCCGACATCGCGGGCTCCCTGGACAGGTAAGTGTCCATATATTAAAAGTCAGCAGCTGCAGTATTTGTAGCTGCTGGCTTTTAATAATTTTTTTTCAGCGAACCTCCGCTTTAACCACCTCAATACAGTACACTTACCCCCCTTCCTGTCCAGACCAATTTTCAGCTTTCAGCGCTCTCACAGTTTGAATGACAATTACTCAGTCATGCAACACTGTACTCATATGAAACTTGCGTCCTTTTTTTCACACAAATAGAGCTTTCTTTTGGTGATATTTAATCACTAGTGGGTTTTTTTATTTTTTGTGCTATAAATAAAAAAAGGCTGTACAGGTCTTGGCTTCGACAGAGTGGAATTACCGGAATGGTACCAGGAGTTTGCTCTCCCACCGCTCACAAGAAGTCCCCACTCCTCACCATCTTCCACTCCGGAGAAGCAGTTCTCTAAGCGGATGAAACATGGTCGCGGAGGTGGTCATCACACAGGGACTCCTAATAGGAGAAAAATTCCTCCCGGATCTCAAGTGGCGGAGTAACGCAGTAGGATTACAGCCCTGGAGTCTGGTGCTTTAACTACCAACAACTCACACTACAGTTCAGGTTCCTGCTGACCACATATCACTTCCTACCTAAGCCCTCTTCAATCAAATGAAGGAAGCCAGAGGACTTACCTAACATAAGCTACAGAGATATGGCAATTGCAAAGCCTTCCTCAAGCTACTAGTGACTGGCAGGACAGTACTTTAAAATGCCTTTTATGATCAGGAGGATTGACAACAACAGAGTCCCTTTATTCTGGGCTTCAGCAAGCACGAGACTTTCATACAGAAGTGGTGTGGGTGATAACAAAAGATCTGAAACAAAAGCACCTTATACAGATTCCAGGGAAGATGTACCGGTCTTCAAAGAGTTTATTATTCTTTCAAGTTAGGGTTGATCCTCCAAGACATTAGTTTTTATGTCTTTTTTTTTTTATTTGCCTATTTTTTACAGGCTATGTCGTTCTTTTTATGTAGTTCCAGATTGTTTGGTTTACATTACCCAAGTCACATTTTTGAGCTAATATACTGAACTTACTGTATACTAGAGTCTCGTGATCAGGACTTGTTCTTCTTCACGACACCACTAGGTGTGACTTTCCCACTCTGGTGGCGAACCACCCACGAACCCACAAAGTACACTTGGGCCGGAGGTTTCATGACCCAGGTGTACTACCCACTTGCTTTAGAAAAGTTGTTCAACATCTAAAGTATATTTACCTGAAAAATCTCTCCATTGTTATAGGATTCATTACCTATCCTGAATCCAACTCTTTCAATTCTTTCTTCTATACACTTCACTCTTCTGGACTTGTGTCTCCTTTGTACTCTCCCTCCTTGGTCTACTGACCATTTGTGTAAACATTGAATAACCTTTATTTGTCATTGCAGAATTGGACTGACAAGTCTTCCACATACTTAACTCACAGAGATGGCGTACTCATCATTAGGGGAAAGGCCTATGGTGATCTCCCATAATATTAAGGGATTGAACATCCCGGAGAAATGGGTTTCACTCCTCAGAGAACTGAAGAAAGGTTGGCCCTCAATTCGTTTTCCTACAGGAAACTCACTTCTGCACCAACCAAATTCCTAGACTTACCAACGCATACTTCAATAGGGCATACCACGCAACTAATGACCTAGCAAAAACCAAAGGGGTGACCATCCTACTCAGCAAAGACAATCCCTTTACCCTTACTGACCGACTGACAGACCCAGAGGGTCGATATATTTTCATCAAAGGTACATATGGAAACAGGACTGTGACGTTGGCCAATGTGTACTTCCCAAATGCTTCCCAGGTCACCTTTTGCCAGAAGATCACACATGAACTAAAGGGATTTGCAGCGGGGACATTGATCATGGGAGGAGACTTTAATGTCCCATTAAACCCAATCATAGACTCTTCCACTGGAAAGTCCTGCAATACGTACAGAGCTCTCAAAACAATCAAAAAATACTTAAACTCTTTACAATTGGTAGATACATGGAGATTCCTCCACCCAAACACCCGAGACTTTACACTCCACTCTATTCCCCATGATCGATACTCCCGCATTGACCACATATACATATCCCAGAGGGACCTGCAGATGGTGAAGGAGGCCCACATTGGCATTCAGACGATTTCTGATCATGCACCTGTCTCCTTGGGAGTAGACCTACTGTACACTCCACCCAGGGCTAACACATGGAGACTGAACACTTCTTTGCTAACAGACCCTGATTTACTTCCTCGCATACGGGAAGCTATATCTGACTTTTTCACCCACAATAACACACCGGACATGGATCCGATGATGATTTGGGAGGCACATAAATGCACGATCAGGGGGGAACTAATCAAGTTAGGTGCACAACGCAAGAAAAAGCAGGAAAAAGAACTGAGGGACTTAACTAACAGAATACACACCCTAGAAACCTCACACAAACAATCTCTGGCGATTCAGACAGCTACAGAACTGTTAGAAGCCAGGAAAAAGTTGCAAGAATTATTCCACCCCAAAACGCAGAGATCCCTATTTTTTTTAAAAAAGGGTATATTATGAATCGGGTGACAAGACTGGACGGTTTCTAGCTAGGGCCTTGAAAGAGGCTTGCTCCACTAATGTGATTTCTGGTATTAGGTCACCGGAGGGGACTATGGAGGTAACTTCAGAAGCCATTGCGTCTCAGTTTCATAGCTACTATTCAAAACTTTACAACCTAACGAGACAAAACAGACCCCCCACGATACCGACCGATAGAATGCAGGCCATACAAGACTACCTGACTGACAGTGGTTTGCCACGATTAGAGACCACAGAGATGACTCCTTTAGAGGAACAGATAACACTGACTGAAATCCAGGGGGCTATTAAAGGACTTAAACCTGGAAAGAGCCCGGGACCGGACGGTTACACATCCGCCTACTACAAGACCTTTAGTGACATCCTGTCTGACCCATTGGCAAGGGCCCTGAATTCTCTTTCCTCACCCAGGCAAATACCCACTGACTTTCTAACAGCTCACATAACGGTAATACATAAAGCCAGGAAAGACCCCGCAGAGTGCCCAAGTTATAGGCCCATTTTGTTACTGAATTTAGATCTCAAAATACTAACTAAGATACTAGCCAATAGATTAAAACCACTCCTCTCTTCCCTAATAGGTCAGGATCAAGTAGGCTTCATGCCGGGAAGAGAGGCAAGGGATAACATTATAAAGGCACTACTTCTGACGCATGCGGCACATTCACAGGGCATCGAGGGCCTTCTCCTGTCCACGGACGCGGAGAAGGCCTTCGATCGGGTCTCTTGGGACTACATGCTAGAGGTGTGTCGCCATGTGGGGTTGGGAACACACATGATGACTTGGATTACAGCTCTTCACCAGAACCCTTCTGCTAGGATAAAAGTTAATGGCATACTGTCGGACAAGGTTAAAATCTCAAATGGGACTAGACAAGGCTGCCCCCTGTCGCCGCTGTTGTTTATCCTCTCATTAGAGCCTTTTAATAGAAAGGTTAATAAGAATAAATCCATCTCAGGCTTCGAAGTGGCTAACAAAACTTACAAGACAGCTGCTTACGCGGATGATCTTTTGTTTTTTCTAACTAAACCACATATCACAATTCCAAACCTACTGGAGGAATTAACACATTATGGATACATATCGAACCTCAAAATCAACTACTCTAAGTCCGAGGCAATGAATATAACGTTAACAGAAGATACGCTGGCCAGAACACAGGGGAACTGTACGTTCCGCTGAGTAACGAGTGAACTCAAATATCTAGGGGTATTGTTACCTTCGAGACTGGCAAAAACTTTCGAGAAGAACTTTCCCCCTATGCTAAGAAGCATTGCCTCGGACTTACAGAGTTGGAACTCTAAATTTGTTTCTTGGTTCGGAAGGGCGGCTATCCTCAAAATGGTCATCCTCCCGAGGCTATTATACCTGTTGAGATCACTGCCTGTCGGGATCCCATTGCATTTTTTCAAGCAATTACAATCCATCCTTACACGCTTTCTATGGGGACATAGACAGTCTAGAGTCAAATTCTCTCTCCTAGCCAGACCCAAGGAGCGAGGTGGCGTGGGTCTACCCCATTTTCACAATTACTACTTAACCTTTCACCTTACTAGGGTGATTGATTGGCATTGTCACGGAAAATCAAAGGACTGGGTCCATTTGGAGGAGTCACTGACCTCGAGCGGACTTAGGTTTTCTCCAAGGATTCACCGGGGAAAACTACATAAGTCCATACAGAAACACCCACTGACGGGGGTCACCATGAAGGCCTTCCAGATGGTGATTAAAAAATATCACTTAACGACGCAGTTGAGCCCATTGACTCCGCTTCAAAATAATCCAGATTTTGCTCCAGGTCTGGCAGGTAGAAACTTCCAAGCTTTAGACACATCAAAATTACTGACTGCGGGAGATTGCATTAGAAATGGCAAGATTAAAGACTACTCAGCGATGAAAGAAGAGATTGGTATTCCCCACCTATCCAGGTGGTCATACTTTCAAATCCGTAGCTTCGTTACGGATAAGACCAAACTACCCCACTTTCAAAGACCTATGACCCAACTAGAGACAGTGTGCTATAGAGGAGAAGATTTTAATAAGACAGCCTCTGTTGTCTACTCCTGGCTTCAAAACCCTATCACAACTACTGATGACAGATTTAGAATAGAATGGTCTAGAGCCTTACAGAGAGATATTACAGATAACCAATGGCTAACGGCTTGCTCGTTAGCGCATAAATGTTCCATTAGCACTAAAACACAGGAGACGGCATATAAACTTCTGACTCACTGGTACGTCACACCCCATAAACTCAAAAAATGGTTCCCTGAGGCCTCGGACAGATGCTGGCGTTGTAACCGAGAGTTGGGCACTCTTGTACATATATGGTGGCAGTGCCCAATTCTTGAAACCTTCTGGACAGAAGTGAGGGATATTATACGACAGATAACGGAGACCAAAATTAATCTGGATGCAGCATGCTGCCTACTCCACATTTCGAACTTCCCTTACAAAAGATATAAAAAATCTTTAATGAAGCACCTTCTGAATGCCGCCAAGGCGCTAATCCCGCTACGTTGGAAGAGCACCCAGGCTCCTTTGGTCACAGAGTGGCTTCAGAAAGTCTCCGAGATCTGTCGTATGGAAGACTTATTGGCCCAAACCTCAGATAGCATAGAAAGATATCACAAAACATGGACCCCATGGCTTACTTTCAAGTTCTCTCCGGCTTATGAACAACTAATGAACATTTAACATATCTCTGAGTATGGGAGCTTTTCGTCGCCCTTTTACAGGACTAAAATGCGCATTGGAGACCAGGGGGGGGGGGGGGGACACTCCACTACTTTGCAGGCAAGCCCTTCTCTTTTATCTCCTTTATCTCTTTACCTATTTCTTTACTCTCTACTCTTTTCTCTGCTTCCTATTTTTTTTTGTTTCTCTCTGAACAATAAAATTACGTTATCTTTACAGAATTCAAAGCTAACAGCTGGCTAGGTCTGAAGCTTTAAATGTTTCACTTGTTCCAAATTACTATACAATAGTAGTAGCAGTAACAGTTTTAACCACAACTATTTTTGTATGCATCTATGGTACAGACGTAGGCTGTTATGACTTATAATCTGTTCAATATACTCTCATATGGATGTTAGCCGATGTACCCACTGTTAATTGGATGTAATGAGCATTGATTGCAGATTATCTTTGACAAATAGCTTTGTTTGTTAAACTTCATTAACCTTTAATAAAACTCTTTAATGAAAAAAAAAAAAAAGGCTGTAAATTTTGTGAAAAAATGCCTTTTTCTTTGTTTCTGTCATAAAATTTTGCAAACCAGTAATTGTTCTTCATAAATTTTGGCCAAAATTTATACTGCTGCATATTCTTGGTAAAAATAACCAAAATTAGTGTATATTATTTGGTCTTTGTGAAAGTTATAGAGTCTATAAACTATGGTGCCAATCACTGAAAATTGATCACATCTGATCAAGGCCTTCAGTACATCAGGTGAATCTCATTTCTTGAGACACTATCAAGTCAGGAAAGTACAAACACCCCCCATATGACCCCTTTTTAGAAAGTAGACATTCCAAGGTATTTAGTAAGAGGCATGGTGAGTTTTTTAAGTTGTAATTTTTTCCCACAATCCTTTGCAAAATGAACATTTTTTTTTTACAAAATTGTCAAATTATCAGGTTATTTCTCACACACACCATATGCATACAACAAATTACAACCCAAAATACATTCTGCTACTCTTCCCGAGTATGGCGATACCACATGTGTGAGACTTTTACACAGCCTGGCCACATACAGTGCACACGATCGCGCACACTCCCTGTTTAAATGGAGGGCCATCATATGACGCTCTCCCAGAACAAGAGCCGCACCGCCTGGCCGTCATATGACAGCCGGCGGGCAGGAAGCAGTTAATAGCATCCCAGTCTTAAGCCTCGTACACATGATCGGATTTTCTGCAGACAAAACCTCAGACTTTTGTCTGAAGGCTTGTGCCTGGATTTTGTCCTGCATACAAATGGCAAGGAATTGTCGGCCAACAAACAAGAACGTTGTGACGTACTACGTGGTTTTTCAGATCATTAGCGCCACCCTTTGGGTTCCCTGTGCTAATTTGGTGTTAGTAGAAGTTTGGTGAGTGTTGATTTGCGCTTTTCATTTTGCGCTTTTTATTTAGCGCTTTTCAGTTCGCGCTTTTCATTTCGTGCTTTTCAGTTAGTTTCTGAACAGCCGTTCGTCAACTGGAGGAGATAACGTGTTATTGATTATTGGCCTTGGAGTTATTACTTTGACCCAAGTCCAGTCCAGGAACAGGGGGAGGAGGAGTTCTTGGACCAAAAATTGGTTGCTTTATTAATCGTACCAATGATGTCATATGCCTTTGCTGCGGGAGCTCCAGGAGAATAATCCGGATGATTTTCAAAATCATTTCTGGATGACAGACCCCTGCTTTCACCAACTCTTGCCATTGATGACCCCCTATATTAAGAAGCAGGACACATGCATGAGGCTTTTATTTTATTTTTTAGTTGAATAATAATGATTTGATTTGTTATATTTTCTATATTTTTGGATGCATAGAATGCACTTTTTGGTTAAGTTCTATTGGCAGATAGCATGTCTAATTTTATTTGTTTTCTTTTTTTAATGCACAATAAAAAAAATTGTGGAGAATATAACTTGGCTATGTGTTTTACTTCAAATGACAGTTTGGGAGTAGGCAGTTACATTTAAAAAAATACAATGTAAAATTGACAAGGGACACCAACATAGTTGTATCTTTGATCTAAAAAACTACAGGATAATGGTATTGTGGTATCTTGCCCAAAGAAAAAAAGAAAAAAAAGCATATTATTATTATTCTTGATATTACTAGAAAAAAAAAAGCCTTTGAAAATCCGATTGCATGTACGAGGCTTAAGACACGCTGACCTATATTTCTAAGTATCAGAATTTTACCTGCTTCCCTATATTTACCATTGACTATCCACCATTTATCATTGCACAATTTAAGCTTCATATTGTCTCTAATCTTGACATTAGGATATGGGTAGAAACGTTGAAAAAATAAAGGCTTACACACTGAAGCTTTAAGCTTAGCTATACAAATCAGATTTAGGTAATGATAGGACTAATTTGAGCACTCCCGGTGGTAACTATGTGGCAGAAAGATGCAAGCAAAATTTCATTGACATTTGGTACTTTTTTTCACATTAAGAAAATGGTTTATTCAGTTACCAACAAAAGAAAACTTACAGCAATTTTGTAAGATACAAAGTGCTCTTGTACATTAATCATTAAGAATTATTCTAGCTCCATCACATAAGGTACTTAACAAACAAGATTGTTTGCAAAAAAAAAAAATATGTATTTAAGTGTGGTGACACAGACCGTAGAATACCAAAAAAATCTGGTAGATACACTATATTACCAAAAGTATTGGGACAACTGCCTTTACGCACATTAACTTTAATGGCGTCCCAGTCTTAGTCCGTAGGATTCAGTATTGAGTTGGTCCACTCTTTGCAGCTATAACAGCTTCAACTCTTCTGGGAAGGCTGTCCACAAGGTTTAGGAGTGTGTCTATGGGAACATTTGACCATTCTTCCAGAAGCGCATTTGTGAGGTCAGGCACTGATGTTGGAGGAGAAGGCCTGGCTTCTGGCTTCTCATCAAGCTGTTAGAGCTGCAAAGACATGGATGAGCGAGTTTTGGGTGGAGGAACTTGACTGGCCTGCAAATAGTCCTGACCTCAACCCAATATAAAACCTTTGGTATGAATTAGAGCGGAGACTGCAAGCCAGGCCTTCTTGTCCACATCAGTGCCTGACCTCACAAATGCGCTTCTGGAAGAATGGTCAAATGTTCCCATAGACACACTTCTAAACCTTGTGGACAGCCTTCCCAGAAGAGTTGAAGCTGTTATAGCTGCAAAGGGTGGGCCAACTCAATAATGAACCCTACGGACTAAGACTGGGATGCCATTAAAGTTCATGTGCGTGTAAAGGCAGGTGTCCCAATACTATAGTGTATAATATGCCTCCAATTGTTAAATGTCTCAAAACAGGGAACAAAGGTAGGTATAGGTGTAGCCAGTGCTGGACTCCAGCAATATGGAGAATAATGCCGCGTACACACGGTCGGACTTTCTATCCTACTTGGTCCGGCACACTTTCCGACGGACTTTGTCCGCCAGGTGCGCCGGACTTTAAAACGGACGGACTTGCCCACACACGCCGGGACTTTCCGGTGGGCTAAGTCCGCCCGTCTTTCCGACGGACTTTCGCCGGAGTTCCGGCGGACTTTCAGAATGAACGGACTTGCCCACACACGGACAAGTCCGTTCATTTTGAACGTGACTCAGGTGCGACGGGACTAGCAAAGGATGTCAATCTTGCCGCTTTTATCGGCGAGATTGACACCTTGCGAGCCCCGTTGCAGGGCATACCAGGCCCTTAGGTCTGGTATGGATTATAAAGGGAAGCCCCTACGCCGAAAAAACGGCGTGGGTCCCCCCTAAAATCCATACCAGACCCCGATCCGAGCACGCAGCCTGGCCGGTCAGGAAAGGGGGTGGGGACGAGCGAGCGCCCCCCCCCCTCCTGAACCGTACCAGGCCGCATGCCCTCAACATGGGGGGGTGGGTGCTTTGGGGGAGGGGGCGCCCTGCGGGGCCCCCCACCCCAAAGCACCTTGTCCCCATGTTGATGAGGACAAGGGCCTCTTCCCGACAACCCTGGCCGTTGGTTGTCGGGGTCTGCGGGCGGGGGGCTTATCGGAATCTGGGAGCCCCCTTTAATAAGGGGGCCCCCAGATCCCGGCACCCCACCCTATGTGAATGAGTATGGGGTACATGGTACCCCTACCCATTCACCTAGGGAAAAATTGTAAGTAATAAAACACACTACACAGGTTTTTAAAATATTTTATTAAACAGCTCCGGGGGTGGGGATCTTCCTTCGGGGGTCTTCTTCCGGCTTCGGGAGTCCCTCCGCTTCATCTTCTCCCGGCGTCCGGTTGGTTCTTCTCCGCTCTCTTCTCCCGGTGTTCCAGTTCTTTGGCCGGCTCCTCTGCTGTCTTCAGGTAGCTCTCTTGCCAGCAGAGGTCCGGACTTGTGAGCTGCTGGGCTTCTTCTCTTCTCTTCTCTTCTCCAGATGTTGACACGACGCTCTCTCCGGCTGGACTGCTCTCCGAGGGCTGCGTTGTGACTTATATAGGCGGAGACCCCGCCCCCTTTTGATGTCACAGTCCCTGGGCATGCTGGGACTGTGACGTTTTAGGGGGCGTGGTCACTGGGTGATGTTGACCACGCCCCTAAAACGTCACAGTCCCAGCATGCCCAGGGACTGTGACATCAAAAGGGGGCGGGGTCTCCGCCTATATAAGTCACAACGCAGCCCTCGGAGAGAAGTCCAGCCGGAGAGAGCGTCGTGTCAACATCTGGAGAAGAGAAGAGAAGAGAAGAGAAGAGAAGAGAAGAGAAGAGAAGAGAAGAGAAGAAGCCCAGCAGCTCAGAAGTCCGGACCTCTGCTGGCAAGAGAGCTACCTGAAGACAGCAGAGGAGCCGGCCGAAGAACTGGAACACCGGGAGAAGAGAGCGGAGAAGAACCAACTGGACGCCGGGAGAAGATGAAGCGGAGGGACTCCCGAAGCCGGAAGAAGACCCCCGAAGCCGGAGGAAGATCCCCACCCCCGGAGCTGTTTAATAAAATATTTTAAAAACCTGTGTAGTGTGTTTTATTACTTACAATTTTTCCCTAGGTGAATGGGTAGGGGTACCATGTACCCCATACTCATTCACATAGGGTGGGGTGCCGGGATCTGGGGGCCCCCTTATTAAAGGGGGCTCCCAGATTCCGATAAGCCCCCCGCACGCAGACCCCGACAACCAATGGCCAGGGTTGTCGGGAAGAGGCCCTTGTCCTCATCAACATGGGGACAAGGTGCTTTGGGGTGGGGGGGCCCCGCAGGGCGCCCCCCTCCCCCAAAGCACCCACCCCCCCATGTTGAGGGCATGCGGCCTGGTACGGTTCAGGAGGGGGGGGGCGCTCGCTCGTCCCCACCCCCTTTCCTGACCGGCCAGGCTGCGTGCTCGGATCGGGGTCTGGTATGGCTTTTAGGGGGGACCCCACGCCGTTTTTTCGGCGTAGGGGCTTCCCTTTATAATCCATACCAGACCTAAGGGCCTGGTATGCCCCGCGCTCGCCGCAATAGGAAAATTTGTTTTTCCTATTGCAGCGAGCGCGAGATGCAATACCCTGCCCTCGCGTCGTATCTGGTCCGTCGGACCAGCCTACACACGAGCGGCCTTTCCGTCGGACCAGCCTACACACGAGCGGACTTTCCGCCCGAAACTGAGTCCGACGGAAAGATTTGAAACTTGGTTCAAATCTAGGTCCGGCGGGCTTTTGGGAAGAAGTCCGCCGGAAAAGTCCGCCGGCGCCCACACACGGGCGGATTGTCCGGCACACTCTGGTCCGCCGGACCAAGTATGCCGGAAAGTCCGACCATGTGTACGCGGCATTAGACATTGCCTTTTATTCTTCTCTCCCTCTACTGAGATACTGTTATGCTGCACCATTCTCCTCAGGCCAGCAAAGATAGTGCTAAAGTTAAACAAGCCCACAGACTTCTATGCAGAGTGCTGAGAATCTTGGGAGTTGTAGTTTGAGACTAGGGATGAGCCGAACACCCCCCGGTTCGGTTCGCACCAGAACCCGCGAACGGACCGAAAGTTCGCACGAACGTTAGAACCCCATTGACGTCTATGGGACTCGAACGTTCGAAATCAAAAGTGCTCATTTTAAAGGCTAATTTGCATGGTATTGTCCGAAAAAGGGTTTGGGGACCCGGGTCCTACCCCAGGGGACATGTATCAATGCAAAAAAAACTTTTAAAAACGGCCGTTTTTTCGGGAGCAGTGATTTTAATGATGCTTAAAGTAAAAAAAAAAAAGTGAAATATTCCTTTAAATATCGTACCTGGGGGGTGTCTATAGTATGCCTGTAAAGTGACGCGTGTTTCCCATGTTTAGAACAGTCCCTGCACCAAATGTCATTTTTAAAGGAAAAAATCTCATTTAAAACTGCTTGCGGGTTTAATGTCATGTCGGGTCATGGCAATATGGATGAAAATCAGTGAGACAAACGGCATGGGTACCCCCCCAGTCCATTACCAGGCCCTTTGGGTCCTGTATGGATATTAAGGGGAACCCCGCACCCAAATTAAAATAAGGAAAGGCCCTATATACTCTGAACAGCAGTATACAGGCGGTGCAAACAAGACAGGGACTGTAGGTTTGTTGTTAAGTAGAATCTCTTTGTAATTTTGAACGGGTACATTTTTAACGTGTTTAGCTCCAGCCAAAAAATCTTTTTTAAGCTTTTTGGAAAACATAGGGAAGGGTTATCACCCCTGTGACATTTGTTTTGCTGTCTTTCCTCCTCTTCAGAAGATTTCACCTCACTTTTTTGTCCCAATGAAAAATGTTTTTTGAAAATTTGGGTTTTTTTGTGGAACAAGGATTGGAAAGCATCAGTGGAAAGGAGAAATTGTTTTCCCATATTAACTCTTACAGGAGAGAATTTCCCTTCCTAGGGGTAGATTTCATCTCACTTCCTGTTGTCTCCTTCCGTTTGCAAGTAGGAGTCGTTTGTAAGTTAGATGTTTGAAAGTAGGGTCCTGCCCTATATACTCAGCAGAAATTTGGGCCTTAGGTGTTGCTGTGGCCACAACACTGTAAGCCCTCACAGGGCCCTGCTGTGAAATATTAGATCAAGAATTGTAATTACATGCCCCTGTTGAACAGGAGCTGAAAAATTAGGCCTTAGGCACTGGTGCTGGTGCCACAACACTGCAACCCCTCACAGACACTCTAGTTGGAACGCAGGAACGAGCCCTGCTGCAAAGTATTGCATCAAAAATTGTAATTACACGCCCCTGTTAGACAGGGGCAGAAAAATTGGTCCTTAGGCACTGGTGCTGGTGCCACAACACTGCAACCCCTCACAGACACTCTAGTTGGAACGCAGGAACGAGCCCTGCTGCAAAGTATTGCATCAAAAATTGTAATTACACGCCCCTGTTAGACAGGGGCAGAAAAATTGGGCCTTAGGCACTGGTGCTGGTGCCACAACACTGCAACCCCTCACAGACACTCTAGTTGGAATGCAGGAACGAGCCCTGCTGCAAAGTATTGCATCAAAAATTGTTATTACACGCCCCTGTTAGACAGGGGCAGAAAAATTGGGCCTTAGGCACTGGTGCTGGTGCCACAACACTGCAACCCCTCACAGACACTCTAGTTGGAATGCAGGAACGAGCCCTGCTGCAAAGTATTACATCAAAAATTGTAATTACACGCCCCTGTTAAACAGGGGCTGAAAAATTGTGCCTTAGGCACTGGTGGTGGCGCCCAGAACCAAAAATGTTCTTACAAGCTATCAGCGTGATGATTGAGGAGGAAGAGGATAATTACTCAGGGATAGTCACTCAGCATCAGCATAGGCAGTCTTTGAAGGGATCTGAAAAAAATTATTCAGTTACATCAGCATCAGGTGCTTGGAAGCTGGTGGTGATCCAAGACTGATTCATTTTTATGAAGGTCAGCCGATCGACCGAGTCAGTGGACAGACGCACCCTGTGATCGGTTACCACGCCTCCAGCAGCACTGAATGTGCGTTCCGAAAGAACGCTGGATGCAGGACAGGCCAGTAGCTCAATTGCATACTGTGCAAGCTCTGGCCAGTGATCCATCCTCAAGACCCAGTAACCCAGAGGATTTTCGGTGGGAAAGGTGTCCAAGTCTGATCTTGCCCCTAGGTATTCCTGCACCATGTAAAACAGACGCTGGCGATGGTTGCTGGAACCGATCATACCTTGGGGCTGCGGACCAAAAAATTGTCTGAACGCATCGGTCAGACGGCCACCTTCTCCACCGCTCCTTCTTTGACTGACCGAAGCCTCAGCAACACGTTGTCCAGAAACAGGAGTTTGTAACCTCCCAGTCTCTGGGAACGCGTTGCACAGACCTTTCTGCAAGGCCTCCCGAAGATGTTTCATCCTCTGCTCCCTCTGCGATGGCAAGATAAGGTCCGCAACCTTACCCTTGTAACGTGGATCAAGGAGGGTTGCCAGCCAGTATTGGTCCTTCTCCTTGATACCACGAATACGAGGATCCTTACGCAGGCTTTGCAGGATCAGGGAGGCCATGCAGCGTAGGTTTGCTGAGGCATTCGGTCCGGAGTCCTCTGGGTCACTAAGGACAACAACGTCTGCAGCCATCTCCTCCCAGCCACGTACAAGTCCATGTGTTCCTTGGGACTGATCCCTTAAAGACTGCTGATGCTGAGTGCCAGGCTCCACCTCCATACTGACACAATCTTCCTCCTCCTCCTCCTCCTCCTCGTCCTCTTCCTGTGTGATCGGCGGGCACGCAGGAACACTGTCTGGATAAAGGGGGCCTTGAGAGCTAAGGAAGTCCTCCTCTTCCTGCCTCTGTTCTGCCTCAAGTGCCCTGTCCATTATTCCACGCAGCGTGTGCTCCAACGGGTGGACAAGGGGGACAGTGTCACTGATGCATGCACTGTCAGTGCTCACCATCCTCGTGGCCTCCTCGAATGGTGACAGGACAGTGCATGCATCCCTGATCATGGCCCACTGGCGTGGGGAAAAAAACCCAAGGTCCCCTGACCCTGTCCTGGTGCCATAGTCGCACAGGTACTCATTGATGGCCCTCTGCTGCGTGTGCAGCCGCTGCAGCATGGCCAACGTTGAGTTCCACCTGGTGGGCATGTCACAGATTAGGCGGTTCTTGGGCAGGTTAAACTCCTTTTGGAGGTCCGTCAGCCGAGCACTGGCATTATATGACCGGCGGAAATGCACACAGACTTTCCTGGCCTGCCTCAGGACATCCTGTAAGCCCGGGTACCTGCCCAAGAACCGCTGCACCACCAAGTTAAGGACGTGAGCCAAACAGGGCACATGGGTCAGTTGTCCCTGTCGGAGGGCAGAGAGGAGGTTGGTGCCATTGTCGCAAACCACCATTCCTGCCTTAAGTTGGCGTGGCGTCAACCACCTCTGAACCTGCCCCTGCAGAGCTGACAGAACCTCTGCCCCAGTGTGGCTCCTGTCCCCCAAGCACACCAGCTCAAGCACCGCATGGCATCTTTTGGCCTGCGTATTTGCGTAGCCCCTTGAACGCCTACGGAGCACCGCTGGTTCCGAGGAAGAGGCCATGGAGGAAGAAGAAGAGGAGGGGGTGGAGGAGAGAGGTGTGTCACAATCAGCATTTTGGAGGCGTGGTGGCGGAACAACCTCCAACACTACTGCACCTTGTCCTGCATCCTTCCCAGCTGCCAGCAGAGTCACCCAATGCGCCGTGAAACTTAAGTAACGTCCCTGTCCATGCCTGCTGGACCATGAGTCAGCGGTAATATGCACCTTACCGCTGACCGCCCTGTCCAGCGAGGCATGGACATTGCCTTCCACATGCCGGTAGAGAGCCGGAATCGCCTTCCGTGAGAAAAAGTGGCGTTTGGGTACCTGCCACTGAGGAACCGCACATTCCACAAACTCACGGAAGGGGGCAGAGTCTACCAACTGAAAAGGCAGCAGTTGAAGTGCTAGCAATTTTGCCAAGCTAGCATTCAACCGCTGGGCATGTGGATGGCTGGGAGCAAACTTCTTTCGGCGGTGCAGCAGCTGGGGCAGGGAAATTTGCCTGGTACAATCTGACGTCGGTGTACCAAAAGCAGATTGCCCACAAGTACTTGGCTGTGACACACCTAATTCTACACCTTCATTCCTCTCACTGCAGGTCTCAGAGAGGACTGAAGGTCTAGTGGGGTTGGAAATCTCAGCTGATGAGGAGCAAGGAGAGATCCTCTTTGTTCTTTGGTGTGGGTCTTTTAGATATGCTTGCCAACGAACTGCATGGCAGGTCAACATATGTCTGGTCAAGCATGTGGTACCCAAGCGGGAGATGTTTTGGCCACGCGAGATACGCTTGAGACATATGTTGCAAATAGCAGCGGTGCGATCTGATGCACTCGTCTCAAAAAAGGCCCACACCAAAGAACTTTTTGAATAACGCGCAGAGACTGCAGCGCCCTGCACATGTGGAGCTTTGGGGTGTGATGCAGTCAATGTGCTGCCCTTAGGCTGGCCCCTGGAGGGCATCCTGCCTCGTTGGTGATGTGCCGCCTCCTCCTCCTCCTCCTCCTCCTCCTCTCTCCTATCAGGCACCCACGTTGAGTCAGTGACCTCATCATCCCCTCCCTCCTCATCACTGGAGCAAACCTGGCAGTATGCTGCAGCAGGGGGAGCATGACTGCCAGATTGCTGTCCTTCTTGGGCACCCCCTCTGTCCGTGCTCATGTTACTGCCTTCATCGAGCTCAGTATCATCATCAGAGCCTTCCAAACGCTGGGCATCCTCCTGGAGCATGTACCCAACACTGTGGTCAAACAGTTCGAGGGAATCCTCAGGAGGACATGGTGGAGCTAGGGAAGGAGTCACTGATGACATTGAGCTGAGGGAAGAGGCCGCTGCTTTGCCAGACAAAGCACCCTGGGCATGGGTGAGAGAGGATGAGGAGGATGAGGACGGCTTGGTCATCCACTCGACCAAGTCTTCCGCATGTTGCGGCTCAACACGGCCAGCTGCCGAAAAAAAGGCCAAGCGTGTCCCATGGCCACGTGCTGATGAGGATGCACCGTCTCCACGACCAGCACTAGACACAGAGCCTGCTTGCCCTCTCTTATTGGCTTGTGACTGTCTGCCTCTCCTTCTTGGCCTTCCAGACATACTAATGGCCTGTAGCTGCACTAAGCTGGGATAGAACACCTGTAATTTTCTTCAGGTAGCTTTATATACTGTAACCAGACAAGCCTGCCTGTCAGTAGGAAGATAACAGGAACGGATCTAGCTGAACACTGTGAGCAGGACGCACTGCACTAAATGTAAATAGCAGGAACGGATCTAGATAAACACTGTGAGCAGGACGCACTGACTGCACTAAATGTAAATAGCAGGAACAGATCTAGCTGAACACTGTGAGCAGGACGCACTGACTGCACTAAATGTAAATAGCAGGAACGGATCTAGCTGAACACTGTGAGCAGGACGCACTGACTGCACTAAATGTAAATAGCAGGAACGGATCTAGCTGAACACTGTGAGCAGGACGCACTGCACTAAATGTAAATAGCAGGAACAGATCTAGCTGAACACTGTGAGCAGGACGCACTGCACTAAATGTAAATAGCAGGAACAGATCTAGCTGAACACTGTGAGCAGGACGCACTGCACTAAATGTAAATAGCAGGAACGGATCTAGCTGAACACTGTGAGCAGGACGCACTGCACTAAATGTAAATAGCAGGAACAGATCTAGCTGAACACTGTGAGCAGGACGCACTGCACTAAATGTAAATAGCAGGAACAGATCTAGCTGAACACTGTGAGCAGGGCGCACTGCACTAAATGTAAATAGCAGGAACGGATCTAGCTGAACACTGTGAGCAGGACGCACTGACTGCACTAAATGTAAATAGCAGGAACGGATCTAGCTGAACACTGTGAGCAGGACGCACTGCACTAAATGTAAATAGCAGGAACAGATCTAGCTGAACACTGTGAGCAGGACGCACTGCACTAAATGTAAATAGCAGGAATGGATCTAGCTTAACACTGTGAGCAGGACGCACTGCACTAAATGTAAATAGCAGGAACAGATCTAGCTGAACACTGTGAGCAGGACGCACTGCACTAAATGTAAATAGCAGGAACAGATCTAGCTGAACACTGTGAGCAGGACGCACTGCACTAAATGCAAATAGCAGGAACGGATCTAGCTGAACACTGTGAGCAGGACGCACTTACTGCACTAAATGTAAATAGCAGGAACGGATCTAGCTGAACACTGTGAGCAGGACGCACTGCACTAAATGTAAATAGCAGGAACAGATCTAGCTGAACACTGTGAGCAGGATGCACTGCACTAAATGTAAATAGCAGGAACAGATCTAGCTGAACACTGTGAGCAGGACGCACTGCACTAAATGTAAATAGCAGGAACGGATCTAGCTGAACACTGTGAGCAGGACGCACTGCACTAAATGTAAATAGCAGGAACAGATCTAGCTGAACACTGTGAGCAGGACGCACTGCACTAAATGTAAATAGCAGGAACGGATCTAGCTGAACACTGTGAGCAGGACGCACTGACTGCACTAAATGTAAATAGCAGGAATGGATCTAGCTGAACACTGTGAGCAGGACGCACTGCACTAAATGTAAATAGCAGGAACAGATCTAGCCTAATCTATCTAACTCAAATCAAATGACACTGTCTGTCTCTCTCTCTATCAGCACACCGGAACACACTACACAGGGCCGCCGTGCAGGCGGCCTTATATAGTGTGGGGCGTGTACTAAATCCCCTGAGCCATAATTGGCCAAAGCCACCCTGGCTTTGGCCAATTACAGCTCTCTCTACTGACGGCGCTGTGATTGGCCAAGCATGCGGGTCATAGTGCATGCTTGGCCAATCATCAGCCAGCAATGCACTGCGATGCCGCAGTGAATTATGGGCCGTGATGCGCCACACGAATTTGGCGCGAACGGCCCATAACGTTCGCAATTCGACGGACGGTCGAACAGCCGATGTTCGAGTCGAACATGGGTTCGACTCGAACACGAAGCTCATCCCTATTTGAGACGGCACCCATATATTGGAACGAGTAGATTCCTTACACTAATAAGCACTGTGTAGTAGGAAGAGCGGAGAGATGGTTTTTAATAAATTGCCCAGGAAAGTTCTTCCTCTTAGGCACTGAGGGAGTTAAAGAGAGAGCACCTTTGTCTGGATATTCATCTGCCAGTGGGAGATCACACCAGTGGAGATCTGAGCCCGAGACTGGGAGTGAGGTCATCCGGGGGCAGCGCTGCACCGCCCACATTGCAGCATCTGCACTGTTGCAGCAGGGAGACTGGGGCATCCACTCACCCTCTGCTTCCCAATGCCCATCACCGGGGTCCTTCGGGGAGCTCACCGCAACATTCATGGAACTAGTTAGAGGGCTATTCACCCACTGCTGATACTGCTAGCAGGATCTGAACCACTGAGAGCAGGACACCAAGAGTACCCAATCCATAATGCGCCCACATTTTACTCTATACCACAATTCCAAACTTAGACTGCACCTATACCATTCCAATACTGCAATATACAAAACCATTACCGCATCTTTACCAGATCTACCTTGGACCTGTGCTGAGACTATACTGTACGTTTAATGCATGCTGGTTAACTGGGACTGGCATTAAGTGCACCAAGCTTTTAAAGGGTCCCAATGATAGCCGACCAAAAATCATCTCAAAGGACTGCCCCTCTCATAATTATTTTGCAAGTCCCCTTTGTTCCCGTGCTCTCCCACCATCCTCCTTTTCTTTGAACCCAGTCATTCTGGGACAAGCATCTGCCATAAATGTGCTCTGACAGTAAAGTACCAGCACTCAGTAGATGAAACTTTACTGCTGCTCACTGCTACACTTGAGATGGTCTTGTTACTGTTTATGCTGACCTGGATGCCAAATATCATCTTATGCCCAGTCCTTACTGTTAATCACTTTGTATGCTAAATTATGTTATTACCATTTGTTAATCTATAGTATGCTTTCCTAGTTACCAACCATATTGGGTGAAAATATATAAAGTTTGCCTTTACTATCTGGTTTGGTGCCTACTTTCTTTGATATATAGCTACTACTGGGTACCAAGTATTACCTTTGGTTATTTCCCGTGATATTTGTACACTCAACCTGGTGTATTAGAGGGGCTGAGGTTTTTTTGGAAAAAGTTATATAGCTTGGACACATCATAGATTTGAACAAATCTGCATGTAAACAATCCAAGCAAGTTCCTGATTTAGTTATATACTTTGCCAGAGTTGTTCTTTTTTGTGCCATTCAAACTGAGTAAAGGGACTTTTTGGGGGTGTTTTTTCATTCTTGATAGCACTATTATTAACATCTACAGAATTTACTATAGCATTACTGTTCATAAACTATGACTTATAAAGTGCATAAACCCAATGTTGTAAGGGGAAGGGGAAGAATTTTTATTCAGTTTATTCAATTTTTATTCAGTGGTATATTTGTTAAGTGTGCTTTTATCACTTACTTGCTTATCTAGTTCAGGGGTCTCCAAACTTTCTAAACAAGGGGCCAATTTACTGTTCATCAGACTTTAGCAGGGCCAGACGGTGGCCATTGGGAGTGGAAAATGTCCCAGTAACATTTGGAGTAAACAATGCCCCATCGTTGGTGTCACTGGACCCCATTGTTGTTATCATTGGTAGGAATAGTGCCCCGTCGTTGGCATTATTAGTAGGAATAGTGTCCCATCATTGGTGTCATTGGTAGGAATTGTTCCCCACCATTGGTGTCATTGGGAGGAATTATGCCCCACCTTTGGTGTCAGTGAGTGAAATAATGCCCCAAGGCCAGGATAAAAGCAAGAAAAGGGCCACAGTTTGGAGACCACTGATCTAGTTATTAAGGCAAACCTAATATATGATTTTACTAGCCGGATTATATTAGTATGAAAAGGTAAGCAACCTTTAACCACTTGCCGACCGCTGCACGCCGATATACGTCGGCACAATGCAAAGGTGGGCAAATGGGCGTACCTGTACGTCCCCTTTAATTGGCGGGCTAGCAGGTGCATGCGCCCGCCGCGTAGAGCATGACCGTGCCCGCGGGACCCGCGGACTCACTGGTGTCCCGGCGATCGTGTCACAGAGCCGCAGTATGGGGAGATTTCCCCGTTCTGCCTAGTGACATGACAGAGATCACTGCTCCCTGTCATCCGGAGCAGTGATCGCTGTCATGTGAGTGGAAGCCCATCCTCCCCACAGCTAGAATCACTCCCTAGGACACACTTGATCGCCCCCAGTGTTTAACCCCTTCCCTGCCAGTGTCATTTACACAGTAATCAATGCATTTTAATAGCACTGATCGCTGTATAAATGACAATGGTCCCAAAATAGTGTCAAAAGTGTCCGATGTGTCCGCCATAATGTAGCAGTCACGATAAAAATCGCAGATCATTATTAATACAAAAAATGAATAATAAAAATGCCATAAAACTATCCCCTATTTTGTAGACGCTATTACTTTTGTGCAAACCAATCAATATACGCTTATTGCGCTTTTTTTTTTTTACCAAAAATATGTAAAAGAATACAAATCGGCCTAAACTGAGGAAAAAATGTGTTTTTTTTATATATATGTGGGGGATATTTATTACAACAAAGTAAAAAATATTGCTTTTTTTAAAAAAAATGTCGTTCTTTTTATATCTATCTGTTTACAGCGCAAAAAAAAAAAATCTCAGAGGTGATCAAATACCACCAAAAGAAAGCTTTATTTGTGGGGAAAAAAAGGACATTGATTTTGTTTGGGTGCAACGTTGCACAACCATACAATTGTCAGTTAAAGCGACGCAGTGCCGAATCGCAAAAACTGCTCTGGTCAGGAAGGGGGTAGTATCTTCCGGGGCTGAAGCGGTTAATAAAAAAACCAAAAAAAAAGAAAGTCATCTTAGATTCCCCACCTGCCCAGGGCTGACATAATATTTATCAGGTCTGGGCTCTACATTCTTGGACTCCTTTCAGATGCGCAATCCAATCAGATCCTCCGTTTTTGTTTTTTTTTAGAACTGAACGTATGTTTTATGTTGTTCTATGGGCAGACAGATGTACCTCAGATTCTTTGTAGAAAAAAAAAAAAAAAGGAACAGGTTTGTGTTATTTAAATTTTTTCAGACCTAAATGTGACAGATCATAGTTAAAAGGAAGTAAACAGATGCACATCTGTTCACATCTGCCTGCCCATAGAAATAACATTACAAGATACACTAAGAAATGAACTGACACAGATATCATAAAAGTGACATCTGTATCCGTTCCTCTGATTTAACAGGGGATCTGTTCTGTGGAAGGGACGCGGCCCATAAGAAATCAATCAAGAATTTTGTTAAAAAAAGAAAAAGAAAAAATTTAAATACATATTAATGAAAAAATGAAAGAAAAAAAAAAGGAATTGGTTATGACAACACTTTAGCAAATTAAATGTCGTTCAGTTAAGGTTTATATCTACTTTAAAGTGAACCTGTGTGTTTTTTTTCCCCGTGATTCCCATGCATTGTCCTTTATGTCTTTTCTAAGATATGCGCCGAGTTGCTGTCAAATAATTGCATGTGCTTGGGGTTACCATGGCAACATATCATGAATGGTAAAACTGACAGGCTTTGTAGAAGGCTGCATGACACACGCTTATAATACTACAACAACCTCCGTTCCTGGAATAGCAAGTTGACGTAGTCAGCTATGACCAATTCTGTAAATTCAAAAAGAAGGCTTTCCAACATATAGGTCAACAAAATACATTAAAATATAAGAATATTGAAGCCATAATATTCCTTTCCAATTAAAAAGCTAACAATAGACAATTAAAGGGTAACTCCATGTTTATGCAAAACATAAAGCAAAAAATAAAATACAGAATTATTTCGGGTATTAAAGTAGGGATCCTTGCAGAGCCTGTGATGTAAGCCAACAGAGTGTTTTAAGTGTCACTCAGGAGTAGGGATGAGCTTCGTGTTCGAGTCGAACCCATGTTCGACTCGAACATCGGCTGTTCGACCGTCCGTCGAATTGCGAACGATATGGGCCGTTCGCGCCAAATTCGTGTGGCGCGTCACGGCCCATAATTCACTGCGGCATCGCAGTGCATTGCTGGCTGATGATTGGCCAAGCATGCACTATGACCCGCATGCTTGGCCAATCACAGCGCCGTCAGTAGAGAGAGCTGTAATTGGCCAAAGCCAGGGTGGCTTTGGCCAATTATGGCTCAGGGGATTTAGTACACACCCCACACTATATAAGGCCGCCTGCACGGCGGCCCTGTGTAGTGTGTGTTCCGGTGTGCTGAGAGATAGAGAGAGAGAGAGACAGTGTCATTTGATTTGAGTTAGATAGATTAGGCAGAACAGTCAGTCAGTTAGCTGCACTTACAGTGTATTGTGTATATATATGCATCCCAGGTGTTGCATATATATATATACACTGTATTCAGTTTAGCTAGATCCGTTCCTGTTATCTTCTATCTAGACTATTTAGTGCAGTGTGTCCTGCTCACAGTGTTCAGCTAGATCCGTTCCTGCTATTTACATTCAGTGCAGTGCGTCCTGCTCACAGTGTTCAGCTAGATCCGTTCCTGGTATTTACATTTAGTGCAGTGCGTCCTGCTCACAGTGTTCAGCTAGATCCGTTCCTGCTATTTACATTCAGTGCAGTGCGTCCTGCTCACAGTGTTCAGCTAGATCCGTTCCTGGTATTTACATTTAGTGCAGTGCGTCCTGCTCACAGTGTTCAGCTACATCCGTTCCTGCTATTTACATTCAGTGCAGTGCGTCCTGCTCACAGTGTTCAGCTAGATCCGTTCCTGCTATTTACATTCAGTGCAGTGCGTCCTGCTCACAGTGTTCAGCTAGATCCGTTCCTGCTATTTACATTCAGTGCAGTGCGTCCTGCTCACAGTGTTCAGCTAGATCCGTTCCTGGTATTTACATTTAGTGCAGTGCGTCCTGCTCACAGTGTTCAGCTACATCCGTTCCTGCTATTTACATTCAGTGCAGTGCGTCCTGCTCACAGTGTTCAGCTAGATCCGTTCCTGCTATTTACATTCAGTGCAGTGCGTCCTGCTCACAGTGTTCAGCTAGATCCGTTCCTGCTATTTACATTCAGTGCAGTGCGTCCTGCTCACAGTGTTCAGCTAGATCCGTTCCTGGTATTTACATTTAGTGCAGTGCGTCCTGCTCACAGTGTTCAGCTACATCCGTTCCTGCTATTTACATTCAGTGCAGTGCGTCCTGCTCACAGTGTTCAGCTAGATCCGTTCCTGCTATTTACATTCAGTGCAGTGCGTCCTGCTCACAGTGTTCAGCTAGATCCGTTCCTGCTATTTACATTCAGTGCAGTGCGTCCTGCTCACAGTGTTCAGCTAGATCCGTTCCTGGTATTTACATTTAGTGCAGTGCGTCCTGCTCACAGTGTTCAGCTACATCCGTTCCTGCTATTTACATTCAGTGCAGTGCGTCCTGCTCACAGTGTTCAGCTAGATCCGTTCCTGCTATTTACATTCAGTGCAGTGCGTCCTGCTCACAGTGTTCAGCTAGATCCGTTCCTGCTATTTACATTCAGTGCAGTGCGTCCTGCTCACAGTGTTCAGCTAGATCCGTTCCTGGTATTTACATTTAGTGCAGTGCGTCCTGCTCACAGTGTTCAGCTAGATCCGTTCCTGCTATTTACATTCAGTGCAGTGCGTCCTGCTCACAGTGTTCAGCTAGATCCGTTCCTGCTATATACATTTAGTGCAGTACGTCCTGCTCACAGTGTTCAGCTAGATCCGTTCCTGTTATCTTCCTACTGACAGGCAGGCTTGTCTGGTTACAGTATATAAAGCTACCTGAAGAAAATTACAGGTGTTCTTTTTGATCCTATTAGTACCACGGTCAGGCAGCTAGACTATTTACATTTAGTACAGTGTGTCCTGCTCACAGTGTTCAGCTAGATCCGTTCCTGTTATCTTCCTACTGACAGGCAGGCTTGTCTGGTTACAGTATATAAAGCTACCTTAAGAAAATTACAGGTGTTCTTTTTGATCCTATTAGTACCACGGTCAGGCAGCTAGACTATTTACATTTAGTACAGTGCGTCCTGCTCACAGTGTTCAGCTAGATCCGTTCCTGCTATATACATTTAGTGCAGTACGTCCTGCTCACAGTGTTCAGCTAGATCCATTCCTGTTATCTTCCTACTGACAGGCAGGCTTGTCTGGTTACAGTATATAAAGCTACCTGAAGAAAATTACAGGTGTTCTATCCCAGCTTAGTGCAGCTACAGGCCATTAGTATGTCTGGAAGGCCAAGAAGGAGAGGCAGACAGTCACAAGCCAATAAGAGAGGGCAAGCAGGCTCTGTGTCTAGTGCTGGTCGTGGAGACGGTGCATCCTCATCAGCACGTGGCCATGGGACACGCTTGGCCTTTTTTTCGGCAGCTGGCCGTGTTGAGCCGCAACATGCGGAAGACTTGGTCGAGTGGATGACCAAGCCGTCCTCATCCTCCTCATCCTCTCTCACCCATGCCCAGGGTGCTTTGTCTGGCAAAGCAGCGGCCTCTTCCCTCAGCTCAATGTCATCAGTGACTCCTTCCCTAGCTCCACCATGTCCTCATGAGGATTCCCTCGAACTGTTTGACCACAGTGTTGGGTACATGCTCCAGGAGGATGCCCAGCGTTTGGAAGGCTCTGATGATGATACTGAGCTCAATGAAGGCAGTAACATGAGCACGGACAGAGGGGGTGCCCAAGAAGGACAGCAATCTGGCAGTCATGCTCCCCCTGCTGCAGCATACTGCCAGGTTTGCTCCAGTGATGAGGAGGGAGGGGATGATGAGGTCACTGACTCAACGTGGGTGCCTGATAGGAGAGAGGAGGAGGAGGAGGAGGAGGTGGCACATCACCAACTAGGCAGGATGCCCTCCAGGGGCCAGCCTAAGGGCAGCACATTGACTGCATCACACCCCAAAGCTCCACATGTGCAGGGCGCTGCAGTCTCTGCGCGTTATTCAAAAAGTTCTTTGGTGTGGGCCTTTTTTGAGACGAGTGCATCAGATCGCACCGCTGCTATTTGCAACATATGTCTCAAGCGTATCTCGCGTGGCCAAAACATCTCCCGCTTGGGTACCACATGCTTGACCAGACATATGTTGACCTGCCATGCAGTTCGTTGGCAAGCGTATCTGAAAGACCCACACCAAAGAACAAAGACGATCTCTCCTTGCTCCTCATCAGCTGAGATTTCCAACCCCACTAGACCTTCAGTCCTCTCTGAGACCTGCAGTGAGAGGAATGAAGGTGTAGAATTAGGTGTGTCACAGCCAAGTACTTGTGGGCAATCTGCTTTTGGTACACCGACGTCAGATTGTACCAGGCAAATTTCCCTGCCCCAGCTGCTGCACCGCCGAAAGAAGTTTGCTCCCAGCCATCCACATGCCCAGCGGTTGAATGCTAGCTTGGCAAAATTGCTAGCACTTCAACTGCTGCCTTTTCAGTTGGTAGACTCTGCCCCCTTCCGTGAGTTTGTGGAATGTGCGGTTCCTCAGTGGCAGGTACCCAAACGCCACTTTTTCTCACGGAAGGCGATTCCGGCTCTCTACCGGCATGTGGAAGGCAATGTCCATGCCTCGCTGGACAGGGCGGTCAGCGGTAAGGTGCATATTACCGCTGACTCATGGTCCAGCAGGCATGGACAGGGACGTTACTTAAGTTTCACGGCGCATTGGGTGACTCTGCTGGCAGCTGGGAAGGATGCAGGACAAGGTGCAGTAGTGTTGGAGGTTGTTCCGCCACCACGCCTCCAAAATGCTGATTGTGACACACCTCTCTCCTCCACCCCCTCCTCTTCTTCTTCCTCCATGGCCTCTTCCTCGGAACCAGCGGTGCTCCGTAGGCGTTCAAGGGGCTACGCAAGTACGCAGGCCAAAAGATGCCATGCGGTGCTTGAGCTGGTGTGCTTGGGGGACAGGAGCCACACTGGGGCAGAGGTTCTGTCAGCTCTGCAGGGGCAGGTTCAGAGGTGGTTGACGCCACGCCAACTTAAGGCAGGAATGGTGGTTTGCGACAATGGCACCAACCTCCTCTCTGCCCTCCGACAGGGACAACTGACCCATGTGCCCTGTTTGGCTCACGTCCTTAACTTGGTGGTGCAGCGGTTCTTGGGCAGGTACCCGGGCTTACAGGATGTCCTGAGGCAGGCCAGGAAAGTCTCTGTGCATTTCCGCCGGTCATATAATGCCAGTGCTCGGCTGACGGACCTCCAAAAGGAGTTTAACCTGCCCAAGAACCGCCTAATCTGTGACATGCCCACCAGGTGGAACTCGACGTTGGCCATGCTGCAGCGGCTGCACACGCAGCAGAGGGCCATCAATGAGTACCTGTGCGACTATGGCACCAGGACAGGGTCAGGGGACCTTGGTTTTTTTTCCCCACGCCAGTGGGCCATGATCAGGGATGCATGCACTGTCCTGTCACCATTCGAGGAGGCCACGAGGATGGTGAGCACTGACAGTGCATGCATCAGTGACACTGTCCCCCTTGTCCACCTGTTGGAGCACACGCTGCGTGGAATAATGGACAGGGCACTTGAGGCAGAACAGAGGCAGGAAGAGGAGGACTTCCTTAGCTCTCAAGGCCCCCTTTATCCAGACAGTGTTCCTGCGTGCCCGCCGATCACACAGGAAGAGGACGAGGAGGAGGAGGAGGAGGAGGAGGAAGATTGTGTCAGTATGGAGGTGGAGCCTGGCACTCAGCATCAGCAGTCTTTAAGGGATCAGTCCCAAGGAACACATGGACTTGTACGTGGCTGGGAGGAGGTGGCTGCGGACGTTGTTGTCCTTAGTGACCCAGAGGACTCCGGACCGAATGCCTCAGCAAACCTACGCTGCATGGCCTCCCTGATCCTGCAAAGCCTGCGTAAGGATCCTCGTATTCGTGGTATCAAGGAGAAGGACCAATACTGGCTGGCAACCCTCCTTGATCCACGTTACAAGGGTAAGGTTGCGGACCTTATCTTGCCATCGCAGAGGGAGCAGAGGATGAAACATCTTCGGGAGGCCTTGCAGAAAGGTCTGTGCAACGCGTTCCCAGAGACTGGGAGGTTACAAACTCCTGTTTCTGGACAACGTGTTGCTGAGGCTTCGGTCAGTCAAAGAAGGAGCGGTGGAGAAGGTGGCCGTCTGACCGATGCGTTCAGACAATTTTTTGGTCCGCAGCCCCAAGGTATGATCGGTTCCAGCAACCATCGCCAGCGTCTGTTTTACATGGTGCAGGAATACCTAGGGGCAAGATCAGACTTGGACACCTTTCCCACCGAAAATCCTCTGGGTTACTGGGTCTTGAGGATGGATCACTGGCCAGAGCTTGCACAGTATGCAATTGAGCTACTGGCCTGTCCTGCATCCAGCGTTCTTTCGGAACGTACATTCAGTGCTGCTGGAGGCGTGGTAACCGATCACACGGTGCGTCTGTCCACTGACTCGGTCGATCGGCTGACCTTCATAAAAATGAATCAGTCTTGGATCACCACCAGCTACCAAGCACCTGATGCTGATGTAACTGAATAATTTTTTTCAGATCCCTTCAAAGACTGCCTATGCTGATGCTGAGTGATTATCCCTGAGTAATTATCCTCTTCCTCCTCAATCATCACGCTGATAGCTTGTAAGAACATTTTTGGTTCTGGGCGCCACCACCAGTGCCTAAGGCACAATTTTTCAGCCCCTGTATAACAGGGGCGTGTAATTACAATTTTTGATGTAATACTTTGCAGCACGGCTCGTTCCTGCATTCCAACTAGAGTGTCTGTGAGGGGTTGCAGTGTTGTGGCACCAGCACCAGTGCCTAAGGCCCAATTTTTCTGCCCCTGTCTAACAGGGGCGTGAAATTACAATTTTTGATGCAATACTTTGCAGCAGGGCTCGTTCCTGCGTTCCAACTAGAGTGTCTGTGAGGGGTTGCAGTGTTGTGGCACCAGCACCAGTGCCTAAGGCCCAATTTTTCTGCCCCTGTCTAACAGGGGCGTGAAATTACAATTTTTGATGCAATACTTTGCAGCAGGGCTCGTTCCTGCGTTCCAACTAGAGTGTCTGTGAGGGGTTGCAGTGTTGTGGCACCAGCACCAGTGCCTAAGGCCCAATTTTTCTGCCCCTGTCTAACAGGGGCGTGTAATTACAATTTTTGATGCAATACTTTGCAGCAGTGCTCGTTCCTGCGTTCCAACTAGAGTGTCTGTGAGGGGTTGCAGTGTTGTGGCACCAGCACCAGTGCCTAAGGCCCAATTTTTCTGCCCCTGTCTAACAGGGGCGTGTAATTACAATTTTTGATGCAATACTTTGCAGCAGGGCTCGTTCCTGCGTTCCAACTAGAGTGTCTGTGAGGGGTTGCAGTGTTGTGGCACCAGCACCAGTGCCTAAGGCCTAATTTTTCAGCTCCTGTTCAACAGGGGCATGTAATTACAATTCTTGATCTAATATTTCACAGCAGGGCCCTGTGAGGGCTTACAGTGTTTTGGCCACAGCAACACCTAAGGCCCAAATTTCTGCTGAGTATATAGGGCAGGACCCTACTTTCAAACATCTAACTTACAAACGACTCCTACTTGCAAACGGAAGGAGACAACAGGAAGTGAGATGAAATCTACCCATAGGAAGGGAAATTCTCTCATGTAAGAGTTAATATGGGAAAACAATTTCTCCTTTCCACTGATGCTTTCCAATCCTTGTTCCACAAAAAAACCCAAATTTTCAAAAAACATTTTTCATTGGGACAAAAAAGTGAGGTGAAATCTTCTGAAGAGGAGGAAAGACGCAAAACAAATGTCACAGGGGTGATAACCCTTCCCTATGTTTTCCAAAAAGCTTAGAAAAGATTTTTTGGCTGGAGCTAAACACATTAAAAATGTTCAAAATTACAAACAGATTCTACTTAACAACAAACCTACAGTCCCTGTCTTGTTTGCACCGCCTGTATACTGCTGTTCAGAGTATATAGGGCCTGGTGGCCCCACACCTTTCCTTATTTTAATTTGGGTGTGGGGTTCCCCTTAATATCCATACAAGACCCAAAGGGCCTGGTAATGGACTGGGGGGTACCCATGCCGTTTGTCTCACTGATTTTCATCCATATTGCCATGACCCGACATGACATTAAACCCGCAAGCAGTTTTAAATGAGATTTTTTCCTTTAAAAATGACATTTGGTGCAGGGACTGTTCTAAACATGGGAAACACGCGTCACTTTACAGGCATACTATAGACACCCCCCAGGTACGATATTTAAAGGAATATTTCACTTTTTTTTTTTTACTTTAAGCATCATTAAAATCACTGCTCCCGAAAAAACGGCCGTTTTTAAAAGTTTTTTTTGCATTGATACATGTCCCCTGGGGTAGGACCCGGGTCCCCAAACCCTTTTTAGGACAATACCATGCAAATTAGCCTTTAAAATGAGCACTTTTGATTTCGAACGTTCGAGTCCCATAGACGTCAATGGGGTTCTAACGTTCGTGCGAACTTGCGGTCCGTTCGCGGGTTCTGGTGCGAACCGAACCGGGGGGTGTTCGGCTCATCCCTACTCAGGAGGAAAATATGGCCAAACAAGCTTTGGCTATACTTCCCTTTTAAGATACCAGTTTATAATATTTGATTGGTTGCACTTGGTGTTTCATTATACAGTACCAAATTGCACAAGTACCTCCGTGGAATGTTACAAAGAAGGTCACAGCAAATAAGTAAAAGTAATAAGGAAGAGTAAAGGTTTTACTGATGGAGAGATACATTCTGACTCATACATAAATGTTCCTCCCTTACTGGGCAGATGGGCTAAGATATAGGAATGAAATGTCACCCTGGATGTCCCACAGAGTCACTGACTCTGCAGCAAACGAACAATACAAAATGTCATTATCTGTAACTCAACTTGCATGCATAGGTTTCAGCTACTCGTTTCTAAATTAATTGAGCAACTGCCATATTCTGACTTTCCTGTGCATGTGCACCAAATGTCTTACTGTAACTGTCAGGGTTCGTGCTGGCCATAGCGCAGTCGAAGCTCCGAGGTGAATGCGCATGCGTGGCCCTGCAGGTGCCTGTCTTGCTTGGCGCAGGCACACAAATATGCTGTTCGCCATTAACGCACTAGTCCATTGCTGGCTGATCTGCAGCTTTACCCGTGTTCCTGTTCCCTGTGTTTGATTCCTGTGTTTGACCCGGCTTATCCTGATCACGATTGAACTCCACCCGTTCTGATCTAGGCTTGCCTTTAAGACTTTGTTTATCTCTACACATCTGCCTGATATTCTATTGCCAATCTCTGCCTGCCTCTTGACCATTCTCTGCCTGCCTTTTATGCTTATACGTACCGGATCATCCATTGCTGACCTGGCTTGTCTGACTCTAAATCCAGTTATCCATCTGTCCTACTCTGCACTGTGGCTGGTTACGCTGGTCCTCCATCTTCTGTTTGCTGCCTGTCTTACTGCATCTGTTACTAGCTGCTGTCTACCCAGCCTGGGGTCAGCTGTTCCTGCTGCCATTCGCTGCTTCAGCTATCCAGCCCAACTCTGGTGACGCACCTGCCACGTACCTCTGCAACCAACGGAAGATCTTACAAGCACTCTTACCTCATCAAGCTCTTGCGGCCATTGTCCAAACATCAGCGGTCCTTGAGCCGGGGCTGTATGAGATGTCTCCCTCCACCTGTCAGGCTCTGCTACAAGGTACGTGACAGTAACTCTACACTTCATGTCTTCCCTTCTTCCAGTATAAAGCGGACTGAAATTTCTCAGCACACAGGGCTCCAGCAGCTTGCCCCAATACTTTGGCCCCAAGTCTTCCCAGGTCAATCTCTGCTGCTTACTGCTAACTTATAGGACTCCTTCCTTTTCCCAACCCCAACACCCAGAGACTCAGGGTTTTTTTTTTTTACAACAGGGACCGATTGTCCTTAATCACTACGGTCTTCCAGGGAGTGTAAACCAGCACCCACTAGCTGTACCAAACAGACACTGGGAAACGTCACCACTCAAGTCTCTACCTGGTCCAAACCCCAGCCCTACTCCCCTGAAGAGGAACACAAGTCCCTACGAAACCTCACATTTTAAAGTGGTGTCATGTCTCTTCTACATGAAGAGTCACTCCTTAGCATGATCCTCTGTGGCGCAACATCCTACAGGCTTCCTCCACCCGTTTTATATGTGCCCTATCCAGGAATGCTGGGCGACAACCACATTCCCATGACGACAACCGGGGTGGGGACCATCCCTTAAGAGACCGTAGATCACTAGTTTACTGCAACAAACCCACTGGATTTGAAGTGCCAAAGAACCATAATTTATGGAATATAATTCTTTCCACTGCATCCAAAGTAGACACTTTATATACTTCATACTTATATCTGAATTTAGTTTTTTTGCTAAAAACCTTCTTTTGGTGTTTTCAAAAAATATTCAAATCCCACCACACAGCATTTATTAACTACATATACTATATATAAAATCAAATGGATCACACGATCTGTGAATAGTTGTTCACGCGTATGCACATTTTACTAAATATCAATACTCATTATCATCAACAAATAACATCCCTTATGGGCAGGAAGCAGATGCCATTAATACAAATAAGACGTGTACTTTCCCTTTCAATTACTGTGTATAATAGTAGTGTCAATAGGACATTTGCATCACTGTCTGCTCATAGTCACAGACATACTGTACTTAGATATTTAACCTGAAAGAATGTCCGAATATAAATAAACCGCATGCACTTTTATATTACTCCTTAGTACAGTTTATACTGACATTCAGCAATTTTCTTTGCTCTTCTTACTTAGCGCTTCCCTATATTTTTACATTTGAAGGCTCTATCAATATCAATTGGAGGAGGTCAGTCACTTGTACAGCATCCTTGTATCCCCCTCTCCATCAGCATTGGGGTCACATAAGCTGAGTGATGGAGAAAAACTGAGGGAGAAGAGAAACATTGGAATACTAGTCAGTACCAGTTTGCAAAAGTATATTTGCGTTGGAAGAATAAATCCCTTCTAATGTTGGGTGTCCCACATGTGTGCTGCATTATGTAAAACTATTAGAATAGTTTTTATGTTTTAGAATGTGCTTCGTGACTGTCCATAATTTTTAAAGGGTGCCTCGAAATTGTCTATAATTTTTAAAGGGTGCCTTGCCTGAAAACACTGCCCTAAGATATTGAGATCCATCACACAGCAGATAAAGTGGAATTGGGGCTAAATGTGTTGATTATGGGTGGAAGATGCAGAAACAATGGTTTTGTATGCAAATGTAACAACTGCCTAAAGCCAGCTGAAGAGGGAAACGTACACACGTGACCTCTGCAGTTATCGTTAGGCCAACTGCTCTCCGAGGTGGAAAGAAAAATCAGTCATCAAAATGCATTTTTTCCAAGCTATTACAACTGTTCCCTTGAGAAAGTGCCAAAGGCGCTTTGTTGGTTTTAGGAGTTGACCCTGGCATTTGATGGTACTTCCTACAGGGCTTTTAGCAGCAAAGAGAAATGTAAAACAGGTGTACCCCCAGACTCCCTGAGCCCTGAATTGGCAAAGAGACTTTTTAAGCACCATTTGGAAAAGTGGTCTGCCAATTTCTATTTCTTGTGTCCATAATTTATACTTTGGTACTAGACCAAACAACTTGCACTGTGATCAAATACTGTCTGTGGGGAAATCTTCATAACGTCGGAAATGAAGTTTAAATCCTGAGCCATAGTTTGGTCCTTTATGACTTCCTTAACCACTTGACGACCGCCGCACGACGATGTACGTCGGCAGAGTGGCACGGGCAGGCAAAAGGACTTACATGTACGTCCTTGCCTTCCCGTGGGTGGGGGGTCCGATCGGACCCTCCCCCGGTGCCAGCGGCGGTCGGATTCAGGTCAGGGGCGATCAAAGGTGAGGGGGAGGCCACTCATTCTTGGCTCCCCCCTCGCGATCGCTCCTGGCCAATGACAGACTTCCTCGGCTTCTGTAATGTAAACAGAAGCGGAGGATGTGATGTCATCTCTCCTCGGCTCGGCAGTTTCCGTTCCGGCGCAGAGGAGAGAAGACTGTAATGTGAGTGCACCAAACACACACACACAGTAGAACATGCCAGGCACACATTAAACCCCCCTTCACCCCCCGATCCCCCCCGATCACCCCCCCCCCCCCTGTCACACTGACACCAAGCAGTTTTTTTTTTTGATTACTGCATGGTGTCAGTTTGTGACAGTTAGTGTGGTGGGGCAGTTAGGGTTAGCCCCCTTTAGGTCTAGGGTACCCCCCTAACCCCCCCTAATAAAGTTTTAACCCCTTGATCACCCCCTGTCGCCAGTGTCACTAAGCGATAATTTTTCTGATCGCTGTATTAGTGTCACTGGTGACGCTAGTTAGGGACGTAAATATTTAGGTTCGCCGTCAGCGTTTTATAGCGACAGGGACCCCCATATACTATCTAATAAATCTTTTAACCCCTTGATTGCCCCCTAGTTAACCCTTTCACCACTGATCACCGTATAACCGTTACGGGTGACGCTGGTTAGTTCGTTTATTTTTTATAGTGTTAGGGCGCCCGCTGTTTATTACCGAATAAAGGTTTAGCCCCCTGAACGGCCGGCGGTGATATGCGTCGCCCCAGGCAGCGTCAGATTAGCGCCAGTACCGCTAACACCCACGCACGCAGCATACGCCTCCCTTAGTGGTATAGTATCTGAACGGATCAATATCTGATCCGATCAGATCTATACTAGCGTCCCCAGCAGTTTAGGGTTCCCAAAAAAGCAGCGTTAGCGGGATCAGCCCAGATACCTGCTAGCACCTGCGTTTTGCCCCTCCGCCTGGCCCAGCCCAGCCCACCCAAGTGCAGTATTGATCGATCACTGTCACTTACAAAACATTAAACGCATAACTGCAGCGTTCGCAGAGTCAGGCCTGATCCCTGGGATCGCTAACAGGTTTTTTGGTAGCATTTTGGTGAACTGGCAAGCACCAGCCCCAGCCCCAGGCAGCGTCAGGTTAGCGCCAGTACCGCTAACACCCACGCACGCACCGTACACCTCCCTTAGTGGTATAGTATCTGAACGGATCAATATCTGATCCGATCAGATCTATACTATCGTCCCCAGCTGTTTAGGGTTCCCAAAAACGCAGTGTTAGTGGGATCAGCCCAGATACCTGCTAGCCAGTGGCGGAACTACCGCCATAGCGACACACGCGGCCGCTATGGGGCCCGCAGCTGTTAGGGGCCCCCCGGACCGGTGACAGGCGGCTCCGCGGGTGACAGCGGGTGGCTTTGCGGGTGACAGCGGGCGGCTTTGCGGGCCCGCGGGTGACAGCGGGCGGCTTTGCGGGCCCGCGGGTGAGAGCGGGCGGCTCCGCGGGTGACAGCGGGCGGCTTTGCGGGCCCGCGGGTGACAGCGGGCGGCTTTGCGGGCCCCCGGGTGAGAGTGGGCGGCTCTGCGGGTCCGCGGTGAGAGCGTGGGCGGCTCCGAGGGCTGTCAGGCGGTGAGTCAGCTGGGCGGCTCGGCTCGTGTATGAGCAGGCTGGCCAATCAGGGAGCTGGCAGCCGGGGGTGCATAGAGATGACATCATCTCTCACCGCCCGGCGCCCTCCCTGCATCCCTGCAGTGCAGTGCAGTTTTCCCCCCTCACTGTGCAGGCAGCCTCGGGAAGCAGAGAGATGACCTTATCTCTCTGCTGCCTGACTCTGGGACACAGCATGAAAGTGACACAGGCAGCAAGTGACAAGGTGAAGTGGCAAGTGACAATCCGGGACGTGGCAGCAAGTGACAATCCGTAATGTGTGGCAAGTGACCATCCGAGACGTGGCAGCAAGTGACAATCCGTAATGTGTGGCAAGTGACAATCCGGGACGTGGCAAGTGACAATCCGTAATGTGTGGCAGGTGACGTGGCAAGTGACTATCCGTAATGTGTGGCAGGTGACGTGGCAAGTGACTATCCGTAATGTGTGGCAGGTGACGTGGCAAGTGACTATCCGTAATGTGTGGCAGGTGAGGTGGCAAGTGACAATCTGTAATGTATGGCAGGTGACGTGGCAAGTGACAACCTGTAACATGTGGCAGGCGACGTGGCAAGTGACAATCCGTAATGTGTGGCAAGTGACAATCCGGGACGTGGCAAGTGACAATCCGTAATGTGTGGCAGGTGACGTAGCAAGTGACAATCCGTAATGTGTGGCAAGTGACAATCCGGGACGTGGCAAGTGACAATCCGTAATGTGTGGCAGGTGACGTGGCAAGTGACAATCCATAACATGTGGCAGGCGACGTGGCAAGTGACAATCCGTAATGTGTAGCAAGTGACAATCCAGAAAGTGGCAAGTGACAATCCGTAATGTGTGGCAGGTGACGTGGCAAGTGACAATCTAATGTGTGGCAAGTGACAATCTGGGACGTGGCAAGTGACAATCAGTAATGTGTGGCAGGTGACGTGGCAAGTGACAATCCGGGACGTGGCAAGTGACAATCCGTAATGTGTAGCAAGTGACAATCCAGAAAGTGGCAAGTGACAATCCGTAATGTGTGGCAGGTGACGTGGCAAGTGACAATCTAATGTGTGGCAAGTGACAATCTGGGATGTGGCAAGTGACAATCAGTAATGTGTGGCAGGTGACGTGGCAAGTGACAATCCGGGACGTGGCAAGTGGACAATCGGCAACATGTGGCAGGTGACATTCTGCAACGTGTGACAAGTGACAATCTACATCTGGTGGCAGGCGACGTGGCAAGTGGACAATCCGCAATGTGTGGCGGGTGATGTGACAAGTGACATTCCGTGACAAGTTGCATCTGGTGGCAGGCGACGGTGTCAAGTGACACGCTCAGGGCTCCCACTGATTCAGCATTATGGTGAGTTGAACTAGTTCATTTTATATAACAGAACAGAAATTGGTTAGAAGGCATGGAGGTCAGCAATGTGTGTCCTTTAGGGGCTGCATACAGTATACTGCATACTTTGTTGTTCATAATTAATATAAGCTGTTGCCTGGGTACTGTGCCACATGGGTGCGGTAATCTGTTGTTCAATGGCATTAGTTCTTTTTTTTTTGTGGAGGGGGTGGTTTGCAGGGGGGGGGGGGGCGGTTTGCAGGGGGGGGGGCCCATACAACATTTTGCTATGGGGCCCTGTGATTTCTAGTTACGCCCCTGCTGCTAGCACCTGCGTTTTGCCCCTCCGCCCGGCCCAGCCCAGCCCACCCAAGTGCAGTATCGATCGATCACTGTCACTTACAAAACACTAAACACATAACTGCAGCGTTCGCAAAGTCAGGCCTGATCCCTGCGATCGCGAACAGTTTTTATGGTAGCGTTTTGGTGAACTGGCAAGCACCAGCCCCAGGCAGCGTCAGGTTAGCGCCAGTACCGCTAACACCCACGCAGCATACGCCTCCCTTAGTGGTATAGTATCTGAACGGATCAATATCTGATCCGATCAGATCTATACTAGCGTCCCCAGCAGTTTAGGGTTCCCAAAAACGCAGTGTTAGCGGGATCAGCCCAGATACCTGCTAGCACCTGCGTTTTGCCCCTCCGCCCGGCCCAGCCCAGCCCACCCAAGTGCCAAGCCCACCCATCGATCACTGTCACTTACAAAACACTAAACGCATAACTGCAGCATTCGCAGAGTCAGGCCTGATCCCTGCGATCGCTAACAGTGTTTTTGGTAGCGTATTGGTGAACTGGCAAGCACCAGCGGCCTAGTACACCCCGGTCATAGTCAAACCAGCACTGCAGTAACACTTGGTGACATGGCGAGTCCCATAAGTGCAGTTCAAGCTGGTGAGGTGGCAA
Organism: Lithobates septentrionalis; assembly: GCA_037952835.1. Classification (NCBI taxonomy): domain Eukaryota; kingdom Metazoa; phylum Chordata; class Amphibia; order Anura; family Ranidae; genus Lithobates; species Lithobates septentrionalis. The sequence continues at coordinate 523,193 of JBBDGP010000237.1, read as the reverse complement.
GCACAAGTAGTGTCCCGCTGCCACCAAAAAGACAAACACAGGCCTGTCGTGCCCATAATGCCCTTCCTGCTGCATTCACCAATCTTAATTGGGAACCCACCACTTCTGCAGCACCCGTAATTCCCCCATTCACATCCCCAACCAAATGCAGTCGGCTGCATGAGAGGCATTTTCTTTATGTCCTCCCGAGTACCCCTACCCAACGAACCCCCCCAAGAAAGATGTTGTGTCTGCAGCAAGCGCGGATATAGGCGTGACACCCACTATTATTGTCCCTCCTGTCCTGACAATCCTAGTCTTTGCATTGGTGAATGTTTTGAACGCTACCATACACTAGTTGAGTATTAGCGTAGGGTACAGCATTGCACAGACTAGGCACACTTTCACAGGGTCTCCCAAGATGCCATCGCATTTTGGGAGACCCGAACCTGGAACCGGTTACAGTTATAAAAGTTAGTTACAAGAAAAGTGTAAAAAAATAAATAAATAAATAAATAAATAAATAAAAATATGTAAAATAAAAAAAAATAGTTGTCGTTTTATTGTTCTCTCTCTCTCTATTCTCGCTCTATTGTTCTGCTCTTTTTTACTGTATTCTATTCTGCAATGTTTTATTGTTATTATGTTTTATCATGTTTACTTTTCAGGTATGCAATTTTTTATACTTTACCGTTTACTGTGTTTTATTGTTAACCATTTTTTTGTCTTCAGGTACGCCATTCACGACTTTGAGTGGTTATACCAGAATGATGCCTGCAGGTTTAGGTATCATCTTGGTATCATTCTTTTCAGCCAGCGGTCGGCTTTCATGTAAAAGCAATCCTAGCGGCTAATTAGCCTCTAGACTGCTTTTACAAGCAGTGGGAGGGAATGCCCCCCCACCCACCGTCTTCCGTGTTTTTCTCTGGCTCTCCTGTCTCAACAGGGAACCTGGGAATGCAGCCGGTGATTCAGCCAGCTGACCATAGAGCTGATCAGAGACCACATCTCTATGGCCTAAGAAACCGGAAGCTACGAGCATTTCATGACTTAGATTTCGCCGGATGTAAACAGCACCATTGGGAAATTGGGAAAGCATTTTATCACACCGATCTTGGTGTGGTCAGATGCTTTGAGGGCAGAGGAGAGATCTAGGGTCTAATACACCCCAATTTTTTCAAAAAAGAGTACCTGTCACTTAGGGCTGGGAAAAAAATCGATTTAAATCTTGAATCGAGTTGAGAGGTCAAATCGATTCAAAATTTAAGCAAATCGATTTTTTTAGATTTTTTTTTTTCACCGCGCCGGTCCCGAGGCGCTGCGGGCATGAGTTTTTAGGCGAGCCCGCGGCTTCGGCCAAGTCCGTGGCTACGGCCAGACGCCGTGGACTAGGCCGAAGCCGCGGCCTCGCCTAAAAACTCATGCCCGCAGCGCCTCCGGACCGGCGCGGACACCGCGCTGGGCCTGAAGAGCTGCGGGCAAGGAGTTTTTAGGTGAGGCCGGGGCTTCGGCCTAGTCCGCGAGGCCGGACACCGCGGACTAGGCCGAAGCCGCGGCCTCGCCTAAAAGCTCATGCCCGCAGCGCCTCGGGATCGGCGCGGTTTCCAAAAAAAAAAAAAAAAACTCGATTCGAATCGTGAATCGAGTTTTTTTTAAGAGAATCGAAGATTTTTTTTTTAAGAAAATTTCCCAGCCCTACTGTCACTACCTATTGCTATCATAGGGGATATTTACATTCCCTGAGATAACAATAAAAATGATTAAAAAAATGAAAGGAACAGTTTAAAAATAAGATAAAAAAGAAAAAAAATAATAAAGAAAAAAAAAAAAAAAAAAAAAAAAAAAAAAGCACCCCTGTCCCCCCCTGCTCTCACGCAAAGGCGAACGCAAGCATCGGTCTGGCGTCAAATGTAAACAGCAATTGCACCATGCATGTGAGGTGTCACCGCGAACGTCAGATCGAGGGCAGTAATTTTAGCAGTAGACCTCCTCTGTAAATCTAAAGTGGTAACCTGTAAAGGCTTTTAAAGGCTTTTAAAAATGTATTTAGTTTGTCGCCACTGCACGTTTGTGCGCAATTTTAAAGCATGTCATGTTTGGTATCCATGTACTCGGCCTAAGATCATCTTTTTTTTTATTCCATCAAACATTTGGGCAATATAGTGTGTTTTAGTGCATTAAAATAAAAAGTGTGTTTTTTCCCCAAAAAATGCATTTGAAAAAAATCGCTGCGCAAATGCTGTGTGAAAAAAAAAATGAAACACCCACCATTTGAATCTGTAGGGCATTTGCTTTAAAAAAAATATATAATGTTTGGGGGTTCAAAGTAATTTTCTTGCAAAAAAAAATAATTTTTTCATGTAAACAAAAAGTGTCAGAAAGGGCTTTGTCTTCAAGTGGTTAGAAGAGTGGGTGATGTGTGACATAAGCTTCAAAATGTTGTGCATAAAATGCCAGGACAGTTCAAACCCCCCCCCCCCCAAATGACCCCATTTTGGAAAGTAGACACCCCAAGCTATTTGCTGAGAGTCATGTCGAGTCCATGGAATATTTTATATTGTGACACAAGTTGCGGGAAAGAGACAAATTTTTTTTTTTTTTTGCACAAAGTTGTCACTTAATGATATATTGCTCAAACATGCCATGGGAATATGTGAAATTACACCCCAAAATACATTCTGTTGCTTCTCCTGAGTACGGGAATACCACATGTGTGAGACTTTTTGGGAGCCTAGCCACGTACGGGACCCCGAAAACCAAGCACCGCCTTCAGGCTTTCTAAGGGCGTAAATTTTTGATTTCACTCTTCACTGCCTATCACAGTTTCGGAGGCCATGGAATACCCAGGTGGCACAAAACCCCCCCAAATGACCCCATTTTGGAAAGTAGACACCCCAAGCTATTTTCTGAGAGGTATAGTGAGTATTTTGCAGACCTCACTTTTTGTCACAAAGTTTTGAAATTAGAAAAAAGAAAAAAAAAAGTTTTTTCTTGTCTTTCTTCATTTTCAAAAACAAATGAGAGCTGCAAAATACTCACCATGCCTCTCAGCAAATAGCTTGGGGTGTCTACTTTCCAAAATGGGGTCATTTGGGGGGATTTTGTGCCACCTGGGCATTCCATGGCCTCCGAAACTGTGATAGGCAGTGAAGAGTGAAATCAAAAATTTACACCCTTAGAAATCCTGAAGGCGGTGTTTGGTTTTCGGGGCCCTGTACGCAGTTAGGCTCCCAAAAAGTCCCACACATGTGGTATCCCCATACTCAGGAGAAGCAGCTAAATGTATTTTGGGGTGCAATTCCACATATGCCCATGGCCTGTGTGAGCAATATATCATTTAGTGACAACTTTGTGCAAAAAAAAAAAAATTGTCACTTTCCCGCAACTTGTGTCAAAATATAAAATATTCCATGGACTCAATATGCCTCTCAGCAAATATCTTGGGGTGTCTACTTTCCAAAATGGGGTCATTTGGGGGGGCTTTGTGCCATCTGGGCATTTTATGGCCTTCAAAACTGTGATAGGTAGTGAGGAGTGAAATCAAAAATTTACGCCCTTAGAAATCCTGAAGTGATTGGTTTTCCGGGCCCAGTACGCGGCTAGGCTCCCAAAAAGTCCCACACATGTGGTATCCCCGTACTCAGGAGAAGCAGCTGAATGTATTTTGGGGTGCAATTCCACATAGGCCCATGGCCTGTGTGAGCAATATATCATTTAGTGACAACTTTTTGTAAATATTTATTTATTTTTTTTTGTCATTATTCAATCACTTGGGATGAAAAAAAAAATATTCAATGGGTTCAACATGCCTCTCATCAATTTCCTTGGGGTGTCTACTTTCCAAAATGGGGTCATTTGGGGGGGTTTTGTACTGCCCTGCCATTTTAGCACCTCAAGAAATGACATAGGCAGTCATAAACTAAAAGCTGTTTAAATTGCAGAAAATGTACCCTAGTTTGTAGACGCTATAACTTTTGCGCAAACCAATAAATATACGCTTATTGACATTTTTTTTACCAAAGACATGTGGCCGAATACATTTTGGCCATAAATGTATGACTAAAATTGATTTTATTGGATTTTTTTATAACAAACAGTAAAAAATATAATTTTTTTTCAAAATTTTCGGTCTTTTTCCGTTTATAGCGCAAAAAATAAAAACGGCAGAGGTGATCAAATACCTTCAAAAGAAAGCTCTATTTGTGGGAAGAAAAGGACGCAAATTTAGTTTTGGTACAGCATTGCATGACTGCGCAATTAGCAGTTAAAGCGACGCAGTGCCAAATTGGAAAAAGTCCTCTGGTCCTTAGGCAGCATAATGGTCTGGGGCTGAAGTGGTTAAGCAGGGGGAACCACTGGCTGAGATGGATTTTCCCAGCAGATTACTACTGTTTTTCGCCAAGATAGACCAGCTCTTGAGATGTCAACAAGGCATTCCCTTTCCCTTATCCAGAAGGCTAAGCATGCTTGTTTGCCCATTGGAACATTAGTGCTGGATCATTAAAGATCCAGCATCCAAATTTTAGTGTGCTTGTGCACCTTAGCACTAGACCTTGTTTCTGTACTTCCTCCTATTTAAAATATCCCAAAGAAGTGCTGCATTCAGGAGATTTAATTTATCTATATCATTATCTCCGGAAGTTCTCTCACTGCAAAAAATGGTGACAAGACAGCTCTTCTGGCATTACTGCTGGGAAACTGAGATTATTCTCACCTTGACTCGTCCAACCTAACCATTCAGTGCATATGGTGAAGGGATTGTTTCCTTCTATGGGGAAAACAAACTAAACTGTAATCAATCACATATTTTCCAATGTTGCAAAACGTACAATATTTCCAGTGCTTGCCAGTCACATGGGAAATTTACTAGTTTGACATCAAGTGTAATGTTAAAAAAATAATTGCATGGCTTCAAAATCAATCTTCTGCATGACCATTCCTACTTCTCATTCTCTTCTGAATGCTCTTACATTCATTGCTCACTGCTACATTTTGTAGACATGTCCACCATAAAGACAAACATTGGTGGAAACCTGCGTCAAGACTCAATGACACAATGCTGACCACTAGACTCTATTCTATGCTTTAGGTATAGTGTCACTAGAGCTGCAAGATTAATTGTTACAAAATCGTGATCTTGATTCAACCCCCCTCACTATCTTAATCTGTCATTTCCATGATTATTTGTAAACAGTGCAGAGCCTTCTCTGTCCAGAGCTGTTGAAAAAAAACAAAAAAACTCAGCCAACGTTTATCAACAGCGCTGAGATAGAAAGCAACAATGGTTCTTTTAGATCAGTGGCCTCCAAACTGCGGCCCGGGGGCTGGATGTGGCCCTTTGCTTGCCTCTATCAGTCCCTTGGGGCACTACTTCTCTAACTGACACCATTGATGGGACACCATTCCTCTCACTGACAGCACCAATGGGGGACTATTCCTCCCACTGATACCAACCAGGGGCACTATTTCTCCAATTAAAACCAATGATGGGACACTATTCCTCCCACTGATACCAACAAGTGGCAATATTATTCCCGATGAAACTAAGGATGGGGCATTGCTTGCTTCTACTGACCACAGTTTGGCCCACCCAAAACCTGAAGGACAATAAACCTTTGCTTAAAAAGTTTGGAGACCCTTGTTTTAGAGCAAAAAGAATGAACTTTGGTCTGCAAATGAGTGCACTTTAACCACCTAGGCTTCATGTACATGGGATGTTTTAAAACCTCTCCTGAACAATGGAACTTGACAGCTAGTAACCAACATTTAAAAATGTCCATTGTACCGCATTTGGGCGCGTTTTTTGCATTGCAAATGGTCAGAATTGTATTTCCATTAAAAACGCCTATAAACGAAACGCAGCTAAATGCGAGTTACGGCGTTTACAAGCTGTTAAAGGCAATTGGCGTTTCAAGTGCCTCTGAACATCCGTCCTGAAAGCAGTTTTTCTTTCCAAAAAATGCTTCTAACCGCAACTGCCTGGAAACTATAAATGACCCTGAGTACATGAGTTGATAAAATGACAGAGGAGAGTTCAGTGGCAGCTGAAAAAGAAATGCCTAACTGCTCTAATTGTCCATTTACCAGCAGCAGTGTGCATGAGGCCTAAAAGACTAAAACCTTTTTTGACACTTCAGTATTTTTTTTGCTAGAAAATTACTTAGAACCCCCAAACATTATATATAGAATAAAATGGCGGTCGTTGCAATATCTTATGTCACACTGTATTTGCGCGACAGTCTTTCAAAGCAATTTTTGGGGAAAAAATACACTTAAATGAATTAAAAAAAAAAAAAAACGAGTTAGCCCAATTTTTTTTGTATAATGTGAAAGATGATGTTACGCTGAGAATCGTGAGAGCAAAAAAATAACATAAAGATTGTGATTCTTATTTTATCCAGAATCGTGCAGCTCTAGTGGTCACCAATGTATCAGTAAGTATTGTCATCCACGAATATTAGTGAGAACACTTGTTTCTCCAGTAGGTAGGAAGTAAAGTACATCAGACAGTATGTGTTTGTGAATCCCAGTTGGAGGAAAAAAAAAGGCAGACTCAATGGACTACTCGGTCATTTTTCTGCCATCACTTTTCTATGTTTACCTGTCAGCATCTCTGTTGACTCTAAAAAGGGATATAATGGATAAAAGCTGGACAATGCTAATAGAGCTGAGCAACCTACCAGAAATAAGCTGGCCAAACACTAGTTTGAACCTTTTCATTTTAACATTTGTTTACAATTTTCTAATGGTTGGTGGGTTCATATTGTTGAAAGCGGTGACGAAAACAATTTGAAGGAACACAATGAAAATTTTTCTTACAGAGAAGTCAAATTATTCCAAATTTGAATGTTAAATGCAAATGGATGTTTGAAGCCGTTTTGAATGTATTCTGTCATCAGATGTACTTTTTTTTTATACAAAAATCTAGTAGTGTATGACCCGCTTTAATGTCAGCCCCCCAAGTTTTCCATACACAAAGGAGGCGTTTTACTAAAATTGGAGCACTCACAATTTGGTACAGCTGTGCATGGTAGCCAGTTTCTAACTTCAGCTTGCTCAATTAACCCCTTTACGCTGACATAACACATATATGGGGCCTGACTGGACTGGGCTATTCTCCGTAGGGTTCCATATATGCGTATCTGTCTTAGTGCTGGAAGCGCGCTGCACAGTGCGCTCCCAGCACAGAGACTGGGGTCTCAGCGGCAGCCCCAGGTCCTGATCGTTAGCTCAGCAGGAGCCCCGGGTCCCACGCTAACGATCAGGACCTGGATCTCCCGGTTTCCGGGTCACCTGATCACCGTTATAGCCTCTGATTGGCTATCACAGCGATCAGTCACTGTGACACCGGCCCCTGTGTTTCTCTCTCTGCAAATGGAGGGGAGAGATACATTGTATCTCTCTCTTTCCTTGCATAGAGAGAAAAAATAATAGTGAAAAATAAAAGAAAAAAAAACGCTAGATCAAGGTTTGATCTAGGTCAGTGCCAGTGTTAGTGTTTGGGTCAAAGGTTAAGGACAAAAGGCCATGGTCAATATATTTTGGGCAGGATTTTTTTTTTTATAATTGTATATTTATTTATTTTTTTTCTTTAGAAAAACAATACAAAGATGTTGTAACATATCTTATACAAAGAAGAGAAGCATGTCTTAGCAAATTAAAATATATATAGGATTTAAAAAAAAAAAAAAAAATGTTAAATTAGTATTAGTGTCAGTGTGTTTTAGGTAAGATAAAAACAAAAAACAAAATGTGCACTATTGTTTTTGGACTGTACTACGGGTACATGCAATAACTAAGGTGTCCTTTTATGAAACTGAGATCAGCGGCGATCCCGAGTCTCACCGCTGATCTCAGCTCATTACCAGTTTATGAAACTGAGATAATCAGCGGAGAACATGTTCTCCGCTGATTATCTCAGCACAGTGAGAATTCACAGAAACGGCCAGTTTATGAAGGTGCGATCTCGGCACCTCACTGGCGATCTGTGACAGAATTCTCACTTTCTGATTCACCATTTCAGAAGTGGAGAATCAGAGTGAGAAGCCTGAAACTGACTGATATTCTGGAGAAAGCAAGAAGTCTTTTGACTTCTTTCTTTCACCAAACAGTCAGAGCACATCTTCCCCACCATTACACACCCCAAAACCAGCAGGATAGGAATTTATAGTGTGTACATATATATATATATATATATATATATATACACCTGGATGCACAAAGTAGTTGTGATGATATGTACAGTTTTCCTAACGCATGTCAAAATTGTGCTTAGACATTAAGCTTCATTTTACCCTTAGGCATGAAGGGGTTAAGCTTTGGTAATAAAACCTGGAAGCTGATTGGTTGCTGCACCAGATTTTGCACTCTCCAGTTTTAGTAAATAACCCTCAATAAGTTTTCTGGCAAACACAAATCTTACTTGTCAAATGACAGTCCGCGCAGCACATTGGGTCCCTGGATTCTCTGTACAAGCCCTTAGAATATTATTCTACTTTTTGTACTGGGTCCTTCTTCATCAAGATCTATTTTTATGGGATAATAGGAACTATTTTTTTTGCTGGGAAAAATAGTCAACTAGGAAACACAAAAGGATATGGAAAGAAAATACTAAACTATGCTGCCCCTTTAAGACTATAACATGCCCAGGAGCCAGTAATCTGGACCATGGTGTGGTACCATAAATCAGAATGCTGGCTGACAGCTTGGCAGCTTCTTATATGATATGAATACTTATCCGAAAAATTTCCAGCAAGTATGCAAATACTTACTAATGAGGCATTGCATATTCATTTATGTTTTACATGCATCTCATTGCATGATATTCAAATTAGATTTTATTGTCTGTTCATATATTTAAATGGTGTATAATTTTCTCTGATCATATGCCATAAGCGCACTGACTGTCAAAGGTAGACTACTTGAAGGAATGTGGCTTTGTTGCCGACCGAACAGCAAATTTGGTTAATTTATTTCCCAACTCTTGTGGACTTAATAATAATAAATAATAATTAATAATAATCAATATAGTAAAAGCAGATGAGGTGCACAGTACACAACTGCATCCGAGCCAGTAGGTAACCAGAACTGCCAGGCACCTAGCATTTGAAGAAGGTGGTTGGCAATGGCAGTCCCTATATGTCTCTTCTCTTGGATGTGTACAGGGGAGCACCTGGTACAAAAGCTTGGCTCACTGAAAGGACTTTTTAAAATATTTATTGGTTAAGAGCACCAAATACAGCCAACGCATTTTGAAGGGAAAAGCTTTCCCCTTCTTAACAGCTTGAGCAGTCAATGTTAATAGAATCTTAACAGAGCTCCCGAAGGGACCTGTGATCAGGCTTGATGAAGACTAGACAGTGCTAAAGGCAGTCGGCCGCCACTTCTATTGGACCAGTACTATCATATACACATTAGGCAAATTTCTGTCATGACAGCTTTATTTTTATTTCTTCTTTGACTCTTAGATCATTTCTGATTGCTCATCATAAGTGGCTTCACACTCTTGCTCTTAGTTGTTAAAGTGGACCTTGCGCTGCAAGGCTTAATACATCAGTCACCTAATCTCAAATTGCTCCATTAAAGAAGTATGGGCAAAGTTTTCTTGGGCATCCTTCTCCTATGGATCACAGGAGTGCAGTTCATTCTGCACTCCGGGGACCAGTTTTCAGCTTTAGCCCGATATCAGCTGATGTCACTCAGCCGGTTCTGGCTCGGGAAAGATCCTGACGATATGTTAAGGATCCTACCAGATGCCTGGACCGGGAACCTGGTTCAGCATCTCAGCGACTCACAGAGCCTGAGCCCAGCACTCCAGTAAAAGCTGGAGGGGCAGCATAGAGAGCTGCTGACTGACAGTCAAGGCTCAGAGTGGAGGTGGAGAACTGATTGATCAGTGGTGTTTGATCGCTCAGTTCTCACTGCAGAGCCATCGGGGGACAGATGTAGAAATGGAAGGGTGGTGCTGGGTTGGTCTAGAGAGTAGGGATAACCCACATCCCCAATAGTTTCAGCAAATGGAAATTTGTTCCTCTTGTGGGACTTTAAAAGGAAAAAGCTACTCTGGGGTGATCATGAGTATAAGTTTTATTATCAAAAACGGGTGTAGATATAACAAGTCTACAATGCACAAAAGTGGATATATAAAGGAATACAGGATGCGTAACACAACAAACATGACGTTTACAATCATTTGACTCCGTTACATATGGAACACACATACGAGGAGTACCCGACACATTTCGAGTTATACTCTTCTTCAGGGGTATCTGATTGGAATCAGCACGACAAGGGTATGTCATATATTATTGCTTGGGGACATCATAGATTACTGCATCCACTTAAAAACACTTTAAGGAAGGGCTGGAGGGGACAATTAGCCACTAATACTGTACTCGCTCCTGATCCGGACCGGGCGGGCCATGTGTGCCAGGCCCAGTGGAACCACAGGGGGTGTTCCCCAACAGAGGGCGCCAGGACACCAGTCGGTGTATTGTAGGTCCTGAGGTGGGACTCCAATCTGAGGGGGTGTCCTGGTGCTGGATTGTGAAATCCTGCCCAACGGATGGGCTAAGCCATCGGTGGGGTGCTGTAGGTGCCAGAGCCTGCCCTGAGGTACGGTGGGGCCCATTGTGGAGGAGATCCTGGTGGGGGTGGCGTGTATTGGACTGCCTCACACCAAAAGGTGCAAGAAGGGAGGCTGTCAGGGTGCTGCTTTGGGCTTCTAAGGATAGGCGCCTGACCCAGGGTCCAATATGGCTCTGGGTGTCCAGCCTTGGGTGGTCCTGGGAGAGATGTGGTGTCGATGGTCGGGCAGCCGTACATTGGGGGACAGGAACCGGGGGACAGATGTAGCATTGGATCAATGCTGCATCCACCTTGGTGAGTATAAATGTCTTTTTTTAATCCCAAATTTCTCTTTTAGAGTGAAACAAAATAAAACTGTGGGAAAAAATTAAAAAACACCTACTCTGCAACATCAAGCTGCATCTCCCCCCGAGCACTTCAGCTTCCTCCATCCTCACCATCTAATCAACTTACTTGACCTAAAGAACCAACTTTGCAGTTGCTCTAAGTTCATTTTATGGAGTTATCACAATCTCCTCTTCTGGCCACACTCAACTCTACAGAAAACCTCTGTCCTGCACTCCATCACCATTATGTTGCAATAGTTCTTGGATCCCAGCTGTCTAAAACCACCCAACCACTTATATACAGTATACATTTTTTTTAATAATTTAAAGCTTTTCCTTTAAGCAAATCAACTTTTGCACTTACTGATAGGGCAATCACTTTGTTATTACTTAAAGTGGAATTTATTTATTATAAGTACTTAAATAACACTGTCAATTTACACAGCGCTTTACACATATATTGTACATTTGCCTATAAACTATGCTCACTAACCTGTGTAACCTGCTCCTTCTTCCTTTCCTGATCTTCTTCCTTCCCCTTTAACTATTTCTGCAAATACACAAGGTATCTCAGTATAGCTCCTAACCAGGGGCGGACTGACCATTGAGCCACTCGGGCACTGCCCGAGGGCCCTGGGCCACTAGGGGGCCCCATCAGGGTTGCCAGCCTCAGTATAACCAGGGACAGTATGTATAAATCTGTGTTTTTTTTACATCTGTCTGTGTATACTGTGTGTACATGTATGTGTATACTGTGTGATTGTATACTGTGTGTGTGTATACTGTGTGGCCCCATAATCTCTGATTGCCTGGGGGCCCCATAATCTTCTATTGCCCGGGGGCCCCATGAGTTATCAGTCCGCCCCTGCTCCTAACCCAACAAAGCTGGTGTACCTTGTTTAAAAATGATAGAAATAGGACTTGTGTCTATCTGCCCCATATTGGCACTATATCTACTGGAGCATTTGCATATTGCAGAGCAGAGTAGGGACTGGCCAGAGAGTGATCACTTTGATGCAGTTGGGCAGCCTTAACATGTATTGCAATGTATGTGAAACGTATGTGAGAGAGTTCATCCAGAATTTTCTTAGACTTTCGACTTTATGTCTGCTTTAAGACAAGGTGGTATTTTTTTCATGAACATCTATTTCTAACCTTGAGAAATGTGGAATGCTGAAGAGTATTGTTACGTTTGGTGCACATCTGTGTTGTTTTTTTTGCAATTGCCCAACATAAAGGGCATGCCTGCTAGCCTACAAGGTTTTACACAATAGCAACTCTGTGCCATTTCCCAACTATACAGCTACACAGACTACATGTACTCAATAGGGGATCTCGCTCTTTATAAAATGACATATGTTTGCCCTACAGACGCCGAACTTTAGCAGCCAATAGCCATTATACTGCATAGACAGTATGGGGCATCTCATCCTGTGTATGCCACAATACGCTGACATTTAAAAGAAAAATTCTTTGCACTAAACAAAATGCTTGAGAACCCCATGATGTATTTAGAAACATTTTTGCAGTCATCATCGAACACTGGGCCACAGATATAAAATGGAGGAGAAAAATGTTTCTGCCACCCATAGCATATCAGATGTGTAATTCAGAGGCAGAATTCTTTGTTACTGATAGTTAAAAAAAATGAAAATAAAGCTGAACACCAGAATGAGCAAATATTGTCTAATTACAGTCACCCCCTGCATTTCTACTTAACCTCTTGCCCTCTAGAAGATTTACCCCCCTTCACGAGCAGGCCATTTTTTGCTATACGGCACCGCGTTATTTAACTGACAATTGCGCAGTCATGCGATGATGTACCCAATAGAATTGATGTCCTTCTTTTCCCCCAGAGCTTTCTTTTGGTAGTATTTGATCCCCTCTACGGTTTTTATTTTTGCGCCATAAACAAAAAATAGACAATTTTGAAAAAAAAAACTATTTTTTACTTTCTGCTATAAAACGTGTAGATGTGAGACTTCCAGTTGTGACGTCACTTCCACCATTTGAAGCGCACCCTGGCTCCAGAGCGGTACGGAACAGCGGTGCTTCCAACAGAAGGTATCAGCAGGTCATTTTGGGTGTCAGGGAGACACCTAATTATGTGAGTGCACTACACTTTATTTGTTTTGGGGTTTTATACAATTATGCCTCGTTTCCACTGAGCGGATCAGTTCGGGTTGGTACAGTTTGAATGGCCTAGAATGGTGAGCGTTTCCACTGCAAGTGGGACCACAAGGGGCCATACAGGGTTTAGAAAAAATGCCTCAGCATAGCACAGCAGAGGGTTTCTGTCAGCCAATCAGTGGAATGTATCGTAGCTCCGCCCTAACCGAACCATTCCATTTTCTATGGCCCCACATCTGAAGCAGGACCCTGAATGGAGCGGTACGGTTCGGTTGTATGGGCCGCTTTCATAATGGAAACACCCAAAACAGCGTACCGTACCGAACTGAACCGATCCGCTCAGTGGAAACGAGGCATAAAGGTATGTTGTGCTATGAATTTCCTGGTCCGCTTCCTTTAGGAAAATACATGAATATGGAGTACACTATCCCTGTGATGTTCCTGGAAGCTCTGTGATTGGAAACAGGGGGAAACTGGTAATGGAGAGATGACAAACACTACTTATAATAGGTGGTCCACACTTGCTGGTGAGTGAGAACCTTGGTGGTGGAGTGTGGAAAACCATGATGTGACTGCCTCAAGGGCACACGGAGCACTTATTATTGAATGGACTTATCACAGCACTTTATTTCAAAAGCACAAAAAGTTTGACATTTTGTTACATCTGCACATGTCAATTGATCTATTGCACTTTATTAGATTGCACTTTGTGATTTTATTGATTTAACCACTTTAATACCGGGCACTTTTACTCCCTTACTGCCCAGGCCGATTTTCAGCTTTCAGTGCATGACAATTGCACGGTCATGCAACACTGTACCCATTAGAACTTTTTATCATTTTTTTTTTCACACAAATAGAGCTTTCTTTTGGTGATATTTAATCACCAATGGGTTTATTTTTTGCTAAATAAACAAAACAAAAAAAAACTGAAAATTATTTTTTATTTTTTTAAAGTGCTTTTCTTTGTTTCTGTTATAAAATTTTGCAAATAAATAATCTTTAGGTCAAAATGTATTCTGCTACATTTCTTTGGTGAAAATAACTTAAATCAGTGTTTAGTATTTAGTCTGTAGGAAAATTAGAGTCCACAAACTATGGTATATAATACAAAAATATCAGTCGCACCAAGTGTAACTGAACCCAGCGCTCCAAGGATTAAAAGTCACGCACTATAGCAGCTATTATAAGAGTACAAAACATTAGAAAATATGCATAGATAAAAAAAATTGCAGCATTAACAGCACTAAATGCTTTTAATGCTGCAATTTTTTTATCTATGCATATTTTCTAAACTATGATATATACTGTATATATAAAAAATGATCAATCCTGTACTGACTGTCTATCTCATTTCATGACAGTACAAAATCCCCCAAATTACCCATTTTTTGAAAGAAGACGGTCCAAGGTATTTAGTAAGATGCATGGCGAGTTTTTTAGAGCTGTACTTCTTTGTCACAATTATAAAGAAAATGAAGAAATTGAAAAAAAAAAATAATATTCACAATTCTTTTTGACATACTGTCACTAGTGCAGTACAGTGTTATCATATAACTGGTGTGGCGGTTATAAGGGATACTGACTGGCAACCATATGTAAAAAAAAATTTTGTTATTACTGTGACCAGTGCAATTCAGTGTTACCATAGTAACATTGTACTACTTTGGGGGAGTGATCAGGAGTTTTTTTTTAAATACATTATAATTGCTTATAGCAGTACATTTCATGGCTATAAGCAAGCATTTTACTGAATTAAATTGATTAATTCAGTTTGTTTTGTTGTGATTAGCTGTGTTTAGCCAGATCTAATCACATGGTACAATTGGGCTGTGATTGGCCCTGTCTGTACCATGTGATCACTGTGACCAATCACAGCTAGCAACATATTTATATACAATCAATGGAATGAAAGGAAGCCATTGTTTACAACTGTCATGTGATCTGCTGTGATTGATCCGGTGGACAGGGCCAGTGACAGATTGTGCCGCTGCATGGCCACGCCTTCTGGGAGGACATCATATGATGTCCTACGAGAACAATAATGCAGGAGTCATTTTACTATAGACCAGGCGGGAAGGTGTTAAATTTAAATTCACTTTAATATATGCAGTAAAGAGATATGCTTCTAAAGAGAACCTGGTACTTTGCTAGTTAGTGTTAAACTGACATACCTTTCTGCATTTTAAATTCTGACATTTCTTTTTCACTTGGTCACCTAGAGATATAATCAGCTTGCAGTCTTCAGTCTTTGTTGGAGTATGTGTTTAATTAAAAAGTCAGCAAACTCATTATTTTCTCTCATTAATACCTAGAACACATTGATGTTTTATTATATTACTTTAATACCCAGAATGCAATGCTTTAATTGAAACCAATTTCGGCATCTTAATGTTTTATACATGCCAGCTATTTACTTCTGCATGCCCTGTACAGAGCCATCATATATTATTACTAATTAAAATTTGCCGTAGCAGTCCAATAATTAGTGAGTGAGTAGTCTGTCGAGGTTATAATAATCAAGACAGGGAGGTTATAATAATCAAGGCCAGGACCCCTGAGGGTTTCCAGCTCCCACTGGTGATATGTATATTTTTGTCGGGCCAATAATCTATAATTAGTTACTATACATATTTTGTTATGCTACAGAACCATTAAGGGTACACAAATGCTGGTTTAAGGGAAACTATCATGTATTTTGTGCCTTTTATTAGTCGTGTAAAATCTTTCTGTGGGAGCAGGGCCGAGCTGGCATGGAGAGTAGACATTCAGCAACTGACCTCCACAATATAATGATTCACTAAATAGCCTGAAATTAATAAAAAAAACTATCTCTCCCAACTCATTGTATCTACTGAGCTGGAACTGGGTGCTGGAGGTGCCACCTACAGCAGAGTGGAGAAGACCAGGAATGGGTCATCTTGGAACTAGCCACTCAAGTTACAACGGGGGGCCTGCCTGGGTGCACCGAGGAGGAGCTAGTCGACGCTAGCTATGACACAAGTGTGAGGAACAGGTTTGGTGTTTTTCCCCCCTACAACTGCATATGCCAAATCCTGACTTTATCCCAAACATAGAAGCAACCCTACTGAATGCACAGGAGGAGACAGCCATCAGCAGATCAGAAGACAACACACAGTTAGCCACTGCTAGATGAAATAGAACAATACATTTTTACCTGGGTAGGATGAGTTAAAATACTTAGATAGGCATACTCCTGCAGTTTCTACACCACTAACCTTCCTAAAGTTAGAGAAAATGACAAAGCTATAGACCATTTGAAGGCATTAGACTGGCAATTCCCCCCCACTCAAAAGAGATAGTTCCAGAAGAATATACTCTTAAGAACCACTTCAAATTAGACTTGTGGTTACCAAGCTCAGCCTGCCACCTAAGCAAGACCAAATTATTCCTGTTGAGGTAGGCCTTAAGGGCCTAAGAGGGCCCAAATATCTACCTTTTAATATTTAATTTGCCATGAACAAAAGTAGGTCAGCCACCACATGAAGTTGATACAAGGCTAATCTCATCACAGGAACCTTCCAGAGTTAGCAAAATTAGCCATCAGGCAGAAACAATAGGTGACTCAGTTAACTCAATTAACAATGGGAATTCACACCTAGGAGGCACACAATCGAAGAGACCTACTTAAAGCGGAGTTCCGGCCGAAATATGACTTTTAAGACAAAAATACCCCTAAAATACTCATGCCTCCTGCAAGATAACAAAGGTATGCTTTAACCTTGCCCAGTTTTCTATTTGTGCAGCATCGTTTTCTTACTTTGTGAAATTCCTGCACAGCGCGGCCATCTCCAGTGTGGGCATCTGAAGCCACAGTGCCCTCCTTCCTGGGTTCTGTGCATGCTGGCTACCCAGCAGGCACCTGCTGATCTCGCACTTGTGCAGTGCGGTGCAATCTTGGGCAGCTTGACATGGCACAGCCCTGCCAAACTTAAATGTTACTGGAGCCGTGCCATGCCAAGCTGACCAAGAATTTTCATAGATGCCAATGTTAACCACTTACAGACCGGAAGATTTGCCCCTTTAATGACAGGCCATACGGCACTGAGTCGCTTTAACTGACAATTGCGTGGTCGTGCGACGTTGTACCAAAACAAAAATTGATGTCCTTTTTTTCCCCCACAAATAGAGCTTTCTTTTGGTGTTATTTGATCACATCTGCGTTTTTTGTTTTTTGTGCTATAAACAAAAAAATACCAATAATTTTGAAAAAAAAACAATATTTTTTACTTTTTGCTATCATAATTATCCCCAAAAATGTTTTTAAAAAAACTAATTTCTTCATTAGTTTAGGCCAATATGTATTCTTATACATATTTTTGTTTAAAAAAATGCAATAAGCGTATATTGATTGTTTTGCGCAAAAGTTATAGTGTCTACAAACTATGGGAAAGATTTATGGCATTTATATATATATTTACTAGTAATGGCGGTGATCTGAGATTTTCAGCGGTACTGCGACATTGCGGCGGACAGCTCAGATACTTTTGACACATTTTTGGGACCTTTGACATTTATACAGCGATCAGTGCTATAAAAATGCACCAATTACTGTGTAAATGTCACTGGCAGGAAAGGAGTTAACATTAGGGGGTGATCAAGGGGTTAAATGTGTTCCCTTGTAAGTGTTTCTTACTGTGGGGGGATGGGACTGACTGGGGCAGGAGACTTATTACTGTTCGTAATTACTACAAATAGCAGATGTGTCTCCTCTACCCTGTCAGAACAGGGATTTGTGTGTTTACACACACACACACACACACAAATCCCTATTTTGGCTCTCATGCTCATGATTGCGGGTGGCCGGCAGCAATCATGCCCACTGGCCATGTGCATCTGGTCCCCCGCATGCAGCGCGCCTGCTATGGCTCTTAAATTGGCGGATGTACCGGTACATTGTTTTGCGGTAACAAACCACTTTGCCGATGTAAATGTGCATGAGCCGGTCAGCAAGTGGTTAAATGTTACGGGAGCAGTGCCATGCCAAGCTGACCCTAAAGGAGGAAGTGAAATTAGATATAGGCATAAATCAGGTAAGTGAACAAAAAAAAAAAATTGACAATTCATTTTAAGGATGTACATTAGTGCTGCATGGTGAGGAGTGAAAAATGTGGGTGGAACTCCGCTTTAACAATAAACACATAACAAACAGCGATCCCACCCCACCTCAGACTATCCGGCAAAAACTCATACAATGTTCCAGCAGTCCGAAAAGGTGGAATTCATTTATCTTCATAGATTTATAGAGGGATATTGTTGATAAATGTTTCTGTCCCCAGTGAAGGAGCCTCTCCAACCCAGTCTGCAGGAGGGCCACCATATTTCCTCTGACCATTAACCTGTACAAGATTAATATTACACCTTTCCATCCACTCCAGAAATGAAGCTTTATTGTCCTTATTCAGAGAAGTAATCCAAGCCTCACTCTCAGCGTCCATTACGTGGTTGTCCATCATTAGAGAATGATCTGCTCTCTCCATGGACCATAACCAGTGGGTAGGAGGCTTGCCCAAAAGCCACTGTCCTGGTTGGGTCTGTCACACAATAGATCTAGGTAATGCTGGGCATCATTCATCCCAAAAGAGGACATTTTGTGGCAGAACAAAAGTACTGTGGGGGATAGCTCTGGGTTGAAGGTGAACATTGCACATGTTTTTTCTTTTTACCCTGTCTGGAGGCCCATATTTAAAAAAAATGCCTAGATTTGGGCTTTAAAGGAAAATATGGGGGCTGGGAGCCATTTTCAGTACAGGTTTTTCCAAACCTTACTACTTCTCAATCAGCTTTGTTAACCTTAAAGTTATTTTATCTTTCTCTGCCCACACAATGTCCAAAAGCCTTAAAAAAAGTTTGTGCCTTTATCATAAAATCATATTGCAATATACATTCGTTTTTCATTTCTACTTCAAGTAAATCAAGTGAGCTAAATATTTAAGAATTTGTTTGCATTTTTGAATGTGATCATACGGTTCATCAATCAACAAATCTACACATCTTCTGGAGCATCTGTAAAATTGAAATAATTATGGGTTGAAAATGAATGCAATCAGACATCTGCATATCGAAGACTTGAAATGTATCAGCTTTTTTTGTGTAAAGACAAAATCTTGCTTCAAACATTTTAACTTGTAACTTTATGCAATTTTTCATCCAATTATTTGTTCTATAGATATTGCTTAAATGTTCAAAAATCTAAGAGCATTATCCATTGGTGGACATAGAAATACTCATATAAAGTTGTAACCAACAGCAACTAAAGTTGAACTGTCACTGATCTTACATGGAACTGTAATTTGGTTGCAAGATCATCACTTTTGCACTGGTAAGCTCCGCGGGCCTAATTAATCTATAGTAACCAAGAATGAGTAATAAATATCTGTAAGACTTGAGTACACCTTCTGCAAAGCTTTGTTAAATTTGGTCTCTGACTGCTTCCAATAAATTGTCAGAAATGTCCTGAAAGGTGGCCAATGGTGAATGGTATAGCCACGTTTGAGTTTTTTCCTTAAGAAAAATTATTGACATCAATTGGGGGCCCAATTTTGTTAACTATTATCTGTAAACAGCTCTGAAAAAAATGAATGAGATCCAATCAGAAATGATTATGATAGATAGATAGATAGATAGATAGATAGATAGATAGATCTATCTTCTATGTATATATATATATATATGTAGGAAGGCCAGTATGGTGGCCTGAATTTATGGGAGGAGCCCGGGGGTATTTAAGCAGCACCGCTCACCTGTGGTGCTTGTCGGTTTCCTGTGCGCGATATACGTCACTAAGCCGACTATTCGACATACCAGCGTCCGCAAGTTCTTGCCTCGCAGTTCCCGTATTCGATACTCCGTACTCAAAACTTTCGAAGTCCGCGTTTTCGTTATAGTTGTACCACGCGTCTGGCTTGGCTGTCGCAGGTAAGGTCCCGTCGGACTTTTCGTTTTCATATCATGTCACTAAACCGTGAGTTCTAAATTTCGTTTCACCCGCATCGCACAAACTGCAATGTATATCGCTCGTACTTTCGATATGTCACAATTCGATAGCACAGCGACGCTGACGCCGCTTCATTTCTAGCATGTCGGTATTACAAACAGCCATAGCCAGTCGCAAATTGCAAATTATCAAACCCATTTCAAAAACTCATTCGGACATTTCAAATCATTTCTCTTTTCTGAAAACATTTCAGGAAACTCATTTCGGACATTTCAAATCATTTCTCATTTCTGAAAACATTTCTAAACTCATTTCTGACATTTCAAATCATTTCTCATTTCAGTCATCTACCGCGCTCCGATTTGAATCCAATCGCACCAAAAAGGTGCGCCGATTCGTTCCGGTGTGCCCCAGTTATTACGGCCTCATTTCTATACATGCTCCAGAGTTATGTTATTGTCAGTCAATTGTACCTCTGTCATGGTTATCATTTCATTCCACGTATCACGATCCGACATGAATTTAGTCGCATAAAAAATGCACCGATTCGTCTCGGCGTGCCCCAGGATTGGCCTCATTTCTATACATGCTCCAGAGTTACGTTTATCAGTCAATTGTATCTCTGTCATGGTTATCATTTCATTTCATGTATCACGTCCCGACATGAATGCAGTCGCATGAAAAATGCACCGATTCGTCTCGGCGTGCCCCAGGAATGGCCTCATTTCTATACATGCTCCAGAGTACGTTTATCAGTCAATTGTATCTCTGTCATGGTTTTCATTTCATTCCATGTATCACGTTCCGACATGAATCCAGTCGCATGGAAAATGCACCGATTCGTCTCGGCGTGCCCCAGGATTGGCCTCATTTCTATACATGCTCCAGAGTTACGGTTATCAATCAATTGTATCTCTGTCATGGTTATCATTTCATTTCCATCTATCACGTTCCGACATAAATTTACTCGCATGAAAATGCACCGATTCATCTCGGCGTGCCCCAGGATTGGCCTCATTTCTATACATGCTCCAGAGTTACGTTTATCAATCAATTGTATCTCTGTCATGGTTATCATTTCATTCCCACGTATCACGTTCCGACAGGAATTCAGTCGCATAAAAATGCACCGATTCGTCTCGGCGTGCCCAGGATTGGCCACATTTCTGATACATGCTCCAGAAATCCGGATCATAGCTGAATCGCAGACACCAGGGATTGACCCGTATCTCTGTCATGCGATTTCTATCATTTCACTCCCACAACGCATTACCGTTTCGAAACCAGTCGCATCCGAGGCGCACCGCTTCATCACGGCATGCATCACTGGTTCCGATCACATTTCATACCTACACCAGAGCTCGGTTAGTTGCCAGTCGCTAACACGGCACAACCAATTCGAGCCTCGGTCAAAACAATCATTTCTCTCATTTCATTAATACTGCACTCCTACTCGAATCCAGACGCATCAAACAAGCACCGATTCGTCCCAGGAGCACCAATATTTCAGTTGCCTCATTTCAATACATGCTCCAGAGTCCGGTTCACGGTCGAACAAATCGTGACACGACCAGGCCGCACCTCTGTCATGCAGTTCATTCATTTCACAATCAAGGCAAACATTTCGAACCATTTTATTGTCACAAATTGCAAGCACCATACAAATCATTGCTCCAAGTTACTTAGCAATCCCTTCACGAATTGTCACCTTTCATCTTCCTCAGGTCAGTCAAAGTTCAGTAGGTCCACCCTGCACCAGGTTGGACGATATTCCCCCAGGTAAAAAAAAAAAAAAAAGGGGGGGAAAGGGAGAATAAGTCGGGTAAGTATGACTCAGCGGATCAAAGAAAAACTTGAAATTCATCTCACCCCCAATAGGTTACAGTCAACCAGGAAATAAAGCTCGAGATCCTCACCAGAGCAACCATGTCCCAGGCCGGCAGCGAAGACTTCACGGCCCCTCTATCACCTACTCCGGTTTCAGAAAGCGGCAGCGTGCAATCCCTCAGGGGATGGACTATCCCCAAACTGACGGCAGAGCTCAGACGCAGAGGTGTCCCCTTCCCCGCCACAGCGAGGAAAGGCGAGCTCTTCAAACTCCTCTTCCCCCCATCAGCAGCAGGACCCAGTACCCAACAGGCATCCCTCCAGTCCATATCATCGGCCATTTCGCAGTTACACACGATGGTGTCATCTCTATCCACCTCAGTGGCAGACGTCCAAGCCAGGGTGGCACTTCTGGAGGCCGGACCGGCCACGGCTGCCCCCGACCCAACGGCTATTCAGACCTTGACACCTCTTCCTACAGGTACCTCAGGCTCAAGCGCCATTGTCTACCCCTCCCATCTGGTCCCAACCAGTATCAGGAAGGACATCTTAGACGGCAAGGACGTCAACCTGGCCTCTCTCCTGATCTCCGTGCATGATTTAGCAGAAAATAAGGCCTACTCCTGGGGGGACATATCAGTGGTCCTTAAAGCCAAAGACCCCAGGCTGAACCGCAAGCTATCAGTCCCCGAATTCACCCTGGCCTTTGGCATGCTCAGAGATGTCCTGTGCTCAGCCACCCCTAGCAGGCGGGAAGAGCTGGACTTATACCTCCATACTGTGGTAGACTTGGGCCACAAGTATGGAGGTTTTGCATTCTACGATTATCATCGTTCCTTCTCAGCCAAGGCCGCCGCCAGATTCGCACAATACCAGGTCACCACAGATTGGAGTCTCATGGACACAGAGCTCTTCTGCCGCCACTTTGCCGGCTTACGCTCACCTCTGTGTGCAATTTGCCAGTCTTCCACCCACACTGCCACCTGGTGTGCCAATGCGGCGATCAGACGGCCCTTCGAGTTCCCCTCTACCTCAGGTACAGTACAGGGCCAGTCAATCCCTGAACCAACGCCTCAGGTGGACAAACTCGGACGCCCAGTCCGAACCGTAGGAGGGGCAGCCATCTGTAACAACTATAACTATGGGTCCTGCAACTTCAGCCAATGCCGTCTACTCCACATCTGCACTATATGCCAAAGAGCACACCCTAGGAATTTGTGTGAAGTCAAGCAACACAAGAGGGCCTGACTAAGCCGAATCAACATCTTATGGCTAGGACTGTATCTCACTTCACACCCCACCCCTTCCCTGGCCACCTACCTTATCCAAGGCTTCACAGTAGGCTTTCACACCGGCCTCATCGCACTGCCTCATAGTACTCACGAATGCGCCAATCTTCGTTCGGCAGCCATCGACGAACAGGCCATAGATCAGCTTTTACAGGCAGAGGTAGATCGAGACTACGTAATAGGCCCTTTCACTTGCCCCCCTTTCAGCACATGGAGAGTCAGCCCTATTGGGCTTGTCAAGGGCAAATTCTCTAATAAATTGCGTTTGGTGTACGACTTGTCTGCGCCTCATTCTTCGCACATACCCAGTCTCAATTCCCTGATCCCCTCCGCAGAGTTTTCCCTAAAATATTCCTCCGTTGACATGGCAATACAAGCCATCATCAAAGCAGGCACAGGTGCCTGGCTCTCCAAAGCCGACATATCGGATGCCTTCAAACTCCTGCCCATCCACCCATGCATGGCATCAAATGGAAGGAAGCATATTATTTTGCTACGAAACTCACCTTCGGTTCGAAGAGTAGCCCGTGGCTCTTCGACACATTCGCACAGTCCCTCGTTTGGATACTATTACACAAGGGCCAATGCCATGAAGTCATCCATTACCTAGATGACTTCCTACTGATAGAACCGCCTAACAAAACCCCAGCAGATCTCGACAAACTTAGAGTTATTTTTGGAAACCTCAACGTTCCTATCGCCGAGCACAAAGTCGATGGTCCAGCAAACATCATCACCTTTCTCGGGGTCAGCTTGGATACCTGCGCAATGCAGGCCAGTCTCCCCCCCGACAAATTAACACGCATTAGGGCAGTCCTTCACGAGTTTACACACACCAAGGGCTGTACCAAAAAACAGTTGCAGTCTCTCCTGGGTATGCTCAACTTCGCTATGCGAATTATCCCACAAGGCCGCACATTTGTATCACGCCTGCTGAGATTTCTGTCAGAAACTCAAGACCCTGATCAGATTTTGAAATTAGACTCCGCAGCTATAGCGGACCTATCAATGTGGGAGGAATTCTTGTCCGCCTGGAATGGCATATCTCTATTTATACCTACGGTTTCGATCCATTCACCCCAGGTAGTGACTGACGCTGCAGCCTCCACAGGTTTCGCGGCAATTTTTGGCCATCATTGGTTTTCAGGACCCTGGCCTCAACAGATACTGTTGATACCCGGCTTTTCCCAAACATCTGCCCTCTTTGAGCTTTATCCCATAGTGGCAGCCGCACAACTCTGGGGCCACCACTGGACAGGACAAACCGTAGTCTTCACCGCCGATAACCAGGCCACGGCAGACATCATCAACAGAGGCAGGTCCAAGTCCCTAGCAGTCATGTCCTTCCTGCGCAGGTTGGTACAACTGTCTTTACAACACCAGTTCAACATACACAGCGAATTCATTCCCGGCAGATACAACTCAGCAGCTGACGCACTATCACGTTTCAACTATTCCTCCTTTTTCAAACAGGTTCCCGATGCCGATCCAATGTCGGCCCCTATCCCCGTCTGGTCACAACTGACCCTGGACTAATGCAACATCTACACGGAGCCACGCAACTCATAAATAATTCCCTCTCCCGCAACACACTCAAAGCCTACCAGACAGCTTGGAAGGCTTTTAATAAATTCCTCACGCCCAGCCGCAAAGAACCAACAGATATCAAACAGGTACTGGCCTTCACGGCACACTGCCACACGCAGCTAGCCTTATCCTACAACACCATCCGGTTATACCTAGCCGGCATTCAACATTTCATGGCGCTTGAAGACCCGACGAAATCGTCACTGTTCTCATCTCACGCTATACGAGCCATCCTAAGGAGAATACAGAGACAACAACCAGTCATCAGCACTAAGCGCTTGCCCATCACGGGGCCCATCTTTAGGGACATGTCAAATATTCTGGCTACTTCGCCATTCGGCCTGCTCCCCAGCACGGTCTTACAAGCAGCCATATATTTAGCTTACTATGGGTTCTTGCGGCCTGGCGAATTCACCTCTAACAAACCCACAGACCAAGTACTATGCAGACGACACTTGCTTCGACACCAAGACCACTTTATCCTACACCTCGAGGTCTCTAAAACCCAGCAAACGGGCTCGGGAGTAAACATCCACCTCTACAGAACCAACAACAGCTGGTGTCCAGTCGCTGTACTCAACCGACTCCTATCTCTCCTGCCTGAGCAACCAGACAGCAGTCCCCTTCTACCATTTCCAGTCAAACCCTTAAACGCCTCTCAGTTTGTGAGCCACATAAGGATACTTCTCCGCAATCTTCACCTTAACCCCAGTCAGTATTCCGGACACTCTTTCTGCATCGGAGCAGCCTCCGCGGCGTCCCGCCACGGGGTGCCAGATCACATCATCAAAAGACTAGGCAGGTGGAAGTCAGCCTGCTTCGCCCGGTACATCCCCAATCCACAAACTGAGATGGCACAGGCATTCTCCAAATTGGCTCAATAAGTAACTGAAAACCAATAAAAATTATAACCCTACCTGAATGTTTTTGCCCCCTTATTTTGGCATACCGGCCATGAGACCAAGGCACACTTTCAGGTCCATTTCATATGGTAAGTCCACACTTTTAGGTCTATTTCCGATGGTAAGTCTTATCTTTACTATAAGTGTTTTCTATGTCCATATCGGACATAGGGCTCCGACCATAAGTAGGAAGGCCAGTATGGTGGCCTGAATTTATGGGAGGAGCCCGGGGGTATTTAAGCAGCACCGCTCACCTGTGGTGCTTGTCGGTTTCCTGTGCGCGATACCCACCCTCCCATCCCCATTTCATAGCATTTCTCAACTATTCATTTCATTCATTTCTCTTACAGAATAATCATTTCATAAACCAGGGTATGCCCCCTTATTTTGGCATACCGGCCATGAGACCAAGGCACACTTTCAGGTCCATTTCATATGGTAAGTCCACACTTTTAGGTCTATTTCCGATGGTAAGTCTTATCTTTACTATAAGTGTTTTCTATGTCCATATCGGACATAGGGCTCCGACCATAAATATATATATATATATATATATATATAATTTATTAGCATAATCAATATATACACTATATTGTCAAAAGTATTGGGATGCCTGCCTTTACACGCACATGAACTTTAATGGCATCCCAGCCTTAGTCCGTAGGGTTCAATATTGAGTTGGCCCACCCTTTGCAGCTATAACAGCTTCAACTCTTCTGGGAAGGCTGTCCATAAGGAGTGTGTCTAAGGGAAGGTTTGACCATTCTTCCAAAAGCACATTTGTGAGGTCAGGCACTGATGTGGATTAGAAGGCCTGGCTCACAGTCTCCGCTCGAATTCATCCCAAAAGGTGTTCTATTGGATTGAGCTCAGGACTCTGTGCAGGGCAGTCAAGCTCCTTCACCTCAAACTAACTCATCCATGTCTTTTATTTGTGCTGGTGCGCAGTCATGTTCAAACAGAAAGGGGCCATCCCCAAACTCAAAATTGTGGTATACGCCGCGCTCAGGATACTATCGGGTTGCAGCCTCCCAAAATCGGTTCCCAGAGGGAACTTACACAAGATAAAAACAAATAAGTGGGGTGAGTGGCGCTACCCTAATAGCTAATAATCAGTAAGTAAATGAAGTGGGGTAGATAGCACTACCTGTACTAGGGGAAATTACTCTCCCTGATTGTACAAAAAGTGTGCACCCTACACATAGCAGTGCTCAAATATTAAATAAACAGATACTAAAATATTAGATACGCAGATATAATAAACCAATCATAATGACCTCATATGATATATAAAGTATGACTAAACCAAATAAAAAATGGCATATGAATATAGAGTGACCAAAAAAGGTGATCATGTGCATAAAAATTTAAAAAAGGATAATATAGTGAACCATAAATAGTTCCCAAATTCATAAAAAGTTCATCAGAAATATTTTGTTGTACAGAAAATGTGTGTTTAGAATAAAACAAGTGAAAAAAAGTCCCAAAAACAGTGTTGATATAAAATTGGTGAAGCTCCAGAATAACCAAATGTTCAAAACGATCAAGTGACTCTTGTGCTCGACAAATCAGGTGACTCGTGTGCACCCCCTTATGGGTCCCCACTCATCAGCTCTTGTTACCCCTGCAGGGGTGATAGGCATGTATAGATAACCGTGGGTGGTCTCCCTTGATGGCTCTACCAGTGGTCCGTCCGTGGCTTATCGTGGCCTGTCGGGCCTCTGCAGCTCACTCTACCAGATCAGGGCATCCAAACCGGTCATGCGCTCAGCACATCACCAGTCACCGTACCCAAGAGGTTATTCAGTGACTTCTCAGGGCTGGGTCCAACTATAGATGACCACCGTAAAGTTGGTCTCACAAGGCAACTGGGAAATTCAGGTCTCCCACTAATCTATACCGACATCTGCAGTTGAGGCTGAGATTGTAGGACCAGTGCACAAAGCAAGGTCCATAAAGACATGGATGAGCGAGTTTGGGGTGGAGGAACTTGACTGTCCTGCACAGAGTCCTTACCTCAACGCAACAGAACACCTTTGGATTAATTTGAGCGGAGACTGTGAGCCAGGCCTGCTCATCCAACATCAGTGCCTGACCTCACAAATGCGCTTCTGGAAAAATGGTCAAACATTCCCATAGACACACTACTAAACCTTGTGGACAGCCTTCCCAGAAGAGTTGAAGCTGTTATAGCTGCAAAGAGTGGGCCAATGCAATATTGAACCCTACGGACTGAGACTGGGATGCCATTAAAGTTTATGTACTTGTAAAAGCAGCACTTTTGGTAATATAGTGATAGATAGATAGATATATCTATACATATATTTTTATTTTTTTTTGCTAAAGTAAAGTAAAATGTTTTTATATTTTTTCTAGTTTACTTGTGTGTTAATAGGCCTTTTTTCTTAGTTCCCATAATAATATTTGAAAAGTAAATGCTGCACAGTAAACAGCCTATTATTTGTAATTCCATACACCAATTAGGGTAGACTAGGGAAATTACTTCATATAGCAATTTTAATTTATTAGTATACAAAATTGCTGGTTGCTATGGGTTACTGAATACCATAGATTTCAAGATGTTTTTTCCAGGATGCTGTATAACACTAGGCTTGACTTGGCAAAGTGTGTTCCTATGTAGCACAGTTCAGGGCCAAGCACACAATTTAGAATTGTTTAATGTTTTTTCTATTATTTGTATTTACTAAATATCAATATCTTCCATGAAATGTAACAGAAACACAGCAAGACTATATCATGCACATGTAATAGGTTGGGGTGTATTAAGTTAAAAAAAAAATAGCTACAACCTGGAGCAAAGACCTGGAACCATTTATTTTAAAGCTAGTAATTTATTATAGGCATGGGAACCTGCATACAGGCTTTAGAACAATATTATTTATTATCGCTATAGGCATATAGGTATGAGTGATTTCTCCTAAAATACAGCATGAGGGTAAGGTAAAGGAAAGTGTCGCCGAAGAAAAGAATGTGGTTAACGGTTCACTTATTGAAACAGAAGACCTAAAACTGTTGGTGGTCTTCCGTTGATTACATGGCAACAGCATCATGTACTAAATTGATGGGGATTTCGGCAATTTTTTCAGTAGACCTACAAAACTGTGATTTTCCATCTTTTGTGGCAGCTGTAGGTACACATGTGACAGCCATAAATATAAACATATTAAGGATAGATAGATAGATAGATAGATAGATAGATAGATAGATAGATAGATAGATAGATAGATAGATAGATAGATAGAGAGAGAGAGAGAGAGAGAGAGAGATAGATAGATAGATAGATAGATAGATAGATAGATAGATAGATAGATAGATAGATAGATAGATAGATAGATAGATAGATAGATAGAATTCCTACATTTATTTTTTTCAACCAGGTTATAATATATCAGGAAAATAAAACTATTGTAGGAAGATAATTGTGCTATACCCAATTATATGAATATGAACAGTACTGGGCACAGCAAAGGCCTCTGCATAATAGATATCATCACTAATCATCATTGATAAGGCTGCACCAGCAGAATAGCCATTGTAAGGCTGAAAGACCACCATTTAAAATACAACATAGAAATATATAAAATACAATGCATTAGATATTATATTTAAACCATAGCCATGTGCTACAAGAGGCTGGGAGATAATAAAATAATTCCATTTATTAATGATCTGATAACCACAACCCAAAATCAGAGCCTGACAGACACAACCTGTTTGCACAAAAGGTCAGTTGCTGTTCTCTAATACCTCTGCTAGCCACCAGCTATTGAAACACCCATCTGTACATCTATTGTTCTACTGAAATGCTGAATGTAAATCTCTATATCTTGCGTATAGATGGAAAAAAAATGAATGCTAGTGATAGGAAGACAAATAGCATTATTAAGAACTTTAGACCTACTGCATATCAAATAGTACAGCCCATAAAATTGGCTCTTTGTTACAACTACCAACTGCTGCTTGTGTATGAGACACAATGAGGCCTTGTTTGCATTGAATAGAAGAAAGATAATATATAGAAATACAAAGAAAAAAAAAATCTGATGTTAAGAAATGATTAAGCATTAAAGTTTCTGATGTTCAGGACTGAGCTCCTAGTCAATCATCTAGCAATCTGACCATGATTTGGTAGTCACGATGACATGCTTGGTAAGTAATTAGTTGCACCAGTTAGGGGTTCACATATCTTGGTCAGTGCACCCAAAACTCATTATCCATTTAAACTGAGAAAACCAATGCATTGATCTTCTTAACCATTATGAAGATGAAGAAATTTCTTCTATACATTAAACAGAAGAAAGATAAAATATATGAATGCAAACCTTGTATATAAAATTTAGCATTAGGAAATTGGCCATTGTCCACAGCATTCCTAGAATTAGACAAATCAAAGTATTGATCTTCCTATTATGTATTAAAATGCATTGTTATGCATTAGACTGAAGAAAGATAAATTATAAAAAAAAATAAAAAACCTGGTGTTACATAGTTACATAGTAGGTGAGGTTGAAAAAAGACACAAGTCCATCATGTCTAACCTATGTGTGTGATTATATGTCAGTATTACATTGTATATCCCTGTGTGTTGTGCTCGTTCAGGTGCTTATCTAATATTTTTTTGAACTATTGATGCTCCCCGCTAAGACCACCGCCTTTGGAAAGGAATTCCACATTCTTACTGCTCTTACAGTAAAGAACCCTCTACGTAGTTTAAGGTTAAACCTCTTTTCTTCTAATTTTAATGAATGGCCACGTGTCTTGTTAAACTCCCTTCCACAAAAAAGTTTTATCCCTATTGTGGGGTCACCAGTACTGTATTTGTAAATTGAAATCATATCCCCTCTCAAGCATCTCTTCTCCAGAGAGAATAAGTTCAGTGCTCGCAACCTTTCCTCATAACTAATATCCTCCAGACCCTTTATTAGCTTTGTTGCCCTTCTTTGTACTCGCTCCATTTCCAGTACATCCTTCCTGAGGACTGGTGCCCAGAACTGGACAGCATACTCCAGGTGCGGCCGGACCAGAGTCTTGTAGAGTGGGAGAATTATCGTTTTATCTCTGGAGTTGATCGACTTTTTAATGCATGCCAATATTCTGTTTGCATTGTTAACAGCAGCTTGGCATTGCATGCCATTGCTGAGTCTATCATCTACTAGGACCCCCAGGTCCTTTTCCATCCTAGATTCCCCCAGAGGTTCTCCCCCCAGTGTATAGATTGCATATTTTTGCCACCCAAATGCATTATTTTACATTTTTATACATTAAACCTCATTTGCCATGTAGTTGCCCACCCCATTAATTTGTTCAGATCTTTTTGTAAGGTTTCCACATCCTCTGGAGAAGTTATTGCCCTGCTTAGCTTAGTATCGTCCGCAAATACAGAGATTTAACTGCTTTACCCCATCCTCCAGGTCGTTTATGAATAAATTAAATAGGATTGGTCCCAGCACAGAACCCTGTAGGACCCCACTACCCACCCCTGACCATTCTGAGTACTCCCCATTTATCACCACCCTCTGAACTCGCCCTTGTAGCCAGTTTTCAATCCATGTACTTACCCTAAGGTCCATGCCAACGGACCATATTTTGTACAGTAAACGTTTATGGGAAACTGTGTCAAATGCTTTTGCAAAATCCAGATACACCACGTCTACGGGCCTTCCTTTATCTAGATGGCAACTCACTTCCTCATAGAAGGTTAATAGATTGGTTTGGCAAGAACGATTCTTCATGAATCCATACTGATTACTGCTAATGATACAGTTCTCATTACTAAAATCTTGTATATAGTCCCTTATCGTCCCCTCTAGGAGCTTCCATACTACCGATGTTAGGATAACTGGTCTGTAATTCCCAGGGCTGTATTTTGGGCCCTTTTTAAATATTAGTGCTACAATGGTTTTTCTCCAATCAGCTGGTACCATTCCAGTCAGTAGACTGTCAGTAAAAATTAGAAACAATGGTCTGGCAATTACTTGACTGAGTTCCCCAAGTGCCCTCGAATGCAAGCCATCTGGTCTGATTTATTAATGTTAAGTTTCCCAAGTCTAATTTTAATTCTGTCCTCTGTTAACCATGGAGGTGCTTCCTGTGATGTGTCATGAGGATAAACGCTGCAGTTTTGGTTACTGAAGCCCCTCGATTCCCTCGAGAAGACTGAGGAGAAGAATAAATTCAATACCTTTGCCATCTCCCCATCCTTTGTAACCAGATGTCCTTCCTCATTCTTTATGGGGCCAATATGGTCTGTCCTCCCTTTTTTACTGTTTACATACTTAAAGAATTATTGGAATTTTTTTTTTGCTCTCCTCCGCTATGTGTTTTTCGTGTTCTATCTTAGCTGCCCTAATTGCACCCTTACATTTCTTGTTGTATTCTTTATAAAGTCTGAATGCTGATGATCCCTCAAACTTGTATTTTTTGAAGGCCTTCTCCTTTGCTTTTATATGCATTTTTACATTGGAGTTAAGCCATCCAGGACTTTTGTTTGTTTTTTTACATTTATTACCCAATGGGATGCATTGGCTAATGCCCTTTTTTAATATGCTCTTAAAGCAAACCCATCTCTCCTCCGTGTTCTTTGTTCCTAAGATTTTATCCTAATTCATGCCTTCTAACAAGGTTCGTAGTTTGGGGAAGTTGGCTCTTTTGAAATTTAGTGTCTTTGTATTCCCCTTATGTTTCCTATTTGTGTGATTTATACTGAAGCCAATTGACCTGTGATCACTGTTTCCTAAATTTCTCCGTATTTCCATATCCGTGATCAGGTCTGTATTGTTGGTAATCAGTAGATCCAGTAACGTTTCATGTCTAGTTGGTGCGTCTACCATCCGAACCATGAAATTGTCCTGCAAGACATTTAGGAACTGGCGAGCCTTAGACTAATGTGTGGTTCCCTCCGTCCAGTCTATGCCTGGATAATTAAAATACCCCATTATGATAACACTTCCCATCCTTGCTGCTAATCCAAATTGTGATAGGAGGTCCATCTCCCCCTCCTCCCTCAGGTTAGGGGGCCTATAGCATACTCCCAGTATTATTTTCCCCTTAGCTTCATCCCTTTGAAACTCTACCCATAAGGATTCCACCTCCTTAGGAGATGTTCACACATTAAATAGAAAATAAATAATATAAAAAAATATGCTGTTAAGAAATTACCATGCATTAAAGTTCCAGGATTTAGGTCCTAGTCAATTATCTACTTATCTATTACATTTAAAAAATGGTATTAAGAGATGATCACACATTAAAGTTTTTGATATTCAGGACTGAGGTTCCTAGTCAATCATCTACTACTCTGACCATGATTGGGTAGTCTCGATGACAAGCTTGGTGAGTAATTAATTGCACCTGTTAACGGCTCACATATCTTGTCCACAGCATCCCTCTAATTGAAGAAACCAATGCATTGATCTTCTTAACCCTTTGAAGATATGTTTTTTGGCTTCTATGCATTAATTAGAAGGAAGATAAGTAATATAAAAATGTGGTGTGAGGAAATGATGACACATTAAAGTTTTTGATATTCAGGATTGAAGTCCTAGTCAATCATCTACTAATCTTACCATGATAGGGTAATTAATTGCACCAGTTAATGGCTCAAATATCTTGTCCACAACATTGCTTCAATTGGAGAAACCAATGCATTGATCTTCTTACCCTTTGAAGATATGTTTTTTTGGCTTCTATGCATTCATTAGAAGAAAGATATAGAATATAAAAAATCTGGAGTTAGTAAATGATCACACATAGTTTTTGATATTCATGATTGAAGTCCCGGTCAATCGTCTAGTAATCTGACCATGATTGGGTTAGTAATTAATTGCACCAGTTAAGGGCTCACGTATCTTGACCACAGCATTGCTTTATTGGAAAAACCAATGCATTGATCTTATCCTTTATCAAGATACAATGAAGATATATATAATATTAAAAAAATCTGGCGTTAGGAAATAACCATGTGTTAAAGCTCCAGGATTGAGGTCCTAGTCAATTACCAATCTATTAGATAAAAAAATTATATTAAGAGATAATCGCACCTTAAAGTTTCTGATATTCAGGTTCTTGGTCAATCATCTACTGATCTGACCATGATTGGGTAGTCTCAATGACATGCTTAGTGAGTAATTAACCAATTAATTAACCAATGCATTTATCTTCTTAACCTTTATGATGATGTTTTTGGCTTCTATGCATTCATTAGAAGAAAGATAAAAAAAATAAAAAAAATCCAGTGTTAGGAAATGATCACACATTAAAGTTTGATATTCAGGATTGAAGTCCTAGTCAATCGTCTACTAATCTGACCATGATTTGGTGAGTAATAAATTGCACTAGTTAATGGCTCTCATATCTTGTCCACAACATTGCTTTAATTGGAGAAATCAAAGCATGGCTCTTCTTAACCTTTATCAAGATACATATTTTGCCTTGTATGCATTAAATAGAAGATAAATAATATAGAAAATCTGGTGTTAAGAAATGACCATGCATTAAAGTTCCAGGATTGAGGTCCTAGTCAATTACCTACTAATCTATTAGATTAAAAAATGATATTAAGAGATGATCACACCTTAAAAGTTTCTGAGATTCAGAATTGATGTTCTTAGTGAATCAACTACTAATCTATTGGTTAAAAAAATTTGTATTAAAAGATGATCACACCTTAAAGATTCTGATATTCTGGGTTGAGGTTCTTAGTCAATTATCTACTAATCTATTAGATTAAAAAATGATATTACAAGATGATCACACCTTAAAAGTTTATGATATTCAGAATTGAGGTTCTTAGTCAATCAACTACTAATCTATTGGTTAAAAAAATGGTATTAAGAGATGATCACACCTTAAACATTCTGATATTCTGGGTTGAGGTTCTTAATCAATTATCTACTAATCTGATCTGAATCTGAATATGATTGGGTAGTCTCAATGACATGCTTGGTGATGGTGAGTAATTAAATGCACCAGTTATTGGCTGTCATATCTTATCCACAGCAGCCAAGACTCATCAGCAGTGGAGAAACCAGTGCATTGATCTTCTCAATCTCTTAACCAACAGCCATGGTTTTTAGAAATCTTTGGTGGATGGAATAAAAAGCCATCCTATCATTTTATTTTATGGACCACATGGGATCAGCCCAACTGGTCATCCCACCTGCTGCTGCAATAGTATGGTCCAGCCTCCAGCATGCCTGGACCATACCATCACCTCTAGGGGTGTATTCTTAATAAAAAAGCACAAAAAAAATCAAAATGGCATGTGAGTCCTTACCCCCATCTTCTTCATCGAAAGAGTTCATGCAGGGAAAATAGATAGCCAGAGCCTCGAACGATGCAGACAGGCTAAGCCGGCTCTGTGACCTCTCCATAAACATGCCCGGGGCTCCCCCGGGGTCAGAGGGGGGCTTCGGGAGCTTGGACGCCCCATTTTTCACTCGGAGCACTGCACGAGGCGTCTTGGCAGCTGTAACGGGTCCCCGATAGGAGAAAACAAAGCCCCCCGATCACCTGCTGCACCCCCAACAAGTGTCCCTCCTCAGCACAGCGCTCCCCCTTGTAGATGGTGCATTCAGAGACTGAGAGGGTCCATGGTCCTGGTCACCGATCCGGGGAATTGCAGCTTCTTTTCTCCGGCTGGCTGCATGCACACAAATCTCTGGCTGGAGCTTCATTCACAGAGAGATGACAGGAGGGGGGCTGAATGAAGTCATTATTAGGATGCGTCCTGGCCAATCAGGGGGAAGGGTAGGCGTGGTCAGTGTCAGAGCATCTCTAGGCTCGCTGGTACCATCTGAGTCATGTCTGCTCTGAAGACTGGGCAGGGAAAATAGAAGCAGCCCTCCGTTCTCTGCGCTACAATTACCGGCTCATATCATCGCAACAAATGGCAGCACTAGGCTGCTGTTTACATTTTTTATTATATATATATTTTTTTATGTTTTTTTTTTTTACTTATACTTGTGGCTCCAATCACATCTGTGAAAACGCAAAAAAACGTGCAGCGCGCTTGCTGTGCCATTCATTGTTTATGGCACTCCAAAACGTGCTTCTTTGGTGCATTTGTCTCACATGCAGTGCGAAAACACACCAACAAAAAATTGAAAAAACACACATTCAAGATACGCTAGCCTTATGGTATTGTCGGATCAATGCACGATTCCATCAAAGCAATTTAATCTTCAAACAATCAAATAGGCTTAGCAGAAATAAACAAAGTAATCTGGATGGCCGCACACCGGATAACAAGTGCCTTTATTGATAAAAACTGGATCATGGAATACACAGGACACTACAGCAGGAACGTACAGGAATCAGCTGACGCGTTTCACACTTATGCCAAGTGCTTACTCATAGCTGACAAACATGGGAATGAGAACCACGTATAACCCCCAAGTTTTAAACCATGTGACCATATAATGATGCGAGAAATCAAAAACAGCTGAAATACAACTGTGCGAGGTCTCAGCACCTGCTGCTAAGTGAACGGGTTTTAAGATGGGAACTCCCATGATAATATGGTATATAAGCAACAGAATAAAAAGAAAAAAGTAAATCAATAAAAAAATGTGAAAAATGAATAATGTTATGTACATATATATATACATGTAGATATATAAACAATGAATGAATCAAATAGGCTTACAGTAGTGCAATCAGGGCTGCCCATAGGGGGGTACCACTAGGCCAGTGTCCTGATTATCCCAACAGTGCCCACCAGTGCTGCCAATCTGTGCACATTTATGGCACTTATATTGCGTCATCAATTTACGCAGTGCTTTACATATATATTGTACATTCACATCAGTCCCTACCCTCAAGGAGCTTACAATCTAAGGTCCTTAAATCACATTCATACATACTAGGGCCAATTTAGACAGAAGCCAATTAATCTACCAGCATGTCTTTGGAGTGTGGGAGGAAACCGGAGTACTCGGAGGAAACCCACGCAGGCACGGAGAGAACATGCAAACTCCAGGCAGGTAGTGTCGTGGTTGGGATTCGAACCAGCAACCCTTATTACTGCTAGGTGAGAGTGCTACCCACTACACCACTGTGTGTAGCCTACTAGTGCCAATTAGTGCCACCTATTAGTGCCCATTAGTGCCACCTATCAGTGTCCATCAGTGTTACCTATCAGTGGC
Source organism: Lithobates septentrionalis (assembly GCA_037952835.1). Classification (NCBI taxonomy): domain Eukaryota; kingdom Metazoa; phylum Chordata; class Amphibia; order Anura; family Ranidae; genus Lithobates; species Lithobates septentrionalis. Next base: position 486,443 of record JBBDGP010000237.1, on the reverse strand, counting down.
ACCTATCAGTGTCCATCAGTGTTACCTATCAGTGCCACCTATCAGTGTCCATCAGTGCCGCCTATCAGTGCCCATTAGTGTTACCTATCAGTGCCACCTATCAGTGTCCATTAGTGCCACCTATCAGTGTCTATTAGTGCCACTTATCAGTGTCCATCAGTGCCACCTATCAGTTTCCATCAGTGCCCATCAGTGTTAACTATTAGTGCCTATCAGTGCCACCTATCACTGTCCATCAGTGCCACCTATCAGTGCATCCCATAGGCGTGCACAGGGGGTGTGCTGGGTCCTAATCACCCCGTGTGGTGCAGATTCCCCCAACAGAGCTTCTAAAAAAATTGTAAAAAAATGGTAAAATAATAATTAAAAAAAAATAATAATGAAAGAAAAAATACTACTGACATGTTCACTGCCCTACTGACACAGTCCAGCTTTAAATACATTTTAAAAATGTTTTTACATTTATTTAAAAGAGTGTGTGTGTGTGTGTGTGTGTGTGTGTGTGTGTGTATACGCGCCTATTTTCTGAGAAAAAGCCCTGTAAATATATATATATATATATATATATATATATATACAGGGCTTTTTTCTCAGAAAATAGGTGCAGGAACTCACCCTCCCTGCCCAAATCCCTGCCCCCAACCACAGCTAAACCCCCCTCAACCACAGCTAAACCCCACCCCCAGACACACTTTCCTTAGAGAAGAGAAGTACAGCAGCACCAAATAATTGTAATAAGTAAAGGCTTAGCACTGTGTATCACACAAGCCGCATGGTTCAGGAATGTGTAATACACAAAGTACAGGACTCAGGACTTCATAACACACAGGGCTCAGGAGTGTGTATTGTGCAGTTGTAAGCAGCAGCATATCACAATATCACACAAGGCGCAGAAAAAAAACAGCCAACAGGATAGTACTTACATTCAATGCGAAGTGTCCCTTGTTCTCAGAAATATGGAGCATATAGACCTGTGTACAGATGGCAGGGGTCAGCAATATATTATATACAGCCCAGCAGGGGCGTTGCTAGGTCTGCAAAAGATCTGGTGTTGGCATTTCAATCACCATGGCACCATGGTTGATATGGTGTCAGGGTGATCGAAGCGCATTGTTTCTATTGTTACACTCTAATATATAAGGAAGTGGTTTAACTCGCCATAATGCAGAATCAATGGGAGCCCTGGGTGTGTCACTTGCCACATCTCCTGCCACCAGATGCAGCATGTGACTTGCCACTGTCGCCAGTTACCAGATGCAGTTTGTTACTTGCCACCATCACCTGCCACGTCACCTGCCACCATTAGCAGATTGTCACTTGCTACATCACCTGCCACTAGATGTGAGTTGTCATTTGCCAACTGATGTGGATTGTCACTTGCCATGCCAGTCAGTGCCACAAAATGTGCATTGTCGCTGCATTGGTGGCAGGCTGGCAGCACTGGTCCATTTAGTGAGGGCAGGAGAGCGGAGATGCGGGGTTGGCAGTGAGAGATGATTTCATCTCTCTACTCCCTGCTGCACATCGCTCCCACATTGAAGTGGCCCAATTATGAGGGCGGAAGAGTGGTGACGTGGAGCGGGCGGAGAGAGATGATGTCATCTCTGCTCGTCTGCCCGCTCGTCTTTCTCCTCTCATCCACCTCTAATGCAGCCCGCCCACCACAACCGCGACCCGCCGGTTAGGCAGGGACCCTGCGGCAAGAGACTCGGGGCTATGGGCTCCAGATTCAGGGCTACAGCCTCAATAGCCACCCCCTGGTGACGCCTATGCAGCCCAGCACAAAGAGAACAGTGGTAAAGCATATGCCATATGCAGTCCAGCATACAAAGTGCAGGAGTATGTAACACAAAACCCATTGTACAGAGTACAGCATTAACTTCCCTGGCGGTATGATTATTTCGGATTTTAGGTGCTGAAAGCGGTACCATTATTTTGCATGGAAATTTGGCGTTTTATATTTTAGGTCTGTAATTCTTAACAATAACACACTTAAATCTGTCCAAACAAGAGTCTAGTAGATATCCCGGGTATGATAAAGTTTGAAACACAAAAACATAAATTATAATATAATAAATAAAAATAAATAATTAAAAAAAATAAAAATAAATAGTAATAAAATAAATTTCCCCACGATTCACTATCGCTCAATTCTGCAAGTGTTCTAATTTACTATCGCTGTTTTCTAGCTGGTCTAAAGCAATTTTTGACGTAAAGGGACACTTTTTGGTTGCTATGGACAATCTCCAGTTTCCAGGCAGAAAGAACAGTATATATCACATAAAACTGCATGCAGGGCATTGGCCAAAGCACTGGGGACAAAAGGAATGTGAAATTATTTCATACAGTACTGTAATCTGTAAGATTATAGTACTGTATGTGTTATGATTTTGACATTTTTTTGAATTTACCGCCAGGCTCCGCCCCGTGCGTCGCGGCGCTCGCAGGGAACGGAGCCTGGCACAGAGAGGCTTCGGGCAGAGTACACAGCCCGCGGACACTGCGGGGGACATCGCAGGATCCCGGGGACACGGTAAGTAATGCCACACCAGGATCCTGCGATGTAATCCCGAGTGTGGCTCGGGGTTACCGCTAATGGTCCTGATTTTTAACCCCGAGCCACACTCGGGAAAACCGCCAGGGAGGTTAATACGAAGTACCATACATTACATACTCTTAGTCACTAACTCTGTATTCTTTACTGTCCCCCAGCATATATCCCTGGTCTTCCCCCTCAAGTATCCCCCAAAGTAACCATTAAATACTCACTTCTGCTTATCTCTTTGATTACCTCTGTGTCCCCCATCCACACCTAATCTCTGAAACCCTCATCCACAGCTCCCCTCTTCTTTCCCATGTCCACAGCTCCACTCTGCACCCCCATCCATATTATCTCTGCTCCCCTTCTTCACCCCCATCTAAAGCTCACTCCAATCCACAGCTCTCACCTTTGCCACCTCTCATGTTTCACCTCTGCACCTCCAGCTTCCCCTACAGCTCTCACCTCTGCATAACCTGCCTTCTGCACTCTGCAGCTCTTACCTCTGTACAAAGCTCCCTCCTTCCCAGTTCTTCTCTCTGGACAAATTTCCCCCCCTCCACTTTCCCAGCTCACGCTCTGCACAAATCCCCCCCCCACTCTCCTCTCCAAACAAATCCCCCCACCATTTTCCCAGCCCTCCTCTCTGCACAAATCCCCCCACCACTTTCCCAGCCCTCCTCTCTGCACAAATCCCCCCACCACTTTCCCAGCCCTCCTCTCTGCACAAATCCCCCCACCACTTTCCCAGCCCTCCTCTATGCACAAATCCCCCCACCACTTTCTCAGCCCTCCTCTCGGCACAAATCCCCCCACCACTTTCCCAGCCCTCCTCTCCGCACAAATCCCCCCCCCACTTTCACAGCCCTCCTCTCCGCACAAATCCCCCCCCCACTTTCCCAGCCCTCCTCTTTGCACAAATCCCCCCATCACTTTCCCAGCCCTCCTCTCTGCCCCTCTACACATACATTTTCCCAGTTCTTCTCCATGCTCAAATCCTCGCACGCACTTTCAAAGTTCAGGCTCTGCAGAGCACTCTCTCTCTCCCCCCCCCCCCCATTTTTCATTCCCATCTCCCTCAACTCTCTTCCACCACCAGTGCTCCAGACCATATGGTATGCGCTGGCTTTTTTTTTGCAGGTGATCGAGGAGCTGTAGCTGGGGCGGAGTTTCAGGGCTTCTCCGTGCTACATTGTGAGTAGAGGCAGGGACGGAGGCTGCCTCCTGCAGGGAGTGTTGTTGCAGTACGTTGCCCCGCTGGGAGCCGAAGGATGCGAGGGCTGCGCAGCACTAGTGTGTCATCATGACTCATGACAGGTTGGAGCAGAGAGGGCTGTCATAGGTGGCGGCAGAAAAAAAGCCCTGTATATATATATTTGTAGTCAGAGTCTTCACTTGGAAATGCGATACCCTAACTACCAAGGCCTGAGGTGTGCCTTGGCCTAGCTGGTCAGTACGCCTGAACGAGAGGGCATACACTGCATGTATGAATATGAAGAAAAGTACGATGTGTATGAGTAAATGTGAAAATTGGGGGAAACGGGTGGGAACCCTGAATACGAGCCAACGCAGAATCAGGCAGCGGAGGAGGGATATGTACCCCTCAGATTCCTCCCACAAATGCAGGCGAGCCTACGGCCAGCCTTCTTACATATATACAGTGGGGCAAAAAAGTATTTAGTCAGCCACCAATTGTGCAAGTTCTCCCACAAAGATGAGAGAGGCCTGTAATTGTCAATATAGGTATACCTCAACTATGAGAGACAAAATGTGGAAACAAATCCAGACAATCACATTGTCTGATTTTTGAAAGAATTTATTTGCAAATTATGGTGGAAAATAAGTATTTTGTCAATATCAAAAGTTCATCTCAATACTTTGTTTTATATCCTTTGTTGGCAATGACAGAGGTCAAACGTTTTCTGTAAGTCTTCACAAGGTTGTCACACACTGTTGCTGGTATTTTGGCCCATTCCTCCATGCAGATCTCCTATAGAGCAGTGATGTTTTGGGGCTGTCGCTGGGCAACACGGACTTTCAACTCCCTCCAAAGGTTTTCTATGGGGTTGAGATCTGGAGACTGGCTAGGCCACTCCAAGACCTTGAAATGCTTCTTACGAGGCCACTCCTTCGTTTCCCGGGTGGTGTGTTTGGGATCACTGTCATGCTGAAAGACCCAGCCACATTTCATCTTTAATGCCCTTGCTGATGGGAGAAGGTTTGCACTCAAAATCTCACGATACATGGCCCCATTCATTCTTTCATGTACACGGATCAGTCGCCCTGTTTCCTTTGCAGAGAAACAGCCCCAAAGCATGATGTTGCCATCCCCATGCTTCACAGTAGGTATGGTGTTCTTTTGGTTGCAACTCAGCATTCTCTCTCCTCCAAACATGATGAGTTGTGTTTCTAGCAAACAGTTATACTTTGGTTTCATCTGACCATATGACATTCTCCCAATCGTCTTCTAGATCATCCAAATGTTCTCTAGCAAACCTCAGACGGGCCCGGACATGTACTGGCTTAAGCAGGGGGACACGTCTGGCACTGCAGGATCTGAGCCCATAATTTTCAAATAAATTCTTTCAAAAATCAGACAATGTGATTGTCTGGATTTGTTTCCACATTTTGTCTCTCATAGTTGAGGTATACCTATGATGACAATTACAGGCCTCTCTCATCTTTTTAAGTGGGAGAACGTGCACAATTGGTGGCTGACTCAATACTTTTTTGCCCCACTGTATATATATATATATATATATATATATACACATATACATACATCTCTGTATATACATATATATATACATACATACACACATGTGTGCACGCATGTGTGTTTGAGCTTTGGGGTGCACATCCTAATGCAATAGGCTGCGCACACCTATGGTGCAGCCTCATCAGTGCCCACCAGTGCCGCCTCATCAGTGCCCATGCTATCAGTGCAGCCTCATCAGTGCCCACCAGTGTTGCCTCATCAGTGCCGCCTATCAGTACAGCCTCATCAGTGCCCACCAGTGCCGCCTCATCAGTAGACATGTGTGGCTCTTTTCATTCCAAATCAATATTCTGACTAATTTTTCAACATTCGGAGATTCAGATATATCCGAATACCCGAATTACAATATAAAAATTTTTTTACCAAATGCTCCGAATAACGAAACTAAATTTGGACTGAAATTCGAATCAAATTTTTTATTGCACTCCAGTCGAATTCTAATGCCGCGTACACACGAGCGGACTTTACGGCGGACCTTGCCCGGCGGATTTTTCGACGTACTTTACGACGGACTTTCTGAATGAACGGACTTGCCTACACACAATCCACCAAAGTCCGTCGAATTCGTACGTGATGACGTACGACCGGACTAAAACAAGGAAGTTCATAGCCAGTAGCCAATAGCTGCCCTAGCGTGGCTTTTTGTCCGTCGAACTAGCATACAGACGGCGGACTTTTCGACCGGACTCGATTTCAACGGATAAATTTTAAACAAGTTTCAAATCTAAGTCCGTCCAACTTTTGAGCAAACAAAGTCCGCTGGAGCCCACACACGATCGAATTGTCCGACGAAATCCAGTCCGCCGGGCAAAGTCCGCCGTAAAGTCCGCTCGTGTGTACGTGGCATAACTGTACACATATTGCTGAAAATAACTCCTGCACACAAGTGGTCGACCAAATAGATGAAAGGAAGACACAGGCCTTGCTGCCCTCAAGGACGGGGAATCCTAGCAGACAAAGAAATAAAAAGAGAAAAGGGCGCACCAGCCATGTGCATTATCTTTTGTAAAACATTTATTGAATAAAATGATAAAGGAAATTACTCACAAGCAGTAGTAAAATCATGTGCCGTGAACCTTGAACATCAACTAGCAACAAGTGGTTAAAATGATGAACGAAGCCTTCCAAAGGTCTTTAGAGGAATATATAGCACTGCCCGCTAACGCGTTTCGAAGGGCTCGTCCCTTCTTCATCAGAGCTCAGCAGACTGCTGAGTAGTTTGAAGACCCCTGTGCTAAACCATTATTATGCCTCCAGAATTGGGAGTGGTGCATCTATCCAACTTCTCTCTGCTGGTGGACACAAGAGCCTACATCTATAGATATACAGTGGCTTGCGAAAGTATTCGCCCCCCTTGAACCACCAACAAGTGGGACACAATTGTGAAGTGGAACAAAATCTATTGGATATTTTAAACTTTTTTAGCAATTAAAAAACAGAAAAGTGGTGCGTGCAAAATTATTCGGCCCCTTTACTTTCAGTGCAGAAAACTCACTCCAGAAGTTCAGCGAGGATCTCTGAATGATCCAATGTTGTCCTAAATGACTGATGATGATAAATAGAATCCACCTGTGTGTAATCAAGTCTCTGTATAGATGCACCTGCTCTGTGATAGTCTCAGGGTTCTGTTGAAAGCGCAGAGAGCATCATGAAGACCAAGGAACACTCCAGGCAGGTCCGTAATACTGTTGTGGAGAAGTTTAAAGCCGGATTTGGATACAAAAAGATTTCCCAAGCTTTAAACATCCCAAGGAGCACTGTGCAAGCGATCATTTTGAAATGGAAGGAGTATCAGACCACTGCAAATCTACCAAGACCTGGCTGTCCCTCTAAACTTTCAGCTCAGACAAGGAGAAGACTGATCAGAGATGCAGCCAAGAGGCCCATGATCACTCTGGATGAACTGCAGAGAACTACAGCTGAGGTGGGAGAGTCTGTCCATAGGACAACAATCAGTCGTACACTGCACAAATCTGGCCTTTATGGAAGAGTGGCAAGAAGAAAGCCATTTCTCAAAAATATCGATAAAAAGTCTCGTCTAAAGTTTGCCACAAGCCACCTGGGAGACACACCAAACATGTGGAAGAAGGTGCTCTGGTCCGATAAAACCAAAATCGAACTTTTTGGCCACAATGCAAAACGATATGATTTGGCGTAAATGCAACACAGCTCATCACACTCAACACACCATCCCCACTGTCAAACATGGTGGTGGCAGCATCATGGTTTGGGCCTGCTTTTCTTCGGCAGGGACAGGGAAGATGGTTAAAATTGAGGGGAAGATGGATGCAGCCAAATACAGGACCATTCTGGATGAAAACCTGTTGGAGTCTGCAAAAGACCTGAAACTGGGACGGAGATTTATCTTCCAACAAGACAATGATCCCAAACATACAGCAAAATCTACAAAGGAATGGTTCACAAATAAACGTATCCAGGTGTTAGAATGGCCAAGTCAAAGTCCAGACCTGAATCCAATCGAGAATCTGTGGAAAGAGCTGAAAACTGCTGTTCACAAACGCTCTCCATCCAACCTCACTGAGCTCGAGCTGTTTTGCAAGGAAGAATGGGCAAGAATTTCAGTCTCTCGATGTGCAAAACTGATAGAGACATACCCCAAGCGACTTGCAGCTGTAATCGCAGCAAAAGGTGGCTCTACAAAGTATTAACGCAAGGGGGCCGAATAATTTTGCACGCCCCACTTTTCATTTTTTTATTAGTTAAAAAAGTTACAAAAATCCAAAAGATTTCGTTCCACTTCAGAATTGTGTCCCACTTGTTGGTGATTCTTCACAAAAAATAAAAATTTTATATCTTTATGTTTGAAGCCTGAAATGTGGCAAAAGGTTGAAAAGTTCAAGGGGGCCGAATACTTTCGCAAGCCACTGTATATATATAGATAGATATCTACTTGAGGACAGGTTTGAGAACCACTGATTTAGAGCACTGAGCTAAAATCTAGCTCAAGACAATCCTATTCTAATTGTGGGCATTGAGGGAAACCAAGTGAGTGTTAGAACCCCTGCTTGTCTTTTTTAGGTTGGGCTTTGTGTCCCTTTTCTGGAGATTGGCTTCACTTCCTGTCACATAGCCAAACAGGAAGTGAGGGTAAAACACTACCAATGTCTTTCCTTGGGGACACACAGGTCAATCTAACTAGTGTCCCCATTAGGCAAATTGCACTCTAGCACTTTGTTGTGTACACCCCACATTATTAGGTATTTTGGGGTTTATTAAAGGCAAATCCACTCTGCAATACAAGTGTAGTCGCTGTAAATCTGAGGGGAAACACTGGTGATTTTATCATCCAATCATGTAGAAGCAAAGATGCTGTTTTTATTTTAATTTTCCTTGCATGCCCCCCTCAGATCTCCAGCAACTGCATTTCAAAGTACACTTGTAGTGCAAAGTGGAGTTGCCTTTAGTAAATAAACCCCAAAGTCCAAGATACCAAATAATTTGGGGTGTACACAGCAAAATGCTAGAGTGCATTTTCCCTAATGGGGAAACTATTTATATTGACCTGTATGTCCCCAAGGAAAGACATTAGTAGGGTTTTACCCTCACTTCCTGTTTGGCTATGTGAAAGGAAGTGAATACATTTGAAGGAGAAAGTGGCAAAATTTGGCAGGTGTCTTCACCCTATCAGGGGGGCAGACATCCCCAAAAACTGACAAAACTTCTAATCCCTCTGCATCCCCAAGCAAAAATAAGAAAGGATTTCATTCAGTTTAACTTTGCAAAGACACATTCCTAAGTTCAACTGTGATTCATGTCAATGGCCCATTTAGACCTTGTTTGATAGAAAACACCAGTTGCCTTTCACTAGAAACATTTGTTAGTCCAGTCCTGGAAATCTGCATCTGCTTTACTATTAATTTCCATAAAAATTGGGTTCCTGCATTTAGATGCGCAACCGCTGTGTATGTGAGATGCGCAACTGCTGTGTGTGCGGAGGTATGTACCCGTGGTGCATATCTGTTCCCAGAAGCGGTGGCCAGCACACAAGAATGACATCATGCCCCTACAGGAAGTTGCTTGTACTGCTGCTAATTTCTTCCCACCACCATGCTGTTCTCTGAGGAAGAGATGATCCTTATTTGCAAATTAAGATCATTTTTTACTTAGTTTTACATGGGGTGGTGTTTGTGTGGGTCATGTGTGTATGTCTAAATGATTTGGCCTCAAAACACACACCTACTTCCTGTGTACAGATTCACTTATTGCTTCTTGCTTCAGTGTGTGTGTGTGTGTATATATATATATACAGTATATATATATATATATATATATATATATATATATATATATATATATATATATATATATAGATAGATAGATAGATAGATAGATAGATAGATAGATAGATAGATAGATATATCTATCTATATATATATAGATATATCTATAGATGTAGGTTCTTGTGTCCACCAGCAGAGAGAAGTTGGGTAGATGCCACACTCCCAATTCTGGAGGCATAATAATGGTCTAGCACAGGGTTCTTCAAACTACGACCCTCCAGCTGTTCAGGAACTACAATTCCCATCATGCCTAGTCATGTCTGTGAATGTCAGAGTTTTACAATGCCTCATGGGATGTGTAGTTCTGCAACAGCTCGAGGGCTGTAGTTTGAAGATTCCTGATCACCCTAGCATTTCTTGAAAAAAAGGTGTTTTTTCATGTGCCTTGTATAATGCCCAAGAAATATCGTTAGGAAAATATAAGTGGGTCATGGCACATCTACATTCAAAATTTGGCACTTAAGATGGTCATGCACTATGCAATTTGATTGGCCAATCTCTGTACAACTCGATATTTATTCAAAATAGGTAATAGGAAGACGCATTTGAACAATCAATTTAAATGAAAGGAAATCAAACAGGCTCTTTTTAATCTAATTTATTTAAGATCTAACTGATTGCAGTGTATGGTCACCTTTAAAGATCTGAAAATATTAATTTATTGGGTTTAGACACACTTCTCTGTTCTTTGCAATGTATTGAAAGATTTGGGTAAAAGAAGAAAAAAACTAATTTCAGAGATATATTAGAAGTGATAGGAAAAGGGTTAATTAAAAGGGTTAATTAACTGAGAACACCTACTAACAAGACACATCCAATGAGATGAAATTAACCAATTGTATTGGGCGTGCGCTATTATCAATGAGAAAACCGCAGTTACCCTAGCTCCAGTTGCAGTTTACATATGCGGGTATTTATTATCGCTATTTGCGCTTCAATGTGCGCCGGTTCGCATGTTCGATTAATGACTTTTCCGGTGCACCAACTAATGTATGAACTGGTGCAGTGCCTTCTTCTTAGTAAATCACCCCCAAAGTGTAATTTCTTCAGTGTTGTCACATGAAAAGATATAATAAAATATTTACAAAAATGTGAGGGGTGTACTCACTTTGGCAGGGGCGTTGCTAGGAGGTGGCTATTGGGGCTATAGCCCCGAATCTGGGGCCCATAGCCCCGAGTCTCTTGCTGCAGGGTCCCTGCCTAACCAGCGGGTTGCGGCTGCTGCGGCGGGCAGGCTGGCTGCATGAGAGAGGCTGGAGGAGAAGAGAGAAGCGGGCGGACGAGCAGAGATGACATCTCTCTCTGCCTGCTCCACATCAGCGTTCTTCACAGCTGGGCCTCGTTAATTTGGGAGCGAGGTGCGGCAAGCAGCAGAGAGATTACATCATCTCTCACTACCCGTCACACATCAGTGCTCTTCACAGCTGGGCCTCTTCAATTTGGGAGCGAGGTGCAGCGAGCAGCAGAGAGATTACATCATCTCTCACTACCCGTCACACATCAGCGCTCTTCCACCCTCACAGCACGGTGGAGTGGAAATCACGTGCTTCCTGTCATTGTGGAGCTCCACTTTGCAGCCAGACCCCCTTGCTTCAATGTCGGAGGTGCAGCGGGGAGCAGCGAGATGACATCATCTCTCACTGCCTGCCCTGCATCACCGCTCTCCTGCTCTCACTAAATGGACCAGTGCTGTCAGCCTGCCACCAATGCAGCATCAATGCACATTTGGTAGCACTGGCTGGCATGGCAAGTTACAATCCACATCAGGTGGCAAGTGACAATCTGCAAATGGTGGCAGGGGACGTGGCAATCTGCAAATTGAGCCAGGAGACATGGCAAGTGACAATCTGAAAATGGTGGCAGGTGATGTGGCAAATGACAATCTGCAAATGGTGGCAAGTTACAATCTGCAAATGGTGGCAGGAGACATGGCAAGTGACAATCTGCAAATTGAGCCAGGAGACATGGCAAGTGACAATCTGCAAATGGTGGCAGGTGACGTGGCAAGTGACAATCTGGAAATGGTGGAAAGATGTGGCAAGTGACAATCTGCAAATGGTGGCTGGAGACGTGGCAAGTGACAATCTGCAAATGGTGGTAGGAGACGTGGCAAGTGACAATCTGCAAATGGTGGCAGGAGACGTGGCAAGTGACAATCTGCAAATGGTGGTAGGAGACGTGGCAAGTGACAATCTGCAAATGGTGGCAGGAGATGTGGTAAGTGACACGCCCAGGGCTCCCACTGATTCTGCAGTATGGTGAGTTAAACCACTTCATTATATATTAGAATGTAACAATAGAAATAATGCACTTTAATCACCCTGACACCATATCAACCATGGTGCCAAGATCTAGCAACGCCCCTGCACTTTGGTGAGATACTGTATACACAGGAGTGAGGGGGCTGACATATATACAGGTGTGAGGGGGGGTCTGACATATATACAGGTGTGGGGGGGCTGACATATATACAGGTGTGAGGGGGGCTGACATATATACAAGTGTGAGGGGGCTGACATATATACAGGAGTGAGGGGGGCTGACATATATACAGGTGTGAGGGTGGGTGACATATATACAAGTGTGAGGGGGCTGAAATATATACAGGAGTGAGGGGGGCTGACATATATACAGGTGTGGGGGGGCTGACGTATATACAGGTGTGAGGGGGCTGACATAGATACATGAGTGAGGGGGGCTGACATATAGACAGGAGTGAGGGGGGCTGACATATATAGAGGAGTGAGGGGGGCTGACCTATATACAGGAGTGAGGGGGCTGACATATAGACAGGAGTGAGGGGGGCTGACATACATACAGGTGTGGGGGGGTGACATATATACAGGAGTGAAGGGGGCTGACATAGATACATAAGTGAGGTGGGCTGACATATATACAGGAGTGAGGGGGCTGACATATATACAGGTGTGAGCGGGGACTGAGATATATACAGGAGTGAGGGGGGCTGACATAGATACATGAGTGAGGTGGGCTGACATATATACAGGAGTGAGGGGGCTGACATATATACAGGAGTGAGGGGGCTGACATATATACAGGTGTGCGGGGTCTGACATATATACAGGTGTGGGGGGGGCTGACATATATACAGGTGTGAGCGGGGGGGCTGAGTACATACAGGTGGGGTGGCCAGTGTGCGAGTGCCAGTGGTTCAATTTGATGGCCCGTGGGAAGGCCCTGGGGAATGTTGGTGGTCAGGCTGGGGGGGGGGGGGTCAGACCTAAAGCTGTGTAAGGGGCTCATAAAATTTCTGATGGCTGCCCTGGCTTGGAGCATGTGTCACACTCACTATTCCAAGCATTAGACTGCAGGTTTGGCTGGATTAAATCAAGTTTGTTCAACACCCAGAGACTGGCTACATCATTCACCTGCCAGGTGGACAGACAGACAAACAGGGATAATGCATCACAGCCAAAACCAGGATGCTGGAATGAGACCAGCAGCTGTGATGGAGCAGGAGCGCTACACACTCCTGACACAAGTACACAGTATTAACAATCCTATCACTCCAACATACCTTAGTCATTTCCAATACGGGCAAGTAGTACCAAGGTTTCCCACCATAGGCGTGCACACCCTAATCACTATGTGTGTTGCTTATTCCCCCTAGTGCCCGGGCTTCCCCCCCCCTACTTGGCCACCCCGCCCCGCAGTGCTGCTGGCTTCTCCCCCCCCCCCCCCCCTGGCTGTTGCGGGGGATGTTTTATGATGGTGAGCATGGGAAGGAGCTAGTGAATATGTAATTTACTGGTCCCTTCCTTTTCTAAATGAACATAGTGAACACACTCGCTCACTGTGACCATTCATAACTAAAGCATAGTAAACTGAGTTTACTATGCTTCCGTTTGTGAATGAACAGGAAGCCATTCAGCACAGCACAGAGCACTTCCCATTCATTCACTGCCCCTTGCAGCTAAGGCTGCAGAAAAAGTCATGTGTGTTTGAGCTTTGGGGTGCACACCCTAATGCAATAGGCTGCGCACACCTATGTATCCCACTAAAGCTTAATGTTACTCACAGGATGGAATAGCCTTTAAAAAAATTAAAGCCAAACAGGAGAAAAATCCAGAACTCTCACTTTGTTATACTCTGTGTACAATAGACACACTTTAAAAGCATCATTAAACATAAGCATTGACCTCAGTTTTTTTGTTTGTTTGTTTTTTGTTTGTTTTTTTTGTTTTGTCTTTTAGCAAATGTGCCCAAAAAAAAGTCATAGTAGCAATGAAAACCACATTAACCTTTGAACTGATTGGACCCCTTTGGAAGATTTATAGTCCTAGTTTCTAAAACGAACCATATGAAATTTACCATCATAAACCTACAGTATATGTTTCCAATAAAAGACAACACTGATTTCTAAAATTAACTATTAACTATTAACAGATTTTGACAAAAGGTAATTTAGGGGTATGTATAAATAGGACAGACGAAACAAAGACCTGATGTTCATTACTGGATTTATGATTATAGTAATTTATTCCTGCCAGACATTACAGGTAACAAATGTCTTGGGATCAATATTGTTATATACAGTATAGGAAATGACCGCTGTTCCTGATTATTCTTTTCCATCTTGTTAATTTTGTTGCCCAGACGATGTAAACAGCAAAAGGCGTAATTGACTGAAGGTTTGTCATCAATACCATATAGTTCAGTGCCTGAAGATATACAGTCACTGCACATTTCCCACTGTATGCTTTTTCTAGAATACCTGTAAATATTATGGTATGCTCTTAGATTCCTAAATTAAACTTTGAATTCAAGAATGTGATGAACGTCATAGCAGATCATATGACTGCAGGTGGCCCAGTGCTGCCTTCTGTCATTATTAGGGATGGGCCGAACGACCCCCTGTTCAGTTTGCACCAGAACTTTCGAACATCGTGAAAGTTCAGAACTGAATAACGAACCCCATTCAAGTCAATGGGACCCGACCTGGAAAAATCAAAAGTGCTCATTTTTAAGGCTTATATGCAAGTAATTGGGCATACAATGGTTATGGGGGTCTAGGTACTGCCCTGGGGGACATGTATCAATAAAAAAAAAGTTTTTAAAAAATGTAATTTTTGTAATGAGCAGCGATTTATTGATGCTTAAAGTGAAAAATTCCTTTCAATATAGTGCCTGGGGAAATAAAGCCCACCTGAGCCTGTCATTGTGCCCTACTCACACAGGTACTCGTTGACAGCCCTCTGCTGCATGTGCAGCCACTGCAGCATTGCCAAAGTTGAGTTCCACCTGGTGGGCATGTCACAAATCAGGCAGTTTACAGGCAGGTGGGATTCCCGCTAAATTGCTGCCAACCTAGCCCAGGCTGTGTATGACCGCCTGAAATGGTTACAGACTCTTCTGGCCTGCTTTAGCAGATCTTCCAACCTGAGTACCTTTTTAAGAAACTCTGCACCGCTAAATTGAGGACATGTGCCAGGCATTTCACATGTGTCAACTTTCCCTGTCTAAGGGTGGACAGGAGGCTTTTGCCATTATTGCACACCACCATTCCTGGCTCCAGCTGGCGTGGCGTCAACCACCTCTGAGCCTACCCATGCAGAGCTTCAAGAATCTTTGCTCCAGTGCGGTTCCTGTCCCCTAGACACACATCCTGAAGCTCTGAATGGCACCATTTAGCTTGACTCATTGAATAGCCCCTTGAACGCTTAGGGGGTACTTGTGGTTCATTGGAGTATTCAGCAGAGGAGGGCATAGAGGAGGAGGAGGAGGGGGTAGAGCTGACAAATCTTGCATCATCACCACTAGCTGTATGGAGACTTGGTGGCACAACAAGCTGCAGCACTGAGCCCTGTCCTGCATCCTTTCCGAGTTGCAAGCAGAGTTTCCCAGTGTGCTGTTAACAAAGTATATTGTCCCTGACCATGCTTGCCAGACCACGTGTTAGCAGTAACGTGGACTTTGTGGCTGACTGCCTTGCCCAACGATGCCCACAACATTGCCTTCCACATGATGGTACAGGGCTGGAATGGCCTTACGTGAAAAGAAATAGAAACTGGGAACCTGCCATTGTGGTACAGCACATTCTGCAAATTCACGGAAAGGGGTAGAATTCACCAGACGGAAAGGCAGACGTTGTACAGCCAGCAGTTTTGACAAGCTTGCATTTAGACGCTGGGCATGTGGGTGGCAATGGTTGTATTTTTTTTCTGCAGCAGATGGGGCAGAGAAATTTGCCAGCTATAGTCTACAGCTGGTGGTGTGCTACTGGCAAATATGCTGTGAGAACCTGGGACACCCTGCGCTATACCATCATCCCTGTCAGTGGAGGGTGCTGAGAGGTCATGAGGCATAGCTTGGGCAGACTGAGGTGAGTAAGGAGGAGGAACAGAATTGCACTCCTTTTGTGTGGCTTTCAGGTGCTCTTGCCAATGTGCTGAGTGGTGGGAGGTAAAATGCCTTGTCAAGCATTTGGTTCCCTAAAGGGCTGGTGTTTTTGCCACACTTGATGTGCTTGAGACAAAATTGCAACAATGCTATCGGCTGCACGTGTGCAAAAAAAGGTGCGGTGGGAAGTGGGTCGGAAGATAACAGCAATATTGATTGAATAGGATGGCTGCTCTCTACTCTTCCTTGATGGCTGCATCGTTGGGGTTGTGCCTTACCCTAATTTTTCTCCCCTGCTCTATCTGGCACCCAAGTCATGTCATCATCATCTCCTCCATCCTCGTTATCACTGGAGAAAACTTGGCAATATGCTGTGGCTGGGGGAACATAACTGCCAATTTGTGTACCAGTATTCTCCCCTTTGTAGGCTCATGTTCCTGCCTTCCTCGACCTGAGAACCAACATCTGAATCAAGTAATGGCTGTGCATCATCAAGGAGCAAGTGGCTGACACTGTGTTCAAATAACTCAGCTGACTCCTCCATGCCTGATGCTGGGGCTATGGCAGGAATAGCTGTGGACAAGGAGGCAGATTTAGCCACTCTGGCAGCTGCAGTGGACTGCGCACTAGTCTCTGCTTGGGTGATGGAGGATGAGGAGGATGAGGATCATTTAGTAAGCCAGTCCACCACCTCCTCTGCATGCTGTGGCTGGATAGCACGGGCAACATCACTAAACAGAGGAAATTATGCCCTGCCTGAGGACTGACCACGTCCCCCTTTGCCTGTAGACACATACGCTGCTGGCCCCCTCACAGTTCCATGGGAACTGCCTCTTCTTGTTGTCCTTCCAGACATCATGGGGGGTGCTTATTAACAAAATGTAATAAAGATGTGGAAATGTGTAGGTGGATGCACTTTAATCAATGGAAAGTGGTGTTTGGTGCACTTTAACTTGAGTACTCACTACACAGACACACTCCACTGATACACTATAATATACTGCAGTAAAACTGCACTGACACACTGCAATATACTGCATCAAACAGGCAATAATGCACAGAAATTTACTGCGTTAAACATGCACTAACGCATTGAAATATACAGCGTTAAACTTACAGTAGCGCACTGAAATATACGGCGTTAAACTTGCAGTAATGCACTGAAATATACTGCGTTAAAAAGCACGTAACGTACTAAAATATACTGCATAAACGCAATGAAATGTACTGCATAAATGGCACGTAACGCACTAAAATATACTGCGTTAAATGTGCTCTAATGCACAGAAATATGCTGCGTTAAACGGCACGTAACGCACTGAAATATACGGCGTTAAACTTGCAGTAACACACTGAAATATACTGCATTAAATGGCACCTAACGCACTGAAATATATGGCGTTAAACTTGTAATGCACTGAAATATACTGAATTTAATGGCACATAACGCACTGAAATATAAGGCATAAAAACGGCACGTAACGCACTGAAATATAAGGCGTTAAACTTGCAGTAACGCACTGAAATATACTGCGTTAAACGGCACGTAGTGCACTGAAATATATGGCATTAAGCTTGCAGTAATGCATTGAAATATACTGCATTAAACGTGCACTAACGCACATAAATCTACTGCGGAAAATGGCACATAACACACTGAAATATACAACATTAAACTCGCACTGAAATGTACTGTCTTATACTTTAGTGTTCACACTAAAGTGACACTAAAGTAAAGATGAATGGTCGCTCAGTACACTCAAACTGACTGAACTATCTCTAGATTCACACTAAACTGATATTCTACACTGACAATTGAATCACAATAGCACACTATAGCACACTAACTCTCTAGTAGCACTGAACAGAGCCTTGTTCTATCTCTCTCCACGCCGGTATCGCACTACACATGGCAGCTATTAAAAGAATACTTTTATATGTGGGGCAGGACTAAGAGCAATGAGCCATGATTTGATAGAGTCATCATGGCTGCGTCCAATCATGGCTCTGACAGGACTCTGTGCCCTGACTGGGCAAAGCTGTCATTGCTTCAGCCAATCAGGGATACCAATGCACTGTGCTGTGGTGCAGTGCATTGTGGACAATCGGCGGCCTGAACAAATGGTCAAACGCCCATCCCTAGTCATTATGATTACTCCAAACAAAGAGAGGGGTGTTAATATGGTCCTAAAATGTCAGTTGGGAGGTGCTTGAATTGTTTATCTGTCAGTCACAGAGCATTGTTTGATGACTGAACCTCAGGGTTGATGACTGAACCTCGGGAGCTCTACCACATAGTGTCCCCCCCATCAACAAAAAAAAGAACAATGGTCTCCACCTAGAAATCCAAGGGAAATAGACAAAAGGAGCACTAGCTGGTTATCTTAAGAGTCCATTATTTATTGTCGCTACAACTGAGACAAAAGGAAGATGTAAGGTAGCCAATGTGTTTTGGGGGTCAAACACACCCCTTCATCAGGGATGAGACAAGACACATCAAGGATCATAGTAAATATGATAAAATGAATTAAGGACAAGATGCTAAACATAAAACACTAAAACAAGAATTTGATTCTATTGATATAAATGATTGATTTACAGTATATGTATTTTGTTTCTAATGTTTCATTTTTAGGATCATGTCCTTGATTCATTTTTCCATATTTACCATGATTCTTGATGTGTCTTGTTTCAGCCCTGATGAAGGCATGTTGCTTAGCCCCCGAAACGCGTTGCATGCCTTATATCTTCCTGTTGTCTCAGTTATACTAACAATAAATAATGACGGGCTCTTAAGATGTCAACTGGCGCACTTGTTTCACTAAGGTCCTAAAAGACACTGCTGGCTACCATAAAAACTAGAAATGTTGTGGCGCACTAAGATGGGTGTTAAAGAGTAATTTTCAAGGTCTGGACTTGAACCTGGGACTGCTGTGTTTGGAAATGACTCTTCTCACTGAGCTACCTGAAATTGCTGGACAGCGCCCTGCCTGATCCATTGGACTACCCTGCCTTGTACTTTGAACTTCCTTATTTAAGCCATGTCGTGTTCGCCAGATTACTGTGCTCTCTCCAGCCAGTATCTCGCTTTTGTCTTCCCTGCTGCTGTTCGTATCTTTACTACCACTTGTTACCGACCCTTTGGCTTATTTACTGACTACGCTTCTGTTTGTTTACCTACTATATCCACTTGACCCCAGCTTGCCCACCTCCTGGTGGTGCAATCCTGAGGACAGCAACCTGGTACTAACACGCAGCCAAACCCATATCCACCATCAGGCGCTCTGGTGAACACCGGTTAGTACTTAGGTCTCCTCAGGTGAGCCTGCGTTATTTGCCAAAGTGACCTGCTTATATAATTATCCTGCTGGTCAGTGGGTGTCCCTCTACTGCAATACCTACTGGTCTCTGAGCCTGACCCCTGACCGTGACAGTCATTCGAGGCAATAAGCAAAATAAGGGAGCTGTTAATACATAGTTGCCAACAATCCAGATTTTCCCGGGACAATCCCGAATTTGGGACCCTTGTCCCATTAATTTTCCCTGGGTTTTGAGTTTGTCCCAAGAAAAACGGGAATATTTTTGCTAAAAAACGGCAGCGGCTACACAAACATGGCCGCCGCGGCCACCACGAGTGTTATTTCCCCTTGTGTTCAGTGCAGAGGAGAGGGGCTTCTCTCTTCAGTGTACAAATAGAAAATTCTACTGTACACTGAAGCCTCCCCGCTCTCCACTGAACACAAGGATGTGATCATCTGCCACCGCCGTCGTCGCCGCCCCTTTGCCCCGTGTGTCAGCTGCACAGAGAAATCCTGGGTGTCTTTTGGATGAGGTACAGGGAGAGATGGAGCTGGGTTCTGTTAGACCAGCTGTGTCCTGTATACACACAGACAGAGCACAAAGCTGCTGGGGACTCCTGGTGTGAGGGGGGGTCCCCTGGGGACTCCTGGTGTGAGGGGGGATACGCTGGGGACTCCTGCTGTGAGGGGGGTCCGCTGGGGACTCTGGTGTGGGGGGGGTCTGCTGGGGACTCCTGATGTGAGGGGAGCTCCGCTGGGGACTCCTGATGTGAGGGGGGCTCCACTGGGGACACCTGATGTGAGGGGGGTCCACTGGGGACTCCTGATGTGAAGGGGGGCTCCGCTGGGGACTCCTGATGTGAGGGGGCTCCGCTGGGGACTCCTGATGTGAGGGGGGTCCGCTGGGGACTCCTTATGTGAGGGGGGTCCGCTGGGGACTCCTGGTGTGAGGGGGGTCCACTGGGGACTCCTGATGTGAAGGGGGCTCCACTGGGGACTCCTGATGTGAGGGGGCTCCGCTGGGGACTCCTGATGTGAGGGGGGCTCCGCTGGGGACTCCTGATGTGAGGGGGGCACCGCTGGGGACTCCTGATGTGCGGGGGGCTCCGCTGGAGACTCCTGATGTGAGTGGGGCCTTCGCTGGGGACTCCTGATGTGAGGGGGCTCCGCTGAGGACTCCAGATGTGAGGGGGGGCTCCACTGGATACTCCTGATGTGAGGGGGGCTCCGCTGGGGACTCCTGATGCGAGGACGGATTCTGCTGGGACACCTGATGCAAGGACGGACTCTGCTGGGGCACCTGATGCAAGGAAGGACTCTGCTGGTGGCAGGCGACGTGGCAGGTGACAAGCTCAGGGATCCCACTGATTCAGCATTATGGTGAGTTGAATGATTTCATTTTATATTACAATGTAATAATAGAAATAATGCACTTCAATCATCCTGGCACCATAACAACCATGGTGCCGGGATGATTGAAGTGCTAACACCAGGTGTTTGGAGTATCTTTATCTGCTGATTGTTAAACTTTCTAGAATACACATATTTCCATTGTTGTGTAGGATCTGGGCCTGCTGTCCCTCCATCCCTCTCCCCCCTTTTCCTCTCCATCCCTCATTCATCTCAGACTCTAACCACACCCCTTTGAGCCACGCCCATTTAAGACACGCCCACTATTTTGCGTAAACCGTGCCTATTTTTTGCCGACACGTGCTTCACGCACCACATTTTTACTTTTCCCCTGTGCCACGCCCACAAACGCGTGCCCCGCCCCCTAATTATAACAAGACTCCGCCTGCAGCCAAAAAAATGTCCCTAAAACTTTTTTTTTAATGTTGCCAACTATGTTAATATAATCGAGCAAACACTGCAGCAGTGCTATAGAGCAGTATCTCTTAAGCTTTTTTGAAGTCATGGCCCCCTTTAAAGTATGCAGAATCTCAAGGCACCCCAGTCTAAAATGCAAAAAACGTACAGTAGTTGTTACTTATCAACAGAAAACCTGAGCTTGGTATGATGCACCTAACCACCTTGAAATGAAATCAACTTCATATCAGAAACTCCCTTTCATATCAGAGGTCCCCCTAACACATCAGAGCCCTCCCTTTCACAATGGAGGTCCCGCTATCACATCAAAGTTCCCCCCTATACGTCAGAGGCCTCCAATCACCACAGAGCGCCCCCCCTTCACATAGTCAGAGGCCCCCAATCACATCAAAGTCCCACCTATACATGAGACCCCCCTTCACAGCAGAGACCCCCCATAATAGAGGCCAAATCACATCAGAGGTCTCCGTATCAAATCAAAGCCTCAGAGGCCCTTATCACCACAGAGTCCCTCATCATATAGTCAGAGCACTCCCATCACACCAGAGTACCCCATAAAGGTCCATAAAGACATGGATGAGCGAGTTTAGGGTGGAGGAACTTGACTGGCCTGCACAGAGTCCTGACCTCCACCCAATAGAACACCTTTGGAATGAATTAAAGCAGAGACTGTGAGCCAGGCCTTCTCTCCAACATCAGTGCCTGAACTCACAAATGCACTTCTGGAAGAATGGTCAAACATTCCCATAGACACACTCCTAAACCTTGTGGACAGCCTTCCCAAAAGAGTTGAAGCTGTTATAGCTGCAATGGGTGGGCCAACTCAATATTGAACCCTACGGACTTGGATGCCATTAAAGTTTATGTGGTTGTAAAGGCAGGTGTCCCAATGCTTTTTATAATATAGTGTATTTCCCCAACACCAACAGAAATGCAATATAGAAAATTATACTTTGGACTCCACTCACAGAAAATCTGAAAAATTCCTTGTGTGATAATAAACACCTCTATCTGACCAAGGCACTTGTCTTCACCCTCTAGCAGAGTAGAAGTGGTCCAATAATCACAACCAATGCTCAACAAGTTGACTTATGCATGCATCAGAAGTACTGAAAATGATAAAATCGCTCTGGTGAATTAGTTCCTCAACCAAGAACAGTATTCATTTGTCAGGTAAGAATGTATCATTCTGGTTGCTGTCATAATGATAATCCTTTTTTGCCGCACGGTACACTACTCCTTATTGCTCCATCTCTTCCCTATTTTTAAATCGAGCTATTAATGTTACCCTGCATGAAATGCCTCCCAGCTTCAATTTGTTATCAAAAGCTGTTCAAAATCCAACAATGTTTATGAATGCAGGCATGTTTAATGAAATATCCCGCTGTGTTTCAAGCTGCTCAGTTCTTTTCATAAATGAACTGTTAATCCACCTCTTCTAACCCATGCTTTATTAATCAATTGGCAAATGTGGCTTTCAAACATATGTCACCTTTAGATACATTTATCAGATGCATAAAACTGCATTTCATTGGTTTTCTTGACCAACATTATACGCATGTTTTTTTTTGTTTTTTTTTTACACAATATAATTAAAGGGATATGTTGGTCATACCTGTTGTAAACACATTGAATGACCAATACTTACTTTAATTAAAAGCCATTTCATTGGACGTAAATTGAAGGCAAAGAATTGATCCTTAGATTGATTGTAATAGTTGTCAAGGAAGCCCAGTTGATCATTAAAAATTTAAAACTTTAATTTGCATTCATCCAGTGCATGATTTTCATCCAATTTGCAATAGATTTTCATCCTGTTTATTGTTATAAAACTGTATTTTTTAATTACAAAGTCAGTACCTTTCATCTTCTGATAACTGTAAGTAAGAAAATAGTTGTGTTTCAGGAATTATGGAGCATTTTGTTGTATGATTTTCTACCAAAATGTGATCATATTAGTACGTTACCATATAGTGTATAGCAGTTTACACAATTATTTCCATTCGTTTAATTAGGTATATTTATGACTGACATTTGCTTGTTTTTTAACCACTTAAGAACCAGAAGATTTTCCCCCTTAATGACCAGGCCATTTTTTGCGACAGGGCACTGCGCCGATTTAACTGACAATTGCGCGGTCGTGTACCCAAACAAAATTGACGTCCTTTTTCCCCCCACAAATAGAGCTTTCTCTTTGTGGTATTTGATCACCTCTGTGGTTTTTATTTTTTGTGCTATAAACAAAAAAGCCCGACATTTTTGAAAAAAACAATATTTTTTGCTATAATAAATATCTAAAAAAAAAAATAAAAAAATTTTTAAACAAATTTCTTTATCAGTTTAGGCCAATATGTATTCTTCTACATATTTGTGGTAAAACAAAATCACAATAAGTGTATATTGATTGGTTTTTGCAAAAGTTATAGCGTCTACAAAATAGGGGATAGATTTATAGCATTTTTATTATTATTTTTTTTTTACTAGTAATGCCGGTGCTCAGTGATTTTTAGCGGGACTGCGACATTGCGGCAGACAGATCGGACACTTTTTTGGAACCAGTGACATTTATACAGCTATCAGTGTTATAAAAATGCACTGATTGTTGTATAAATGACACTGGCAGGGAAGGGGTTAACACTAGTGGTGATCAAGGAGTTAAATGTGTTGCTTTTGCTTTTAAGGGTAAATGAGAGATCTGGGGTCTCTCAATAAAGAGGACCTGTCATGATTATTTCTATTACAAGGGATGTTTACAGCTTTATCCCTGTTTTTTTTCTGTTTGATGATACTTAGGTAACTCATGCTTACACTCATGTATGGATTTGGTTGGCATGCGTGCTTTGGTGCTAACTTTTCAACACTTCTCTCTTTTTCTTTTTTCTCCTTTGCATGGTACAGTCTGGTAAGGGGGAGGATTGGCTGCATAGATAGCAGGGGGCACTAATACCGTCACCTAAAATGGCGGATCTTCATCGGCCAGCACGCACATACTGGATGACCCTTTGATCATAGTCGGTGTCCAACCTCTATGCAGCTGCATTTTTCGATATATATATATATATATATATATATTTTGTGCACTCATTACTATACATATTTACTTACATACTCAGTCTGACACACCGCAACTCTAATCTAGGTAAAAAGTCTCTGACGGAGACTCTTTACCACGTGATCAGCCGTGTCCAATCACGGCTGATCACGATGTAAATAGGAAGAGCCGGTGATCAGCTTTTCCTCACTCGTGTCTGACAGACGCGAATAGAGGAGAGCCGATCGGCTGCTCTCCTGACAGGCGGGGTCTGTACTGATGGTTTATCAGCACCCCCCCTCAGATCCCGCCCCCTCAGATCCCGCCCAGGACCACCAGGGAAGCCGCCTAGGACCACCAGGATGGCCACCACGCTGGACCACGAGGTATGCCCCCAATATGTGCCCAGGCCGCTGCCAATCTGTGCCCAGGCAGCTGCCAATCAGTGCCCACTCCAATGCCTACCACTGCCAGGGCCACCAGGGATGCCTATCAGTGCCTCATATCAGTGCTGCGTATCAGTGCCCATCAGTGCCAGGTATCAGTGCCCAGCAGTGCCGCCTATCAGTGCCCATCCATGCCCAGCAGTGCCGCCTATCACTGCACATCTGTGCCGCCTATCAGTGCCACCCTATCAGTGCCCATCAGTGCCCAGCAGTGCCGCCTTTCAGTGCCCATCAGTGTCACCTGTCAGTGCCCATCAGTGCCAACCAGTGCCACCCATGAGTGCCCATCAGTGCCGCCTATCAATGCCCATCAGTGCTGCATATCCGTGCCACCCATCAGTGCCACCTACCAGTGCCCATCAGTGCCGCATATCAGTGCCCATCATCAGTGTCCGTCAATACCCGCTCATTGGTGCCACCTCATCGGTGCCGCCGTATCAGTGCCTGTCAGTGCCGCCTTATCAGTGCCCATCAGTGAAAGAGAAAACTTACTTATTTTTTAACAGAAACAAAAGCAAAACTTTTATTTTTTTCAAAAATTTCGGTCTTTTTTTATTTGTTTAGCAAAAAATAAAAACCGCAGACGTGATCAAATACCACCAAAAGAAAGCTCTATTTGTGGGAACAAAATGCTAAAAATTTAGTTTGGGTACAGTGTAGCATGACCGCTCAATTGTCATTCAAACTGCGACAGCGCTGAAAGCTGAAAATTGGTCTGGGCAGGAAGGTGTATAAGTGCTCTGTATTGAAGTGGTTAATAATCTTTCAATGCAGCGCATTCTCTTCTTATTTATAATGCTAGAATGATACAGTTGTTTTGCTGCTGATATTCACACAGAGTTCTCACAAACTGATTTCTTTATAATTTCTCGTGATCTCCTGAATAATATTTTTTTTTTGTCAGATCTCCATAATAATGTTTAGAACTTATTTTTATAGTGATCTTTTTTTCTTTTTTTATGAAGATCACTGTTTTATTTTATTTTTTTCTAGTGATCTACTTTGATCTACTTTTTTTTTGTTTTTTTATGAAGATCTCCTTTTTTATTTTTATTTTTTTTTCTAGTGATCTACTTTTTTTTTTTTTGGTTTTTATGAAGATCTCCTTTTTTTATTTTTTTTTTATTTTTTTTATAGTGAGCTACTTTTTTTTTTTTTTAGTAATCTCCCTAATATTTTTTTTTTTTTTTCGTTTTGTGTGTCAAGTTACCACAATACCATTATGATCTTGTATTTTTTAACCTCAAGGAGGTTGGTTGGTGTTGGTGTCCCTTGTTAATTTGACATTGTATTTTGGAAATGTACCTGCCTACTCACAAACAAACTGTCCTCTTTTAATTCAAACACATAGCCAATGATTTGCGCAAAAAAGTATACATTTATTAAGGGGTCATAACAAAATAAAGAGGAAGGCAACGCTGGATAAACTGGGGAATTTAGCAAAGCCTTTGTATCCCAGGTCACACATCAACTATTTGACATGCAAAATTGGCAGCCTGATGAGTCCATTTAATAGGGAGCACAATCCGGTCCAGGACTCAGAGAGATCAGGAACAGCAGCAGATGACATATATGTCCCCAGGCTGTGGTCATACCACAGTCTGCATCTTTTGCCAGACCAGACTGAACCCAGCCCATCACTTTCTTTTCTTACTTCCACGCTTGCTTCCATGCTTGCTTCCAGGCTGTAGCTCTGGTGTTGGAGTTGTGGCAGGAGGTGGAGGAGGTGGAGGAGGAGGATGGTCCAACTCACATAGGTGGGTTTTGCTTGTGAGTTCTCCCCTCAAACCCTTATTTAGGGCCATATATATCACCTCCTCACAAAAGAGGTGTTGACCCACCTCCATTTCCTGCATTTTATTGGCAGCCATGCAGGCATAGGCCTTAAGAAGACTGGGGAGGTTCTGAGGGCCACAGAAGCATGGCGAATTAACCCAAGTGCTGACTCCTCCACTTTCCTCCCCTTCCTGGGCCTTTTTTCTTGAAGGCGGAGGGGAGGGACCTGGAATTAGGTCAGGCTACTGTGCCCAGTCACCTCCTGGCTGACACTTACCCCCCCACCTCCTGGCTGCCACTTTCCCCTGCCACCTCCTGGCTGACACTTTCCCCTGCCACCTCCTGGTTGACACTTTCCACAGCCTTCTTCTGGCTGAGGCTTTCCTGTGTATGAAAAAGGGACATAGTTGTAGCGCTGGTAGATTTGCGATCTACCATATGTTAGGTAAATTTAGTAATTTGTTTGTTAAAAAGGTTAAGTTTGCCTCTGTTCCAGCTTGGCTGACGGTGTGTGTGTTTCCCGACTGTCCGGTGGGTGTCGCTACTACTGTGTTGGAAAGGCAACGTGTCGAAGCGTATGGATGCTCTTCTGTCCCGGAGACAACTCGGTGGAGGTGGTCCTCCGAGTTGCATTCTGGGAGAGGGTATTTATGGGACAGACGCCATGTTGGGGGTTCATTTTTACAGCCACCTACTGGCCCTCCTGGCTGACAGGTATGCGTTAGAGAGCAATCTCGTGGTCCTCCGTTCCGAAGGCCCACGCCGCTGCGGCGCAGGGGTGGGCCCAGAAGTTTGTCTGGGGCCTACCACAGCAGCCGAGGAATGGTCCTGAGCTGTCTATCCAGGAGGGAAGAAGCTGGACAACCGGGGAGATCCCAGGGGAGGACCCGTCATGGAAGGATCACGCAGCGTTCTGGTCTGGAGAGGGGCCTGGTGACTCGGTTGGAGGACGTATCCTAAAAGTAACTATACAGCATAGTGTTGCCGGGTTGGCTTAAAGGTTCAAGCACTGTGACTGACATTCACTACAAGAAAAACCGGTACATCCTGTGGCAGAGGACCGTACAGGTTTATCCCAAACAAGTCTGTGGCAGAGACTTTTGTTCGTGCTACGTACTGGCTGCTAGGCAAGTGAGAGAGGCCTATCCAGGCGAGCAAAGAGTGTGTCCCACGAGGGGAGCGCATTCTATTCTATTATTCAAATTCTACCAGGACATTTGTCAAGAACCTTATAAGAAGATATTTGAGTTTCTTATGCAGTTTTCCTTCTGCCTCTTTCCTGCTACTTCCTTAGTAAATCGTTAATAAAGCATTGAAAACGTATTCAAGTGTTGATGCATGTATCGTCCAGAGGTAAACTCAAAGGAACCCTAGACCCGGTGCCGGTAAAACAGAGGGAAGGAGAGTGAAGGTAACAAGCCCGCCTAAACCAGCAGCTTCACCGAGAGTTAGTGCCACAAAGTATTCGTTTATTATTCATCAATCACACACAATTTTGAGAAATATATTGAACAATGCTATACCTGACTCAAGCTGGGCTCCTCCACATCTTCTTCCTGGGTGGAAGGCCCAGGTTGGACGTCAGAAGCCACAGCTGGGGTGGAAGGAAGAGTGGAAGGAAGGGTTGAGAGTGATGGCCTGATTTCAGTCTGGTCTGACAGAAATCGCAGTCTGTCATAGTTCCACAGACTGGGTACATAAATGTCATCTGCTGCTGCTCCTGATAAAACACACCAAAATTTTAAAAATTGACTTTATTTTTCTGAATTTTTCCAAAAATTATGAAAGCCAAATTTTGAGGATGCACACAGTGTGTCAACATGTGCTATCTGCCATCACGGGATATCAATGTACGCGTTCTGTGGGTGCAACCCCTTCCTCGCAACTCAAGTAGCTGAGAGGAAGGGGTTGTACCCCCAAAACATGTCCATTGATCCCCCATGATGGGAGCTTATCTTCAAAATTTGGCTTTCACAGGGGTGACATCACCCCATCTGATGAAGGCAATATTAATACAGTTTGGACATACTAATGTCTGATATTGCCTTCAATTTATCAAAGTTGAACTTTGTAAGTTCCTGAGTTGTGTATTGTTTTATGGTTTTAGAAACATGCCTGTTTACCACAAAAAAAGGATATTTCTAATGTCTAAAAAATAAAATTCTTCTATAAATATGTTGGTTTGGTCAAAAACCCTTTTCTAAACGCACATGTGAATGTGCACAGAGTAAACATTTTTATACTCAACAATGTGTGGCTTCTTCTTTCAATGCTCAATAGCAGATTTTAGTAAGTTGGTGTTTACAGTGACAATGGGGGTTATTTACTAAAGGAAAATCCACTTTGCACTACAAGTGCACTTTCAGTGCAGTTTGAAGTGCACTTTTGCAGTGCACTTGTAGTGCAAAGTGGATTTTGCATTAGTAAATAACACCCACAGTGATTTATAATTTGCAACACTCAGGCCATTTTCATCACTCCAAAAAATGAAATCATGGTGCTGAAAATTATGAATATTTTTATCCTTAATGCATTACATACATTAACAACAAAAACAAGGTGTGTGTGTAGCAGACCCACAACATAATACTTAGCTGAAGAAGAGATTGTGACCTCATGTATCAAATAAATTACATTTGCACTATTGAAGAAAATGGCCAAAAAAAAAAGCCCATTGGATAACCTAGGAGACAGCTAAAAGAAACACAAGCAGTAAATCAAAGGAAATATTTTTTTAGTTTAAAATACAAATTTAAATGTTTGTTAAACATTTTCTGACATATCAATTGTCCCCCTACCCGCAAAGTACTCCATATATTTTAGACGGACCTCGCGGGTGCTTTGGGGGAGTAAACCAGGATGCCCAGCTTCAAGCGCCATCAGGGTTGTGTCTTGAAGTCCGGCCTCAGGCCCAACTGAGGCCACATAGTTCATCGAATTTCTCCTTAACCACTTCAATACCGGCCTATAGACATATGATGTCCACAGATGGGATCTCCCATCCTGGGTGGACGTCATATGACGGCCTCGGGTTCCCGGCCACCTAGGGGGCGGGCGTGCGCGCGCCCGCCGCGTCGCTCGGGACCCGGTGCATGTGCCCGGCGGCCGTGATGTCCGCCGTGCACCCGCGATTGCCCGTTAACCGGGCCAGACCGTGGATCTGTGTGTGTAAGCACACAGATCCACGTCCTGTCAGCTCTGAGGAGAGCGATCTGTGTTGCCAGAACGGAGGAACACTGATCGGTCTCCTCCCCTTGTGCGTCACCTCCCCCTACAGTTAGAAGCATTCCCTAGGTAACATAATTAACCCCTCCCCGCCCCCTAATGGTTAACCCCTTCACTGCCTGTCACATTTACACAGTAATCAATGCAATTTTATAGCATTGATCGCTGTATAAATGTGAATGGTCAAAAGTGTCCGATGTGTCCGCCATAATGTCGCAGTCACGAAAAAAAATCACGATCGCCGCTATTACTAGTAAAAAAAAAAAAAAATATATATATTTTTTTAAAATGCCATAAATCTATCCCGTATTTTATAGACACTATAACTTTTGCGCAAACCAATCAATATACGCTTTTTGCGATTTTTTTTACCAAAAATATGTAGAAGAATACGTATCGGCCGAAACTGAGGAAAAAATGTGTTTTTTTTAAAAAAAATTGGGATATTTATTATAGCAAAAAGTAAAAAATATTGTGTTTTTTTCAAAATTGTTGCTCTTCTTTTGTTTATAGCGCAAAAAATAAAAACCGCAGAGGTGATCAAATACCACCAAAAGAAAGCTCTATTTGTGGGGAAAAAAGGACGTCAATTTTGTTTGGGTACAACGTCGCACGACCGCGCAATTGTCATTTAAAGTGCGACAGCGCCGAAAACTAAAAATTGGCCTGGGAAGGAAGGGGGTGAAAATGCCCGGTATTGAACCGGTTAAAATCTCCTATTTTCTTTTTTTTTTTTCTTTTGGTCTCCTCACACACAAACTGTTTTTCAGTTTTTTGGTGTATGTTATTTTTTTTAAAGTGTTTTGATGTATGCTTGTCTTTGTTTTTTTTTTGTTCCTCATGTGTCTTGGTCGTGGTTGTTTGTTTGTTTTTGTCTTATTTGTCCTATAGGTTAGTCTGGTGACACCTTTTACTAATTCTTTGTATAGCAACTCTATCGTTATGCTCCTGTCTTGGATCTCCTCTCTTCCCTCTCCTTCTCTCTTCTCCTCCCTATCTTTGATCTCCTGGGAATCAAATGATGGAAGATAATATAGAAAATATGGAGATAGTTTGCAAATTTTTGATATCCCTTCTCTCCTCTTGCTTCTCCCTTCTTATCTGCTTATGCTTTTATTCTTCTACTCTATGGCCAAGTGGCTATTGAAGTATAAATATAGTTTGCAATGTGTTAATAACTGAAGCTAAAATGTATGATGTAATTGTTTTATGACCCCCTCAGAAAGATGTAATAATCTCATGAAATGTTAGAGGCTTGGGCACTGCATCAAAACGGCAGGCTATTTTTACTTCACTGATGAGATTTTCACCTTCTATAATTTGCCTCCAAGAAACCCATTTACTTCCTCATACCTTACATTACTTAAAGAAAAATCAGTATAGAACCCAATTTCACTCAACATACACATCATACTCTAGAGGTGTATCCATTCTTATAGCCAACACAATTGATTTTCAATGCAGACAGGTTAGGAAGGATAGTGGGGGCCGATATATTTTTATGGATTGTGTATTGGCTGGACAAAGATGTGTATTGGCAAATATCTATATTCCACCACAATATTCTCCTGAAATTCTGAAGGAATTTATTGTGTTTGTATCCGATAAACCAGATAGACTATGTATGATAACTGGTGATTTTAACAATTGTATGGATCCATCAGTGGACAAATTCTCCTTATTGGATAAGCGATATCCACAGGGGACCACGGCCTTTGCCAAATACATAGTGGAAATGGGGCTACTTGACTTGTGGAGATTGCGAAATCCAACCAGTAGACAATTTTCATGTTTTTCAAGTACATACAATACCTTATCTAGAATAGACTTGGCACTGGGGTCTCACTCCCTATTGCCATATCTTAGTGAAATCAAATATGAGGCCAGAGGTATATCCGACCATTCACTCTTAATATTATCCTTCTTATTCAGGACTAATGTGGGGGATAGATTGTGGAAGGTGAATCCTTACTGGATTTCACTCTTCCCTCCAGATGAAATCAAATTAGAGCTCACTACATTTTAGCAGATGAATAAACCCACTGTATCACCCTTAATATATTGGGACGCACAGAAAGTTTATCTTAGAGGCCTTCTTAGCTCACAAATTTAAAAAAAAAGAAACAATTTAGAGCTTGGGAAAAAACTCTTGCTGACAGTATGTTGCAAGCTGAAGCATTATATATAACTAATCCTAGTAAAACCACTTACACACAATGGATAAATAGTCAGGAAAAATATGCACAAGTAGCCATAAAGAAAGCAGAGAATAAAAGGTTTTTCCTGCAGCAACCTTATTTTGAGGAGGGAGAAGGAACAGGACGTATATTGGCCTCTATAGTAAAGGCACAGCGATCAACATCCCTTATTACAGAAATTCATACTTCTGAATACGGGAAGACTAACAATACCCTAGAGATCCTAGAAGTGTTTCGGGCTTTCTACCAGATGTTATACAAAAGTAGGACAAGAGATCATGAGGAGGACATGAAAAAGTTCTTTGAGTCCATTAAATTGCCAAGGTTGACAGATGATGACAGGGAGATATTGGAGGAACCATTAACACTAGATGAATTGAGGGATGCAGCGACCAATTTAGCCAATAACAAATCTCCTGGGTCAGATGGCCTACCAGGAGAAATCTGCAAAACATATGGAGATGTATTACTACCTGATCTCCTAATGGTTCTTAATCATGCCTACAAGGTGGGATCCCTCCCCCCCTCGATGAAAGAGGCTGTAATCATCTCTATTCTGAAACCAGGCAAAGACCAAACAAAGTCTGATGCATACCGCCCTACCTCCCTGTTGACATCAGACGTTAAACTTTTTGCAAAGATAATGGCAACTAGACTCTCAAAGTATATTGATAAATTAATACACCGTGACCAATCAGGTTTTATCCCAAATAGATCAGTAGCCAACAATATTAGACATTTATTTCTAAATTTACAGGTACCCATAGATAATGCTGGAAATAGAGCTATCATGTCATTGGATGCTTCCAAGGCATTTGATAGTGTTGAGTGGAATTATCTATGGGCTTCCCTAAAACATTTTGGAATAGGACCAAAATTCACAAGGTGGATACAACTGTTATATAATTCCCCGAGTGCAAGAGTACAGATTAATGGATCAATCTCATTACCTTTTTTTTTGAAGAGAGGAACAAGACAGGGTTGCCCCCTGTCTCCTCTCCTTTTTGCACTGGCCGTGGAACCCCTGGCGGAGGCTATCCGGGAAAACCCAGACATTGTGGGATTCCAGAGATATGTGGGCGAAGAAAAAATAGCACTCTTCGCCGATGATGCTCTAGTCTTTCTAGGGGATACACATAAGTCTTTGTCTAAAGTTATCTCACTTATTGATTATTTTGGTACAGTCTCTGGATTCAATATTAACTGGGACAAACCAGTAATAATGCCGATTGATCCGATGGACCCGATGCAATTGGGGTCTCCACACCAGAATCACCAGATGAAGTATGTTACATCATTTAAATACTTGGGGGTGATAATTACTTCAAATGTTAAGGATTATATAGATAAAAACTTATTACCTCTTATAGGTAAATTTAGGCAACAAAGTAAAACCTGGAGTAAATTTCCATTAACTATGATAGGGAGAGCAAATCTGGTGAAGATGGTGTGGCTCCCCCAATTGCTATTCCTACTACATAACTCTCCAGTTTGGCTGACATCAAAATTATTTAGGACATTAGACGCTACATTTAGATACCTTATTTGGAAACATGGTAAACCTAGAATTAAACTTGAAACCCTCCAACAGGCACAAGATAGAGGGGGGACAAATCAAGACTGTACTTCTTTGCAGCACAACTTCAACACTGGTGTGGTTGGGAGGAGATAGATGACCAAGACCCCATACAGAATATAATAATGACTCAGTTTATATAAAAAACAAACAAAGCGCTGTGATGGTTATTAATTGAAAAACCAAAAAACCAAAGTAAAACTAATCATATATGTGAGAAAGGCTGCTATCAATATAAGGTGCTCAATATCCTTTCATGAAAACGTATAAAATAATAATTGAAGCGCTTCACTCAATGATCAGTATAAATTATAAATATAAATTAAAATAAAAATGCACTACTGTGCATCCGCACATAAAATCCAAACCAGTGTAAAATTCCACTACTATTCCAAGTGTTTAAAAAAGCTCATAAACTAATAAATAACTATATCAAAAACAAACGTGATCTTGCACAGATAAATGAATAAAATTGAGATTCTAAAACGTGTGCATACAAAAACAATCTTTCATCATTGTAGTATAAATGTGAATAAAAAATATTGAATAAAATTAAATATACCAGTGTTAATAATTAATTAGTGATGTGATTATACAGGGAGATAGACATAAAAAAGACTATTTAATTGGAGATATAAAAGTAGTCCCAGTGATTGTGGTTGTTTGATTGCTTAATTGGGGTGTCTGCTTGTCATTTTAAACAATTCTTCCATCCACCTCCATTTTCATCAGGTACAGCTTTCCACACGGTTGATTACATGTAAACCAAAGAATAAACAAGGAAAAAATTCATTGCGCAATGAACTCCATATAGTACACCAGCAAAACACACTCAGAGATTCACTCACGTGCGCCCCGTATTAGAAAAACATATGAATCTGCAATAGCAGCCAGCCGCTGTAGACGAGAGAAAGGATCGCTGCTGTGCACCGCTCTGTGTCAGATTGCAGAGTGCGTCCTAAGATCCTCCCACGCGTTGCGTCACCGTCACGTGACTTTCTCAAGGATTGAGTACTTTATGGAGTTCATTGCGCAATTAATCTTTGGCCAGCCGGTAGTTAAAAACCCTCTGGCCCAGAGTGAGGGTCCTCATGGGGAACGGCCGCATCAGGTGATCAACCAGCCCAAACGCTTCATCAGCAACAAGGACAAACAGCAGACCAGCCACGTTGTCTCTCGGAGGTGGCAATCCCAAGCCACCACTCTGGAGCCGTCCGTAGAACTTGGTCTGGGCGATGACTCCACCATCCGACATCTGGCCATTCTTCCCCACATCCACATAGAGAAACTCATATGTCGCCAACACCAACATCACAATACTATTAAACCCCTTATAGTTGTAATAGTATGACCCCGAGTTGGGGGGTGGGGCTATATGGACGTGTTTCCCATATATTGCCCTCAGCAATTTGGAAAGTCCCACCACTGAGCAAATTGGGAAGCCACAGTCTGCCATTCCTGCGGCGTTGAAGGAAACTGTGGAGTGAAACAAGAAAAATAAAAATTAATTTTGCACATAACATTGCAAGCAGATTAAACACAAACATTCTTGGCCAGCATCAGTATAACATTTTGTTGAAGGAGTATTTAAAAAAATACATATAAGGTCCACTTTTCAGATTCCTCACCCCCTCTGATGGCCATTGTTCAGGTATTATGCCCCAATTCCTTAATGCCGTAAGCCCCTCTTCTAAGGTGGACACTGAGATGGTTTGGCCATTGTGAGTGATCGATAGGGTAGCAGGGTACTTCCATTTATGCAAGATGTTGTGGTTTCTCAGGGCTTTTGTGATGGTCAGTAAATTTCTACGGCGTTGCAGAGTGTGTCTTGACAAATCAGGCAGCACTCTAATGGTGGCGTACTGTTGTGGAATGTTTTCCTGTTTGCGGGAAACTTGCAGAATTCGATCTTTTATGTGGTAGTAATGTACCCTCATTAAGACATCCCTAGGTGTGTCATCTGGGAGGAATGATGGTTTGGGTACCCTGTGGATCCTGTCTACTAGGAGATCTGATGCAGTTGCCTCAGGTATTAAAGTGGAAAAAAGGGCCTGGGCATATTGCAGAAGCTGAGAAGGGGGGACAGACTCTGGGACCCCCCTCATTTTGAGGTTGTTCCTCCTGGATCTGTCCTCGAGGTCTGCAATTTTATCTTTCAGCCATAGAATGTCCTCCCCTTGTGCTGTGTGCGCTTCTACCATAACATTGTAAGATGAGGTATACTCCTCCATCTTGTGTTCCACCTGGTTCACTCTGCGGCCTAGCGTCTGCACTTCCCTCTGGCATTCAGTGATTCCTCTCATCAGATCTGCCTGCAGTGAGGAGCGCAGGGATAGCAGCATATCTTTCATCAAGGTATCTGATACCGGCCTGTCTGCTGTGGGGAAATCTGTGATAGGATCCCGGCCCTTATTGCTCTGGCCCATAGTGCTGGAAGGCCCGCTTACCTCCATGGCCGGATCGGCCTGTGATCTGACTGGCGAGTCCCTCCGCTGCTGCGATTTCGCCGGGCTGCGTGTTGTGGGGGTAGAGGGGCCCGAGGATTGTTCGCTGTGAGGGTTGTTCGGGCAAGAGGAAGCTGCTGGTGTCCCCCCTCCGTTCCGTCCGGAGCCCTGGTCCGGCCTGTCAGTTCTGGCGCCGCCGCCATTTTGTTGAGGCCCGCGCGAGGCATAGTAGCTCGTCATCTTCTGCGGCTGCTGTGGTGTTTTTCGGTGCCGTGGCATCCTTTTTCTGATCCGCAGAGATTAGGCTCTCAAATGGCAGTGTTTGGAGCCGTGGATGGTGCTGGTGGGCGCTGATGCTGGTGGATTATCTCCGGTGGGCGAGCGGAGCTCCTGGGTTAAGCGTCCATCTTGGAGTCCGGTCGACCACGCCCCCCCCTCTGATGGCCATTGTGAAAATTTTAGGGGGGGAGATGTTTTGGACAGGTAACCCTCTCCACTTCATTGAGAGCTGAATGCATAAATAATGTGTGTTACTTTGGCCAGCCCCTCCTTACTTAAACTATTGGCAGCCCACTGGACAGGTAAGAAGTGTCATAATACAAAAATCTAAATACACACTGTCCAAATTGAAGCACATTTTTACATTCTGCAATTACCTATCTAGATAATAGGAGAACTAAATTTTAAACAGTACCATTTAGTAAGCCCTTTCACTACATGCTTTGGTGAATTCATCCATAAATATGAACACAAAAGAGGTAGGTATAGTGTGTATGGGTTTGGCAAAGTCAGCAGATAGAAAATTGGTATAGGTTGACTTAGCGGTTGTGGGGGGAGGGAGGGTTCCAAATGATTTTTTGACCCCCAAAAAAAGCCTCTGGCACTCTGCCCAAATTTGAGGACACAAATAACATTTCTACACATTTTAGGGGGTGTTTAGGGTAAAGCACTACTATAGAGCTGACAAAATACATTGTTAAGTGACTAGGCTAGGTGTGTATGGGCCCAGGATAGCATGCTGGGGAGGTTAGTGAAGGCAAATATACATGAAGGACAAAAAAGAAACTTGAAAAACTTCCAGCATGCATGAGGACAAAGAGGACATTCACAGCATATTACAATCATGGTAATTAGGGAATGATGAAAGAAATACAATACATTAGCAAACATTAAATACATAGAATATGATGTTAAAGGAGAAATCTTACCTTAATATAGTCCTTCTGCAGGACCTGAATGATGGCAGAACAGGTCTCTGGAATAATGAACCCCAGAGCCTCGGGGAAGATGCCTGTTGAGAACTTGATGTCCTGCAGACTTCTCTCCGTCGCCAAGTACCGCAATGTGGCGACTAGCCTCTGTCCAGGAGTGATGGCTTGCCGCATGCAGGTGTCCTGCTTTGTAATATAAGGGGACAGCAAAGCCAACAAACGGTGAAAAACGGGGTCCATCACACGGAGATAATTCCTGAAATTGTCAGGATTATTCTTATGGATCTCCCGCAACAAAGGCATGTGCAAGAATTGGTCACGCTGGAGCAACCAATTTTTCATCCATGAACTCCTCTTCCCCCTGTTCATGGACTGGACTTGGGTCAAAGTAAGAATACCAACACCGAGCTCCTGCACAGCACGAACTCTACGATGAGTACGTACCCGCAACATGGCTAGAAAACGGTTAGCTGGTCAGAATGAACTAACAGAATGCACTGAAAATCAGAAAGGCCTGAGAAGAGCGAGCTGAAAATCAGAAACGAGCGGACAAAAATGCACTGGGAATCAAATACGTAATATAAAAATACACACTGAAAACCAGATACGAACTGACTACACACACTGAAAACCAGATATGAACCCACACACACAAACTGAAGAGCAGTAATGATCTGAAAAGCACGAGGCTTAAAAGCACGAGGCTGAAAAAAAGTTTGAGCCAAAATCCAACAGAAATAAATTACAGGATTTCGTTGTCGGAATGTCCGATCGTGTGTACGC
This sequence comes from Lithobates septentrionalis, assembly GCA_037952835.1. Taxonomy (NCBI): domain Eukaryota; kingdom Metazoa; phylum Chordata; class Amphibia; order Anura; family Ranidae; genus Lithobates; species Lithobates septentrionalis. The sequence goes on along the minus strand of JBBDGP010000237.1, from coordinate 448,648 downwards.
AGCATTACAGACGTGACCAATACAGTACATTGTTTTCTATACAGTGTTGGTTAATTTTTGTGTTACACAGGTTACAATGTTGAGTACATAATCTGTTCAAAAATTTAAAAGGTCTTATGCCCCGTACACACCATCGTAATTTTCGACAACAAAACCATTGATTTTTTTTCCAAAGGATGTTGGCTCAAACTTGTCTTGCATACACACATTCTGTACAATTCCGAACATAAGAACGCGGTGACGTACAAGACGTACGACGAGCAGAGGAAAAGGAAGTTCAATAGCCAGTGCGGCTCCTTCTGCTTGATCCCAAGCATGCGTGAGCTTTTATGCGACGGACTTGTGTACACACGATCGGACTTTCCGACAACAAGTGAAGTTGGTGGAAAATTTGAGAACCTGCTCTCAAACCTTTGTGGTTGGAAATTCCGACAGCAAATGTTCGATGGAGCATACACACGGACTTTCCGACAACAAGCTCACATCGAACATTTCCCTTTGAAAATTTCGAATAACACTTGTGGTATCCCTATAATCGGGAGGAGTAGCAGAATGCATTTTGGAGTGTAATTTTGAAAATTTTAAAGGCCATGCTGTTTGTTAAAATATCTTAAAGATTGACAACTTTGTGTTAAAAAGATACATTTTCATTTTCTTTCCACGTTTTCCAAAAACTTGTGGCAAAAAAATTACATGTTCAAAAGACTCATTATGCCTCTTAGAAAATTGCTTTCCAAAGTGGGGTAATTTTTTGGGGTGCTTCCACTGTCCTGGTGCTTCAGGGCCTTAAAAAAATGTGATAGGTTGTCAGGAAATTAGATGTGTAATTTACGCCACTAGCATGCCTGAATGTGCTACTTTGAGGTTGGGCCTCTCTATTTGGCCAAGCTGTGGAAAAGTCTCACACATGTGGTATCGCCATACTCAGGAGGAGTAGCAGAATGTATTTTGGGGTGTAATTCTTGGTATGTACATGCTGTATGTGAGAAATAACTTGTTAATATGACGATTTTGTGCAAAAAAAAAATAATAATTTAATTTGTCTTCATTTTCCAAAGAATTGTGGGAAAAAAATTACAACTTCAAAAAACTCACAATACCTCTTACTAAATACCTTGGACTGTGTACTTTCCAAAAAGGGGTCATTTGGGGGATAATTATACTTTCTTGGCATGTTAGTGCCTCAAGAAATGAGAGTCGGTTCATCAGGATTGGTTCATTTTCAGATACATACCATAGTTTGTAGACTCTATAACTTTCACACAGTCTAAATAATATACACTGAATTGGGTTATTTTTACCAAATAAATGTAGCAGTATTATTGTTATCCTACATTTTTGAAGAAAAATTATTTATTTGCAAAATTTTATATTAAAAGCAAAAAAAAAGCGTTTTTTTCAAACTTCGGTCTTTTTGCAATTATATCGTAAAAAATGTAAAAAAAAACAGTGATGATTAAATACCACCAAAAGAAAGCTCGATCTGTCTCAAAAAAATATAAAAATTTTGTTTGGGTACAGTTTTGTATGACTGAGTAATTGTCATTTAAAGTGTGAGAGCACTGAAAGGTGAAAATTGGCCTGGGCAGGAAGGGGGCAAAAGTGTTCGGAATTGAGGTGGTTAATTATTGTCACCCACATAACAGTTAGCAATGGCCATCTAGAACGAAGTTGGCATCAACAATCTAGCTGTGGATTAGTCTTTGCTGGATCAGTCACTTCTCTGCTCTTGTTTGTGAACCTCCAGGGTCTTGCTGCTCTGTAGCCCCTTTGCTGGGTCCTTCAACACCTCAAATTCTTCTTTTGCATCCACACTTCTAAATCAGTATTCTCTTGATAGACCCAGGAGCCGTGTTCAATTTTAGGGGTATAGTTGTTGGTGTGGTGTACAAATGTGTAATGGGGCGTACACACGGTCGGACTTTTCGGCTACAAAAGTCAGACGGACGCAAATCCGGCAGACAATCCGATCGTGTGTGGGCTTCCCCGGACCTTCAGCGGACTTTTCCAGTCGCAAATCTGACGGACTTTAGATTTGGAACATGCTTCAAATCTTTACGTCGTAGCTCCGCCGGACCCAGAAATCTGCTCGTCTGTATGCTAGTCCGACGGACAAAAACTGACGCTAGGGCAGCTATTGGCTACTGGCTATCAACTTCCTTATTTTAGTTTGGTGTACGTCATCACGTACGAATCCATCAGACTTTTGTGTGATCGTATGTAGTTAAGTCTGTTCGTTATAAAGTCCGCCGCAAGTCCGCCGAAAGTCTGTCGAAAGTTTGACGGACGGACTGTCGGACTTTTATAGCCGAAAAGTCCGACCGTGTGTACGCCCCATCAGCCATCGTAATTCAGGAGGCATTCTGATAGCACAAACACCCTCAAGTTTCTGATAAAAGAGCTTGTTAGCTCGTGGGTGCACAGCTTAATGAATTTCAGATATATTTCAGATACAGTATATGATTAATTGATTACTTTGCTTAAGTGCCACTAGCCCTGATCGCTACTGTGTTTCTTTAATGAATGTTACCTTTCACTAGAGTCTTAATGTTACCCCTGGCAAGGCAGTTTTCTACTAAGTTCCTATCTTGTTCATTGCCATCAACTCTTTCTAACTGGATTAAACCTTTATCTAGACCCTGACCACACATTGTCCTAATGACTGGTACATCACTTTCACCTGCCTAGCTGCATGTTGCTACCAGTATAGACATCGAAGGGACCACAGTCTGTAAGTGCTCTCTACACATGTTCCAGCCTCTTCATGAAGATGATGTATTTCCAGAGCCTACAAATTGAAGAAAGCCTATTTCAATCTTACTTGTGGCTCTGAGGATTCTTGGCCATATTAGCCTGTACAGATTTTAACAGTCAACTGCGATTCTTACATTGAGTCTCTGACCTGGAACAAGCATATCCATTTCATGCGTCCTTTATGTGCATACTTTAAATTCTTGCTCAATAGATTCCTTAAAACATGTAGGAAGGATAGTGATGACAGCCCTGAAACATTCTCTTCTGATAAATTTCACGTATAACTTGAATTATTTATAGATCTAGTCACTCTTATACCAAATGCCAAAGAGTGTAGATCAGTAACTTGCTGCTCATCAAATATTTATCTCAGACATTTCAAAAATGAGATTGAGGTTAATAAGAAGCACAAAAACACCTTTATTAAAAGCAACACACTTACATGTCAGAAAAATTACCAACCCACCAGTGGATAGTAACACAGCAAGTTGAAACGCCAGAGCTGATCAGCTGAAGATACACAGAGGCAATAGATGGCTGCCAAGCATGCAGCAGCAGGGGTTCCAAAGCTCCAGCAGGTAGTGTGGACTGGCTGTGTCTCCAGCTGCACTGTGAAGATGACAGCTGGTAGAATCCTATGGTGATATAAGCATAATGCATTTCAAGGGACATGCCCCTCTTTATCAATTGCAAAAAAATAACAAATTTCAGACATTGTCTCTTAGAATAAGGCAAACCTACCAAAGCCTCTAGAAGATAAGGTGATCACTGTGAAACAATTTTTGCTAATTTTACAATAAGGCTATGTTTCCACTAGTGCGACTTTTCATGCGACTTGGGTCTGAAAAGTCGCATGACAAATTGTACCCCATGATTTCCAATGAGTACCGTTCATATCTGTGCGACTTCAAGTCGCAGCGACTTCAAAGTAGTCCCTGCACTACTTTGGTCCCACTTTGATGCGACTTGAGGTCCATAGACACAGGCATTGCTTCAAATCGCGGTAAAAAGTCGCGGTAAAATCGCGGTAAAAAATCGCGGCAAAATCGCGCGACTTTGGGGACGCAATAGTGGAAACATAACCTAAATTGATAAATACGTTGAGTATAGTTTTTTCAATAATTTTGTATGTGTGTCTGTCTGCCTGCCAATCTTGTGGCATAGGTGGTCAGGCAAGGGTTCCAAAGAATCCTATCCCAGATCACCAGATTGCAACAAATTTACCAATAATGGGGTGAGTCATTTTACACATTAAATTCTCTCATACTTGCGTAGCTTTCTAAGGATTTCAACGGGTTGTCAGGACTTCAAGAGGGGTTTTTTTTAGGAACCTTTTTCAAAGCAGCTCCAATGCTGAAGGGTATATGGTTTTCAAAATGTTTTACTAATAAATATGTGAAAAGTGTGGGGTGCATTTGTATTCAGGCCCCCCCCCCCCCCCCTGAGTCAATACTTTGTATAACCACCTTTCTCTGCAATTACAGCTGCAAGTCTTTTTGGGGATGACTCTACCAGCTTTGCACATCTAGAGAGTGACATTTTTGCCCATTCTTCTTTGCAAAATAACTCAAGCTCTGTCAGATTGGATGGAGAGCGTCGGTGAACAGCAATTTTCAAGTCTTGCCACAGATTATCAACTGGATTTAGGTCTGGATCTTGACTGGGCCATTCTAACACATGAATATACTTTGAGCTAAACCATTCCATTGTAGCTCTGGCTGTATGTTTAGGGTTTTTGTCCTGCTGTAAGGTGAACCTCCGCCCCAGTCTCAAGTCTTTTGCAGACTCTGGCTCCATCCATCTTCCCATCAACTCTGACCAGCTTCCCTGTCCATGCTGAAGAAAAGCATCCCCACAACATGGTGCTGCCACCACCATGTTTCACGGTGGGGATGGTGTGTTTAGGGTGATGTGCAGTGTTAGTTTTCCACCACACATAGCATTTTACTTTTAAGCCAAAAAGTAAAATTTTGGTCTCATCTGACCAGAGCATTTCTTCCACATGTTCGCTGTGTCCCCCACATGGCTTCTCGCAAACTGCAAATGGGCCTTCTTATGGCTTTCTTTCAACAATGGCTTTCTTCTTGCCACTCTTCCATTAAGGCCAGATTTGTGGAGTGCACGACTAATAGTTGTCCTGTGGACAGATTCTCCCACCTGAGCTGTGGATCTCTGCAGCTCCTCCAGAGTTACCATGGACCTCTTGGCTGCTTCTCTGATTAATGCTCTCCTTGCCCGGCCTGTCAGTTTAGGTGGGTTTGCAGTTGTGCCATACTCTTTCCATTTTCGGATGATGGCTTGAACAGTGCTCTGTTATGCCGCGTACACACGAGCGGACTTTACGGCGGACTTTGCCCGGCGGACTTTTCGTCGGACTTTGTTTGCTCCTTGCGCCGGACTTAAAAACGGACGGACTTGGCCACACACGGTCACTGCAAAAGTCCGCTGGTTTTGAACGCGGTGACGTATAGCACGTACGACGGGACTAGAAAAAGGAAGTCCAAGCCCCACTCCGGCACCCTTTGGGCTCCTTCTGCTAATCTCGTGTTTATCTCGTGTTAGTAGAAGTTTGGTTAGAGACGATTCGCGCTTTTCACACTTCAGCTTATTTCGTTCGTTTTCTGCGGTTCAGTTTGTGCTTGTGAGGTTTGTATCTGCTTTTCAGTGCGTGTTGGTCAGTTCGTAACCTGCCTTGCAGGCCGTTCTGCTCCGCTCGTTCCTGATTTTCAGGTCGTTCTTCATAGGCCTTGCTGTTCTTCAGTGCGTTTGTTATAAGTTTGTTTGTTTGAGCAGCCGACCGTTTTGAAGCCATGTCGAGTGGACGTTCTCGTTCTCGAGTTCGTGCTGTGTGGGGACTTGGTGTTGGGGTTAATACTTTGACCCGAGTCCAGTCCATGAACAGGGTGAGGAGGAGTTCATGGACCAAGAATTGGTTGCGCCAGAGTGACCAGTTCTGTCATATGCCTTTGCTCCGTGAGCTCCGTGAGAATAATCCTGATGATTTCAGGAATTTTCTCAGGATGACGGACCCCATCTTTGAGCGTCTGCTGGCTATGCTGACCCCCTATATCAGCAGGCAGGATACCTGCATGAGGCAAGCCATCAGTGCGGAGCAGAGGCTAGTTGCCACGTTACGTTACTTGGCGACAGGGAGAAGTCTTCAGGACTTAAAGTTCTCGACAGGCATCTCCCCCCAGGCTCTGGGGATCATAATCCCAGAGATCTGTTCTGCTATTATTCAGGTCCTGCAGAAGGAATATATGAAGGTAAGTTTTATCCTTTAACATTACATGATATGTATTAACTGTTTTTGGTTGTATTGTAGAACTGTCCTCTTTACCTAATTGCCATGCTTTCAATCTGCTGTGAATGTCCCCTTTATCTTTGTGCATGCCTATTTTAATCATTTATTGCCCTATACATGCATAATTTCTTTCATTAACCTCCCCACCATGCAATGCTGGGTCCATTTTTATCTCTAGCCTATAGTCCATTGAACAATGTATATTGTCTGCTCCATTGTCTTGTTTGTCCCTCCCCCACCCCACAAATGTTTGAGCCAGTCATGTGTGTTTGTTAACCTAATTAGAACCCCTCCCCCACCCCACAAATGTTTGAGCCAGTCATGTGTGTTTGTTAACCTAATTAGAACCCCTCCCCCACCCCACAAATGTTTCAGCCAGTCATGTGTGTTTGTTAACCTAATTAGAACCCCTCCCCCACCCCACAAATGTTTGAGCCAGTCATGTGTGTTTGTTAACCTAATTAGAACCCCTCCCCCACCCCACAAATGTTTCAGCCAGTCATGTGTGTTTGTTAACCTAATTAGAACCCCTCCCCCACCCCACAAATGTTTCAGCCAGTCATGTGTGTTTGTTAACCTAATTAGAACCCCTCCCCCACCCCACAAATGTTTCAGCCAGTCATGTGTGTTTGTTAACCTAATTAGAACCCCTCCCCCACCCCACAAATGTTTGAGCCAGTCATGTGTGTTTGTTAACCTAATTAGAACCCCTCCCCCACCCCACAAATGTTTCAGCCAGTCATGTGTGTTTGTTAACCTAATTAGAACCCCTCCCCCACCCCACAAATGTTTCAGCCAGTCATGTGTGTTTGTTAACCTAATTAGAACCCCTCCCCCACCCCACAAATGTTTCAGCCAGTCATGTGTGTTTGTTAACCTAATTAGAACCCCTCCCCCACCCCACAAATGTTTCAGCCAGTCAGGTGTGTTTGTTAACCTAATTAGAACCCCTCCCCCACCCCACAAATGTTTCAGCCAGTCAGGTGTGTTTGTTAACCTAATTAGAACCCCTCCCCCCACATTCAAATGTATCAATGGGCCATCATAGGGGGTGAGTAATCTTATAAGTGTGCCTTATGTTTTTCAACATTTCAATTACAAACACACATATTCATAATATTTGACTGCTGTTGTTTACTAATGTTTTGGTGTAATCTGATATACAATTTTTGTTATTAAAGTCCTTATCTTATTTTTTTTGCACTCCACAGTTTCCTACAAGTCCACAGGAATGGCAGACTGTGGCCTCCCAGTTCGCTGACCGTTGGGACTTTCCCAACTGTGTAGGGGCGATTGACGGGAAGCACGTCCGGATTGTGCCACCACCGCATTCGGGGTCATATTTCTTTAACTACAAGGGGTTCCATAGTGTAGTTTTGATGGCGGTGGTCTCGGCACATTTGGAGTTTATGTTTGTGGATGTGGGGAAGAACGGCCGGATGTCTGATGGAGGAGTCTTTGCACAGACCGAGCTGTGCTATCGTCTCCAGACCGGTGGCCTGGAATTGCCACCTGATGACGATAATGTGGATGGACTCCCCTCAGTTTTTATTGCTGATGAAGCATTTGCTCTCTGTGAGAACTTGATGAGGCCGTTCCCCCAAAGGACACTCACCCCTGAGAGGAGGGTATTTAATTATCGGCTGGCCAGAGCAAGAAGGGTTGTGGAGAAAGCCTTTGGTATTCTGGCCAGCCGGTTCCGTATCTTTCTTACGGCTATTAATTTGGCGGACTATAAAATCAACCACGTCATCCTTGCTTGCTGCATCTTGCATAACTTTTTAAGGAGACATTCAGCTACATATCTATCCTCTGTTGGGCCTGAGCCCAGACTGGAAGAGGCTAGTAGCACTTTCACAGGCCTAGAAATTGGCCGTATTGGCTTGGCCCCCCGAACCGCACGTCAAGTGTGTGACCGTTATGTGAATTATTTTAATGGTCGGGGGGCCATTGCTATTCAGCAACAGCTATAATTTTTTTTCAAAAATAAAAAAGAAAATTTGTTTATCTAAATATCTTGTTTTTATTGTTGTTTACCTTTAAGTTATGTCTGTCTCCTAGTGCACTTGTAGTAGTGTCAAGTGCATTTAGCTTTAGTTAATCAGGCCCACAAAAACAAACCCCAAATGTTGACTTTAAGAAACAGCCACACACATTGTATAGGGTAAAAAATTTTACTTGGTGCACATTGAAAGGTGCATTTTGTATCATATTTTTGTAAATTTTTTGTTCTTTTTATTTTGTAAAAAAATATTTTACGTTGTGTAAAAAAATTATCTTTTACTAAATTATTCAAGCCATTTTTTCAAAAATATATAGACCTTTATCTCAAAACATTTACATACACAACAGTGTTTTTATAAACAAAACTTACAATACATTAACTTACAAAGTTCAATATTTCGAGAACGGTGCATGTAATGTCACCCTTGCAGAAATTGCTCATTTATAAGATGCTCAAAATTGAGCTTTACTAAAGGGTCAAGTCAACATGTGCTATCTCCTATCATGGGAGAGCAATGTACATGTTTTGTGTGTGCAATCCCATTTTTGGTTGCTCTCACCACCCAAGATTTTTCAAGATGACGGGTTTGCAAACACAAAACAAGTACATTGCTAACCCATGATGGAAGATAGCACATGATGACACACCGTGTGCTTCACACAATGTAAATTTGGGTATACCCCAAAACTTGAAAAAACAATTTTTAAAACAAAATAACTTCCCAAGGAAATGAAGAACATGATTGATGTTTTTAGGCCAAACGTGATTATATTCTGCCCAAAACATCAATCATGTTCTTCATTTCCTGTTGCATGGAGTCCAGGCGAAGTTTCATGCTGTTAATTTGGTCACGCATTTGATCTATGTGGCCATTCCACAGCATTATCTGGCCAATTAGTCTTTGCGCACTGTCTGTGGTGAAGTGCTCTGCCGCTTGGCCTTCCACAACCAGAAACTCACCTAAAACGAGTGAATAAAAACAAGGTTTACAATATGCACGCCAAAATACAGTAACTCAAGCTGGGGTGTCAGTCACTCACTTGGTGGGCTTGAAACCTCGCACACTTCCTCCACCTCTCCTTCCTCAAGGTCGTCGGGTGGGCGTGGTCTTGGGCTGGGGCTTGGGGTATCTTGGGCCTCAGGCTGGTGACTTGGGGGGGTCCTGAGATCCTTGGACTGTTGTCTGAGTCTTTTCTCCCCTATGAGATTAGAAAAAAAGGTAAAGTTAAAACACACTGATCTTTTATGTTTTAATAAATAAAGTAAAATGTTGGTTATGATTTTTTGCCAATTTTGCATCATAATAAATGTTGAAGACAGGATGAACATTACCTCTGAACAACAATTATAAAGAATGCATATTTTTGGGCAAGTTTCACAGATGCTGACACCTCAATGATCTCCTATGTGTATTACCCCTCAAAAATTTAGTTATGGTCACATAGTACACTAGAAAATGCATTTCCTTAGCAAAATGCGTGGGAATGCTGAATAGCTAAATGGCTAAAATGACCGCCATCAAAACTGCCCCATCATATTCCTCTATTATAAATCAGTACATGGTGTGTCTGTCCCCTCCCCCCGGGCTCTGTAATCAGAGCTGAGATGCTCCGGCCACCTCCCCCCCTGTGTATAACAGAAGCTTTGGTAACCATGGCAACAAAACAAACACAGTACACTCTGATTAATGTCTAAAATTACACGAAATGACCTCTAAACAAAAAGCTTTTTCTCCAAAAATTATAAAAATATCAAACTGAAAAGATATAGTCAGATAGATGAATATTTAGTGAACATTGTAAAGTTTGTTTGGTGTCTCTAGGTGAAAGTATGAAGGAGCTGAAACTTTTGGGAGCGGAAGAAGAATTTGAGGATTTCAAGCATGCTCCCATTGAATTCAATGTTTAAAAAAGTGAAAAAAAACTTATTATTTAATAAAGTATAAATGGTAGTAAAAAAGTTGAAAATGACCACACATTAGCTAAAAGAGACGAACATTTTAATAGTTGAATGGTTTTAATAGCTGAAAGTATGCAGAAGTTACGCAGAGCCAAAAAACGTACGGAATAAAATTCCAATTAAATATTTCAAAAAATAAAATTGAAGAACAATAGTGGGACTGCTAAATCATTCCCACTAACTATAGTGCTCGTGAGTCCAGATGTGGAAACAGCTGCTGTGTCCTGTCCCTACATTACACTGAATCATTTTTGATGAAGCATTATATTTTCAAACACATCTACACCACATCAACTCATTGTGGGAATTCGCCAAATTATCAAGCCATAAATGTATGTCCAACCCTGTCCCATCGTATTTGGCGAAAAAATAACGTCACTTTATAAAGTATCCGATCTATTCCAAAGAACGGTATTTACGAACGATGCAGAAAAACCGCCAAAAATAAGGATCAGCATGCAAGTTCTGTATCTCAATAGTAAAACACAAGTACTTACTTTTTTTCAGCAGCTTCTTTATTCGCCAATATTGTTCTGGCTCACGACTTTTGATGTCAGACCACCGCTTCCGCAATTGTTCTTTCGAACGTTTTGTACCAAATTTATCTTCCAGAGCGGTGACAACTGAGGACATTATTTTGTCCTTCCTCATATTGGGTCGTGTGTACGGTCCTTTTTTGCCATCGTAGTCCTCCCTTCTTAATATGGACACCATCTCCACCATCTCTTCAAAAGCCATGTTGGTGGCCTTATATCTCCTCCGGGATGTGGATGTTTGGGGCTCCGGGCTTTCCTCCGCGCTACTTCCACTTAATCACTCCGCCATCTTTTGCTATCTACTCCCACTGCGCAACGAAGAGTGAAGGGTCGGGGCCAAATCGTACTCACGAACGTCAGGGGCGGGCGACGCAGGCGGAGCATGACACATGCGCAGTGTATATAAAGCTAGTACGATGGCCTACGTATGTCCGTGCGGAAGTAGCGAGCGGCACAAACGAAGGTAAGATTAAAGAGTGTGTGTGTGTGTGTGTGTGTGTGTGTGTTTGTGTGTGTCCCCGTGTGTGTCCCCTAGATTACAACACAAACTAATCCTGAGATTTGGGACTGACATTTAAGTTTTGATCTTGTGTCTTGTCTTGCAGAAATAATGAATCCCTTTAAAGAGGAAGAGTTTTTGATCCATTTCATTGATCTATATGAGCAGAAGAAAAACCTCTGGGAGGTCAAACACCCCCAATATTATAATCGTGATGTTAGGAAGGCAACACTGGCCACACTTTTAGAGTTTGTGAAGACTCGACTCCCCCAGGCAGACCTCAAGTTTGTGGAAAAGAAAATAGGTATCTTGCGTAATATGTATAAGCGGGAACACAGGAAAATCCAGGAGTCGCTGAGATCCGGGGCAGCAGCTGACCAAGTTTATGTACCCAAGTTGTGGTATTACCACAAACTGCGATTCCTGGATGAGCAGACCGAAGCCAGGCAATCCCTTTCCACCCTTCCCCCCACCCTTCCCCCCACCCTTCCCTCCAGCCTTCCCTCCAGCCTTCCCTCCAGCCTTCCATCCACCTCCACCCCAGCTGAGGAGTCCCAGGATGAACTGGGCCTTTTCACCATAGATGAAGTGGATGCGCCCAGCTTCAGCCAGGTATACTTTTTTTGAAGATTTTGGGATTGTGTAAATGTTATTAATGATGTTAAGGTGTTAATTTTGAAAGTGCTTCATCAAAAATCACTTCTGCACAAAGAGTAATATGTAGACATATCACTAGACAGTAGTGGCCAAATATATACGTAACTTCAGATCTTGTTGATCATCTGAAATAATGGTGTGGTCAAATAGATAGCCTTTACTATTTTGTGTAATTATCTTTGAAAGTTAGGAGCTGAAAATTGTGTGTGATTGCATAACAGAAAATTACAACTATGTCCCTTTTTTTTACCCAGGATGACCTCAGCCAGGAGGAGGCCTTGCCCAGTGAGAGAGAGGAGGAGGCCTTGCCCAGTGGGAGAGAGGAGGAGGCTGTGGCTGGGCCAAGTAGAAGCCGCACGGAGTGCCAGGTGCCTCCCCTCCGCATTCTACACAAAAGGCCCAGGAGGATGACTGCAACAGAGCAGGAATCCCTAGAGCTCATACGGGAAGCAAGCCTGATCCTGAGTAAACCTCCCAATGCAGAGGAGGCGTATGGCACCTATATAGCCTGCAGATTACAGGAGTTGGAAAAGGGCCAACGCCTCCTCTGTGAGGGTCTATTTTTCCAGGCTTACCAGAAGGGCTTGAGAGGGGAGCTTACTGCTAACACATATATAGCAGATGAAGGCACTCCTACTCCTCCTCCTCCTCCTCCTCCTGCCCCAAGTACACCACCAGAGGCACAACCTCCGAGGAAGGCTGCAGAGAAGCGTGGAGGGAAGGCTGCAGAGAAGCGTGGAGGGAAGGCTACACGGAAGAGTCGAAAGTGATTGCCTGGTTTCTGTCTGTTCTGACTGTGCTCCCTGTGCTCCCTATAGTCGCAAGATACCTATTTTCTTGTCCTCAAACTTGATGTGTGTCCTGGGGGACGAAAGGCTTCCCAGATTCTAAAAGTGTGTCCAGTGTTGCCTTCCTAATTTTTTTGTTTATAAAATAAATACTTTTTGGTTTACCTTACATTCTTGCCTATGTCTTTTGATTAAAAAACGCCATTTTGTTTGGGAGTCGGCAGGTACAGGTCGAAAAGACTATGGGGTTGATTTGAGAAAAGCAAATAGTCTGTGCACTTTGCAGAGGGCAGTTGCCCTCTGCAAGTGCAATTGCTCCAGAGCATCAGAAATTATTTAAAAGCTTGACTTTGCAAAGAGTACCCAATCCTGTGCAAGTAAAAGAAAAAAAAAACATTTTTGCTTGCACATGATTGGATGATGGAAGTCAGCAGAGCTGCTTCACATTTAATAAAGCTTGGGAGCAACTGCTCTTGCAGAGAGCAAATGCAATTTCCAAAATGCACAGGCTTTTTACCTTTAGGAAATCAACCCCTATGTGTGTTTTTGTCAAATAAAAAGAATTTATTTTGATTTTACATGATTTTAGGAATAAATCAGCAGAGCTTCCCCGAATTTAAGCTCTTCCCCTCAGTTTTTCAGCGACTGCACTTCCAACAAGTGCACTTGGTGTGCAATTTCTCAAGTGAACGTTTCACTTGATATTCTTAAATGATTTAAGCCTTTTGTCAAAAACAAGCTCGGGGGAAGCTCTGCAGATTTTTTCCGAAAATCATGTCAAATAAAAATTAATTGTTTTGGTTTGGGCTTCCTTGCATGTGCCCCTCGGATCCACAGCGAACACACTTCAAAATGCTCTTTATGTGGAATTATATGTATAATTAGCAATTGGAGTGAAAAATGATTTTGCCTTTGTTAAATACACCCCCCTATGTCTAATGACCCTTGTTCAACAACCTCATTAAGGTTCTTTAAAACAACACAAAATATGAATGTTAATTGTGGTAACTTGAAAATACACACCAAAAATGTGGTTAGCATTTAACACACATTGTAAAATAGCTAAAGTGTGGAAATAAAAAAAAAAAAAAAAAATATCTATTTTAAAATTTAAAAGTTATGGAGATCTGGCTGTTACAAAATATTATATTAGTCATGGCATGAGGATAAATCATGAAGAAAGAAGTTTGTGAGAACTCTGTGTGAATATAAAGCAGAAAAACAACTTCATTCCTCTCGCATTATCAATCCTAAAAAAAGGCTGTATTAAAAGACGACAGAAGAGGAATGTGCTAGCTTCAAGACGAAGGCTAGTTTTACCAGACCGAGCGCTTCCGTCTTGTAATTGCTTCAGAGCATGCGTCAGTTTGAGTTCGTCGGACTAGCACACAGACGATCGGTTTGTCCGCTAGAAAGAAGAGTCCGTCGGATAAATTTTAAACAAGTTTCAAATCTAATTCCGTCCAACTTTTTAGAAAACAAAGTCCGCTGGAGCCCACACACATCGAATTGTCCGACGAAATCCAGTCCGCCGGGCAAAGTCCGCCGTAAAGTCCGCTCGTGTGTACGCGGCATTAGATGTTCAAAGCTTGGGATATTTTTTATAACCTAACCCTGCTTTAAACTTCTCCACAACTTTATCCCTGACCTGTCTGGTGTGTTCCTTGGCCTTCATGATGCTGTTTGTTCACTAAAGTTCAACTAACAAACCTCTGAGGGCTTCACAGAACAGCTGTATTTATACTGAGATTAAATTACACACAGGTGGACTCTATTTACTAATTAGGTGACTTCTGAAGGAAATTGGTTCCACTAGATTTTAGTTAGGGATATCAGAGTACATAATGGGTGCTGAATACAAATGCGCGCCACACTTTTCATATATTTATTTGTAAAAAAAATTAAAACCATTTATCATTTTCATTCTACTTCAAAATTATGTGCCACTTTGTGTTGGTCTATCAAATAAAACCCCAATACAACACAGTTACGTTTTTCGTTGTAACATAACAAAATATGTAAAATTTCAAGGGGCATGAATACTTTTTCAAGGCACTGTAGATCTGCGCTCCTGCTTAGCAGAAACACTGGATCAATGTCTTCCCTACTAACAGAATGGCGGTCTGGCTTGTTTACATAGGAAGATCGCCATTCTGCCTGTCTACCAAGCAATCAGTGGGTGCCGGCTGACATCGAATCCGTGGTACATGCCCCTTGGCTCCAGATGTGTGTGATCACAGCAGGAGCTGGTCACGCGCACCCCAGGCCCAGAAGTGTCAGATCACGTACTAGGTAAGTGATCTGGCGCAAAGCGGCTGCCCTGCCACAGTAAAAATGCGATGGGTGGTCGTGAAGCGGTTAAATGAGATGACTTTGGTACCAAGCATTCATCAGTACACACTGAGCGAAAGAAAAACGGGAATTGTTTTGCTTTTTTTTTTTAATTTACTAAAAAGCTAGAAACTAAAAATCAACTCTTGCCTACTTGCACTAAATTAAATTACCCGTATCAATGTCTGCTTTATTGAACTTTCATCAGTCAAGCCTGCTGTGTTATATTATAAACAGGTCTAAAGACCAATCAGGCACAGCAGAGGATTAAGTATCATAACTCTAGTCCGGGTTTTATGTTACATCTGTATGGTATGATGGCGTTTAGATTTCAGTCCAAAGTAGATTATCATATTACGATAATGACCTAATGCCAAGATTTCAAGCAATATATCACACAGAACTGTCAGGTAGTCAGCGCTTACTGGCAGCTATAAGGTGGATCATAAGGGATCAATAACAGGGAGGGGGGGGGAAACAAAAAGATATACCCAAAATGAATTAATAAGAATTAGTCCATACAGTCCATAGTAGTAAGGTATATCAAGAAGTCCACAGGATGGATGGATCCACAAGTAGATGGGGATTGCACACACAGTCACCAGCAGCTCCTCAGCAGGAAATGGGAGTTCCCTCAGAAAAACAAAAACAGCAGAAATAGGGCACCTAGGTGAGTGTGATAGTAAAAGCAAGTAACACTTTATTCAGTTACACTAATGCCCCGTACACACGATCGGACATTCCGACAACAAAATCCATGGATTTTTTTCCGACGGATGTTGACTCAAACTTGTCTTGCATACACACGGTCACACAAATCTTGACGCAAATTTCGAACGTCAAGGACACGGTGACGTACAACACCTACGACGAGCCGAGAAAAATGAAGTTCAATAGCCAGTGCGGCTCTTCTGCTTGATTTCGAGCATGCGTGGAACTTTGTGCGTCGGAATTGTGTACACACATACGGATTTTGTTGTCGGAAAATTTGAGATCCCGATCTCAAATTTTTTGTGATGGCAATTCTGATGGAAAATGTCCGATGGAGCCTACACACGGAATTTTCGACAACAAGCTCTCATCGTACATTTTCCGTCGGAAAATCCGACTGTGTGTACGGGGCATTACATAAAAGTATCTTGCAAGCTGCACACAGGGTGGATGTGGATCACCAATCAAGCAGTCAGTCATCACAAGGGATGAGAAGACCACTGTGGGGACAAACTCAGACCTGCCATATGGAGGTATATAACCAGCAGCGTCTCCTGCTCTCAGAGCTAGCAAGAGACAAAATCAGGACGGGGTGGGCCGCAACCCGTTTCCGAGGCGCTGCCTCCTTCTTCAGGCCTGAAGAAGGTGAGAGCTGGAGACGCTGCTGGCTATATACCTCCATATGGCAGGTCTGAGCTTATCCCCACAGTGGTCTTCTCATCCCTTGTGACGGCTGACTGCTTGATTGATGATCCACATCCACCCTGTGTGCAGCTTGCAAGATACTTTTATGTAAGTGCATAGTTGCCAACATTGAAAAAAATTTTTTAGGGATGCTTTTTTGGCTGTAGGCGGAGTCTTGTTTTAATTAGGGGGCGGGGCATGTATTTGTGGGCGTGACAAAGGGAAAAAGCAAAAATGCGGCGCGCAAAGCGGCGAAAAATGGGCGTGGTTTACGTGAAATAGTGGGCGTGACTTAAATGGGCGTGTCTCAAAAGGGGTGTGGTTAGAGTCTGAGATGAATGAGGGATGGAGAGGGAAAGGGGGGGAGAGGGATGGAGGGACAGCAGCCCCAGATCCTACACAGCAATGGAAATATGTGTATTCTAGAAAGTTTAACAATCAGCAGATAAAGATACTCCAAATACCTGGTGTTAGCACTTCAATCATCCCGGCACCATGGTTGTTATGGTGTCAGGATAATTGAAGTGAATTATTTCTATTATTACATTGTAATATAAAATTAAATCATTTACCTCACCATAATGCTGAATCAGTGGGATCCCTGAGCGTGTCACCTGCCACATCGCCTGCCACCAGCCGTCCGTCCTTGCGTCAGATGTCCCAGCAGAGTCCGTCCTTGCATCAGGTGCCCCCAGCGGAGCCCCCTTACATCAGATGTCCCCAGCGGAGCCCCCCTTACATCAGATGTCCCCAGCAGAGCCCCCACTTACATAAGATGTCCCCAGCGGAGCCCCCCTCACACCAGGAGTCCCCAGCGGAGCCCCCCTCACACCAGGAGTCCCCAGCGGAGCCCCCCTCACATCAGGAGTCCCCAGCGGAGCCCCCTCACATCAGGAGTCCCCAGCGGAGCCCCCCCTCACACCAGGAGTCCCCAGCGGAACCCCCCACACCAGGAGTCCCCAGCAGAGCCCCCCTCACACCAGGAGTCCCCATTGGAGCCCCCTCACATCAGGAGTCCCCAGCGGAGCCCCCCTCACATCAGGAGTCCCCAGCAGAGCCCCCCTCACATCAGGAGTCCCCAGCGGAGCCCCTCCTCACATCAGGAGTCCCTAGCGGAGCCCCCCCTCACATCAGAAGTCCCCAGCGGAGCCCCCCCTCATATCAGGAGTCCCCAGCGGAGCCCCCCCCTCACATCAGGTGTCCCCAGCGGAGCCCCCCTCACATCAGGTGTCCCCAGCGGAGCCCCCCTCACATCAGGAGTCCCCAGTGGAGTCCCCCTCACATCAGGAGTCCCCAGTGGAGCCCCCTCACATCAGGTGTCCCCAGCGGAGCCCCCCCCTCACATCAGGAATCCCCAGTGGAGCCCCCCTCACATCAGGAGTCCCCAGCGGAGCCCCCCTGACATCAGGTGTCCCCAGTGGAGCCCCCCTCACATCAGGTGTCCTCAGTGGAGCCCCCCTCACATCAGGTGTCCCCAGTGGAGCCCCCCTTACATCAGATTCCCCCAGCGGTGCGCCCCCCCACCTCAGGTGTCCTAGTAGGAGGATACTGTCTCCCTACGCCGGCCGCATGGCTAGAACCCCCTGCCCCTTTCCATAACAGACTGGCAGCGGGGCGGGGGGTAGGCGAAGCGGGGCGGAGGGTGGGCAGCGACGCAGGAGCTCCGTCTAGCCCCCCCAGCCGTCTTCCTGGTCTTCTTAAAAATGGCGGCCGGCGGAGACAATGTCTCCGCCGGCTGTGCACCTCTAGCGGCAGCATGCGGCGGCGAAAATCCGTGAAGAACTGGATTTCTCGGGACATTTACCGGGAAACAACAAAATCGGGAATGGAGTCTAAATCCCGGGAATGTCCTGGGAAATCCGGGACAGTTGGTAACTATGTAAGTGTATCTGAATAAAGTGTTACTTGCTTTTACTATCACATTGACCCAGGCTCCCTCTTTCTGCTGTTTTTGTAATGCCAAGATTTACTCAGTTTAGGTATAATTCATAATACTGAAATCCCTAACGGCTGTGTGTAGATACAAAGATCACCTGGACATGATTACCAGCCACATGAGAATGAAAAATGTTGTGTTCTATCCATTGACAATTAGCAGTTTTATTACATAGTTTACATAGTTATATAGTTACGTAGTCAAATTGAGAAAACATACAAGTCCATCCAGTTCAACCAATAGAAAAAAATAATGCAGCTATTGGCAAAAATAAAGCAAATAACAGTTACTTGGCCTTGGGGGTCACTATCAGACAGAGGCAAAAAAGGGGGAAAAATAACTATTATATACATGTAATTTTGAGAGGTTTAAGATTTAAATGGCTTTACAGATTACAATCCAATTACAATATCTGTACAATTGCCTTTAGATTTACTAATAACTATGTAGTGCAACAATTCAATTAAATTATATTGTAATGTGTGTGGCCATCTTTAGGGTAAGTTGAAGGCACACAGCCATATTTTTAGAAAATGTTGCCAGGCCCTATTTGTGCTTTAGCAAGAAGTACTAGGAACCAGGTTAGCAGCAGATGCAGCTATGCAGAGATTAGTCAAATTGAGATATTTCGTTTAGCTAAAATGTTACCAAAATTTTAGATGTTTTTATAGCCATTTCCGGGATATACAGTGGGGACGGAAAGTATTCAGACCCCCTTAAATTTTTCACTCTTTGTTATATTGCAGCCATTTGCTAAAAACATTTAAGTTCATTTTTTTCCTCATTAATGTACACATAGCACCCCATATTGACAGGAAAACACAGAATTGTTGACATTTTTACAGATTTATTAAAAAAGAAAAACTGAAATATCACATGGTCCTAAGTATTAAGACCCTTTGCTGTGACACTCATATATTTAACTCAGGTGCTGTCCATTTCTACTGATCATAGTTGAGATGGTTCTACACCTTCATTTGAGTCCAGCTGTGTTTGATTATACTGATTGGACTTGATTAGGAAAGCCACACACCTGTCTATATAAGACCTTACAGCTCACAGTGCATGTCAGAGCAAATGAGAATCATGAGGTCAAAAGAACTGCCTGAAGAGCTCAGAGACAGAATTGTGGCAAGGCACAGATCTGCCCAAGGTTACCAAAACATTTCTGCTGCACTTAAGGTTCCTGAGAGCACAGTGGCCTCCATAATCCTTAAATGGAAGATGTTTAGGACGACCAGAACCCTTCCTAGAGCTGGAGGTCCAGCCAAACTGAGCTATCGGGGGGAGAAGAGCCTTGGTGAGAGAGGTAAAGAAGAACCCAAAGATCACTGTGGCTGAGCTCCAGAGATGCAGTCGGGAGATGGGAGAAAGTTGTAGAAAGTCAACCATCACTGCAGCCCTCCACCAGTCGGGGCTTTATGGCAGAGTGGCCCGACGGAAGCCTCTCCTCAGTGCAAGACACATGAAAGCCCGCATGGAGTTTGCTAAAAAAACACCTGAAGGACTCCAAGATGGTGAGAAATAAGATTCTCTGGTCTGATGAGACCAAGATAGAACTTTTTGGCCTTAATTCTAAGCGGTATGTCACCTGTCCAATACAGTCCCAACAGTGAAGCATGGTGGTGGCAGTATCATGCTGTGGGGGTGTTTTTCAGCTGCAGGGACAGGACGACTGGTTGCAATCAAGGGAAAGATAAATGCGGCCAAGTACAGGGATATCCTAGACAAAACCTTCTCCAGAGTGCTCAGGACCTCAGACTGGGCCGAAGGTTTACCTTCCAACAAGACAATGACCCTAAGCACACAGCTGAAATAACGAAGGAGTGGCTTCACAACAACTCCGTGACTGTTCTTGAATGACCCAGTCAGAGCCCTGACTTAAACCCAATTGAGCATCTCTGGAGAGACCTAAAAATGGCTGTCCACCAACGTTTACCACCCAACCTGACAGAACAGGAGAGGATCTGCAAGGAGGAATGGCAGAGGATCCCCAAATCCAGGTGTGAAAAACTTGTTGCATCTTTCCCAAAAAGACTCATGGCTGTATTAGATCAAAAGGGTGCTTCTACTAAATACTGAGCAAAGGGTCTGAATACTTAGGACCATGTGATATTTCAGTTTTTCTTTTTTAATAAATCTGCAAAAATTTCAACAATTCTGTGTTTTTCTGTCAATATGGGGTGCTGTGTGTACATTAATGAGGAAAAAATGAACTTAAATGATTTTAGCAAATGGCTGCAATATAACAAAGAGTAAAAAATTTAAGGGGGTCTGAATACTTTCCGTCCCCACTGTATATTGAAGTCAACGAGTAAGGAAAAATTAAGATATTTTTACTATGAGCTTTAAGGGTTCTATGGGCTTTTACCACTTGCCTACTGGGCACTGTTACCCCCTTCCTGCCCAGGTCAATTTTCAGCTTTCAGCTCTGTCACACTTTGAATGACACTTGCGCGGTCATGCAACACTGTACCCAAGCTGCTGTTTCTGGAGATCTGTCTGCTTTGCTGGTTTTGACTACCTGTCATGGGTGTCAATTCCATCTGGTGAGTAGGATACTTACCTAGAAATTGGTGAAAGGAAATGTACTTTTTGACGATATTTACTTAATACCATTTTTTGCATTACCACGTTTGAAGAATTAGAAGGCACCATTGGCACATTTGTGGGAATATTCGTTTGTTGGTGGATTATTGGACATTTATTTATTTTTTTTTAATTTGTTATTCATTTACCTTTATTTTTATATTTTTTTATTCATTATTATACACATTTATGTTTTTAGCGTGGTATGAAATCACAGTTGTTTTCTTCACATTTTTGAGGCTTTGAGCTTTACTACCTGCTGCTTTTCATTAATATATATGTATATATTTTTTTCACATAGAACTGTTTATCACATTATTTAAACCTATTTCCAGGGTGTGCAGGGGTTTGTAGATCCCTTCTCCTTTTTGTCACAATTGCCCATTTATTTGCCCTGTGTTATTACAGTTGCCTGTTTGTTTTCCATGTGTTGTAATGATTGCCTGTTTGTTGCCTGCATATTACTTGATTAAGATTGGCCATTTGTTGTCCAGATATTGTCAAAATTGTCTGTTTGTAGCCTGCTTATGGTAACAATTGAGAGTTTGTTGCTCATGATTGACATACTCCGCATTCAGTGTAGACTATATACAGAATCTCACAAAAGTAAGTACACCCCTCACATTTTTTGTAAATATTTTATTATATCTTTTCATGTGACAACACTGAAAAAATTACACTTTGCTGCAATGTAAAGTAGTGAGTGTACAGCTTGTATAACAGTGTAAATTTGCTGTTTCCTCAAAATAACTCAACACACAGCCATTAATGCCTAAACCGCTGGCAACAAAAGTGAGTACACCCCTAAGTGAAAATGTCCAAATTGGGCCCAATTAGCCATTTTTCCTCCCCGGTGTCATGTGACTCATTAGTGTTACAAGGTCTCAGGTGTAAATGGGGAGCAGGTGTGTTAAAATTGGTGTTATCGCTCTCTCTCTCTCATACTGGGCACTGGAAGTTCAACATGGCACCTCATGGCAAAGGACTCTCTGAGTATCTGAAAAAAATAATTGTCGCTCTACATTAAGATGGCCTAGGCTATAAGAAGATTGTCAAGTCCCTGAAACTGAGCTGCAGCATAGTGAGCAAGACCAT
Organism: Lithobates septentrionalis; assembly: GCA_037952835.1. NCBI lineage: Eukaryota > Metazoa > Chordata > Amphibia > Anura > Ranidae > Lithobates > Lithobates septentrionalis. Next base: position 426,800 of record JBBDGP010000237.1, on the reverse strand, counting down.
ACAGCAATTTAACAGGACACTTTCCACTCAGAACGGCCTCATCATGGTCGACCAAAGACGTTGAGTGCACGTGCTCAGCGTCATATCCAGAGGTTGTCTTTGGGAAATAGACATATGAGTGCTGCCAGCATTGCTGCAGAGGTTGAAGGGGTGGGGGTCAGCCAGTCAGTGCTTAGAGCATATGCTTCACACTGCATCAAATTGGTCTTCCCAGAAGGAAGCCTCTTCTAAAGATGATGCACAAGAAAGCCCGCAAGTTTGCTGAAAACAAGTAGACTAAGGACATGGATTACTGGAAACATGTCCTGTGGTCTGATGAGACAAATACAAACTTATTTGGTTCAGATGGAGTCAAGCGTGTGTGGCGGCAACCAGGTGAGGAGTACAAAGACAAGTGTGTCTTGCCTACAGTCAAGCATGGTAGTGGAAGTCTCATGGTCTGGGGCTGCATGAGTGTTGTTGGCACTGGGGAGCTACAGTTCATTGAGGGAACTGTGAATGTCAACATGTACTGTGACATATTGAAGCAGTGCATGATCCCCTCCCATCAGAGACGGGGCCGCAGGGCAGTATTCCAACAGGATAACGACCCCAAACACACCTTCAAGACGACCACTGCCTTACTAAAGAAGCTGAGGGTAAAGGTGATGGACTGGCCAAGCATGTCTCTAGACCTAAACCCTATTGAGCATCTGTGGGGCATCCTCAAATGAAGGTGGAAGAGCGCAAGGTCTCTAACATCCACCAGCTCCGTGATGTCATCATGGAGGAGTGGAAGAGGACTCTAGTGGCAACCTGTGTCCAGGAGGGTTAAGGCAGTGCTGGAAAATAATGGTAGCCACGCAAAATATTGACACTTTGGGCCCAATTTGGACATTTTCACTTTTGTTGCCAGCGGTTTAGACATTAATGGCTGTGTGTTGAGTTCTTTTGAGGGGACAGCAAATTTACACTGATATACAAGCTGTGCACTCACTACTTTACATTGTAGCAAAGTGTCATTTCTTCAGTGTTGTCACATGAAAAGATATAATAAAATGTTTAAAAAAATGTGAGGGGTGTACTCACTTTTGTCAGATACTGTAAATTGCCATAAGAAATATTGAAATAGAATTGAAAATATACCTTAGGAAATTAAGCATTAAAGACCATGTAGTGAAAAACTTTCAGTGTGCAGCTCCCCCCCTCAGCCCCCCCCCTCAGCCCCCCCCTAATACTTACCTAAGCTTGCTCTAGATCCAGCGATGTGAATGAGACCCAAGGCTCTCCCAGGTCTCTCCCGCCTGATTGGCTGAGATGCAACAGCAGGAGCCATTGACTCCCGCTGCTGTCAATCACAGCCAGTGTGACGGGGGGGGTGGGGCTGAGCCGTGCTCTCTGTGTCTTATGGACACAGAGAGCCTGCTCAGGAGCGAGCATGTACGTGTGCCCCCACAGCAAGCAGCAAGGGGGAGGGGCCCAGACCGCCAGGGAGGGTCCCCGAGAAGAGGAGGATCTGGGCTGCTCTGTGAAAAACCGCTGCAACAGAGCAGGTAAGTATAACATGTTTGTTATTCTTTTTTTAAATAAAATGTTTTCCTTTACAATCACTTTGAATTCTCAAATTTATTGGGTGGAGTACAATCCTTTAAATTTGCTGTTGCTTGGAAGTCTGGCCTATAAAGAGTAAATAGCCATTTACTAATTGGTTATTATGAGTGGTTTGGGGATCTTCATAAGGCATGCAAAGCATTATGGAAAGTTTTTTTGGAAAAATAGTTTGCAAGAAAAATTTGTTGAGCAGTGCTGCGCGTAAAATGAGAGGATAAGTTAAAAGTGGTATTAAAACCTGGGTTTTTTTTTTCAAGCCCCAGGTGGGCGATGCCACAATGTTAGCTTAAAATGACAGACTCACTTGACAAATGAAGCCCTCCAGCACTGAGATGTCACCCCTCCTGGTGCTTCTATCTATGCCGTTCTTCCTTCCAGGCTGCAAGTCACCATCACTGCACGGAGCTCTCTGCAATCAAAGCACAGGTAGTGAGCCGCGAATGCAGAGATAACTGTGCATGCACAAATGATCAAAAATCGCTATCTACTAAAGGGTGCTAATTTAGATCGTTTCCATGGTACCTACGATTAAGACTTATTATAAGCTTACCTGTAGAGCAAAGTAAAAAAGTAGATTTAAATACAGATTTAATGTAAGTGGTGAAGGTAAAATCGCAAATTTTGCTCCAAAATCAAATTTCATCAAAATTTCTCCACTCATCTCTATTTTTATGTAATAAAATAAGATGATTAATAAATGTGCATACAGACCAGGCCATCTATTGATGCAATAAACCTAATATTTTTTTATGTTAAAGTTTGCCTCATTATGGTATTGTTTATCATTGAGAAAGATCTGGGGGTCCTAGTAGAAGTCAGACTGAGAAATAGCATGCAATGTCAAGCTGCGGCAACCAAAGCCAGCAGAATATTAGCATGCATTAAAAAGGGGAAGACAGAAAGGTTCCGGGCGAGGGATACGTGTGCGCAGTGTGGAGAGAACTTATCAAGAACCTGCTTCACAGAAGGATTCTGGGAATTTTTGTGCATCACAGAAATAGAGGCAAAAAAAGAAAACAGACAGCTGGTTTGAACCTTGAGTTCTGTTCCTCATTCGGTAGAGATGGATTCGAAAGAGGGCCGAGAGGAAGGCCGCTGAGCTTGGACGGAGAGGACAAGACGTGACATACCATTTCGGTTGGAAGTGAACATATTACATCTGCCTTATGTGTCCTTTCTGTCTGGTAAGGGGACAACCCTGAAGGTTTGCCTTATTTATCCTCTGGTGGCGGTTCTCGTGTTTCCACATATCTGCATATGAGGGTTAGCCCTCTGGTAAGCAGCTTGCATCACTATTGTGTTTATCACTGGACATAAGCTTTCCTATTTTCCATATATTTATACTTTTTTTCACCTGGAGTATCTTTATATGCCGACTACTTATCCTATATCTGGTAAGCAGATTTGGAAGTCGTTGTATGCTTTCACATTCTTTTTATTCATTTTTTGATATTTTGTTTTTATCTATTATTTTTCTTCTTTCACTTGTGTGTGCATGATTGCATGACACTCACCCCACTGTCCTAGCTACTCAGCGTAGGATTTATGATCACACGTGATTTAAGGTTTTTGTGGGTGGTCACCCCTTTTTTTTTGTTTGGTGTGGTATATGTTAAAACAATATTACACTATATATATTTTTATATTTTTTTGCACTATATCTGTGAATACACGGGATGAGGGCGCCCCTCCTGTTCCATCTGGAGTATACATCTAAAGGCCCAGGCTGGGTTTAAGCCACTCGCCCTTACAAACTTACTTCTGGTAAGCACAACTGAAGTTGGAGTGTTTTTGCTGATTGTGTTTATCCATCACTATTTTGCGTGGAGAAAATTTTGACCCGGATCAACATTGGGACTATGCATTCATGATTATAGGACTGTAATATGGACTCCTTTATCATTTTTTAGCGCGGTTTTTTATTGTTTGAAAAAGGGAATTTACTCCAGCGATAAAATGATAATTCTACCACTTTATAAAACTCTGGTTCGGCCGCATCTGGAGTAATCCATCCAGTTCTGGTCACCAGTCCTCAGAAAGGATGTGCTGGAGCTGGAGAGAGTCCAGAGAAGGGCAACTAAATTAATATGGGGACTGGAGGACCTCAATTATGAGGAACGACTAGAAGCGCTAAATTTATTCTCCTTGGAGAAGAGACCCTTGAGAGGGGATTTGATAGCGATATACAAATGTTTCAACAGTGATCCCAGCGTAAATATGAAACTTTTCAGTCCCAGGGAGTGTAAGAAGAAATGGGGCCACAGAATGAGATTGGAAGCGAAGTGGCTTAACCTTAAAGGGGTTGTAAACCCTCATTCTATGCATTTTCACACATCTAGCCTACTTTTACTTCATTCCCTTGTTCACATCACTTCACATCTCTGCACTTTTTTTTTTTTACATCTTAACTCCTTCACCAATCAATTAGTTTTATATTCCATGTCCCATACTTTCTCACGTATTTCACTCATTTTAACCCATCTACACACCTCAATATTTTCTAAATAATTACTAGTTAATCAATCGATATCTCTCCTAATATATTATTTTTATACACCCCAATAGTGACTTGGTGAGTGTGTGGCATGTCTCTCAGTTTTTGGCTCCTCCTCGCCTCCCTCTCGTGTGTAGGCTTAAAGCGTGGACTCTTGTAAGCCCTTCTTTGGCTCTCTGGTCTTTGCCCCCTCCATTGGTGCTTGGAGTGAGGGTGTCTGGCTGCGTTGCTCGGATCCTTTGGCAGCTCTTAGGCACAACAATGAGGAGGCTTTCTTCAGCCGTTATTGGTAACCATATTTGAACACTTACAAATGTGTCAATATCATATATATTGTCTGTTGACATTGTTGGTTTTGAAACCATTTCATTTTTATAATGTATCTTCTTTCAGAATTTTGCTGCTCTTTCCCCCAGAAGAAGACCTCTACTGTTAAGGTCGAAACGCGTTGGAGTTTTTCAGCATGATTACATACTTATATCATGCTATGTTTTCCTTTTTGTATATATAACGGCTGTACCAACATTATGTATATACAATAGCCTACCCACAGAGCTCATGTTTTGACATTTACAAATGTCTTGCAATTTTTCTAAATAAAATTTATACTTTTAAAATTTTTGTTAAATCCTTCTGCTGCAACTCAAAACCCCATGGGGAACCTTTCCATTTGATGCCTAACAGGGGCGTGCAGCGTCCTTTCTCACTATTAGTATCGTTCTCCATTTTTTCAGAATTTAAAGCTTTACTACCGGACCTGAAAAACATAGAGCTGGTCATCGACCGAATTCACAGGCTTCCCAAACCCCCATTCCTACTCGACACTGCAGCCAGAGATGTGATATTAAGCATTCACTTATTTCATGTTAAAGATCAGCTTATGCAAAAAGCAAGATCGTTGGGAACCCTGCCTGATCATTATGCGCCACTGCAACTATTGGCGGATCTATCCTAACATACATTGCAATACTGCAGGCAGCTTAACATGATTTTGAAAGCACTGCGTAACCATCACATTCAATATCAATGCGCTGCACCAGCGAAAATGCTAATTACATACAATGGCGCCAAACATATTGTGATATCGCTTCAGGATGGCTTGCACCTCCTAATGGGTTAAGGCATCATCCCAGATCCTCCTTCATACACACCAATGGAAGTGAGAGGGAGAGAAGACCACCAAACCCCCCCATTATCCCAACGCACCAACAAATTGCAGCCTTGTCACTAACCAACTGCAGGAATGCTAACCAGAAATCTGTCTTCTCCGGTGAGTGGCCGCATTCTGCCCTTGGAACTCTTTACCCCACTGTTGCCCTTCCTAGGTACCGGTTGTACAGGAAGTGCTAAAGGACCTTGGTCCTACTTTTGTTCCATTTTGAATTACATTACTTAAGTTACAGATCGCCAACTGGTTGCCTACAGTACAAGTCCTATTTCGTTTTTTGTTCATTGTTGATGAATCTTACTGCCTCAGCGATATCAATGTTTTCTTTCCTGAAACCCTCCCCATATCTCTATTCCATTACCCTTGAAAAATAACAACATTATGACCATCACGCTACTATCCATCAATGCCAAGGGTCTTAACTGCCTGGCCAAAAGGACATCGCTCTGGAAACTGGCCGCACAAAACCACTGCGACATACTATGCGTACAGGAGACCCACTTCCAAGCAACCAAAGCACCAATCTGCACTAACAAGAATTTTACCAATATCTTTACGGCCAATGCCTTGACAAAAAAAAAGGAATTCTCATTGCCATCAACAACTCTCTCCCCTTTCAACTTCAAGACTGCATGAAAGTCAAGGAAGGGCGATACATTATTCTTCCATGTACCCCATATACTATTGTTACTGTGTACGCTCCAAATGTACACCAGTTAGGTTTCCTCTGTAAACATCACAAGAAGGTCAATACAGTTCAACAGGGGGCAATTGTATGGTGCTGGGACTTCAATGTTACCCCTGACCCTCTACTGGACTCATCCTCACCTACTCCGAGAGGCAGACCCGCTTTGAACTCACTTCTACCAGCTATCCGATTGTTTGATGTATGGAGATTCCTACATGTGAAAGAACGTGACTATACATTCTTCTCTTCTTGACCTAACTCATACTCCAGGATCGATTTCTTTCTTCCGGACCAGTGGACCTTACAGAAGGTTTCATCCTCCTCTATTCTTTCCACAACTTGGTCCGACCACTCTCTGGTGTGTATTACCGTAAATCCTCTCCTACTTATCTTTGGCGTCTGAATACCGGAATCCTACAATCCATGTCATTTGTGGACTCCCTCCGCAACAACATTGAGTAATTCTTCTCTATAAACAAAAACTCAGTTTCTGATCCAAATACAGTTTGGGCAGCGCATAAAGCCTTTATGCGAGGCCTATTCATTCAGCTAGGTGCTAGGGATAAAAGGCAGAGTAAGCAGCACATTGATTCTATCCTAGTGGAAATTCAGACCACTAATACATTAAACAAACAATACCGACCTCAAAAATAAACTGCTCAAACTACGCCTTGAGTTAAGAACCCTCCTCTTAGAAAACTTTGACAAACAGCAGAAGCGCCTGAAAATGCGCTTCTACATTTCTGGAAACGAAGCTGGGAAACTTCTTGCCCATCAAAGTAAGGGCCAGCCTGCTAAAACTACCATTCCTTACCTCTACCACCCTACTACTAAATCAAAAGTGCTAGATCCACAGGCCATATCAGATGCATTCAGCACATACTACAGTACTCTTTACAATTTAAAAGATGAGACGTCACTAATCCACCCTGACACGTCCACCATACAGACATTCTTAGACTTGGTCCATCTCCCCTGCTTATCCCCTGATCAACTGAAAGACCTGAATACCCCATTCACGACCTCTGAGGTTGGTAAGGAAATAGATGCCCTCCCGAATAATAAAGCCCCTGGTCCGAATGGCTTTGTGGGGGAGTACTACAAACAATTTAAATCTATTCTTAATGAGCACATCACACATGTATTTAATGCTGCTGCTTCCTCAGCTTTATTCCCGCAACAAGTGTTGAAAGCATTAATTATCACGCTGCCAAAGCCAGGGAAGGTGCCCACTAGACCCCAAAACTTCTTTCCTATCTCTCTGCTAAACCATGACACTAAATTATATGCCAAGGTAATTGCGAATAGATTAGTGGATCTTCTGCCATCCATCATCCACCCCGACCAATCTGGATTCACCAAAGGCTGCCAGACTTCCGACACAACACGTAGAATGTTTAGCATCATTCATAATGCTGAGAGCCGAAGGGTGCCTTCTCTGCTTCTATCACAGGATGCAGAGAAGGCATTTGACAGAGTCCAATGGCAGTACCTAGCTATGACATTGCAAAAATTTGGTTTTCAAGGCCATATCTTACCAGCAATAATGGCCTAATACTCATGCCCCTCCCCTAACTGTACTGTTCCTGCTATCTAAAACTTTCTATATCTCTAATGGCACAAGACAAGGATGCCCCCTATCACCCCTAATCTTTAACCTCGTTATGGAACCTCTGGCCAAAAAAATTAGATCCTTAGCAGGTGTATCCGGATTTATTCTATTGGTGGATGATGTTATACTCATGTTGACCAATCCTGCAATTTCCCTGGCTTTGGTACAGCAGACATTGGATGAATTTAGCTCTGTCTCTTATTACAAAGTGAATGCCTCTAAATCACATATTCTGCCATTAGGGTTATCACCAGAACTGCAATCCACTCTGAGGAATAAATACCCCTGTGTATGGGTGACCGATTCCCTCACTTACTTATGAGTCAAGTTCTTAAATAATCTCCCTAAGGACCTAGAGCATATCTTCAGGCTTATGCCGTGTACACGCGATCAGAATTCTCGTCGGAAAAAGATATGATGGCTTTTCCGACGGGATTCCGCTCAAGCTTGCCTTACATACACACGGTCACACAAAAGTTCACTGAACTTTCGACCGTCAAGAACGAGGTGACGTACAACACTACGACAAGCTAAGAAAATGAAGTTCAATGAGCATGCATCGAATTCTTTCCGAGCATGCGTAGGAATTTTGCGGGTCGGAATCGCTACAGACGATCGCATTTTCGGATAGGAACTTTTTTCGACCAAAAAATTGAAAACATGCTCTCAATCTTTTGCTGGCTGGAATTCGGCCAGCAAAAGTCAGATGGAGCATACACACGGTCGCATTTTCCGACCAAAAGCTCTCATCTGTCTTTTGCTGGCCGAATTTCCGATCGTGTGTACGCGGCATTACACTCTCTTGGTCTGGCCGGTTAGCAGCATATAAAAGGATTCACTTACCGCAGTTAATATACCTCTTTAGAACACTTACTATTCCAGTCCCTCTGTCTTTTTTTACTTCCTTACAGTCTCTCCTGGGCCTTATGGTATGGCAAAACAAGAAGGCTAGAAGCTCCCAAGCCAACTTAATGAAACATTAAAAGTGGGAGGCGTAGGTTATATCAACTTTAGAGATTAATATAATGCCTCCATTCTTGCACAACTCAAAGCTTGGTTAACTCCCAGTTCCACATGTCTGTGGAGAAACATTGAAGCCCTTCAGATCCCTAGGCAAAATCTAAAAAACTGGATTCTCAGTGCACCTCTAGTAAAAATAGGTAACGAAGCTATCTCTCCCACCATTATAGCCTCAGTTTTGGCATTACACTACTTCATTACCAATGCTCCAGAAGGGAATAAACCTTGCAGAATACCTTTATCATCCTCCATATTATCCATAATTCCAAACCTATCCCTTAAAGCATGGCAAAACAAGGGTATTTTGCTAATCTCGGATCTTTATTCTGACAATCTCCTTACCCCATTTGCCTCTCTGCAACAGTCCTTCTCACTACCTACTATGGAGTACTTTAAGTACATTCAGGTAACCCATTGCCTACTACATAATCCCCATCCATAGCTCATATTAACTTATGTTTGCTATATCTTTCATTAAAAACGATTGTAAAATTAAAAAAAAAAACTATAAGACAACGGCATAATGTGCTAGTATGCATTGCATATACTAGCACATTATGAAATATCTTGGAATGAAGCCCTTCCAGTGGCGCCCGCTCACCGCTGAAACGGCTGACATCTTCCTCCGGTGTTTCTTCCAGGTTAGTGGGTTCAGGTGTTCTGTCAAAACAGCCAACTCAGCAAAACCTCCAACCACGTCACTTCCGGTGACTCTCCAGCAGCAGTAATTGCAGATTTAGATGACTTGGCTGTTTTGACAGAACACTGGCAGCGTATACACTACGGTACACGATATAATGAGTGGACATTGTTAGTCTGCCTGCTAGAAACCAACAACATGGCTGCCTCCAAGGTGTCGGCAACTTTTTTACTCCTTAGCCGGTGTTCTGTCAAAACAGCCAACTCGTCATGTACCGTAGTGTATACGCTGGCGGTGTTCTGTGAAGACAGCCAATTCCTCGAAATCTGCAATTACTGCTGCTGAATTCACCGGAAGTGATGTAATTTGAGATTTTGACGAGTTAGCTCTTTTGACAGAACACCAGCGCTGTGAGTGGCCTGAGCCGTGTTGACGTCACTCCGGGAGCCGCCGTTTCTGGCACGGGCTTCAGAGCGTATGCGCTGGTGATGTCACAGGTAAGCCTTATTATAGCCTTACCTGTAGGTACAAGTGGTGTAACAGAATTTACTACCATTTAAAGCACAGCGCAGATTTTGTCACCTATTCAAGTGAATCTAAGACTTTTTGAGGGAGGGGGTTGGTTAACATATAAGTGTACAATAATTTCCAAGTCACTAATAACACTATTCATAAATACATTGTTACATTTTTGTTTGCGTTCATGGTCAAATCCAAGAAGTGTCCTTTTATCTGCACATAATGTCACTTTCTGTAAAACTGCAACTATTATTTTTTTCCTTTTTGTAAATAAAGCAGCTGTCATTTTTGCTCCGGTATTTCCAGTGTATATGTGGTTAAGGATGTGCAAACACTGTCTGAGGGGGGTGAACCTAGTGTCTTTATCTTGAGTGCCAATTTGTCCCAAAAGCGTCTGCAACATCAACCAAATGATGAGTCAACAAGATGGATGTGACAGTCCTACTTTTAGCTCAGCGTACCTGTCAGTTAAATAAGACCTTTTAAACCAACAAATTTTACTTTGGCCTTATTGCCTCAAAAAAAAAATACTAAAAAAAATGTGTTTTTCTTGGTTTCTGTTAAAAAAAAATTTGCAAATAAATAATTGTTCATAAATGTAGCCCAAGATTTCTACATTTTGCTGTACTGGCAGCATCTCATTTTGGGAGGCCCTAAAATGCCAGGACTGGGACCAAATGACCCATTTTTAAAAAGTAGACAGTCCACAATATTTAATAAGATGCATGGTGGGTTTTTTGAAGTTGTATTTTTTGTCAAAATTTTTTGGAAAATGAAGAAATTTAAAAAAACAATCAATTTTTATTTTCTTTACATATTCTCACCAATGCAGTACAGCATTATCATATAACTAGTGTGGCAGTGATCAGGGACACTGACTGGTGACAGTACAACAAAAAAATATTTTATAATATATATATATATATATATATATATATATATATATATATATATATATATATATATATATATATATATATATATGAAAGAATGTTCTACAAACAAAAAATGTCAAATTTAATTCTACTACTGTAGTGCATCACCAGCTTTAGTAAAGTCAAATACATGTCAAATTGAAAGAAGGTAAGAACTGGTAAAGTATCATTAAACCTAGACTATGGAAAACTCACAAAGCCACTACAGCATTTGTTTTATGTAGAGTGAAATATACCTGGTTGATCCTCCCTTCAGCTGTATCTCCCATCTTCGTCCCCATTACAGCCTGAGAATGTAGACCAACTGATGTCTTCTATGGAGCATGCTCAACTTCAGATCCCTTCTAAGCTCCTCATTTCCTCCCTTTTTCTGTTACTCCCCAGCAGACGCAGGATTTGCATCCTCAAGCTGTTACACCTCAATCTTCTCCAGTATGGATTATTACCTGTTATGGGGCCCAATGGGAGGAGGTTCGGTCAATCTTGGCCAAACATTGGTCAATTCTGACAAGATCTCCGGACCTTTCCCAAATTGTGGGATCAAGACCATTGTTGGTCTCTAGGAGAGCCAGGAATCTCAAAGACAATCTGGTACACTCAGAATTTACACGTACACCATCCAACAACTGGCTGACGAACATGCCTCGGTCCAGCGGTATGTTTCCATATGGCCATTGTCATGTTTGTCACCATGTTGAACGCACGGACAAATTCACTGATGCGGATGGTGAAAGAGTCTATCAGATCAAGCAATTCATTAATTGCAGCACAGTACATTTTGGAATGTCCATGCAAAAATTATATGTTGGCAAGACCAAGCGACAGCTACGCATACGTATTGGTGAACATCTGTGTAATATTAGGAACATTCAGAAAAGTAAGGAGAAGGATAATCCAAAAATGGGGCCCCATTGCACAACATTTTGAGAAGTTTCATAATTCCTCTATTGATGGATTAAAGGTAAAGGGTCTCTTGGCCCTATCCTTACCTAACCGCAGGGGTGTTTATGATATAGTCCTTCTGCGGAAGGAAAAGGAATGAATCTTCCGTTTACGGACTATGATTCCGAAGGTTTTAAACACTGAATTAAGTTTACAAGTATTCCTTGAACCCTAATCATGACGATCGTGATATGTATGGGAAATATACCAATTCCCTTATGGTGTTAATAAATGATGGTCTGTCTCCCTGTTGATCTCCTCCTCTATTTCAAACTTTGAATGTTGCCTCTGTTTTGAAGATATGATTGTCTGGTTTGCATGTTTTGGATGAATTATCTAACTGGCTAAAATACAAAGCCCTAGAATTATCATCCTATACCCGGAATATAATTACACTTTTTTATTAATTCAACTTCTAATCTTGACACTATTGTTGTAAAGCAGTGGCCCTTTAAGTGCAAAAATGTGGAAGGGGAGGAGTTTTCCCATTATAAGCACGTCAATGAGGCCACTGCATTGTCCTGAGCGAAATGCATTGACGTCACTGTGTCATGTGACTCGGTCTTCTGGCTACACACATTCAGCTCTAACTTCCACCTCACCCCGCACTGCACACAGGTGGCTAGACATCACAGAGATCCAACGTGCAGCCCCAGCCTGGAAGAGCATCAAGCAACACGCACATGGATGTTTGCTTTAAGCTGCCTAACAGATTTATAGACTGGCTAATTAACCACTTGCTTACTGGGCACTTAAACCCCCCTCCTGCCCAGACCAATTTTGAGCTTCCAGCGCTGTCGCACTTTGAATGACAATTGCGCGGTCATACAACACGGTACCCAAATGAAATTTTTATCATTTTTTTCCCACAAATAGAGCTTTCTTTTGGTGGTATTTAATCACAGCTGGGGTTTTTATTTTTTGCTAAACAAACAAAAAAAATGGAAAATTTTGAAAAAAAAAAAATCATGTTTAATAGTTTGTTATAAAATTTTGCAAACAGGTAATTTTTCTCCTTCATTGATATGCGCTGATGAGGCGGCACTGGTGGGCACTGATAGGCTGCACTGATGGGCACAGATAGGCACAGATAAGGCGGCACAGATAGGCACAGATAAGGCGGCACTGATAGGCACAGTTAAGGCGGCACTGATAGGCACAGTTAAGGCGGCACTGATGGGGACAGATAAGGCGGTACTGATGGGCACAGATAAGGCGGCACTGATGGGCGGCACGGATAGGTGGCACGGATAGGTGGCACAGATAGGTGGCACAGATAGGTGGCACTGATGGGGGGGCACTGATGGGGGGGCACTGATGGGGGGCACTGATGGGGGGCACTGATGGGTGGCACTGATGGGCAGTGATGGGCGGCACTGATGGGCAGTGATGGGCGGCACTGATGGGCATTTATGGGCACTGGTAGGTGACACTGATGGGCACTGATAGGTTGCACTGATGTGGGTGCTGATGGGTGGCACTGATGTGGGTGCTGATGGGTGGCACTGATGGGTGGCACTGTGGGCACTGATGGATGGCACTGTGGGCACTGATGGGTGGCACTGTGGGCACTGATGGGTGGCGCTGATTGATGGCACTGTGGGCACTGATGGGTTAATCTGGTGGGCACTGGTAGGCAGCACTGCTGCCTATTGCTGTGTGACAGATGATTGCCGTGATCGGGACTGATGTCCCGATCACGGCCGCCGGTGATCGGGTTTTTTTTTCTCATAGACTCGCTGATCACCGAGCGCGCCGCGCGCGCCCTGCAGGGGGCGCGCAGGCCGCTCGTGCACGGGACGACGTCAATGGACGTAGTCCCGGAAATTTAGATCCGCGCTGTTGCCGTCATTTGGCAATGGCCCGGATCTGAAGCAGTTAAGGACTCAGGGAGCTCTTTGAGGTTTATACCCTATGGTTTATTATTTATGTATGATTATTTTTATTTATTTGTGTATTTATTTTATATTTATTTATTCATATATTATTATTATTGCCATTTTTATTATTATTAGTAGTAGTAGTAGTAGTATTACCACATTAACAAAAAAAAAATAAGACAATAAATAAAATATTAACCCCTAACCCCAACCCCTAATCCTAACCCTAACCTAATCTTAACTTAAACTCCTAACCTACGGAAAAAAAAAAGAATAATAATAAGTGAATAGTAAAAATAAAATAAGAAATAAAAGCTGATGTAAAAACTAAAAAAGCTGAAAAACCTAGCAACAAATGATGCAAGAGATGATAGTTTCTCTATTGCCTAGTAAAAAAAAAATGCCAAAGCTCAAAAACGCTGTATAAAAACAAGCAAAAACATGCATAAAAACACTCCAAAATCATGCAAAAAAAAAAAACGCAGAAAAAACACTCACAGGCGCTACGCTCAGGTGTGAATGCAGTCTATTAGAAGCCCCCACACCCATCCATGGATCTGTAAACGCCAACGAACAGGGAAAGATCATGTGAGCACACAACATTGCTGCAGGGATAAGGTACTTAGAGGATTAAAAAAACAAAACAGCAAAAAAACAAAACATAGTGGCAAGATATATATAATTTATGTAAATTTATTTTTTGAGAATTATTCCAGGACCATTTTTTATAGACAAAAGACCTTCTAGCCTTTTTGTTTTGAAAATTGTTTTATCTAAATTACAGCTATGACAAATAACATTACAAAATGACATACAGTATATGATGCAGTCTGTCACTGGCATTAAATTATTTTAGTCTTTTTAAATCTCTCAGTGATTTTGTTTTATCACCTGTCGATCCTGCCAGTCGATCAGTTACTTTTCCCATCATCTGCACATCTATTATTGAGCTTTAGTACTTAAACTTTTGATGTTAAAGTGGAACTTCACTCTCCCAATCAACGTTAATTATTTCTAATCCTTATGCTGCTAGCATTAGTAAATAGATAGGAAAATATATCATATTTACTTGTTTTACACTTTTTTTTAATACATTTTTTCAGTTAATTCCTAGTTTCCTGCCTAGGCATGTGATACATCCCAGGTGTCTTCAGGAGGGGAGGAGAGGTGGAGGGGTTTTCTCAGCTAAGCACACCCTCCTTAATGCATGCTTGAGCCAAGGGCAGATGGATTCCAGGAAGTAAATGCTACGTGAATCATTTGCCCTTACTCAAGATGGCTCCTGCCGGAAATGCTGGGGGGTGTATTTCAAAGTGATTTCTCAACAAAATAGAACATGGTAACTTGGATGGATGGGGGAGTTTGTTTTGAATATTAAAAATGAATTCAATTGTGTTTTTGGTTTGTGCTCAGATGCAGTAAGATTTGCACTCATGAGCATTTTTTAGCTATAGAAACCCTGTGTGTGTAGGAAGAAATCCAGACAAGTTAGCAATCTTTGTAAACTTTTCCTATGGTTTTGATCCGGTGAAACTGTCCCAAAATCTAAAGTTGTCAACTTAGGTGTGTTGCTTCAGTATCCTAAGTCAACTTGTGGGATGAAAAATGAAATATCACTGCATCAGTGGTGCTGTAATGCTTCACAGCTTGTCATTTTAGAGTTACCTGTAAAAAATGGACCTAGAAATATTCCTCTCACTTTGATGTGCATGTCAATACCTAATATGTGTTACCCAGACCTTATTTACATACAAACATCCTAGGTGCCTCTATGCGTACACACTATATTACCAAAAGTATTGGGACACCTGCCTTTACATGAACTTTAATGAAATCCCAGTCTTCGTCTGTAGGGTTCAATATTGAGTTGGCCCACCCTCTGCAGCTATTACAGCTTCAACTCTTCTGGGAAGACTGTCCACAAGGTTTAGGAGTGTGTCTATGGGAATGTTTGACCATTCTTCCAAAAGCACATTTGTGAGGTCAGGCACTGATGTCGGACGAGAAGGCCTGGCTCACAGTTTCGGATCTAATTCACCCCAAAGATGTTCTATTGGGTTGGGGTCAGTCAAGTTCCTCCACTCGCTCATCCAACTCTTTATGGACCTTGCTTTGTGCACTGGTCCAAATCATTCGGTGGAGGGGGGATTATGGTGTGGGGTTGTTTTTCAGGGATTGGCTTGGTCCCTTAGTTCCAGTGAATGGAACTCTTAAGGTGACAGTACACCAAGACATTTTGGACAATTTCATGCTCCCAACTTTGTGGGAACAGTTTGGGGATGGCCCCTTCCTGTTCCAATATGACTGCGCACCAGTGTACAAAGCAAGGCCCATAAAGACATGGATGAGCGAGATTGGGGTCTAGGAACATGACTGTTCTGCACAGAATCCTGACCTAGACCCGATAAAATACCTTTGGAATGAACTAGAGCAGAGACTGTGAGCCAAGCCTTCTCGTCCACATCAGTGCCTGACCTCACAAACGCACTTCTGGAAGAATGGTCATACATTCCCATAGATACATTCCTAAACCTTGTGGACAGACTTCCCAGAAGAGTTGAAGCTGTTATAGCTGCAAAGGTTGATCCAACTCAATGACTAAGTGCTAACATTTGCACGAAACGCCTCTACCTTTTTGTCCCCTGCTTCATCTGTCAACCACTTGTCATATGAAGCTTCAATAAAAGGATTTTTGGAAGTGCAGCCATCCTGAATCATCTCTTTATGGGCCAACTCAACATTGAACCCTACCGAATAAGACTGGGATGCCATTAAAGTTCATGTGCATGAAAAGGCAGGCGTCCCAATACTATTGGTAATATAGTGTATGTACATATGTGGGGGCAGGGGTCCTTTTATTCATTTTTATAGTGCTCCTTGGAGGTATTGGCCCTCAGCCTACTCACAGATTTCTTCAAACTGGAAAAATTTGAATCAATTTATATTCAAATTCGAGTTTATTCTATTCAAATTATGGAAGATGGTTATATTCTTTCTTTTCTATCATATTCCATTCTTTTCGAATTTATTCTATTTGAAATACAAATTTCTGAAAACAGTTATATTGTTATA
The DNA here is from genome assembly GCA_037952835.1 of Lithobates septentrionalis. Lineage (NCBI taxonomy): Eukaryota > Metazoa > Chordata > Amphibia > Anura > Ranidae > Lithobates > Lithobates septentrionalis. Next base: position 410,240 of record JBBDGP010000237.1, on the reverse strand, counting down.
ATCTTTCTATTCTATTCTTTCCTATTGTTTATTCTATACTTTTCTATTTTATTAGTTGATCTTCTATTCTATTCTTTTCTATTCTATTCCATTCTTTTCTATTCGATTCTTTTCTATTTTATTCAAATTCAAATTTATTCTATTTGAAATTTGAATTTCAGAAGATGGTTATATTCTTTCTATTTTATTCTATTCTATTCCTTTATTTTCTATTCTATTTTATTCTGTTCTTTTATTTTATATTCTATATATTTTTTTCTATTCCATCCCTGTATTTTCTATTCTATTTTTATCTATTCTTTTATTTTCTATTCTGTTCTGTTTTACTCTATTCTTTTATCTTTTATTTAATTTTTTCTATTATATTCTTTTCTATTCTATTCCTTTATTTTCTATTCTATTTTATTTTCTTCGTAAATTCATATTGAAAAACATATTCCAATTCGAATTTCGACCAAAATGTTGTTTCATTATTTCAAATTAATTTAAATTCATCACTATTTTCGAATAATGAAAAATTTGTCTGAATTTCAATTCGGAACCAAAACGAACCTCACCCGTCTAGCCCTGAGAAAGGGGGATTTGTGGCTCTCAAATTGCATTGGCTGCCTTTTGTTTACTTGTCAAGTAAAAAAAATGACTTTGGACCCCCTAAGTCATTTGTTTGGCGCTCACTCAGGCTCAACTATACATGGATTTCTCAATTTGGGTGACCCCCACTTCTTGGGGAGGCCTCTGTTTTGTGGAGAGCTGCCAAACACAAACTATAAGGCTCAAATGATGACTTTTTCTACTGGCTGAAAAATGATCGTGCAGACCCTCGTTTCTACTCAACCTTGGACATGTTAATGCTATTACCAGTCAGCATCATATGTCATTTTTTATACTGAGTTCAATGTAAAAACCTAGAGGGTTGAGCATTCAGTTACAGGGCTGCCATGTAACAATGTCAGTTATTTCTCCAAGCGTGACATTTTTTAAACCAAATCCCATTTATTACCATTCTAAATTAGGAGTAATTAATATGTTCTAGTGTATACTGACATGTATACTCCCACAGCCCCCTATAACATTCTCTGGGTCCTGAATGAGCTGTAATTTTTCTTTCTTCTGGGAAGAAATGACAGTTCATAACTATTCTCTACTTCTGAGAACTACAGCTGAAGCTTCAATTACTAGTCATGACAAAATGAAATACAGAGGTAGGACTTATCACTATTGGGACTTCAGTACAGTAATGTAATGTTGGACAACATTTCTTTTCTGCTCAGAGGACTAATGCCTCGCACACACGATCGGATTTTCCGCCAACAAAACCGTGGAATTTTGTCTGAAGGGCATTGTCTTAAACTTGTCTTGCACACACACGGCCACACAAATGTTGGCCAACAATTACGAACGTAGTGACGTACTACATTGTTTTTCAGCTCTATACCGCCACCCTTTGGGCTCCTTCTGCTAATTTCGTGTTAGTAGAAGTCTGGTGACTGTTGATTCGCACTTTTCTTTTTGCGCTTTTCATTTAGTGCTTTTCAGTTGGCGTTTTTCATTTCGTGCTTTTCAGTTCGTTTCTGAACAGCCGTTCGTCAACCAGACATGTTGCGGAATCGGAGGAGATAACGTGTTATCTATTATTGGCCTTGGAGTTATTGATTTGACATTATTTTTTTGGTTGAATAATGATTTGATTTGTTATATTTTCTATATTTTTGGATGCATAGAATGCACTTTTTTGGTTAAGTTCTATTGGCAGATAGCATGTCTAATATTATTTGTTTTCTTTTTTTAATGCACAATAAAAAAAATTGTGGAGAATAATATTTGGCTATGTGTTTTACTTCAAATGACAGTTTGGGAGTAGGCAGTTACATTTTAAAAAATACAATGTAAAATTAACAAGGGAAACCAGCATAGCTGTACCTTTGATCTTAAAAACTACGGGATAATGGTGTTGTGGTAACTTGCCCAAATAATTAAAAAAAAAAGCATAATAATATTATTCTTAATATCACTAGAAAAAAAAAAGCATTTGTTTGCAATAACTCCATCAGTATCACCAGCAAAGCAGATTCATTATTATCCCATTAAAGAAGAAGAGAATTGTGCGCTGCATTTGGATATTTCATAATTTGCCACGTCACGAATGTTATTTCTCCATTACGAACGCTAGTTCACAAGACCGACTGCTTCGGGCTCGTCCTTGCTTCCGAGCATGCGTGTTTGTACTTTGGACTTTTGTCCGACGGACTTGTGTACAGACGCTGGGAAAATCCGACAACACACATTTGTCCACGGAAAAATTTGAAAACCTGCCATCCAACATTTGTTGGAGGAAGCATACACATAGTCGGATTTTCCACCAACATTTCCCATCGGAAAATCTGATCCTGTGTACGAGGCAATACTCTACTATAAAGAAGCTGTGAAGTGGTGCTCAGAACAAAATATTGTAATGACTCTACTGGAAGTCTGGGCTGTGAGACCTGGTGCTGTCATACATTAGACCACATCTACTGTGCTTGGATGAAGAGCACATTCACAGTTCTGGTGCACTGTGTTAATGCACATTGAGTCATATATTAAAGTGGATGTCTTAAGGCAACTCATTCATCTGAATACACCGGAATGGACATAAAAAGCAACGCATGGTAGTGCATTACTATTCATTGTGGTGTGCTGCAACACGTGTGGTAATGTGCAGGACATCAGGGTTGGGTTTTGGACGAGAGATACATGTTGCCATCATTTGGGTTATGGTCCCTTTAAAGGCTACGACTTGTATGCAGCTTAGAGTACTCAGGGATTCTCACCCATGAAGAGTGAAGGGCTCCAGGGTAGTCTGGTCAGAGAGGTGAGGAGTGATTTACAGTGCTCTCTGGATTGGTAAGTCCTCATTTGGAACCCAGATTTCAGAGGCTCAGTGAGACTTTGGGTAAGAAAAAGCCTCCAAGCCTGATTACGGGGACTTTGGTCCTGAAAGGGCTAACATGCCTGCAGGGGATACCTAAAAAGGAGCAGAAAGACGTCGGAACCTTTCAGTGAGGTGGAGTGGAGTTGTTCACAGCTGAGAGCAAGTGTAGACTGTTTGGCAACTGAGACATCTGTTTGATGTGTTTCTGCCATCTTTGCGGGACCCCCAAATTGGGAACCATGAACCCCAGTGTGGGAATGATATGCTCGCAGTGAGCCATTGTGCTGTGTTAAATATATACATATATTTTAAAATCTCATAATTAAAAAAAAAACATATAGCATGGACCTCTTTAATTTTGACTCACCTTCTAGGACAAAAACATAAATATATCCCTAATGTCAAAATGGAAGTGTGTCCCTACATCAAATGTAATGATTTTGAGTACAAATGGAATCAGCCTATTTGCTTGGCACAGACTGTGCTTACAGCCTAGATGCGCCATGCATTATCAAATTATTTTGTCAGCTTTAAGATTTAGAAGAAATTAACTATAGTTCTATATGTCTAAATTTCAGTTGTGTCAAGTACACAGAATATTCTGTGTAAGAGGCAAAATCTTCTCATTATTTAGAAATATAAAGTACAATATGTGATGTACTCCATTTATAAAGACTTCCTGCCAGTACATGGACAGATTAGTCACAAGCTTGGCTATAGCAACAAAAGAAATCTACCACTTATCATAGTAGTTGAATAATAAAGTTCAATGTCGTTACTGTGTTTGCGAATTCATCTCTGGAGAAGAAGTTATTCAAAAATTTTAAAAAATTATTATGGGGTTTTCATCAGTTGTTTTCTGTTACCAATTAATTTGATTTCTTATATACAGATACAAGGTTGTTTTTTGATTAGTCACTTGTGAGTCACTAACTATGGCAGAAGAATAAAATATTGTGTACATAGAGGGTTCACCTACCCATGCCTGCATGCTTTGTCTTGCTCATGGTAAGCGGGGTGCATGTCAATAAATGGAACTAGGTTCTTCTTTACCTTTGTGGCACCATCACACATGCCACACTTTGATTTTTTATATAGCATATTCATACAGGTGCATCTAAAAAAATGTGAATATCATCAAAAAGTTAAAGTGGAGTTCCACCCAAAAGTGAAACTTCCGCTTATACGCTTACTGCCACATTTGGCACCTTTCAGGGGGGAGGGAGGAACGGGGGACATGCTTTGACAGGTCCCCTTCGCCACTTCCGGAGACGTGGCCGTGGCCCGATCTCCTGGAAGCTCGGCCCCCTCCTCCTCCTTCCCCCGCCACCGGGCCAATTAGAAAGCACAGCGCGCTACACGCATGCGCAGTATGCATGCGCAGTAGGAAAGCAGCTGTGAAGCCGAAAGGCTTCACTGCCGGGTTCCCTTACCAGGAATGGCGGTGGCAGCACCCGGGAGTCGATCCGAAAATTGGCTGGGGTGCCGACAACGCGGATTCCCTGGACAGGTAAGTGCCCTAATATTAAAAGTCAGCAGCTACAGTATTTGTAGTTGCTGACTTTTATTTATTTTTCATCCAGGCTGGACCTCCTCTTTAATTCATTTCAGTATTTCAATTCAAAAAGTGAAACTCATATATTACAGGTGATACTCTAAAAATTAGAATATCGTGCAAAAGTTCATTTATTTCACTAATGCAACTTAAAAGGTAAAACTAATATATGAGATAGACTCATTACATGAAAAGCAAGATAGTTCAAGCCGTGATTTCTCGTAATTGTGACGATTATAGCTTACAGCCCATGAAAACCCCAAATCCACAATCTCAGAAAATTTGAATATTGTGAAAAGGTGCAATATTCTAGGCTCAAAGTGTCCCACTCTAATCAGCTAATTAAGCCATAACACCTGCAAAGGGTTCCTGAGCCTTTAAATGGTCTCTCAGTCTGGTTCAATAGGAATCAATCATGGGAAAGACTGCTGACCTGACAGTTGTGCAGAAAACCATCATTGACACCCTCCATAAGGAGGGAAAGCCTCAAAAGGTAATTGCAAAAGAAGTTGGATGTTCCCAAAGTGCTGTATCAAAACACATTAATAGAAAGTTATGTGGAAGGGAAAAGTGTGGAAGAAAAAAGTGCACAAGCAGTAGGGATGACCGCAGCCTGGAGAGGATTGCCAGGAAAAGGCCATTCAAAAGTGTTGGGGACTTTCACAAGGAAGGGACTGAGGCTGAAGCCACCGCACACAGACGGATCCTGGACATGGGCTTCAAATGTGGTATTCCTCTTGTGAAGCCACTCCTGAACAACGAACAACATCAAAAGCGTCTTACCTGGGCTAAAGAAAAACAGACCTGGTCTGTTGCTCAGTGGTCCAAAATCCTCTTTTCTGATGAGAGCAAATTTTGCATCTCATTTGGAAACCAAGGACCCAGAGTATGGAGGAAGAATGGAGAGGCACACACTGCAAGATGCTTGAAGTCCAGTGGGAAGTTTCCACAGTCTGTGTTGATTTGGGGAGCCATGTCATCTGCTGGTGTTGGTCCACTGTGCTTCATTAAGTCCAGGGTCAACGCAGCCGTCTACCAGAAAATTTTGGAGCACTTCATGCTTCCTTCCACAGACAAGCTCTATGGGGATGCTGACTTTATTTTCCAGCAGGACTTGGCACTAACCCACACTGCCAAAAGCACCAAAACCTGGTTCAATGACACTGGGATTACTGTGCTTGATTGGCCAGCAAACTCGCCTGACCTCAACCCCATTGAGAATCTATGGGGCATTGCCAAGAGAAAGATAAGAGACATGAGACCGAACAACGCAGAAGAGCTGAAGGCCGCTATTGAAGCATCCTGGTCTTCCATAAAACCTCAGCAGTGCCACAGGCTGATAGCTTCCATGCCACGCCGCATTGAGACAGTAATTGCTGCAAAAGGGGCCCAAACCAAGTACCGAGTACATATGCATGCTTATACTTTTCAGAGGTCCGATATTGTTCTATGTACAATCCTTGTTTTATTGATTGCATGTAATTTTCTAATTTTCTGAGATTGTGGATTTGGATTTTTCATGAGCTGTAAGCCATAATCATCACAATTATGACAAATCACGGCTTGAACTATCTTGCTTTGCATGTAATGAGTCTATCTCATATATTAGTTTCACCTTTTAAGTAGCATTAGTGAAATAAATTAACTTTTGCACGATATTCAAATTTTTCGAGTATCACCTGTATATAGATTTATTGCACAAAGAGTGATATATCTAAAGCATTTCTTTATTTTAATTTTGATGATTATGGCTTACAGCTAGTAAAAACCCAAAATTCAGTTTTTTCAGAAAATCTGAATATTACATAATACCAATAAAAAGAAGGATTTTTAATACAGAAATGTTGGCTTACTGAAAAGTATGTCCATGTACAGTATAGTATGCACTCAATACTTGGTTGAGGCTCATTTTGCATGAATTACTGCATCAATGTGGCATGGCATGTAGGTGATCAGCCTGTGGCACTGCTGCAGTGTTATGGAAGCCCAGGTTGCTTTGATAGTGGCCTTCTGCTCGTCTGCATTGTTGGGTCTGGTGTCTCTCATCTTCCTCTTGACAATACCCTGCAGATTCTCTATGGGGTTTAGGTCAGGCGAGTTTGCTGGCCAATCAAGCACAGTGATACCATGATCATTAAACCAGGTATTGGTACTTTTGGCAGTGTGGGCAGGTGCCAAGTCCTGCTGGAAAATGAAATCAGCATCTCAATCAGGCTGGTCAGCAGAGGGAAGCATGAAGTGCTCTAGAATTTCCTGGTAGAGGGCTGTGCTGACTTTGGACTTGATAAAACAAAGTGAACCAACACCAGCAGATGACATGGCTCCCCAAATCATCACTGACTGTAGAAACTTCACACTGGACCTCTTGCAACTTGGATTCTCTGCCTCTCTACTCTTCCTCCAGACTCTGGGACCTTGATTTCCAAATGAAATGCAAAATTTATGTAGCGCTGGGATTTTTGCCTTCTAATGCTATGTAATGCTGTAACGTTGTTAGATTGGTATTTGGCTCCCTCTAGTGGTATATAATGTGAATAAGACTTGTTTATATTTCACATTGAAGCATGAAGGAAAGCCTATACAGGAAGTGACTTAATTGTGTTGTGAAAAGACTCATTTACCCACAGTGCCTCACTTACCTACCCATGAGGCCAAGTGACTGAACTGCATGCTGGGTAGGAGTTAAAAGGTCCAGCGCGGCCATTTTTCGCTCTCTTCTTTCTGGGACACGTGACCTGCCTACAGGGACCTGTGTGGGGGTGTTCCGAAGAGCGTGGCCTGTTTGGCGCGGAACGGACTTGAAGCCACCGGAGAAGTTTACACCACAGTGTGCTGGATCAGCAGCGTGGTCGGATCTGGAGCTAGGGTCCACTCATGAGGAGTTTGATGCGACAAGTAATCTATGAATATAAATTAAAAAAATATAATAATGTAAGGGGGAAAAAAATGTATATAATGATATATGATTCTCCACAAGTGATAGGGAGAATGTCAAAAAAACGAGTAGCCTTACTACTTTCATGTCATCTCAAATATTGGGTCCAGCATCTGGGAGGAGATATGGAGGCGCCGAGACAAAAGTCTACCCCGGGGCTGAGGCAGCAATATGCTGCCCAAATGTGGCTGAAGGGGAAGACAGCCAGGGGGAAAAAGACAGGACAATTGATGAAGTATATGAACACATGGACCAGATAATTCTGAAAGAAAAAAGTGAATTTGAGTGTATAGCATGACAAGGTAATGAATGGGTAAGTCTCATATTGTGTTCAAGGAGTACAAGTGAATCAGTGAAAGTGGAAAGTGAGCACCTGTGTAACCCAATAAATAACAAGGTAAAAAGTGAAAAGAAAACAAAAAAGACACAGCTGGGTGCCAAAACAACAAAGTGAAAAAAAGTGGGGGAAAACGTTAGTGAAAAAAAATCAGGAAAAGAAATGTGGTGGGAGTGTGGAAAAAACTGTCAGGGTAAAACATTAATTAAAGACATAAAAAGAGAGAGGGGCGCACCGGCCATGTGCATTATCTTTTGTAAAACATTTATTGAATAAAATAATAAAAGAAATTACTCACAAGCAGTAGTACAATCAGGTGCCATAAAACTCGAGCAGCAACAAGCAGCAAGTAGTTATAGTGATGAGCGAAGCTTTCCAAAGGTCTTAGAGGAGCGTACAGGCATCACTACTAGCTAACGCGTTTCGAAGGGCACGTCCCTTCTTCATCAGAGCTCAGCAGTCTCGACTGCTGAGCTCTGATGAAGAAGGGACGTGCCCTTCGAAACGCGTTAGCTAGTAGTGATGCCTGTACGCTCCTCTAAGACCTTTGGAAAGCTTCGCTCATCACTATAACTACTTGCTGCTTGTTGCTGCTCGAGTTTTATGGCACCTGATTGTACTACTGCTTGTGAGTAATTTCTTTTATTATTTTATTCAATAAATGTTTTACAAAAGATAATGCACATGGCCGGTGCGCCCCTCTCTCTTTTTATGTCTTTGTTTGCTAGGATTCCCCATCCTTGAGGGCAGCAAGGCCTGTGATTGATCTTTTTCCATATATTTGGTTGACCACTTGTGCGCAGGAGTCATTTTCTTTTTTCTATATCAGTAAAACATTAATTAGTGGCAAGTGCTTAATGTAGATCCCAGTAACCACCTAAAAAAGGGACAGTGTGCAAAATGAGGTCCCGGCTAGCCTAGGCTAAATGCCCCCACAGCCGTGGGCGAACCCTGCCAACGCTATGAGGACGCTATTATCTGGTCCATATGTGTTCATTTTATTTTTTAATTATTTTATTATTATTTATTTTTCCGTATACAAAAAACATTTTACAAAATAATTACATTCCCACCCTAAACCCACCCCCCTCTTTTCCCCAAACCCCACCCCCATTGTTCTGACATTTCCTTTTCCCTATCCCTTTGGCCCACTCAATCCTTCCCCTTCTAGTTCTCCATCAGTCCTTGAGTAAATGTCCTTGTATTCTTAAAAATATCCCACTTTTTCCATATATTTTCAAATCTTCCTCTTTGTTCTTCATCTCTACTACTTAAATATTCCACACTGTGTATATATTCAATCCTATTAAAGCACTCCTTTACCGAGGGTCTCTCTTTTTCTTGACTTTTTTTGGTGTCACACCTTTTGCGGCATTTGTTAAGTATGGTAGTAATGAGTTCTGATATTTTGTCCTTCCCATATCAGTAACATGGAATAGACAACTCCATGGGTCCTCTGATCCCGTGATCTCTTTTATATATTCTCTTACTACCTGCCAGAACTCTCTAATCTTTGGGTATTCCCACCAAATATGGGACATAGTTCCCCTCTGACCACACCCTTTCCAACACAGTGGAGACTTCTCTGGTTGATATCTTTGTGCCATAACTTGCGTTATATACCATCTGGTTAGACATTTATAATCCATCTCCACTGTGCTTATATCTGTTGCAAACCTATACACTCTGCTCAATACTTTATATTTGTAACGCTCATCTAATTGTGATGCCAACTAATTTTCCCATTTTTCAATGATTGGAGGAATTCCCCGTCCCACCAGTGTCGTCAGTATCTTGTACAATTGTGAAGTACCATGCTTTATTTTTGTTTGTGCGTTACATAATCTTTCTATTGAATTTAGGTTCTCCTCTGTCCAAATTGGTTGCAGTAAGGAGGACACAAAATGTTTTAACTGAGAGTACCACCATTCATTCAAATCCAACAAATCCCTCTTGTGTTTTAACTCCTGAAAAGCTTGTATTTTTCAATTTTTTTATAATATCCTTAAATTGTGCCACAAATATCCATTTTAAAAAAAGTGTCTAGTTTACAGGTAAAAAAAATGTAGACCCCTCTAGTGGTATCAAAGGTGAGTTGTATTCCCATTTTACCTGTTTATGCAATAAATCCCTTACCCTAAAGACATTCCTAGTTATTTTGTGTGTATTTGGTCCTAGTGTGCTGTATTTTGGTGGGATCCACATACTCCTATACAACTGAGCCCCATTTAGTGTAAATTCCTTATTAACCAAACTTTTTTCACTTTTGACATTAGTCCACTCAACCATTCGTCCATATGTGTTCATATACTTCATCAATTGCACATGGCGTCCTGTCTTTTTCCCCCTGGCTGTCTTCCCCTTCAGTCAGATTTGGGTGGCATATTCCTGCCTCAACCCTGGGGTAGACTTTTGTCTCGATGCCTCCATATCTCCTCCCAGATGCTGGGCCCATTATTTGAGTTGACATGTAAGTAGGCTACTCGTTTTTTCGACATTCTCCTTTTCACAGGCGGAAAATTATACATGATTACATACACTTTTTCCCATATATTCTTTCTAGATTCATAGATTACTTGTCGCATCAAACTCCTGATGAGTGGACCCTAGTGGAATCCACGAAACACATAGCGCCCCATAAATGTTCTGATATATCCACTTATTCACAGACCAATTGTGTACCTTTTTATGATACTTCATGATTATCAACATACGTGTGGTGTTTCATCATATATGGATTTTTTGACGACCATTTTACTGTAAATGTCTGTATGATTTTCTGCATATCTTTTAATGTATTTTTGTATACCATTGTAGCAGGGAGCTGGCTATCTTACCTGCAGTATCAAAAGACACTCTGCAACATTGTTGCAATGAAACTGTTTCCCTCTAGAGACTATCTCCCTCTAGTGCCAGCTAAGCCTTTGTGTCATCACATCCTGTCAGCAGAGTGATTACCATCAGGGAACAAAGCGTAAATGGAATTGCAGTTTCAGGACTCAAGTTACACATTCAGATGTAAGAACAAAAAGTACAAAAGACCATCATGCTCTGAGGGCAGGAAAGGAGAGACTCCATTTTGATTTCCTGAGGAGAATTCACACAGCAAGAGGCGGAGGAAGAGATCAGATCTGAGGGTGAGATGCTGTCTGTCAGGTGATTTAGGCCTTTGCCACCAGTCGGGACATCCAGCCTGGGAGAGTGGGATCGCAGGTGCACATCCAGTGTGAGGTGACCAGACGGGTCGTCAGGAGAGTCTGCTTGTTCCAGGACATTTGTTTGGACCTTGACCGCAGGGAAGGATGAGAGGGCTTTTGCCCATTTGCAGGAAACAGGGACACTGCACCACAGAAGAACTTAAATGGACACTGTATACAGACATCATTGCTGTTAGTCATCTTGCTGACACTTGTTGTTGCCACAGGGCTAAAGGATAAGGCCATCCATTTCCAGGGACACGGTATACAGACACCATTATCCTTTCACCTTGGTGAGAAAGATCCGGCCTTCTTCACTTGGTAATCCGGGCAAGTTGTGTTGTTTGGCCCTGCTGTTCAGGAGTTTAAGTGCACCAATGAGAGTGGCTAGCTGAAGACACAAAGTTTTAACTGTTCTTCAAAAGGACTGAAGCTACTAGCGCCATACGGACCCACACACATATTCAGAGCTTTGTATATGCAGTGGGTGTGTGTGGGGCAGTTTATCTAGAAAGTCAAGCCATTGCATATTGATTTGAATAAAGTGTTTAAAGTTGGGCCTGCGGTGTCAGGGGACAAAAGAGAGAGGCCTGACACAAAGAGGGTCATTCTTTTGCTCTCCTCCTGCGTGGACTCATAGAGCCAACCTGAGTAAAGGTAACCAATCTGATACGGATTGCCATATTGTAATGTATTTGCCATGTAATTGTGCCTCTTTTGGGGTTATTCTTAGGTTTTGAATCCCCTGAAAGCAGCCTAAATATAGTATTAAGCTATATTGCTCATGACCTTAGTTATTGCTCTCCCTTGAACATATATATTGTTACAGTTTGTTACATTTTCCACAGAAATATTGCAGTAAAGACAATTTCTGTGTGTTATCATAATGTGTGTGTTTCTCATTGGTCCTTGCACTTACACTATTGGCAGGTGTGCCAGAGGGAGCTGAGACTGTCCCGGATACGAAGTGGTTAAAATCCAGTAAAGCACGGTCTCATCCTGCTCTGCACAGCTTCAGTTGTTCTCTGTTCTCAGCACTGTGCCTAAAATCAGAACCACTAGAGGCAGGTCTGCTGACAGTGTAAAGATTTACTGCTGCTCAGCAGCTTTAAGCGTTAGAAAAATAGCAGCCTCCAGCAAGAAGAAATAGGAACAATGCTGGAGGCAATTTGCAGCACACACTAATTTTGGTTGCATAATTATTAATGTGGAATGTATGTTTTCTTGCTAAAGGATTATTTTTTATCAAGTTATTATGGGTAAAGTTGCACCCTGATGTGATCTTAAATATATTAGTGGACTTTTCAACAGAGGTCTGAGGTGTTCTGGCAACATATTTACTCTATGATTCATACAGATACCAAGTTGACAGTCACTGCAGCACCCTGAACCTACAAGGTAAATTCTAGTATGGTGTGCAATAGGAATATATTGATTGGTTCCTGGTGGGAACCATTAGCATAGGAGGGGTGCATCAGTCATGGGATGCAGAATCACCTCCTCTAGTGTGAGACTGACCAACAATGTCTCTCTCTCTACACCAGTTTCTCTGGTTCTCCGAAAACTTGACTTAAAGGAAATGGCTGGAACAAAGGTGCAGATTCAAGGGTTCAACAACCTGTCGGTGGCAAGTATGGCCACCGACAACCTTAGTCGGTGGCCATACTTGCAACATTTGATAGGTTATATACAGTGCCTTGAAAAAGTATTAATACCCCTTGAAATTTTCCACAATTTGTCATGTTACAACCAAAAACGTAAATGTATTTTATTGAGATTTTATGTGATAGACCAACAAGGGGTGCATAATTGTGAAGTGGAAAGAAATTGATAAATGGTTTTCAAATTTTTTTACAAATAAATATCTGAAAAGTGTGGCTTGCATTTGTATTCAGCCCCCTTTACTCTGATACCCCTAACTAAAATCTGGTGGAACTTATTGCATTCAGAAGTCACCTAACTAGTAAATAGAGTCCGCCTGTGTTTAATTTAATCTCAGTATAAATACAGCTGTTCTGTGAAGCCCACAGAGGTTTGTTAGAGAACCTTAGTGAAGAAATAGCATCATGAAGGCCAGGGAACACACCAGACAGGTCAGGATTAAAGTTGTGGAGAAGTTTAAAGCAGGGTTAGGTTATAAAAAAATATCCCAAGCTTTGAACATCTCACGGAGCACTGTTCAATCCATCATCTGAAAATGGAAAGAGTATGGCACAACTGCAAACCTACAAAGACATGGCCGTCCATCTAAACTGACAGACAGGGCAAGGAAAGCACTAATCAGAGAATCAGCCAAGAGGCCCATAGTAACTCTGGAGGTGCTGCAGAGATCCACAGCTCAGGTGGGAGAATCTGTCCACAGGACAACTATTAGTCGTGCACTCCACAAATGTGGCCTTTATGGAAGAGTGGCAAGAAGGAAGCCATTGTTGAAAGAAAGCCATAAGAAATCCAGGTTGCAGTTGGCGAGAAGCCCTGTGGGGGACACAGCAAACATTTGGAAAAAAGGTGCTCTGGTCAGATGAGACCAAAATTGAACTTTTTGGCTTAAAAGCAAAACGCTATATGTGGCGGAAAACTAACACTGCACATCACCCTGAAAACACCATCCCCACCATCCCCACCGTGAAACATGGTGGTGGCAGCATCATGTTGTGGGGATGCTTTTCTTCAGCAGGGTGTCAGGGCTGGGCTCAGCCCTTCCTTCTTAGAGCTCAGGCTGCTTAGCTGTCGGTTAATTGCCAGTACTCATCATTCCACAGTGATTCACCTGGTGATCATATCCTGCTTGTTAACAAGCCCTGCTGGCTATTTAGGCTGTCTGGATTAGACTCTCTGCTGGTTTCCTGTTGAAGACTTTCCTGGCTGACATCCCTTCTGGTTTCTGATCCTGTCTGTTGCTCTGACTACACTGATCTCTGGCCCCCTGATTTCCCAGCTTGTTCTGACTGCCTGATTTGGTTACCGAACCCTGGCTGTGTTTTGACTACGTTTACTATTTGTACCATTTTTACCACTATTTTAAATGGTGTAATTTTCACTGCATTTTCTGTCTCCGTCTGATTCATGGTTCCTGACACAATGAAGCTGGTCAGAGTTGATGGGAAGATGCACGGAGCCAAATACAGGGCAATCTTAGAAGAAAACTTGTCTGCAAAAGACTTGAGACTGGGGCGGAGGTTCATCTTCCAGCAGGACAATGACCCCAAACATACAGCCAGAGCTACAGTACAATGGAATGGTTTAGATCAAATCATATTCATGTGTTAGAATGGCCCAGTCAAAGTGCAGACCTAAATCCAATTGAGAACTGTGGCAAGACTTGAAAATTGCTGTTCAAAGACACCCTCCATCCAATCTGACAGAGCTTGAGCTATTTTGCAAAGAAGAATGGGCAAAAATGTCCCTCTCTAGATGTGCAAAGCTGGTAGAGACATCCCCAAAAAGACTTGCAGCTGTAATTGCAGTGAAAGGTGGTTCTACAAAGTATTGACTGGGGGGGGGGGGGGGGGCTGAGTACACATGCACGCCACACTTTTCACATATTTATTTATGAAAAATTTTGAAACCATGTATCATTTCATTTCCTTCCACCTCACAATTATGTGCCACTTTGTGTTGGTCTATCATATAAAATTCCAGTAAAATACATTTATATTTTTGGTTGTAACATGACAAAATGTGGAAAATGTCAATGGGGTATGAATACTTTTTCAAGGCACTGTAAGTAGTGTGACCTGCACCACAAGAAAGCAGTAGAAAATTCTTAAAAGTCTTAGATCTAGAGACATCGCCTGCTGACTGGGGAAAGTTTGTCAGGTGGAACTGCGAATAATAAGAGGGTGACTTTTGAATCTTTGTGCCAGTATAACAGACAGGAGTGTTGGGTCCTTTCTGACTGACAGATGGCTATTGTTGCCATTGTAGAAGCAAGACTGCTGTGCTTTGGATTTTGATATTGCATTTGTAATGGTTTTCAGCAGCTCTTTATAATGGTAAAATGCTATTTCTGCTAAACTGATTTTGCCTCTGAATAATAACCATACTAAGTATTTGTTTTATTACAATACATTATCAAACCTAGAGGTAAAAAAGTGGGGTGGTTGGCGCTACCCTATTGAACAAAGTAAGTATAAGAGAAGGTGGGTCCCCTGTTTGCAAAGAAAAAGAGGGAGTACCTATCCTATGGGGACTAAGTATGTATATGTGTACCCTACAGTGGTGGATATAAGTGTAATCATGCAAAAGTGTGCTTAATAAGATAGTCAGTGCATGTGTGACAAATAAAAGCAGGTATGTATAAGTGATCAAACAAGAGTTGTCATACACATAATAGGAAAATATATATAAATGTGTCCATCAGGCCAAGGCTGAACCCTAAAAACTATACATATACACAAATGTAACTACCAAACTATCCAACCATATGATTAAACGTAAAATATAATAAAAAGAAAAGCAATAATGTGGTTGAAAAATCCCACCAAGGTGTGTGTAAAAATAGAAATATAAATAAAGTCCCACACAAAAATGTGTATAAAAATAAAAATATAAAATAAAAAATGAAAAATCAAAGTACAAGTCCCAAAAGATGGTAATATAAGTATAATTCCAAAATGGCCAGTTATATTCCTTCAGGTGACTTCAGTGCTCAGCAAATCAGGTGACTCGTAGTGCTCCCCCTGTTAGGTCCCCACTCACCAAATGTTGTAACCCCTGCAGGGGTAATGGGCATATGTGGGTAACCGTGGATGGAACTCCTCCTCAGCTCTCTCAGTGTCCCTGTTGGTCTATCGGGCTCACGCAGCTGTCTCCACACAGTCAGGGGCTAAACACATCGGTCAGCATCTGCCCAAAGGTCGCTCCACAATTTTCCAAAACTGTGTCCTCATATGAAGGAAAAAAGGGCTCCCATAGTGTAGTAATTAAAACTGAGTTTATTAAAGGTAAAATAAAATCAAAAGCTTCCCACCAATAGGTGTGGGAAAGCTGCGAACTACACTGTTGATATGCAGGAAGAGTCGGTCTGCAGCGTGCGTTCCACCTGCGTTCCAGGCTCCCTACTCCCGTATCGGAAATGACGTGAAAGCTTAGCCCGACTTACGCGTTTCGTCATTGGACGTTCTCAAAGGCGGCGCCATCTTTCTACATTTGGCATCTGATATATGCGAACGGACATGCAAGTTCCTCCCCCTCCCGGAGCATAACCAATAGATGCTCCACAGTGTCAAAAAGTCAATAGTAAATTGAGGGGATAGAGTGGCCATGTTCAGCACGCATCAAGCGGCATTCCCCCACACGTTAATCAAACTTGTGTATGTCCGTTCATCCTAAATAGTCATATTGCAGGCCAGAGTACATAAAAGGCATATAACATGGTTAATATACAAGTTATAAAGAGTATGTTGACTAGCACATATACATAAATGCTTAGTGATAGATGGTAAGTATGTCAATAAGAAAAAGTTAGGTGGCCGGCCATGGAATTGCAGCTCAAAGCCACCGGACATTTAGAGACTCAAACAAAGCCAGATACTACCTAGTAAAACTCATTATAGGGGGCATAATATAACAGAGAAAGGTGTGATTAAAGGCAGCCTCCCAAAGAGGGGAAGGGCTGCTTTATTGTGCAAAACATGCGAAAATTTGCACAGTATGTAAACCGGCATTAAGCTATATGGAAAAAAGAAGATAAAGCAAAATCAAAATCAAAGTTAAAAACATAGACGAGGGTGAATGTCATATATAGTCCTCCTATGTCCCATATAAGAGGAAGTATCCTTAATCACCATTCTATAAGGTCTACATGATATCTGATGATCTAATTATACAATAAGCGGATGGTTATAAACAGTATATCTAAGAGGATCAGGTAATAGCTACCGGGAGCATGGATGACGACTTCTGAGGTGAAATTATAGCAGTGGAGTTGGGGGAAGAGGAGGAATACTGTGCATCCTCATCATGTGTATAGGTGCTTTGTACAATGGTCATTAAAATATACTAAGAAAGAGAGAATGGTCTCTGCTGTGTTGAATGATAGGTACATCAGTAGGATTGCCAAGTGGCCAGCCGCAGAACTGTAGCTCAAATCATCATATGATGTATATATAGCAAACCGAGATACTACCTGGTAAAACTAGTAGTGACTAAGCCGGAGAGCTACTAGCATATGCAGATTGTATTATTATAACTAAATAGACAGAAATGGTGCTATATATAAAAAAGATTGATATTAATATGACAGAGGGTATAGTATCTAAAGAATAAGAAACCCTTAATACCAATCTATAAGGTCAGTCATATCTACCAAACTGACTACTCAAAATGAAGGATAATGTTCAAAAGCCAAAGTGGTAACCATATCAGGTGGTAGTCCACTAATAAAAATAAAAGTTAATATGATATATTGTGGACAAAGTGACGGGTGTCCCATAAGGTGACTCCTATTATGTACCCAGACCCGGCTATTATTTCAAGTATCAGTGAGTCATAGAGTGAATACTAGGATCAGTTATCGCCAATATGCTAGCCATGACGCAGCCTCCCACCAGCATGCCACCTCTGGCTGTTGAGTTATGGGTTGGCTATAAAGCAGTTCAGGTCTATGTCAAGATTGAGTCCTTTAGGGGCAAGGGATCCCAGCTGGTATATCCAGCTGGTTTCGTTCCTCGAAATTAAAGTTTCTTTATTTCCCCCTCTCCAATGGTCCTGTACTAGATCAATACCGTAAAATATATGTCCACTCGGATCTCTATGATGCACTTCATCAAAATGTCTTGATAGATTATGGTTAGGGAATCCATTTCTTATATTTTTAATATGCTCCCGTATGCGGACAAAGAGAGGATGAATAGTTCTTCCCACATACTGGAGATGACATGGACATTCAATGATGTATGTGACGTGGGTACTTCGGCATGTAATTAGTTGCTTTATCTGATACTCCTTATGGTCAGTACGTGATTTAAAAGATGTCTTCTTCCTCGGTTGCCTCTTGCTGGCTTTACAAGGTAGGCATTTTTGGCACCTATAAAAACCCTTCATATCAGAAAAGATTTTAATCGGTTCAGGGAGATCTATGACGTGTACTAGATGGTTCCTCAGAGTGGGTGCCTTTCTGTACATGAATTTGGGTTTTGCGGGCAAAATTTTAGACAGAACACAATCCTCTTTCAGGATAGGCCATTATTTCTTCATGATGCGTTCAAAATCTTTGTACTGGCTATTGAACCCAGTTACAAAGGCTATATCCATTTGGTTGTTCCTATTCTTATTATGGAGTAGATTATTTCTATCCATTTCCATCATTTCTAGTTTTAGTTTCATAAGACTGTCAAGTGCATATCCCTTATCATGAAACCTTTTGTATGAGGGTATCAGCCTGTGCATCAAAATCTTCAAGTGTGTCGCAGTTTCTGCGTATCCCCAGTAGTTGGCCCTTCGGAATGTTACATTTCCCTTTGGATGGTGACAACTCGAAGTGGTAATGTACCCATTGCGGTCGGTTACCTTAAAAAAGGTACGGGTGCATAGGGTATCTTCTACTTTAAAGATCTCTAAATCTAAGTAGTCTATCTTCTGGTGGTTTGACTTGCCCGGGAACATAATACCATATCTATTTATAGTTGGATCTTCAAGAAATTTTGCAAAACTTTCTGGTGTCTCGTCCCAAAGTATAATCAAATCATCTATGTATCTTCTGTAAATCTTAATTTGGGGGATGTTTTTACTGAAAACATACTCCTACTCCCACATGTTCATGAATAGGTTTGCTACGCTTGGAGCATAGCGAGCTCCCATAGCAACACCTTTTGTTTACACAAAATAGTCTTTATTATACCAGAAGTAATTACATTCCATGGCAAGTTTCAGGCCCTCTAAGATATAATTAATCTGTTGCTGTTTCATCCCTGTATTTTCATACAGTGACTTCTCCACTCCCAGTAATCCATCTTTTTGTTCAATACTCGTGTACAATGAGTTAACGTCTATTGTAGCAAGCAGCCAGTGTTCTGCACCCTTGTTTTCAACCACAGTATTGCTTTTCTTTTTATTATATTTTAAGTTTAATTATATGGTTGGATAGTTTGGTAGTTACATTTGTGTAACACGCATATGTATAGGTTTTAGGGTTCAGCCTTGGCCTGACGAACACATTTATATATATTTTCCTATTATGTGTATGACAACTCTTATTTGATCACTTATACATACCTGCTTTTATTTGTCACACATGCACTGACTATCTGATTTAGCAAACTTTTGCGTGATTACACTTATATCCACCACTGTAGGGTACACATATACATACTTAGTCCCCCCTAGGATAGGTACTCCCTCTTTTTCTTTGCAGACAGGGGACTAACCCACCACCTTCTCTTATACTTACTTTGTTCAATAGGGTAGCACCAACCACCCCATTTTTTTACCTCTACTCACTGTAAGTTCCCTTGCGAACCCAATAGGGGGGGCTGCAACCTGCTAGCATCCTGAGTGCGGAGCATACCACAAATTACATTATCAAATGTGCCTTGTCTTGTTTCCAAAGTACTATTTAAACGCAGTCTGTAAGGGGTGCTCACCTTCTAATAGGCCCCTTATTCCTAGAGCAGCCAGTTGCCTGCTCACCAGATGCTTTGATAGATAGACCCTATAACCAGTGCCAGGACAGGACAAAGCTCTATTTGAAGAGTAAAACATGTTAGGTTTAAGTGATTTGATTTTGGGAGCACCTTCTGACTTTATTATCATTTAGATTCACATGATTTAATTTTTGTCCTGACACATTCTTTCCCCCCTCCCCTCCATTTTTCTTTTTTTGTGGGGTGAGATATGCCTTGTGTCAATGTAGTCCTGATTTAAGGCCCGTACACGCAATACAAAAATCAGATGAAAAAATTCATATGACGAGCTGTCTGTCGATTTTTGGATCCTTAGTACTGTGCTTTCGACAGCCAATTTCGCTTTTTCGTCAGACAAAAGCTGAATGTGCAGACTATAAATTTTTTGTGGGATGTGAACTCAACATCAGATTTTCGTTTCATCAGTACAGTTTTCATACGAAAAAATCATAAGAGCAAGACTACGCATGCTCAGAAACAAAAGAATACATACAAAACTATTCAACACATTACGTCACTTCTGACATTGTATTCTGTCATACGAAAATGTTCGTATTGTGAGTAGGGATGAGCTGAACACCTCTCGGTTCGCGGCAGAACATGCGAACGGACAGAAAGTTCGCGTGAACATTCAAACACCGTTAAAGTCTATAGGACCCGAGCGTGAAAAATCAAAAGTGCGAATTTTAAAGGCTAGTATGCAAGTTATTGTCCTAAAAAGTGTTTGGGGACCTGGGTCCTGCCCCAAGGGAATGTATCAATGCAAAAAAAAGTTTTAAAAAGTCTGTTTTTTCAGGAGCAGTGATTTTAATAATGCTTAATGTGAAAAAATAAAAGTGAAATATTCCATTAAATATCGTACCTGGGGGTGACTATAGTATGCCTGAAAAGTGGCGCATGTTTCCCGTGTTTAGAACAGTCCCTGCACAAAATTACATCTCTAAAGGAATAAAAGTCATTGAAAACTGCTTGCGGCTGTAATGTAATTTTGGGTCCCGGCAATATGGATGAAACTTATTGAGAAAAATGGCATGGGTAACCCCCCCCCCCCCCCAGCCCATTACCAGGCCCTTTGGGTCTTGTATGGATATTAAGGGGAACCCCGCACCCAAATTAAAAAAAGAAAAAGGAGTGGGGCCCTATATACTCTGAACAGCAGTATACAGGCGGTCCAAACAGGACAGGGACTGTAGGTGTGTTCTTAAATAGAATCTGTTTGTAATTTGGAACCTGTACATTTTGTAAGTGTAGCTCCAGCCAAAAAATCTATTTTTAAGCTTTTTGGATAACATAGGGAAGGGTTATCACCCCTGTAACATTTGCTTTGCTGTCTGTGCCCCTGTTCAGAAGATTTCACCTCACTTTCTGTCCCAATGACAATTGGATTTAGAAAATTTTGGGTTATTAGAGAAACAAGGATTGGTGATAAAGCATCAGTGGAGACACCTTTTTCCCATATTAACTCTTACAGGAGAGAATTTCCCTTCCTAGGGGTAGAATTCCTCTCACTTCCTGTTGTCTCCCTCCATTTGTAAGTAGGAGTCGTTTGTAAGTTGGATGTTTGAAAGTAGGGGACCGCCTGTACATACTATACGGCCTGCCCTATATACTCTGCAGAAAATTGGGTGTTGGTGGTACCAGAACACTGTAAGCCCTCACAGTTACTCTTGGTGGGCACTGGAACGGGCCCTGCTGTGAAATATTATATCAAGAATTGTAATTACATGCCCCTGTTGAACAGAGGCAGAAAAATTGGACCTTTGGTGGTGGAGTGGTGGTATTGCCACAACACTGTAAGCCCTCAGTTTCTCTTGGTGGGTGCTGGAACGGGCCCTGCTGTGAAATATTATATCAAGAATTGTAATTATATGCCCCTGTTGAACAGGGGCAGAAAAATTGGGCCTTTGGTGGTGATGCCACAACACTGTAAGCCCTCACAGATACTCTTGGTGGGCACAGGAACGGGCCCTGCTGTGAAGTATTCGATCAAAAATTGTAGTTACTTGTCCCTGTTAAACAGGGGCAGAAATATTGGGTCTTAGGCAGTGGTGGTGGTGCCACAACACTGTAACCCCTCACAGATTCTGTTGTTGAGCGCAGGAACGAGCCCTGCTGTGAAATATTTGAGCAAATATTGTAATTACATGCCCCTGTTAAACAGGGGCAGAAAAATTGAGCCTTAGGCACTGGTGGTGGTGCCACAACATTGCAACCCCTCATGGATACTCTAGTTGAGCGCAGGAACGAGCCCTGCTGTGAAATATTACAGCAAAAATTGTAATTACACGCCCCTGTGAAACATTGCATCGGTCAAACGGCTGCCTTCTCCACTGCTCCTTCTGTGACTGACCGAAGCCTCAGCAACACATTGTCCAGGAGGACCAGGAAATTGTAACCTCCCAGACTCTGGAAACGCATTGCACAAACCTTTCTGCAAGGCCTCCTGAACCTGAAGATGTTTCATCCTCTGCTCCCTCTGCGAAGGCTGGATAAATTCCTGCAACCTTACCCTTGTAACGTGGATCAAGAAGGGTTGCCAGCCAGTAATGATCCCTCGCCTTGATACCACGAATCCAAGGGTCCTTTCGCAGGCTTTGCAGGATCAGGGAGGCCATGCAGCAAAGGTTTGCTGAGGCATTCGATCTGGAGTCCTCTGGGTCACTAAGGATGACATGATCCACAGCCACCTCCTCCCAGCCACGTACAAGTCCATGGGTTTCTGGGGACTAAAAACGATCCCTTAAAGACTGCTGCTGATGCTGAGTGCCAGGCTCCACCTCCATGCTGACACAATCCTCATCCTCCTCCTCTTCCTGTGTGATCAGCGGGCCCGCAGGAATACTGTCTGGATAAAGGGGTCACACAGGTACTCATTGATGGCCCTCTGCAGCCACTGCAGCATTGCCAACGTTGGGTTCCACCTAGTGGACATGTCAATAATGAGGCGGTTCTTGGGTAGGTTGTATCTTGGGCAGATCTATAGATATATATATATACATATATACTGTACTGTGTATTCCAGAAAAATCCCAGATCAATTAAATTGAAATTTTGGTAATTGCGAGTCTGTGAAAATGTAATTGTCATGCTAATTTGTATCCATGCAAATCAGGCTTGAATTCATCGTAATGTTATGCTAAATAATATGCAAACAGATTGTTTTTGCTGTGTGTGCCACAGCGTGAAGTCAAAAGTGGGAAAAAAAATCTCCCCTAAATTAAAACACAAATCTTTATTTTTTTTATGGGGGCATTTCTTCATCTTGCACCATGTGTCTTTTTTTTTTTTTTTTTTCATTGAACCCTGTCTAGCGTTAAAAGCGTTGGGAAGCAAAACCTACAACTACTGTCTGGAGCTTTCAGCCACAGAATAAATTAATGTCACGGATAAACATTATAGCAGTTTGAGTGTGGAATTCTGGGACATTGCCATGCTCCATTTCTGTCTTGGTTAATAACTACATTTATTTATTAGAAACAATTGAAACAAACTGTAACATTGTTTCCTACTACATAAAACGTATTGGCTTCTGCTAGATGCTAATTTAGACTCAGGTTTCTGAGTCTAAATTAGCATCTAGCAGAAGCCAATACATTTTAACTCTATCAAGAATAGCGTAAAAATGAATTATTAACAGAAACCTATACCCAAAGCTGATCCCAAGGAACCCTAAAAAAAAACAATAGAACATGGTCCAACTTGCTACAGTGAGGGAAAAATACTGTAAATTCCTTCCTCATCCACCATGACGCTTTTAGATATTCCCTGGATCAACAGTCTATGGTGTTATTACTTATAAATGTTAAAGCTGTACTTCACCCAAAAGGGGAAGTTCTGTTCTGCCTCCTCCCTCCCCTCCTCCTTTACATTTGGCACTTTTTTTTTGGGGGGGGGGGTACCTGATTTTGAGGTACACGCTCCCCCATTTCCGGTCAGATTGCTGCAGTGGTTTGCCTTAGTGAAAATGCTGGCCCCTGGACCCAAAGCCGATTGAAGAATCGGCTCGGGTGAGGACAGCACTGGATCCAGGGCCAGGAAAATATCCTTATATTAACAGTATTTGAGTATTTGTAGCTGTTGAATTTTAATTTCTGGGGGGAGACTGGAGCTTCTCTTTAATATTCAGTTATAACTAGATGTTGAGGGAGTCATCT
Organism: Lithobates septentrionalis; assembly: GCA_037952835.1. Taxonomy (NCBI): domain Eukaryota; kingdom Metazoa; phylum Chordata; class Amphibia; order Anura; family Ranidae; genus Lithobates; species Lithobates septentrionalis. Next base: position 386,527 of record JBBDGP010000237.1, on the reverse strand, counting down.
CCATATTTTCACAGCTCTAAGGCCTGGTTTACACTAGTGTGATTTCAGATGCATCTTGAATTCCACAGAATCCCATGACTAGGAAGACCACATTGTTTTCCTTGGTATCCGTTCACAATAATGCAACTCAGCTTGAAGCGATTTTGGAAAAGGTTCCTGTACTACTTTGGTGCAATTCCGGTGTGTATTTGACCCCATAGAATATACAAATCTTATCAAAGTTGCATTCGAATAGCATTATTTAATCGCTCTGAAAGTCAGCTTAAAACCATATCGCAGCAGTGTGAACGTAGCCTTATGCCCCGTACACACGATCGGAAATTCGGCCAGTAAAAGACAGATGAGAGCTCTTGGTCGGAAAATGTGACCGTGTGTATGCTCCTTCAGATTTTTGCTGGCCGAATTCCCGCCAGCAAAAGATTGAGAGCAGGTTCTCTATTTTTCGGCCGGAAAAAGTTCCTACCTGAAAGTGCGTTCATGTGCATGCAATTACGACGCGCAAAAAAATCATGCATGCTCGGAAGCATTGAACTTCATTTTCTCGGCTCGTCGTAGTATTGTACGTCACCACATTCTTGATGGTCGAAAATTCAGAGAACTTTTTTGTGAACGTGTGTATGCATGCCAAGCATGAGCGGAATTCCGTCGGAAAAACCATCAAAGATTTTTCAGACGGAAATTCCGCTTGTGTGTACGGGGCAATACTGTGAAGAAGCCTTTCCATATTTGGAGATTAAGCCTCTTTTCCTCTAGACATAAAGAGTGCCGCCTTGTCCTCTGTGATGACCTGAAAGTGAAAACCCAACACCAAGCTCCATATATGGACCACTTATGTATTTATACATGTTGATCATATCCCCCCCTTAATCTCTCCTCAAGAGGGAATAGATTCAGTTTCTCTAATCTTTCCTCATAGCTGAGCTCCTCCATGCCTCTTATCAGTTTGGCTGCTCTTCTCTGCACTTTCTCCAGTTCCCTGATATCCTTTTTGAGAACTGGTACCCAAAACTGAACTGCATATTCCAGATGAGGTCTCTCTGGAGTCTATGATGTTGATTTACTGAAGATAACTAGACACTGCACTTTGCAAAGTGCAGTTGCTCCAGAGCTTAGTAAATGAGGTAAAGCTTTATTTTGCAAAGAATACCCAATCTCTATAAAAAAAATACATGCAGAAAAGGGGGGAGAAAAATGAATGGGTTATTAACCTTACTCATAATAATGGGAAACATCCCATTCAAAGTTGAGACCTGCCAGCTTTCTAGTATTTAAACTACAGATCCAAAATACTTATTTTTTGCATAGCATCCTGAACCTACCCCCTCCTCTAGTCGGTAACACGATCCTGTCGACATCTTCTATGACTAAATTAGAAGTATCCTTGTGATAGCAATAAATAATGAATAGATTAAAAGTGCGCTAATAATCAACTTCCTATACTAAAAATATAAATATATATATATATATATATATATATATATATATATAAAACCGTGTAAGTAAAACCAATAACAGATCCTAAATACAATAAAAAATAAAAATAATAAAAAATAATGGGTAATAGGTGTCCAATGTGACATAAATACACAACGTGAGAAAAAATTTTATATATACCAGCATAAAAAAACACACACACTCTTCAGTGAAACACTTATTATCACATGACAAATGGAAACGATGATCTTCAGTTTGTCACAAAAAATTTGGGCTCCACAGATCAGTCCTGTATCTCAACAGTCTAGCTCTATAATCGGGGCGAAGTTCAGCATAAAAAACACAAACTTTTCAATGAGATAATTGTTTTCTAATCAACAAAATGAATTTGGAATTATCTTTAGTTAATCACAACAGATAGGCTGCTACACAGATCAGCCACGCAGCTCTCCGGCTAGCTCAATAATAAGGCAAAATACTCCCAGTTCGAATTAAGTCATGTAGAGAAAAAAAAGAAAGAAACTATCATTGCGTAATGACCATATGTATGTGCACAGTCCGCATCACCAAATTACTCACATAGGGGGTCATTTACTATAGCGCCACGGCGCTAATTCGCGGCAATTTGCCGCGAATTAGCGCTAATTCGCGGCAATTTAGCGCTAATAGCGCTAATTCGCGCTAATAGCGTTAATTTGCGCTAAAACGGTATTCACTATAGCGCTGGTGAGAAAATTCTCCCAAAATCGAATTTACTATAGCTCCCTGAATCTAAATAGTGCCCAAACCCTTACTCTGCTAAAACCTAGAGAATTGCACATGGAAATAATGTTTAGAACATGATATAATTGCCTAAATGGTACTGAAATATGCGGTATATTATTTAAAGATTATCTGCTTTTAAACTGTGTGAAAAAGTGATTTCTACACTGAAATATCTTTAAAAGTCTGAAAAGTGAAAAATTCCCCGTTTTGGACAACTAGGTGCCAACACAACTGAGCATGCTCAGACCTGAAAATAACTCTCATTTTATCTCCAGTGTCTTTTTTACCTGGAGGTATAGTAAATACCAAAATGAGAGCTAATTAGAGAACATTTTTTGGAAGTTAAAATCTGCTCTAATTTAGTCCAAATGAAGTTTCAGTCACTGATTCTAATGGAACAATTCTAACTTTCACAAAAAAAACCTTTTAATGTTGAGATGAAATGTATCTTTCTGTGAAATAAATATTCCTGTGCAACATTGTTGCTTCTACTTAAAATATTTTGATTTTAAGAATGCTACAATGTGGAATGTTTTGATGTTTTGATAAAATATATTTTTCTCTGTCACTTTCACTTGTTACTCTTCATCTCACAACAATCTTTAACCTAAACTCACACAGGAGTCTTCATAATCCACAAACAATACCATTGCTGATGCAAATTTAAAATGAATCACATTTTTTTGTGCTTTTTATTATTTCCAAATATTCATAATTTGAGCCCAAAAAATGTGATATGTGTACCAACATCAGAAATTAAAATGTAATTCCCAAAAATTTGAGGGTAATATTCTACTCTCACCCACAAAAAAACACCAAATATCACAGAATAAATCAAGAAGAATAACTCTTGAGTAATGTAATTCCATCACTTGTATGTCCATAGAAATGCAGTATTTATGTGTTTTTATGTGTATTTATGTGTATTTATGTGTAGGAGGCACTCACATGTGGCAGCTCTGTGGCTTAGAGGTTAGTATCTCTGAGGGTCTGGGTTCAAATCCCAACCATGTTACTTCATGTGGAGAAGTTGTCTCATCTCCCAGGTCCTATAATTATGTCTAAATGTAGTAGTTATGTGTAGGAGGGTTCCACCACCATTGTAAGTCTTTTCCAGATACACTATTTAGCCAAAAGTATTGGGACACCTGCCTTTACACACACATGAACTTTAATGGCAGCCCAGTCTTAGTCGGTAGGGTTAAAATTTGATTTGGCCCACCCTTTGCAGCTAGAACAGCTTCTGGGAAGGCTGTCCACAAGGTTTAGTGTGCCTATGGGAATGTTTGATCATTCTTCCAGAAGTGCATTTGTGAGGCCAGGCACTGATGTTGGATGAGAAGGCCTGGCTCGCAGTCTCTACTCTAATTCAGCCAAAGGGTGTTCTATTGGGTTGAGGCCAGAACTCTGTGCAGGCCAGTCAAGTTTCTCCACCCCAAACTTGCTCATGCATGTCTTTATGGACCTTGCTTTGTGCACTGGTGTGCAAACATGTTGGAACAGGAAGGGGCTTTCCTCAAACTATTCACACAAAGTTGGGAGCATGAAATTGTCCAAAATGTCTTGGTATGCTGATGCCTTAAGAGTTCCCTTAACTGGAACTAAGAGGCCAAGCCCAACCCCTGAAAAACAACCCCAAATCATAATTACCCCTCCACCAAATCATTTGGACCAGTGCACAAAGCAAGGTCCATAAAGACATGGATGAGTGATTTTGGGGTGGAGGAACTTGACTGGCCTGCACAGAGTCCTGACCTCAACACAACAGAACACCTTGGGGATGAATTAGAGAGGAGACTGTAGGTCAGGCCTTCTCGTCCAACATCAGTGCCTGACCTCACAAATGCACTTGGAAGAATGGTCAAACATTCCCATAGACACACTCCTAAACCTTGTGGACAAGAAGAGTTGAAGCTGTTATAGCTGCAAAGGGTGGGCCAAATGAGTTTTGAACCCAATACTAATACTGGGATGCCATTACAGTTCATGTGCGTTTAAAGGCAGGCATCCCAATACTTAGGCCAATATATTGTATATTGCTTGTGACACTGAGCATGGCTATGGACTTAGGGCTGGTTCACACCACAGAGATGCAGAGAACATGTGTGGGGATGCCTGGTGGCTAAGTGGGTAGCAGTTCTGTCTAGCAGCACCTGGGATGTTGGTTCAATTCCCCAACATGCTAATCCTTGTGTTGAAGTTTATATGTTCTCCCTGTGTGGGTTTCTCACCACAATCCAAAGACATGCTGGCATCTTATTTGTCTCCTGTTGAAATAGGTTCTAATGTAAGAACATTAATTTTGGACTTTATATTGGAAGCTCATTGCAGCCAGGGACTGATGTTAATGTTTATTAGCACTAATCATGCCCAGGCACTTGGACAATTCAAATTTTAGGGTTTACACTGCACGGGTACATATGCTTAGAAAACTGTTGCTTTGTTAATGTGGATGCAAATGGACTTTGATCTTTGGCCTGTAGTTGGAGATTTTATGCACATAGCCAAGGCTAACAGAGTTGCGAACACTATTATGTGTTCCTGCACATCAGGTGCAATCACTTTAGACATACATGAAGGGGGGGCGTGGCCAAGATGGCGCTGTGAGCGGCGGCTTTCTCTGAGAGCTCCGCTCATCCAAACACTGAATCCAGCTCCATCGCCCTCTTTCCCCAAAACTTTAACCCCAGCTGATCGGTGGGGACCCAGGCACCCTCTGCCAAGTGAGGAGCGAGGAGGATTTCTGCTCCCGGACCGCGATCGGCGCCGCTGTACACCCCCGCTCCACTAGGCCGAAGCCGCGGTCTCTCCTGACGGGCCGCGCGGCGAACCGGGAGTCCCCTGGCGCGATCGCCCCTGCCGTTACACAAGCCGGCTGCTGTGGACTGCTGAGGGGGGTGAGTGGATCGACCCTGGACTGAAAATAGGCCGTGCTCCGGGCCTGGTCTCTACCCCCCCCCCCCCCACGTATGACTAGGCCGCAATCGCAGCCTCTCCATAAGATCCGGATCCTGCTGGCCTGGAGGAAGAGGCCCTGAGACGGTGGGGGACACCTGCCTGGGCAGAGGAACCATATCTGGAGCACCTCCACCCTTGGCCCTCCTGATAGTGGGGGGAGCTGGCTGCATACTCTGACAAGCCTGTGGAGCCCTGAAGTGGACAGCCTCTACATCTTATAATTGCAGGTGAGAGGAAAGACTGTTAAAGAGACACACACTGCCCCATACCCACTGTTTGACTACCCCTGACCCTGCAGACAGACTCCGTCACTCGCTTACTCACTACTGCCTGGCCTGGGCCCCCTAACACCTGAATGAGACGCAGGAACTTCCGCGCAAAATATATTAAAGGGGGGAGATGTGACCCCGCTATGGAAACGTGAAGACGCGTCATCGGGAGCTCTGCACTGAAACGGGCCGTGAATCACCCGTAGCACTGATCAACTAAGCCATCCATTCATGCCAGGAGGCCGCAGCCACCCACCGGTCACTGAGGTACGGAGGGGACCTGAAATCTCACACTACTTTCTGCGGCAACAGCAGGCTTCCACGCCGGTGGGACGGAGCAAGATGGCGCCGCCTCGAGTCAGCACGGCGGGCGCTGCATCCTCAAGTAAGAAGGGCGCCCCTGCAACTACCTCCGCAGCGGAGGAGGACTTTCCCCCCTTGCCACACAGAGCACCCTCTCCTATAGTGTCCCCGGCTCCCATAACTGCTGACACCCCTCTGCCTCCAGATTACGCTAGTGACCTAAGCGGCCTAGTTGAAGGCTCTCTGAGAGACATAGTGTCAGGTCTCCCCACCAAGCAGGACTTAAACGCCATGGCCACCTCTATTGTTAACGCACTAACCAGAGAACTGCATGACCTAAAACAGCAAGTGGATGTGGTTGAGGAGAGAGTCACCACGATCGAAGCCTCCCAAACTAATACAGAAACGCGCCTCACTACACTGGAATCGGAGTACGGGGCCCTCCGCCGCCATCTTGTCGATGTTCAGCTGCGCCTGGACGACGGCGAGAACAGGAGCAGGCGAAACAATTTGCGCCTAAGGGGGATCCCAGAAGCCACCATGGGCCCAGACCTCCGATCCACAGTGGTTGCCATCCTAAACCAGGTTTTGGGCAAACCACCGACAGCTGACCTGGAACTGGACAGGGTGCATCGTATCCCAGGCCCCAGACCCCCGCCTTCCGCACAGAGATCATCATCCGAACTGGACTTTCCCCGTGATGTATTATGCAGGGTGCATTTTTTCACAATTAAGGAGGACATTCTTCGCCTTGCCTGGGAAAAGGGCCCAATAGACTTTGACGGGGCTCCCATCAGGATTTTCCCTGACATTTCCAGACAAACACGCACCATGCGTGGGCTCATGCGACCCCTACTGGAAGTTATCCGCGAGGCTGATGCCACCTACCGATGGGGTCACCCCTTCCATCTTATTGTCAGGAGGCAGGGGGCGGAATTCTACCTCCGCACGCCAGACCAACTCCCTGCCCTTTTCCATTTCATCTCCAGGCCAGTGATTGAGGTGCCCAACTGGTTTGAATACCTGCTCTCCCAGGATCCACAAGGTTCAGCACCACCCAGACAGCAGAGGTTTCGACGCCCAAGATCTCGCCCGCCAAACCGAGAAGTCAGAAGAGCCCATCCTACATCATCCGAGGACTAAACGCACGCTACCTTTCGGTTGTTGGTAAGACTTTCAGTACCTCATATGGGTAGGTGCCCCGCTCCTTCCCCCCTCTATGGCGATCCTCCCTGGAACATTTAATTAATTCCTCTTTTTTCATCAGTCACCATTTTTATTTTGGTCTTCCTGAAGATGCCTCCTTTTTTCCGTGGGCTAATTCTTAACTCTGGACAGGGGCGGGGAGAGGGGGGACGCATTGTTATAATTGTTATAAATGTTTACATGTTGCATTTTTACTGCAGGCTAGACCCCATGCACTCCATCCGAGTATATCTGATGTGAACGTTGACACTGAAAAGGAGGAGCATGCATGTTTTCCATAATTCACATCCGGCCGTGCTGCCTCGGCGCACTGACAGTCGGGCGGTGGGGGCGCTATCCTGGTCTTGTCCAGGAGAAGGGCGAGTAGATTCCTGGGGCCCTCAGTCCTCGGCCGCCACTGCGATGCGTCAACGCCAGTAAGTCATGGATGTTAGAGGTCTACTCAGTTGTACTTACTAGCCTTAAACACAGTTGAGTTTATGGATGTTATGCCCAGATCTGTGGTAAATCACACTTTATTTACGATGGTTAATGTATTGTTTTTCTCAATGTTTCTGATTCTTAAGGCCCCTCACTCAGTGCATCTCCCTACCACCCCCAAAAGTACCTTGTTATATAGCCTTTCTTGCTTACATAGGCGATAGCAATAACTATTTGGTTGCGTGCTTCGCCACATTGGCCACCCCCCTTTAGGGCGACCTCCCGGCTGCTGCACAATTCCTTCTGTGTCCCAGCCGAGAGCTCATAGAGTAGCTACTTGACTAACTTAGATTACTTCCCCCCTCCTTCCCCCCCCTCTCCCCTTCACTTATCCTCCTCCCCTCTCTCCCCGATCCTGTCACCTCCTCCTCTGTCCCCCTCTTTTCCCCGGTGCTGTTGCTCTCTAGCTGGGCGGGGGCGTGAACCTGAATTAAGAGTGATCGTCCTCCTCATCTTGTCAACGATCATCAGTGCCCCGGCTGCCACAATGGCTCTCCTAAAGGTGACCTCCCTTAATGTACGGGGTCTCAATATCCCGGAGAGGCGTTCCCAGCTCCTGGCTGACCTACGCAGAACTAAAACCCAAATTGCCTTTCTACAGGAAACCCACTTTCATGGCGAGCATATTCCTAAACTGACTAACAATCTGTTCCCGACGGCATACCACGGTATCTCACCTATCTCCAAATCTAAGGGGGTTAGCATTCTAGTGGCAAAGTCTGTACCTTGGGAGTTTGGGGCGCAGCAGGCGGACCCCCAGGGCCGCTTTCTCCTGATTAAGGGAAAGGTGTTTGACGTTCAGGTCACTCTTGCCAATATCTATTTCCCCAACGCCGACCATGCACAGTTCCTGCGTGGGCTGATACCCAAACTGCTTGAGTTTACGGAGGGGATGCTCATTTTTGGGGGTGATATGAACTTTGCGATGGACCCCCTGTTGGATACCTCGCGGGGTGCTTCCCATCTCTCATACGCCCGCCTTAAACGAATCAAATCTGATCTTCACTCACTGCGTTTGATGGACCCCTGGCGCCTCTCACACCCCAGAGACAGGGATTACTCGTACTTCTCACAAGTTCATCATTCGTACTCAAGACTAGATTACCTGCTCCTTTCCCATAAGGACCTGCCGAGGGTAGTTGACTCATCCATAGATGTCATCTCCTTCTCTGACCATGCCCCAATACACCTGACGCTCCAAATGGGACCAATGTCTAAATCCCCACCCTCATGGAGACTGAACGAGTCTCTGCTTCAATCTGCAGAGATCCGCGCTGAGATACAAGCCAAACTACAGGAATACTTTGCACTCAATGAAGCCTCGGTCTCCAACCCCTTGGTGATGTGGGAGGCGCACAAGCCAGTTATCGGGGGCATTCTGATAGGCATTGGGGCACGTCTCAAGAGGGAAAGAACCCATAGAACTGAAGAACTTCTTCTTCAGACCAAGACCCTTGAATGTACACATAAGGCCAGCCTAGCTCGCTCCGTATACCAGGAGTTACTTAAAGCGCGTGAGGAGCTTCGCTCGCTTCTGTTGCATAAAACTAAAGAGAGGTTAGCATGGTCACGTCGTACAATGTACGAATTCTCTAACAAACCTGGCTCTCTCCTAGCTAGAGCCTTACGCGGTCCCCACACCAAAACTTTTATCCCCCACATTCTGACCCCTTCGGGTCAGAAGGTCTCTACCTCAACAGAAATGGCGGAAGAATTCCGTTCATTCTACAGCGGTCTCTATAATCTAGACAGCCCCTCTCCTGGTGCCCCTAGCTCCTCTGGGGGACCCACCCCACACGAATACTTAGCCTCCTCTGGCATGCCATCTCTATCGGCCGACACCGCGGAAGAACTGGAGGACCCCATTACGGTGGAGGAGCTGGGGGTAGCACTGGCGAGTTCCAAGCCCAAGAAAGCCCCAGGCCCTGATGGCCTTACTCCAATCTATTTCAAAACCTTCTTTGAGACGCTTTCTAAACCGCTAGTGGATGCACTTAACTCAATCACGAAAGGCAACTCCTTCCCCATAGACTCCCTTAGGGCCTATATTTCTCTCATCCCTAAAGAGGGAAAGGACCTACTTCGGTGTGGAAACTACCGACCGATAGCCTTGCTAAACACCGACTTGAAACTGTTTGCCAAAATCCTGGCGAACAGATTGCTCCCACACATACCAAACCTAATTCACAAAGACCAAGCGGGCTTTGTCCCCCAACGGGAACCCCGCGACAACACCATTAGGGTGCTGAACCTCATACATGCCACCAGGACCACGCAACGACCCCTTCTCCTGCTGTCAACTGACGCGGAGAAGGCTTTCGACCGTGTGGACTGGACGTTTGTTAGAGCTACTCTCGAACACATTGGCCTCCGGACGTCGATGCTCAGCTGGATCTTATCACTCTACTCGAACCCCACAGCGGCGGTTAGGGTCAACGAAACCAGGTCGGGTTTTTTTAACATTCAGAATGGTACCAGACAGGGTTGTCCCCTGTCTCCTCTAATCTTTATCCTTACCCTGGAACCTCTGCTCTGTAGGATACGGGCCAACCCCCAAATAGAGGGCTTCCGTAAAACATCTGGGGCCCACAAGGTCGCCGCTTTCGCGGATGACCTTATCTTCTTTTTGGCTGACCCCATTGCCTCACTCCCCGTCTTGCTTCATTCCTTGAGGGAGTACGGAGCTTTGTCTCTATTTAAAATAAACATGTCTAAATCCTCCATGCTTAATATCACTCTGTGCCCGCAAGGTATCCAACAATTGCGCCTGGACTACAAGTTCCACTGGGCAACCGATACCATTCCGTACCTAGGAGTGGCCATCACCGCGGACCCCGCCGACCTTTACCAAGCAAACTTTGCCACTCTTCTACACAGACTTAAAACAGACCTGCAACATTGGCACTCCCTCACTCTAACGTGGTTTGGACGCTGTAATGCCATCAAGATGACAGCTCTCCCGAGGATACTCTATCTCCTACAGGCCCTCCCCATACATCTCCCGCCCTCCTTCTTCAAGCGAATCGACGCACTTTTCCGAGATTTTGTCTGGTCGCACAGGCAGCCTCGCATCAAATTACAACTACTTTATATGGCAAAACGAAGGGGTGGGGTGGGACTACCAGACGTAAAAGCCTACTACAGGGCGACACATCTTACCAGACTAATAGACTGGTACTGCCACTCAGAGGCCAAACAATGGGTCACTATGGAGATAGAGGACTCCGATGGTACGGCTAGGAGTTGGCCGTGGCTTTCCACTCCGATCCCGAAGATCATCGCCGAACACCCAACTCTGGGGAACACATTAAGAGTGGCCAGAGAAACCTTTCGTAAAACCCTGATATCACCTATTCCTTCCCCTATGGTGCCGATACTGGGCAACCCTGATTTCTTACCGGGCTGCCAGGGACCAATCTATAGAGCCCTATCGGAGGGAGACAGATGGCCACACCTCTACGACTTCCTATTTTCCGGTGGCCGGCTCAGGACGGCCGCGGGAATAGAGGACCTGGACACGCCATTGGATTTCCTGAGCGGTCTCCAACTGCGTAATTTTTTGCGCCGAAGCGCTCAGACTTTAGGTCCCCCACGCCCACTCACGGAGTTGGAACGTGTCTGCCACCGCAGAGAGCCCGTACGCCACTCTCTGTCCTCGATCTACCTCTCTCTGATTGCCCCCGCTGAAGGCTCTGTGCCCCCCTTCCTCACTAAATGGGAGACAGAATTAGGAGCGCATTTTAATGAAGCACAAAGGGAAAAGATCTTACATTTTGCCCAAAAATCATCTCTAGCCACAAGGGTCCAGGAGACATGCTACAAGATTGTGACCAGATGGTACAGAGTACCATCCACTCTTCACAGGTTCCTCCCGCAGGTACCAAGTCTATGTTGGCGTTGTGGAGCAGGAGAAGGAACAATGTTGCACATTTTCTGGGACTGTCCCAAGATTAAACCTTTTTGGAAAGAGGTGACAGACACGATCGAGCGTTTAACGGGCGTCGCACTGGGGGGAGATCCCGGGGCCTGTCTGCTGCACCTATCTAGAAGTCCAATTAAGAAATATAAAGCCTCACTCACTATACAACTACTCAATGCGGCCAAGGCCTGCATCCCTCTATTTTGGAGATCGGAAATCCCACCAACAAAGATCCAGTGGTATGCCAGGGTTAACGAACTGCGCGACATGGAAGATCTTACGGCCACCTTGCATGACAGGGAGGAAACCTTTCGGGAGACCTGGCGCCCCTGGCAACACTTCATCTACTCCGAGGCTTACCTCCGGGAGGTGACTTAGCGTAGACACCCCCCGCTATGAGGGCCCCGCCTGGCTGGAGGGCGACACCGCCACCCTCTTCTCTTTACCTCTCTCTACCCCCCTTCCTCACCTTCTTCCCCTCCTACTCCACCCCTCCTCTCTATTTTCCTTGCCCCTCCCTCCCTATTGTCTCCCGTTTTTTTTTACCTCTTCCCTTCCCCCCCCCCCCACCCTTCCCGGTTCTCACACAATCCCCTATACTCTTTCGGCTAAGGGAAGATCTGATCAGATATATTGAATATCATGGTCTACATTACTTCCTGTTAGTTGCCCTTTGCCGGACTCTACTGATCGGCAAGGAATATCTCCACCCCCGGTCAGTGGAGAGTTTCTCTCTTTGTTATTTTGGTTCACCCTTTCACCTGTCGATAAAGGATAATTACACGAGTCACCAGTTTACACAAGGCATGCCTCAGGGAAATGCTTGCAAATGGACACCAAGATAATTATTACATTAGACCCTCCCATGCACACAGGCTCCGCCTTCACCATACAGATTGTGTAAACAAGAGGATTGTTTATGTGTTAAATCTCTAGTCGACGACAGTTTCTGTTAAAATCCTCTCCCTACCTCTATTTTATATTATCCATTAAATGTTATAGAACTTGACAATATGTACTTCAAACTGTAACATGCATTCTTGAAATTAAAATAAAGGAATTTAAAAAAAAAAAAAAAAAGACATACATGAAGAGACAGATTGAAAGATACTGGTGGGCGTGTACTTCTATTGGGTGTGTCAGTGTGCTAACAATACAACCTCTCTTATATAAAGGCCTGCAGTAGAGGGTTCGTTTGGCCTGAGAAGGTCAGTTTTTTTGCTGTGATTTGTGGGGGAGAAGGAATGCTATTGGGAGATTTGATGAAATTCTTGTGCATGTTTTCAATCAAAAGTGGGTTTATGTGGCCATGCTGTCAATGTTGTGTGTGTATTGTTCCTGTCTGATCATGCAAACATCGTTTGGAAGCATCTGCTGACCTACTCTTTTTTTTTTTTTTTTTTTATCTCGTTTAATCGTGTACACCGAAATGCAGCTTCCAGCAGAATATGGTCACCAATGTATGTATGTGTGGATTGTGGGCTGGTGGTAGGTGTTTTGAATAAGTCTTTTGTAATATTATGTGGGAATGCTTTGTAAGAATGACTGTTAAGTATGTTTCTATAATCTTGCAGATAACAATGTGATGTGTTGCCCATTATACACAGAAATTAAAGCTGTGTCCACTCTAAGGTTTTGTCTAATTTTAGATTGTAAGCTCCTATGAGCAGGGCCCTTAAAATCTCATTGCAAAATGTAGCACCATATGTCCTGTCCAAAAAAGCTAGTAAATGAATGTAATTTTTTGTTTTTCTGCTGGTAAAATAAAAATACATTATTGAGCTTTGTTGTGGTGTTTTCTTCTACTTTCTTCTACTTTTTTCCCTTTTTAGATTGTGGGTGGTGGTTTTGGGAAAGTGCAATATCTCTTATATTTTATTTCAATATGTATTTGTGCACCAAAAAACTAATCTCTTTGCCCTGGTTCACATTGATGCTACTTTGAAATCGCGCTACTTCACTTGAAGTAGCACGATTTCAAAGTAGCAAGGTCAGCGTGATTTTAGGTGCTACTTGATAGACATCCGTGTGGCTTCATACACAAATGTCTATTGAAGTCGCACCAGAAATCGGCAAAAGTAGTGCAGGAACTACTTTAGCAAATTGGTGCGGTGCCACAAAAAAAATGTTGCATCGATTGGAACAGTGCCATTGCTGCCAATAGTCATGCGATTTGATCTCTCAAATTGCATGACAAATTGCTCCAATGTAAACCTAGGCTTCTGCACACCTGCAAGTAAATGATAAAGGTAGAATCTTTATATATAACAGCTGTGGAGAATTGCAGGTAATGAATTCAGCTGGTGGATAGGCAGTGTTTGTGTCAGCTTTAGCTCACATTGGTGCGATTTGACATGTCAAAGCGGTGACAATTGCACTGTTTTAATTGGTGTGACTTTGGGGTGCAATTTGTATTGATATCAGTGCAGAAAACCTGCACAGATGTCTCTGAAATTGCCCCTGCAGTTGGGACTGACATGCGGGAATGAAAGTGTGTGATTTCAGCTGAACGATTTCCTCCTGCTGCTAACCCAGGGACACCATTTCTTATCGAACGCCTTTAAATATCATAAGTAGAAATACAAATTTGCATATCTGCAAATAAACAAAAATAATAAAATTCTAATAGTGGTTGCGATCAAAATAGTGTAGTTTCGCCTTCTGACCCAGAAATAAGTCATTGTAATCACCCGGAAGTCCCTGTGCTGGTCAAGATCTCCATCTAGGTGGACATGGCGAGGTCCCTCTTTAGCAAAGAGGAGGTGCGGCTCATTTTCCAGATAAGGGTATGATATGTACTTGTGCTTAATCAATGCGGGGGTGGATTTGGTAGTTAGATTTGGTGTGGGTGGGGTTCATTGATTTGTTTGGCATCCCCACACATTTGCTTCTCGCCCATGTGCACACATCCCTTCCTGCATTTGTTCTGCTGATGTAAATGCAAGTATAAATGAGAGCTCCTTTCTATTAAAATATATATGACTTGTTTCACAGTTGGGCGACTTTGGACTTCCGAGTTGCTTGACAAGTTGTACCCCCATGATTCTTAATGAGAACTAGGGATGGGCCGAACATCCCCCCTGTTCGGTTCGCAGCAGAACATGCGAACAGACAAATACATTTGTGTGAACACCATTAAAACCGCTTCCCGCCCGCCGTACGCCAAATGATGTCCTCGGCTTTGAGCGGGGATGTCTGAGTGATGCCTGTAGCTACAGACATCATCCAGATATCGTCTTTTAGAGCCTGTGCATCTGCACACCATAAGAATGATCATAGTGGCTGTTCCACTTCTTGATCATTCTAACAGGAGGCGAGAGGGGACGTCCCCCCCCTCCCGCCACCCTCCGGTGCTTGTACTGACTTACCGCTACGATCGGTGAGTCGGTCACAGGATCCGCCAGCCCCGGATGTTTAGCATAGAGATTTCTGGTGGACCAGATGGTCGCCGGAATCTCTATGATCGTTCGGAGGCCGGACGTGATGTTATGACGTCACGCCCGGCTTCTGTATTTAAAAAAATGGTGCCGCTTCGGCTGGGAAGCAGAGATCGTTTTTTTATTTTTTTTATTTCAGGCTTCTAAGCCTAGAGGTGAGATGTGGGGTCTTATTTACCCCACATCTCACTGTAAAGAGCACCTGTCATGCTTATTCCTATTACAAGGGATGTTTACATTCCTTGTAATAGAAACAAAAGTGATCAAAAAAAAATTTTTTGGAAAAAAAGTGTCAAGCTAAAATAAAAAAAGTAAAATTAACAATCAAAAAAAAAAAACTTTTAAAGTGCCCCTGTCCCTGTGAGCTCGCATGCAGAAGTCCCACCCACATATGAAAATGTTGTTCAAACCACACATGTGAGGTGTCGCCACGAACGTTAGAGCGAGAGCAATAATTTTGGTCCTGGACCTCCTCTGTAACTCAAAACATGTAACCAGTAAAAATTTTTAAAGCGTTGCCTAAGGGGATTTTCAAATAGCGAAGTTTGTCGCCATTCCACGAGCGTGTGCAATTTTAAAGCGTGACATGTTGGGTATCTATTTACTTGGCGTAACTTCATCTTTCACATTATGCAAAAACATTGGGCTAACTTTCTTGTTTTTGTTTTTTTTAAGCCCAAAACTGTTTTTTTTCCCAAAAAAACGCATTTGAAAAATTGCTGCGCAAATACCGTGCTAGATAAAAAGTTGCAATGACCGCCATTGTATTCTCTAGGGTCTCTGCTAAATTTGGGCATTCTATGTAATTTTCTAGCCAAAAAATTATGATTTTTACATGTAGGAGAGAAATGTCAGAATTGGCCTGGTAGGCAAGTGGTTAAAGTCTATGGGACACGAACATGAATAATCAAAAGTGCTAATTTTAAAGGCTTATATGCATGGTATTGTCATAAAAAGTGTTTGGGGACCTGGGTCCTGCCCCAGAGGACATGTATCAATGCAAAAAAGTTTTAAAAATGGCTGTTTTTTCGGGAGCAGTGACTTTAATAATGCTTAAAGTGAAACAATAAAAGTGTAATATTCCTTTATATTTCGTACCTGGGGGGTGTCTATAGTATGCCTGTAAAGGGGCGCATGTTTCCCGTGTTTAGTACAGTCTGACAGCAAAATGACATTTCAAAGGAAAAAAGTCATTTAAAACTACTCGCGGCTATACTGAATTGCCGGTGTCTTGCCGAGAAAGTTCCCTCGGCGGATAAGGTCACCCCTGCTTGCGCAGTACCAACAACTAGCAGCCGCCGAAAATAGCCAAAGATGAAAATCTTCAATCATCTGTACACGGCACCTGCGCCCTGGGTCCAGGCTGAAGCCCCACCATCCAAGTGGACCTAGAGGGGGAATAAAAAAGTGCTGAGCAAAGCGAGGCCGTGCCCAAAGCGTGGCGAGCGAAGCGAGCCCGCGGGGGACCCTCTTACAGGCGCCGCGTACAGCTGATTTCTTCTCTATTTCGCTTAGGCTATCTCCGCCGGCTCCTACTGCGCAGGCGCTGCGCCTGCGCAGTAGAGGGGGGTCCTTATCCGCCGAGAGGAACTTTCTCGGCAGAACACCGGCCCGAGAAAATACACATAAAAGTTCATTGATAAAAACGGCATGGGAATTCCCCACGGGGGAACCCCGAACCAAAATTTTTAAAAAAATGACGTGGGGGTCCCCCTAAATTCCATACCAGGCCCTTCAGGTCTGGTATGGATATTAAGGGGAACCCCAGCCAAAATAAAATAAAAAAAATTGGCGTGGGGTCCCCCTCAAAATCGATACCAGACCCTTCAGGTCTGGTATGGATTTTAGGGGAACCCCGCGCCAAAATTTAAAAAAAAATGGCGTGGGGTACCCCCAAAAATCCATACCAGACCCTTATCCGAGCACGCAACCTGGCAGGCTGCAGGAAAAGAGGGGGGGACGAGAGAGCGCCCCCTCCTGAACCGTACCAGGCCACATGCCCTCAACATTGGGAGGGTGCTTTGGGGGTAGCCCCCCAAAGCACCTTGTCCCCATGTTGATGAGGACAAGGGCCTCATCCCCACAACCCTGGCCCGGTGGTTGTGGGGGTCTGCGGGCAGGGGGCTTATCGGAATCTGGAAGCCCCCTTTAACAAGGGGACCCCCAGATCCCGGCCCTCCCCCCTGTGTGAAATGGTAAGGGGATACAAAAGTACCCCTACCATTTCACCAAAAAAATGTCAAAAATGTTAAAAATGACAAGAGACAGTTTTTGACAATTCCTTTATTTAAATGCTTCTTCTGTCTTCTATTTTCTATCTTCTTTCGGTTTCTTCCTCCATCTTCTTCTTCTTCTTCTGGTTCTTCTGGTTCTTCTTGTTCTTCTGGTTCTTCTTGTTCTTCTGGTTCTTCATCCAGTCTTCTCGCCCGGCATCTTCCTCAGCGGCGCCGTCTTCCCTTCATCTTCTTTCCTCGGGCCGCTCCGCATCCACGAGTGGATGGGAGGCTCCCGCTGTGTGACGCTTCTCCTCTTCTGACAGTTCTTAAATAACACAGGGCGGGTGACCCCGCCCCCCTCTGACGCAGGGCGGGTGACCCCGCCCCCCTCTGACGCACGGGGACTTCCCTGTGGCATTCCCCGTGACGTCAGAGGGGGCGGGGTCACCCGCCCTGCGTCAGAGGGGGGCGGGGTCACCCGCCCTCTGTTATTTAAGAACTGTCAGAAGAGGAGAAGCGTCACACAGCGGGAGCCTCCCATCCAATCATGGGTGCGGAGCGGCCCGAGGAAAGAAGATGAAGTGAAGACGGCGCCGCTGAGGAAGATGCCGGACGAAAAGACCGGATGAAGAACCAGAAGAACAAGAAGAACCAGAAGAACAAGAAGAACCAGAAGAACCAGAAGAACCAGAAGAAGAAGATGGAGGAAGAAACCAAAAGAAGATAGAAAATAGAAGACAGAAGAAGCATTTAAATAAAGGAATTGTCAAAAACTGTCTCTTGTCATTTTTAACATTTTTGACATTTTTTTGGTGAAATGGTAGGAGTACTTTTGTATCCCCTTACCATTTCACACAGGGGGGAGGGCCGGGATCAGGGGGTCCCCTTGTTAAAGGGGGCTTCCAGATTCCGATAAGCCCCCCGCCCGCAGACCCCCACAACCACCGGGCCAGGGTTGTGGGATGAGGCCCTTGTCCTCATCAACATGGGGACAAGGTGCTTTGGGGGGCTACCCCCAAAGCACCCTCCCAATGTTGAGGGCATGTGGCCTGGTATGGTTCAGGAGGGAGGGGGGGCGCTCTCTCGTCCCCCCCTCTTTTCCTGCGGCCTGCCAGGTTGCGTGCTCGGATAAGGGTCTGGTATGGATTTTTGGGGGTACCCCACGCCATTTTTTTAAAAAAAATTGGCGCGGGGTTCCCCTTAAAATCCATACCAGACCTGAAGGGTCTGGTATAGATTTTGAGGGGGACCCCACGCCAATTTTTTTTTTAATTTTGGCCGGGGTTCCCCTTAATATCCATACCAGACCTGAAGGGCCTGGTATAGAATTTAGGGGGACCCCCACATCATTTTTTTTTAAATTTTGGTTGGTTGTTTCCCTGTGGGGAATTCCCATGCAGTTTTTATCAATGAACTTTTATGTGTATTGTCGAGCCGGCAATTCAGTATAGCCGCGAGTAGTTTTAAATAACTTTTTTTCCTTTCAAATGTCATTTTGCTGTCAGACTGTACTAAACACAGGAAACATGCGCCCCTTTACAGGCATACTATAGACACCCCCCAGGTACGAAATTCAAAGGAATATTACACTTTTATTGTTTCACTCAAAGCATTATTAAAATCACTGCTCCCGAAAAAACGGCCGTTTTTAAAAAAAAAATTATCATTGATCCATGTCCCCTGGGGCAGAACCTGGGTCTCCAAACACTTTTTATGGCAAAGAACTTGCATATAAGCCTTCAGTGAGAACTTTGGATTTTGCAGGTTCGAGCCCCACTGACTTCCACTATTCCAGCATATGTGATCTGACAGGCATTATTGCCGCAATAGCGCTGCTTTCCATTTGCATTAGCGCTGACTTTCTGAGAGTTGAAGTCTTCCTGGCCTTTTTTGAGAGTTATTTTTTGGTACTGCAGGAGAATTTTGTGGCGCTATAGTAAATGACCCCCATAGTACAGATATAAATCAGGCGCTTCAGAAGCAATCAGACTGCAGTATGAGGTTCCGCTCACCGTTCACACAAAGTGTCAGGTGACGTCACTGGCTCCTCCCGACGTGTTGCGTCACATGTCACATGACTTTATCAAGGGTGCGCATTGGGATAGCAATCATTCCAATGTTTAGCCACATTCGTAGAATGGTTCTTTTCTAGGTCATACAGATGGTCATGAAGCTGATCTCTTAGCCTGCGGGTCATCCAACCCACATATTGGATTGGCCATGACTCGCAGGTTATCGCATAAACAAGATACCTGGTATTTCAGTTAATGAAAGATGAATTTTTAAACTGCTTACCAGTTGTGACCAAACGAATAGT
Organism: Lithobates septentrionalis; assembly: GCA_037952835.1. Lineage (NCBI taxonomy): Eukaryota > Metazoa > Chordata > Amphibia > Anura > Ranidae > Lithobates > Lithobates septentrionalis. The sequence continues at coordinate 367,223 of JBBDGP010000237.1, read as the reverse complement.
GTCCCCTCTTTTTATGTGAGAGCAACATTCATTCATGCCACACTGGAAAGTCCCTTTAAAATGCAACCAATGCGTGGGAGACTTGGTACTGGTGTACATACTAGGAGATAAAGTTTTACCTAGAGTTGTGCCTGTACGAGACACTGTCCTAACTGCCTTTGAAAGAATTTGAGCATAAATGGGGTCATTGTACAATACTGGTAAATATTTTAGAATAGTATTTCTGATCTTTCCAAACTCCACGCTAAACAGGGTGGAAAAAACAGGAATGTTGGTCTACCGAGATATTTTCTTTTTATTAGTATCAAGCAAAAAGCTGTTGCGTGAAGTGTTCTCAGCAATACCGATGGCTCTATTGAGAATAAACCTAGGGTAACCCCTATCTTCAAAACGTTGGGCCATGTCCCCTATTTCCCTCTTAAAGTCTGCATCTTTAATACAGACACGCCTAAGTCTCAAAAATTGGCCTACAGGTATAATCTTTATAGTGTGTTTGAGGTCACTGGAATCAGCCCTTATCCACTTCCGGACTGGCTCATCCCGATATACGTCGGCACTTTCAAGAGGGGTATCTTTGTTATGGTAGCAGCTAGCTACAATAACCCCAGTATCCTCTTCTTCAGTGAGCGGTCCATTTTCCGATGAAAGTGGTCTCTGAGGTGGATTCACCGCAAGATCACTTTTATCGGCGGCGGGAGAGGGCCCCCTCCCGCCGCTCTCCGGTGCCCTCCGCTGCCCTCCGCTGCTTACCGGAGCTGCTGGCAGAGGCGATCGGATCCTTCTCGGTGTTAGGTATGGAGACGAGTGAGGGGAAGATGGCCCACACCCATCTCCATACCATTGCAAGACGGAAGCAACGTCAAAATGTCACTTCCGCCCTTAGCTCTTAAAGGGACATTTTTATTTATTTTTTTCAAACAACATTTTTTTTTTTTATTGCATTTTAGTGTAAATAGAAGATCTGAGGTCTTTTTGACCCCAGAGCTCATATTTAAGAGGTCCTGTCATGCATTTTTTCTATTACAAGGGATGTTTACATTCCGTGTAATAGGAATAAAAGTGACACAAAAGAACAGTCTAAAAATAAAAAATAAATTGTAAAAAAAATAAGATTTTTTTTTATTTTTTAACCCCCCCCCCCCCGTCCCGCTGAGTTCGTGTGCAGAAGCGAACGCATACGTGAGTAGCGCCCGCTTATGAAAACAGTGTTCAAACACACATGTGAGGTATCGCCGCAATCGGTAGAGCAAAAGCAATAATTCTAACCCTAGACCTTCTCTGTAACTCAAAACATGTAACCTGTAGAATTTTTTAAACGTTGCCTATGGAGATTTTTAAGGGTAAAAGTTTGTCGCCATTCCACGAGTGGGTGCAATTTTGAAGCATTAAATGTTGGGTATCAATTTACTCGACGTAACATTATCTTTCACAATATAAAAAAAAAATTGGGCTAACTTTACTGGTGTCTTATTTTTTAATGCAAAAAAAGTGCGCTTGTAAGACCGCTGTGCAAATATGGTGTGACAGAAAGTATTGCAACGACCGCCATTTTATTCTCTAGGGTGTTAGAAAAATATATATATAATGTTTGGGGTTCTAAGTAATTTTCTAGCAAAAGAAACTGTTTTTAACTTGTAAACACCAAATCTTAGAAAGAGATAGGGTTCTTAAGTGGTTAGCTATTCGTTAGTCCAAGAATTAATTTTGTTATCCCTGGAATACCTTTTGACTCAATTTCATTTTTGTTGGGGACTGGTATCTCCAGAAGTGCGGCATCTATGGGGGCTAAGTTTTCCCCCTCCCTGGCCAATCTCTATATGGGATGGTGGGAGAGGTCCCGTTTTATTGTTGTTATATAGAATATCTGCTCTTTATCGTTTCCAGCAAATTTAACAATTTGGATGACTGGTTACAATATATGAATAACAACGATTTCAATTTGTGGTTTACCGGACATTGGGATTCTAAATCCACTGAATTTCTAGATGTCATGTTAACAGGTGAGGATAGAAGAGTAACTCACTTTTAAGGGCTGATTCCAGTCACCACAAACACACTATAAAGAGTATTCTAGCTATTTTAATTGCCATAATCACTTCTATATGTGCTCTATTGGCTACACACGGTGATACTTAAGTGGACATATTTAGCCATCTGTCATATATATATATATATAAATATATATATATATAAATATATATATATATATATAATATATATATATCTGTGTTTGAGTATATCATTTTAGCTATGACTAAGCACCAATGAGGGTGTGAAACACGTCAGTAAAGCTGTTGCCTGCACTTCTATGTACTGTATTGACTGTTTTTATACAAATAAAGGTGATTATTTTGGAGTGGGGCTATCCGGGACTTTTTCACTTCATTGGAATGGCAGGTAGGCGAGCACACAATAGGAGAAATAAGGGAGCTTGCTCTCTCTGTGCTCTTCCCCTCCAAACAAGGGGGGTGGGGAGTTTGGGGCCTGGTAATTCCTTGAGATATCAACAATTGTTGTGAGTAAGACTATGACCATATACTCACCATGTTCAGGTGCAGGTACAGACTCCTTTAACTCCTTTTACCACAACTCCCTGGGTTCTTGGACACAACCAGGGAAGATATAATTCTTTGCTTCCTTTCCTACTCATCTCAAAGAAGTCAACCTAATGAGGCAAAGGTAGCTGGGTGAGTGATCTGCAGCCAGGTGGGAGGCCCTTCTCTGTCAGTACATCAATGCGTGCAACCGGGCCAAAACCTAGAGGCATGCAGCTTCTCCAAAAGACCCAGCCACAGTGGGGAGCATGTGCCTGTTTGCTACCAGTACGGAAATACTGCGAAATCTCACAGATCAGGAATGGGCTCACCCTGAAGGCACTGATGATGTGGCCTACATGATCAGGGTTCTAAGGGAAACCAGGAAGTTGACAAAAGAAATGTAAGTAAATCAGAAAACTTGTGAATCCCTTTAAAGATTATCAGTGCATGGTTTCTCCTAATCTAGGTGGGACTCTATTTAAGACTAGTGTGCCCCCAGTAGACTATGATAATTTTATGTTGGAAATAGGTGACTTATTATTGTTATACCCTGTTTCCCCCAAAATAAGACCTAGCGCGATTGTCAGTGATGGCTGCAATATAAGCCCTACCCCCCAAATAAGCCCTACCCTGTTTCCCCGAAAATAAGCCCTACCCTGAAAATAAGACCTACAAGGACTTTAACTAGGGCTTATTTGGGGGGTAGGACTTATATTGCAGCCATTAATGACAATCACGCTAGGTCTTATTTTGGGGGAAACAGGGTATTATCCACATATTGGACCTGAGACTATCATCACAATGGTCAACTCTGGCTCCCCCAGACAACTGGAATATTGGAAACATAAGTGGTTATAATTATTTTTAAACATCAGCTGGTTTGGAACAATATTATATATATAAGTATAGGTGAGTTTCTGTTTTATACATACTGTATAAGTGATCTGTACTCTGTTATAATAATATATTTGTATGATTGTAGATATTTACCTCCTGCATTTTCCTAACGAAGCGGACCTTTGGTTCATGAAACATGTTCGAAATTAGCCTCTTGTTCATTGATTAGTGTATGGATATTGTTGGTTGCAATCAAATGGATGCACTGAATTGATTAAGATCTGCGTAAATATACTGTATATGAGTGAGATGTGAAGGTATAATTGAATGCAAAATCTTAACAAGTATCAGTTGTTTATATGGTTTTAGGTGGATTGTTAATAACAGTATACCAGCCTTAACAGTGATATTTGAGAAGACATTGTCTGTATCTATGAAGTCCCATATGGTCCTTGCATAGCAAAGTTGTTAATAAAGCACTTAAATGCAAGTGAAAGAGTTTACACTTCTACCAGATTGCTCTCATATGTGTGTCAAAACTGCATTAACTGTGTAGTAAATGTCAGCAATGGCAAATTTTATAGTCTCCACTAATAGCACACTCAGCAAAATATATACAATATATAAAAACTTTAAATTTAAAAAAGCACACCTCCTAGATAATTGTGTATCAGCATACAGCAAACATGAACTCTGAAGTTTGGTTTTTGAAGGATTAATTTATTGGTAAATAGAGTATGTAGGATCTTTAATGGAGGAGGCATCATCTTGCATACTCTTTCATTTTATACAAGCAATAGTTATAGTTGACAATCCAATATAATCTTACTTGAAAAATCTCCTTTCATGTAGTGAGTGCTGCCTGTCGGCTGGCCATCTCTTTCCACAACTTCCTGGATTCCCTGCATACTTTGCAACTTCTTTGCTGTTTACTTTCCATTTCTAAGGACTACATATCCCATGGTACCTTGCTGCCTGCAAGCAGTGGTTCCTGTAATGACTCCGCCTCCTGGAACTTCTCCTCCTGACACCTCTGTAGTTCAGAAGGCAGGTTCTGTGAATTATGTGATGCAGCAGTGCCTATCAACAGGGTATAGTGCAGGGGTCTCCAAACTTTAGAAACAAAGGGCCAGTTTATTGTCCCTCAGACTTTTGGGGGGCCAGGCTTTGATCAGTGGAAGCAGAAAATGGTGTCAGTGGAAGGAATAGTGCCCCATCTTTGGTGTCAGGGGGAAGAATAGTGCCTGATTGTTGGTATCAGTGGGAAGAATTGCCCCTTATCATTGGTGTCAGTAGGAGGGCTTGCCCCTCGTCATATATGTCAGTGGGAGAAATAGTCCCTCATAATTGTTGTCAGTGGAAGGAATAGTGCCCTATCATTGGTGTCATTGGGAGGAATAATCCCTCATCGTTGGTGTCCAGTGGGAGGAATAGTGCCCTGAGGGCCAGATAAAGGTGAGCTGATGTTTGAAGACCTCTGGCATAGTGAATAAGTGTACAGATTTCAAGGAAGTAAATGGATGAAGATCTTCACAAGGTAAGTTTAGAAATGTCAAGAACATTCAGATGAATAGGAGTAAGCTAGAAATAATTGAAATTCAATGTGAAAATGAATATAATGATTTTAATTTTTGATCATTGATCCACTGTATATATTAACACGTTGTCAGAGTTATCTGGTAAAATCAGTTATTTTTTTTATATAGTGGCCCATTCTAGATAAAGATATCTCTTAAGTCTATTTATGTGTCATGAACCTACTGGAAACTAGTTGAGAAGGATGGCCTTTCTTTCACCTACAGCCCAAGCACCCATGGATAAGTGCTGTGTGGACAGTTGCGTATTGCAAGTGCCTGTAAGAAGTTGTAGGTACAACTGGAGCATTGCCGAAGAACTGTATAAACTTGGTGCTTCAGCACTCAGACCTTGTAGGTAAGTTTGCCATCAATTAAGCAAATGGCATGGCCACTGTGCAACTCAGGCTAGATGACTGAGCCCTCCTCAGATTGGGGAACTTGGCACTTCACAAACAACAAAAAGCGTAGAGGGCACACGTGCCTACTGCATTACCTCAAGTGTTTTATTAGGGGTTAAAGGAAGACAACCAAAGTTTAATTTATGACATATCAAAATAACAGAGTCCAGAAGTCCACTCCCCAACCTCAGGGAATTGTGCGAATGACAATGCCAACTGATGTGTTTCGAGAGACCGGCCCCCTTCCTCAGAGCAATGGCTAATATATACTTCTTTTATCTCTTCATAAAATGCTTGAGGTAATGCACTAGACCTGTGTGCCCTCTTTGTTTTGTTGTTGGAGCATTGTCATTCCGAAAGTGCACCAACAGTAGTTAAGCAGTAGACAACAAATCAATACCCCCTCAGCAGATGGCTTCTGGCTGGCAACATATTGTCCTCTGACCATTTACTGGTCTCCTGCACAGAAACAGGAGGCAGGTAGAGAGTCAGAAGAGCAGGCCAAAGTCAGTAACATGCCCAAGCTGGAGTTGAAGGCGAGAGAATCAAAGGCAGTAAAAAATCTGGGTCTTAAATAGCCCACTTGTATCAACATCAGACTTGGACATGCCCATGCTTGCAGAAATGTAGCCAGATTTTAACCCCAATTTCCCCTGAGGCCCTTCACAGTAATCAGAACACATGTAAACTTCAGATTGCCATCAAGGCAAGCTTCTCCGGGAGAGCATGATAGAAGTCTTGACCCTACAACATATTTTTTTTTTCATTATTGAGGCTGAGTTTTTTTAAAGCCTTATTCCTTCAAGCAGACCGCAATTCATACTACTGTATTTCCTTTCTTTACAATGTGATCTTGGTTTAGTTATATCCCTGCACACCCACTTATATTCATGAATCACAGAGAAACCGTTATTGTTCTGTCAGACAAAAGTCTAACTAAGTGCATTTATTTTCACATGAAAGAGTACTAGTATTTATATTCAGCTTTAACATTTATACACATTGTTATATTTTTTGATGAAATGTTCCCCAACCAGGGTCGCCAATAAACTGTTACTTTATAAACAATTTGTAAAAATTTGCTCTGGTCCATGAATGACCAGGATGAGAATAAAGTGGGGTACACACTAGAGGTCGACCGATATATCGGCCGGCCGATATATCGGCCGATATTTGGTGTTTTTTACTTAATCGGCATCGGCCGATTGTGCTGATAAAAAAAGCCGATATAGCTTCAGCGCGACTTGCAAAAGACAGTGCAGGTTGCCTGTGTGAAGCGACTTCTCCCTCCTCTGGGCAGCCTGCCAAATCTGATAAAAAGAACCTGAAGGATACAATGTTTACACTTATGAATGAACTAAATTCCTTGTGTAGAAGCTCTCAGTTTAACCATTTAAAGACTAAGGGGGTAATTTACTATAGCGCTATGGCGCTAATTCGCGCAAATTGCCGCGAATTAGCGCCAATTCGCGGCAATTTAGCGCGAATTAGCGCTAATAGCGCTAATTCGCGCTAAAACGGTATTCACTATAGCGCTGGTGAGAAAATACTCCCAAAATCGAATTTACTATAGCTCCCTGAAACTAAATAGAGCCCAAACCCTTACTCTGCTAAAACCTAGAGAATTGCACATGGAAATAATGTTTAGAACATGATATAATTGTCTAAATGGTACTGAAATATGCGGTATATTATTTAAAGATTATCTGCTTTTAAACTGTGTGAAAAAGTGATTTCTACACTGAAATATCTTTAAAAGTCTGAAAAGTGAAAAATTCCCCGTTTTGGACAACTAGGTGCCAACACAACTGAGCATGCTCAGACCTGAAAATAACTCTCATTTTAACTCAAGTGTCTTTTTTACCTGGAGGTATAGGGGGTCATTTACTATAACTCCAGGAAGTACTGGGCACTATGGCAAATAATAGAGCTCATTTTAGGTAAAATGGAAACAAAACGGCGAATTTGCGCATGAAAATCAGCGATATAAGCGGAGAACAAACGTTTGCAAATTCTAAATTGCCGCTAATTAGCGCTTCCGCGTATATACAAATGCCAATTCTTATCAAGTTGTTATATTGCACTGTACTGTAGCCATGATCCATGTATGTGAAAGAAACATTTTTTATCAGAGATGTGCTCTAGTTCTCGTGCATCTATTGATTTATATTGCAATTAGTATTCCTAGTTTTTTTTTCCTTCTTTTGCTAAGAAATGCAGTTCTGAATGATTATTACATAGTAATGTCTGCTATTCTGTAAAGTTACATGTATTAATCATTTAGGTTACCTATTTGTTGTAGGTTGTTTTTTTCATGTTTTTTATTTATTATTTATTAATTTAGTTGACTATAAAGCAGTATTTATTTATGTTCATTCTTTAATAATACTACACTGTTATGCAGGTCTTGTACTTAGCACAATGGCTTAATGGTCTGCTTGAATATCTCCACACCACTCATGGTATGAGTTCAAACAACAGCCAACCTACCATCCACCAGCTGTGTTTATTTTTTCAGTGCACAAGTGAATTAAAATAAACAAACAAAGAAATGTAAACTGCCCTTTAGCTAGTGTGTGGTGTTTGGAATGTCACATCATAATATAATTGAATATTTACATACCATTGCATGCATTTAAAGGGTTAATACAATAAAAACTTTCACATTAAACTGCATTGGCTACTTGGCAATCACCTATTTTCAGTAAATATATATACACGTATATTTGTGTTGCTTTGGCTAATTGGCATTCTCCTTTTCCCACCAATGCAAGCTTTTAGGATTTTTCTGTGGGATTTGAACCCATGAGTCTTTCAATACTTTTACTAGTGTTTGATGTGTTTGATGTGTTATATACTATACAATAAAGTTTATCAAATGTAAACTGCTTGTTGGCTAGTGTGTGGTGTTTGGAGATTCACACCATAATATTAGTGAATACTTACATACCATTGCAAGCATTTGAAGAGTTAATACAATAATATCAACCACATTAAAGGCTACTTGGCATTCACTGTATGCTGCTTTGGCTAATTGGCTAACTGGCTAACAGTAATTCTCCTTTTCTCCACCAATAGTAATCTTTTAGGATTCTTCTGTGGGATTTGAACCCATGAGTCTTTCAATACCTGAATGTTTGAAGGTAGAGGTGCTAACTGCTAGCCTATTGGGCTGAGCACAATTATATATACAAAATACTTTTACTAGTGTTTGATGGTTTATATACCATACAATAAATTTTATCAAATGTAAACTGCTTGTTAGCTAGTGTATGGTGTTTTGGAGATTCACACCATAATATTAGTGAAGACTTATTTATTTTTATCTAAAGCGAGGGTCCACCCACACCGCCAAAAAAAATAAATATTAAAAGCCAGCAGCTACAAATACTGCAGCTGCAGACTTTTAATACATGGCCACTTACCTGTCCCAGGGTCCAGCGATGTCGGCAGGGGACGCCGAGAACCCGCTCGGTTCTCGGCAGCTGCCGCCACCATCCTAGGTGAGGGAATCAGGAAGTGAAGCATTGCGGCTTCACTCCGGTTCCTTACTGCGCATGCGCGAGTCGCGCTGTGCGTCCCTAGTAGTCGCCGCTCTCTCCTGGGAGCGGTAATTATTTATATTCATTCTTTAATCATACTACACTATTATGCAGGTCTCATACTTAGCACGATGGCTTAGTAGTCTGCTCAGATGTCTCCACAGCACTCATGGTACAAGTTCAAATACCAGCCAACCTATCATCCCCCAGCTGTGTTTATTTTTTCAGTGCACAAGCGAATTAAAATGAAAAAACAAAAAAATGTAATCTGCCCATTAGTTAGTGTGTGATGTTTGGAATTTCACACCATAATAGTATTGAATACTTACATATCATTGCATGCATTTGAAGAGTTAATATAATAGAATCAGCCAAATTTAAAGTGCATTGGCTAATTGGCATTCACCTATTTTCAGCATATGCTGCTTTGGCTAATTGGCTAATAGTCATTTGCTTTTTTTTCACCAATTCAATCTTTTAGTATTGGGATTTGAACCCATGAGTTCTTCAAGGTAGAAGTGCTGACCGCTAGCCTATTGGGTGTAGCACAGTCATACATAGAAAATACATAGAAAATACATTCACTAGTGTTTGATGTTTCTTCTCCCTGAGCTGTCTCTCCTGCTGCCACCATCTTCTCCCGCTGATGTGTTCTTCAGCGCAGCCGGTTACCCACTAATAAAAAAAAAGCCGCTCTTCTTGTGGCGGTCTTCTGTGGCCATCCGATAATGTCACCCGGAGAGTCCGCTCCATGGCTATGTAAGAGACGCCACACAGTGGGTGACAACACAGCGGAGGAAGACCACCATGGATGAAGAGCAGCTTTTTTTTATTAGCGGGTAACCAGCGGTGCGGAAGAACACAGCAGATGGCGGCGGCAGGAGAGATGGCTCTGGGAGAATACAGCTCGGGGAGAAGATGGAGGAGGGAGAGACAGTGTCTGGAGAAGATGGCTCAGGGAAGAAGACAGCTCGGAGCTATTCTACAATAAAGGACTTGTCAAAAACCGGCTATTAATTTTTTTACATTTCACTGCTTTTTTTGGTGAATGGGTAGGGGTAAAATGTACCCCATACCTATTCACATAGGGGGCAGGATCTGGGAGCCCCCTTGTTAAAGGGGGCTTCCAGATTCTGATAAACCCCCTGCCTGCAGACCGACAACCACCGACCAGTGTTGTCGGGAAGAGGCCCTTGTCCCCATCAGCATGGGGAAAAGGTGCTTTGGGGCATGTGGCCTGGTAAGGTTCAGAAGGGGAGGGTGCTCACTCGTCCCCCCCTATCCTGACCTCCAGGCTGCATGCTCAGGTAAGGGTCTGGTATGGATTTTGGGGGCCCCACATGAAATTTATTTTACATTTTGGTGTGGGGTTCCCCTTAAAGTCCATACCGAAGGGCCTGGTATGTACTGGGGGGACCCTACGACATTTTTTTCCTTGAATTTTGGAATTCCATACCATATTATTGAATAAGTACATACCATTGCATGCATTTGAAGAGTTAAAATATGGAATAAAGCAAGCTGATGTGCTTTGCCTAATTATGCTTCTGAGTACAATGCACACTTCTGGGAGGTGATGCTGTCAGTGGGATTTGAATTCATGGCTTGAACTTTTGGGGGCAGCAGGGTATACCGCTATGCTACAGAGCTGAGCACTTACCTACAGAGAAAATACATTTACTAATCTTTGATTCAATACAATAATGTTTTGCATTTCAGGCATTAATATTATAGTAACAACCATGCTCGTGCCGATGTGGCATTGGCTAATAGGCATTTGCCTCTTTTCAGCATATGCTGCTGAGTACAATGCAAGCTTTCAGTAGGTGATACCATCTGTGTGATTTTCAGCCATTTGAGCACAATTATATTGAGAACATATGTTTACTAGTGTTTAATGGTGGGACTACTTTATATTCTAGGTATAAAATAGTACTCAGCACAGTGACTTAGGCACCTTTCACACTTGTGCGACCTGAAAGTTGCGAGATTTTAATGTGACTTTAAGCAATGCTTATGTAATCTTGAGGTCTATGGACACAGGAGTCACAGGGAAAGACACGCAACTTTCCCATGATTTTGCATCAGCAATTTTGCCGCAATTCCAGGGAATGCCTGTGTAAACTTGAGGTCTATGGACCTCAACTCGCATCAAAGTCAGACCAAAGTAGTACAGGGACTACGTTGAAGTCAGTGTTACTTGAAGTTGAACAGATATGAATGGTACACATTAAAAATCATGGGGTATGACTTGTCATACGACTCTGATGTCCAAAGTCGCACAAGTGTGACTCAGCCCGACTTTGTCAGCGATTTCAGAGACATCAGTGCACTTTCCTGCACAGATGTCTAGTGAAATCACATAGGTCCCAACTGTTCTCCTTTAAGAAGGTGTCCTATGCCTACCTACTTTTGCTAATAGGTGTCCCTTATACCCATCTCAAAAAGTTGGGAGATAAGAAATCGCCCCCTGAAGTCGCCCAAAGTACTGCAGGAACCACTTTTGGGAATCGTTGTGGCGTCGCACCAATTTGGACAGTTCCATTGCCATCAATAGGCGCCGATTTGGCCTACAATTTGACATGTCAATTCAGACCTATGTGAACATGGGTGAAGTTGCATAGATATTAGAGCTGCACGGTTCTGGCCAAAATGAGAATCACAATTTTTTCCAAAAAAAAATGCATTTGAAAGGCGCAAATACAGTGTGACATAAAATATTGTAACAACCACCATTTTATTCTCTAGGGTCTCTACTAAAAAAATATATATATAATGTTGGGGGGTTTTAAGTAATTTTCTAGCAAAAAAAAAATGATTTTAACCTGAAACCAACAAATGTCAGAAAAATGTTTAGTGTTTAAGTAGTTAAACTTTCCTCACTTACACAGAATTCTATTTAATTGACAAATTGTTACAAGGTTTCTAGTTAAGTTCACTGATAAAGAATGTTCTAATTCTTGGCAGACTTCCTGGTTTTTCGACTGTGGCTTCACAAGAGCAGAGAGAGTTCTTTGCATAGCAAGAATCGTGAAACTCTTTTTTCAGGAAAAAAATCACGATGACGATTAATCGTGCAGCTCTAATAAATATGCATGGAAATCAAGGGGGACAACTTTTCATGTGACTCTGAGGTCCAAAGCTCCATGAAAAGTCACCCATGTGTGAAAGTAACCTAATGCGATTAATTGATAACACCTTTGAATAAGGCCCCATTTGCACTTGTGCGACCTTAAAATTGCACAGATTTGTCAGGACTTGAAGCAATGTCTGTGTAATCTTGTGGTGTATGGACTTCAAATTGCATCAAAGTCAAACCAAGGTAGTGCAGGGACGAATTTGCTACACCTTCAGGATGCACAAGTGACAATAGGGCCAAATTCAAAGGTGTTATCCTTGAATCTCATTCACACTGCTGCGGCCTGAAAGTCACACTATTTTGCTGCCACTTTGCCGCTGCAACTTGGCCCCAACTTCTGGGAATTCCTGTGTAATATTGTACCCGATATACCTCAAGTCACACCAAAGTAGTACAGGGACTACTTTGAAGTTGGTGCGACTTAAAGTAGCACAGATATGAATGGTTGTCATTGAGAATCATGGGGTACAACTTGACATGCAACTCAAAGGTCCAAATTTGCTGGAAAATTTGCCCAGCTGTGAAACAAGTCATATATATTTTAATAAAAAGAGCTCTCATTTATACTTGCATAGTCCTTACTGATTTACATCAGCAGAACAAATGCAGGAAGTGATGTGTGCACATGGGACGGAAGCAAATGTGTGGTGATGCCAAACAAATCAATGAACCCCACCCACACCAAATCTAACTATGACATCCACCCCCGCATTGATTAAGTACAAATCCTCCACTTACCCGGCTAATAAGCAGCACCTCCTCTCTGCTAAAGAGACCTTGCCATGTCCACCTAGATGGAGATCCTGACCAGCACAGGAACTTCCGGGTGCATACAATGACTAATTTCCAGGTCAGAAGGTGAAACCACGCTTTTGATTGCCGCTGCGAATATTTGATCTCAACCATGATTAGTATTTTTTTATTTTCAGATATGCAAATCTGTATTTCTACATATATTTGAAGGTAAACTTAAGGGAGTTTGCTAAGAAATGGTGTCCCTGGGTTAGCAGCAGGTGAATTACAAAGGCAAAAGGCCCAGTTTGAGCCCTGGTTCACACTGACAGAGGGAGGAAATCGTTCAGCTGAAATCACACAATTTCATTCCTGCATGTCAGTCCCGACTGTGGGGGCAACATCAGAGACATCAGTGCAGGTTTCTGCACCAATATCAATACAAATCGCACCAATTAGAACAGTGCAATTGCCACAGATTTGACATGTCAAATCACACCAATGTGAACCAGAGCTGACACATTCAAACACTGCCTATCCACCAGCTGAATTCATTACCTGCAATTCTCCACAGCTGTTAGTGATAAAGGTGGAATCTTTATATATAACTTGCAGTTGTGCAGAAGCCTAGGTTTACATTGGAGCGATTGGTCATGCAATTTGAGAGATCAAATCGCATGACTATTGGCAATGGCACTGTTCCAATTGATGCAACATTTTTTTTGTGGCACCGCATCAATTTGCTAAAGTAGTTCCTGCACTACTTTTGCCGATTTCAGGTGCAACTTCAATAGACATGTGTATGAAGCCACCTGAAATCACGCTGACCTTGCTACTTTGAAATCGTGCTACTTCAAGTGAAGTAGCGCAATTTCAAAGTAGCATGTGAAGCAGGGCAAAGAGATTAGTTTTTTGGTGCACAAATACATATTGAAATAAAATATAAGAGATATTGCACTTTCCCAAAACCACCACCCACAAAAACTAAAGAAAGAAAAGTAGAAGGAAAAAAAAAAAAAAATAAATAAACCACACACACACACACACACACCCCACAACAAAAGCTCAATGTACTTTTATTTTACCAGCAGAAAAAAAATAAATTTACATTTACTAGCTTCAAAAGAAATTTGGACAGGATATATGGTACTACATTTAGCAACGGAATTTTAAGGGCCCTGCTCATAGGAGCTTACAATCTAAAATTAGACAAAACCTTAGAGTGGACACAGCTTTAATTTCAGTGTATAACGGGCAACACATCACATTATCTGAAAGATTATAGAAACATACTTAACAGTCATTCTTACAAAGCATTCCAACTGAATATTGCAAAAGACTTACTCAAAACACCCACCAGCCCACAATTCACACATACATACATTGGTGACCATGTTCTGCTGGAAGCTGCATTTCGGTGTACACGATTAAACGAGATAAAAAAAAAAAAAAAAAAAAAAAGAGTAGGTCAGCAGATGCTTCCAAACGATGTTTGCATGATCAGACAGGAACAATACACACATAACATTGACAGCATGGCCACATAAATCCACTTTTGATTGAAAAAATGCACAAGAATTTCATCAAATCTCCCAATATCATTCCTTCTCCCTCACAACAAAAAACCTGACCTTCTCAGGCCAAACGAACCCCCCTACTGCAGGCCTTTATATAAGAGAGGTTGTATTGTTAACACACTGACACACCCAAGAAGTACACGCCCACCAGTATCTTTCAATCTGTCTCTTCATGTATGTCTAAAGTGATTGCACCTGATGAGCAGGAACACATAATAGGATTTGCAACTGTGTTAAGTTGGCCATACACCATACAATTTTCTTATTCAATTTTCTTTAGATTTACCTTTAACTATGTAGTGCAAGGGCCTGCCTGATTGCATACACATTGAAAAGGTTTAGGTTTCACCTCATATTATATGGTTTTGGTAAATCTAAAGGAATGTTGAACAGGAAAATTGAATAGTGTATGGCCAGCCTTAGCCTTGGCTATGTGCATCAAATCTCCAACTACAGGACAAAGATCAAAGTCCATTTGCATCCACATAAACAAAGCAACAGTTTTCTAAGCATATGTACCTGTGCAGTGTAAACCCTAAAATTTGAAATGTCCAAGTCCCTGGGCATGATTAGTGCTAATAAACATTAACATCAGTCCCTGGCTGCAATGAGCTTCCAATATAAAGTCCAAAATTAACTTTCTTACATTAGAACCTATTTCGACAGGAGACAAATAAGATGCCTGCA
Organism: Lithobates septentrionalis; assembly: GCA_037952835.1. Classification (NCBI taxonomy): domain Eukaryota; kingdom Metazoa; phylum Chordata; class Amphibia; order Anura; family Ranidae; genus Lithobates; species Lithobates septentrionalis. The sequence goes on along the minus strand of JBBDGP010000237.1, from coordinate 352,197 downwards.
TGTCTTTAGATTGTGGTGAGAAAACGACACAGGGAGAACATATAAACTTCAACACAAGCATTAGCATGTTGGGGAATTGAACCAACATCCCAGGTGCTGCTAGACAGAACTGCTACCCACTAAGCCATCAGGCAACCCCACACATGTTCTCTGCATCTCTGTGGTGTGAACCAGCCCTAAGTCCATAGCCATGCTCAGTGTCACAAGCAATATACAGTATATTGGCCTAAGTATTGGGATGCCTGCCTTTAAACACACATGAACTGTAATGGCACCCCAGTATTAGTATTGGGTTCAAAACTCATTTGGCCCACCCTTTGCAGCTATAACAGCTTCAACTCTTCTTGTCCACAAGGTTTAGGAGTGTGTCTATGGGAATGTTTGACCATTCTTCCAAGTGCATTTGTGAGATCAGGCACTGATGTTGGACGAGAAGGCCTGACCTACAGTCTCCTCTCTAATTTATCCCTAAGGTGTTCTGTTGTGTTAAGGTCAGGACTCTGTGCAGGCCAGTCAAGTTCCTCCACCCCAAAATCACTCATCCATGTCTTTATGGACCTTGCTTTGTGCACTGGTCCAAATGATTTGGTGGAGGGGGATTATGGTGCGGGGTTGTTTTTCAGGGGTTTGGCTTGGCCTCTTAGTTTCAGAGAAGGGAACTCTTAAGGCGTCAGCATACCAAGACATTTTGGACAATTTCATGCTCCCAACTTTGTGGGGACAGTTTGGGGAAAGCCCCTTCCTGTTCCAACATGACTGCACACCAGTACACAAAGCAAGGTCCATAAAGACATGGATGAGCAAGTTTGGGGTGGAGAAACTTGACTGGCCTGCACAGAGTCCTGGCCTCAACCCGATAGAACACCCTTTGGCTGAATTAGAGTAGAGACTGCAAGCCAGGCCTTCTCATCCAACATCAGTGCCTGGCCTCACAAATGCACTTCTGGAAGAATGATCAAACATTCCCATAGGCAGACTAAACCTTGTGGACAGCCTTCCCAGAAGCTGTTCTAGCTGCAAAGGGTGGGCCAAATCAAATTTTAACCCTACGGACTAAGACTGGGCTGCCATTAAAGTTCATGTGTGTGTAAAGGCAGGCGTCCCAATACTTTTGGCTATATAGTGTATCTGGAAAAGACTTACAATGGTGGTGGAACCCTCCTACACATAACTACTACAATTAGGCATAGTTATAGGACCTGGGAGATGAGACAACTTCTCTACATGAAGTAACATGGTTGGGATTTGAACCCAGACCCTCAGAGATACTAAGCAGAAGTTCTAACCTCTAAGCCACAGAGCTGCCACATGTGAGACCCTCCTACACATAACTACACATAAAAACACATAAATACTGCATTTCTATGGACATACAGGTGATGGAATTACATTACTCAAGAGTTATTCTTCTTGATTTATTCTGTGATATTTGGTGTTTTTTTGTGGGTGAGAGTAGAATATTACCCTCAAATTTTGGGGAATTACATTTTGATTTCTGATGTTGGTACACATATCACATTTTTTGGGCTCAAATTATGAATATTTGGAAATAATAAAAAGCACAAAAAATTGTGATTCATTTTAAATTTTCATCAGCAATGGTATTGTTTGTGGATTATGAAGACTCCTGTGTGAGTTTAGGTTAAAGATTGTTGTGAGATGAAGAGTAACAAGTGAAAGTGACAGAGAAAAATATATTTTACCAAAACATCAAAACATTCCACATTGTAGCATTATTAAAATCAAAATATTTTAAGTAGAAGCAACAATGTTGCAAAGGAAAATTTATTTCACAGAAAGATACATTTCATCTCAACATTAAAAGGTTTTTTTGTGAAAGTTAGAATTGTTCCATTAGAATCAATGACTGAAACTTCATTTGGACTAAATTAGAGCAGATTTTAACTCCCAAAAAATGCTCTCTAATTAGCTCTCATTTTGGTATTTACTATACCTCCAGGTAAAAAAGACACTTGAGTTAAAATGAGAGTTATTTTCAGGTCTGAGCATGCTCAGTTGTGTTGGCACCTAGTTGTCCAAAACGGGGAATTTTTCACTTTTCAGACTTTTAAAGATATTTCAGTGTAGAAATCACTTTTTCACACAGTTTAAAAGCAGATAATCTTTAAATAATATACCGCATATTTCAGTACCATTTAGGCAATTATATCATGTTCTAAACATTATTTCCATGTGCAATTCTCTAGGTTTTAGCAGAGTAAGGGTTTGGGCTTTGGGATTTAGTTTCAGGGAGCTATAGTAAATTCGATTTTGGGAGTATTTTCTCACCAGCGCTATAGTGAATACCGTTTTAGCGCGAATTAGCGCCATAGCGCTATAGTAAATGACCCCCATAGTAAATACCAAAATGAGAGCTAATTAGAGAGCATTTTTTGGGAGTTAAAATCTGCTCTAATTTAGTCCAAATGAAGTTTCAGTCACTGATTCTAATGGAACAATTCTAACTTTCACAAAAAAACCTTTTAATGTTGAGATGAAATGTATCTTTCTGTGAAATAAATTTTCCTTTGCAACATTGTTGCTTCTACTTAAAATATTTTGATTTTAAGAATGCTACAATGTGGAATGTTTTGATGTTTTAGTAAAATATATTTTTTTCTGTCACTTTCACTTGTTACTCTTCATCTCAAAACAATCTTTAACCTAAACTCACACAGGAGTCTTCATAATCCACAAACAATACCATTGCTGATGAAAATTTAAAATGAATCACAATTTTTTGTGCTTTGTATTATTTCCAAATATTCATAATTTGAGCCCAAAAAATGTGATATGTGTACCAACATCAGAAAGCAAAATGTCATTCCCAAAAATTTGAGGGTAATATTCTACTCACCCACAAAAAAACACCAAATATCACAGAATAAATCAAGAAGAATAACTCTTGAGTAATGTAATTCCATCACCTGTATGTCCATAGAAATGCAGTATTAATGTGTTTTTATGTGTAGTTATGTGTAGTAGGGTCTCACATGTGGCAGCTCCGTGGCTTAGAGGTTAGAACTTCTGCTTAGTATCTCTGAGGGTCTGGGTTCAAATCTCAACCATGTTACTTCATGTAGAGAAGTGTGTCTCATCTCCCAGGTCCTATAACTATGTCTAATTGTAGTAGTTATGTGTAGGAGGGTTCCACCACCATTGTAAGTCTTTTCCAGTTACACTATATAGCCAAAAGTATTGGGACGCCTGCCTTTACACACACATGAACTTTAATGGCAGCCCAGTCTTAGTCCGTAGGGTTAAAATTTGATTTGGCCCACCCTTTGCAGCTAGAACAGCTTCTGGGAAGGCTGTCCACAAGGTTTAGTCTGCCTATGGGAATGTTTGATCATTCTTCCAGAAGTGCATTTGTGAGGCCAGGCACTGATGTTGGATGAGAAGGCCTGGCTTGCAGTCTCTACTCTAATTCAGCCAAAGGGTGTTCTATCGGGTTGAGGCCAGGACTCTGTGCAGGCCAGTCAAGTTTCTCCACCCCAAACTTGCTCATCCATGTCTTTATGGACCTTGCTTTGTGCACTGGTGTGCAGTCATGTTGGAACAGGAAGGGGCCATCTCCAAACTGTTCCCACAAAGTTGGGAGCATGAAATTGTCCAAAATGTCTTGGTATGCTGACGCCTTAAGAGTTCCCTTCTCTGAAACGAAGAGGCCAAGCCCAACCCCTGAAAAACAACCCCGCACCATAATCCCCCTCCACCAAATCATTTGGACCAGTGCACAAAGCAAGGTCCATAAAGACATGGATGAGTGATTTTGGGGTGGAGGAACTGGACTGGCCTGCACAGAGTCCTGACCTCAACACAACAGAACACCTTGGGGATAAATTAGAGAGGAGACTGTAGGTCAGGCCTTCTCGTCCAACATCAGTGCCTGACCTCACAAATGCACTTGGAAGAATGGTCAAACATTCCCATAGACACACTCCTAAACCTTGTGGACAAGAAGAGTTGAAGCTGTTATAGCTGCAAAGGGTGGGCCAAATGAGTTTTGAACCCAATACTAATACTGGGATGCCATTACAGTTCATGTGTGTTTAAAGGCAGGCATTCCAATACTTAGGCCAATATACTGTATATTGCTTGTGACACTGAGCATGGCTATGGACTTAGGGCTGGTTCACACCACAGAGATGCAGAGAACATGTGTGGGGCTGCCTGGTGGCTAAGTGGGTAGCAGTTCCGTCTAGCAGCACCTGGGATGTTGGTTCAATTCCCCAACATGCTAATGCTTGTGTTGAAGTTTATATGTTCTCCCTGTGTGGGTTTCTCACCACAATCTAAAGACATGCTGGCATCTTATTTGTCTCCTGTCGAAATAGGTTCTAATGTAAGATTGTTAATTTTGGACTTTATATTGGAAGGTCATTGCAGCCAGGGACTGATGTTAATGTTTATTAGCACTAATCATGCCCAGGGACTTGGACATTTCAAATTTTAGGGTTTACACTGCACGGGTACATATGCTTAGAAAACTGTTGCTTTGTTTATGTGGATGCAAATGGACTTTGATCTTTGGCCTGTAGTTGGAGATTTGATGCACAAAGCCAAGGGCTAACACAGTTGCAAATCCTATTATGTGTTCCTGCTCATCAGGTGCAATCACTTTAGACATACATGAAGAGACAGATTGAAAAATACTGGTGGGCGTGTACTTCTATTGGGTGTGTCAGTGTGCTAACAATACAACCTCTCTTATATAAAGGCCTGCAGTAGGGGGGTTCGTTTGGCCTGAGAAGGTCAGGTTTTTTGTTGTGATGGAGAAGGAATGATATTGGGAGATTTGATGAAAGTCTTGTGCATTTTTTCAATCAAAAGTGGGTTTATGTGGCCATGCTGTCAATGTTGTGTGTGTATTGTTCCTGTCTGATCATGCAAACATCGTTTGGAAGCATCTGCTGACCTACTATTTTTGATCTCGTTTAATCGTGTACACCAAAATGCAGCTTCCAGCAGAACATGGTCACCAATGTATGTATGTGTGGATTGTGGGCTGGTGGTGGGTGCTTTGAATAAGTCTTTTGCAATATTCTGTTGGAATGCTTTGTAAGAATGACTGTTAAGTATGTTTCTATAATCTTGCAGATAATGTAATGTGTCCCTGCTATACACTGAAATTAAAGCTGTGTCCACTCTAAGGTTTTGTCTAATTTTAGATTGTAAGCTCCTATGAGCAGGGCCCTTAAAATTCTGTTGCTAAATGTAGTACCATATATCCTGTCCAAATTTTTTTGAAGCTAGTGAATGTAAATTTATTTTTTTTCTGCTGGTAAAATAAATACATTGAGCTTTTGTTGTGGTGTGTGGTGTTGTTTTTTTGTTTTTTTCTTCTACTTTTCTTTCTTTAGTTTTTGTGGGTGGTGGTTTTGGGAAAGTGCAATATCTCTTTTATATTTTATTTCAATATGTATTTGTGCACCAAAAACCGAATCTCTTTGCCCTGGTTCACATGCTACTTTGAAATTGCGCTACTTCACTTGAAGTAGCACGATTTCAAAGTAGCAAGGTCAGTGTGATTTCAGGTGGCTTCATACACATGTCTAGTGAAGTCGCACCTGAAATCAGCAAAAGTAGTGCAGGAACTACTTTAGCAAATTGATGCGGTGCCACAAAAAAAGTTGCATCAATTGGAACAGTGCCATTGCCAATAGTCATGCGATTTGATCTCTCAAATCGCATGACCAATCGCTCCAATGTAAACCTAGGCTTTTGCACAACTGCAAGTTATATATAAAAATTCCACCTTTATCATTAACAGCTGTGGAGAATTGCAGGTAATGAATTCAGCTGGTGGATAGGCAGTGTTTGAATGTGTCAGCTCTGGTTCACATTGGTGTGATTTGACATGTCAAATCTGTGGCAATTGCACTGTTCTAATTGGTGCGATTTGTATTGATATTGGTGCAGAAACCTGCACTGATGTCTCTGATGTTGCCCCCACAGGCGGGACTGACATGCAGGAATGAAATTGTGGGAGTTCAGCTGAACGATTTCCTCCCTCTGTCAGTGTGAACCAGGACTCAAACTGGGAATTTTGCCTTTGTAATTCACCTGCTGCTAACCCAGGGACACCATTTCTTAGCAAACTCCCTTAAGTTTACCTTCAAATATATGTAGAAATACAGATTTGCATATCTAAAAATAAAAAAAATACTGATCACATATTCGCAGCAGCAATCAAAAGCGTGGTTTCACCTTCTGACCTGGAAATTATTCATTGTATGCACCCGGAAGTTCCTGTGCTGGTCAGGATCTCCATCTAGGTGGACATGGCGAGGTCTCTTTAGCAGAGAGGAGGCGCTGCTCATTGGCTGGGTAAGTGTAGGATATGTACTTGTACTTAATCAATGCGGGGTGGATGTCATAGTTAGATTTGGTGTGGGTGGGGTTCATTGATTTGTTTGGCATCACCACACATTTGCTTCCGTCCCATGTGCACACATCACTTCCTGTATTTGTTCTGCTGATGTAAATCAGTAAGGACTATGCAAGTATAAATGAGAGCTCCTTTTATTAAAATATATATGACTTGTTTCACAGCTGGGTGAATTTTCCAGAAAATTTGGACCTCTGAGTTGCATGACAAGTTGTACCCCATGATTCTCAATGACAACCATTCATATCTGTGCTACTTTAAGTCGCACCAACTTCAAAGTAGTCCCTGTACTACTTTGGTGTGACTTGAGGTATATCGGGTACAATATTACACAGGCATTCCCAGAAGTTGGGGCCAAGTTGCAGCGGCAAAGTGGCAGCAAAATAGTGTGACTTTCAGGTCGCAGCAGTGTGAATGAGATTCAAGGATAACACCTTTGAATTTGGCCCTATTGTCACTTGTGCATCCTGAAGGTGTAGCAAATTCGTCCCTGCACTACCTTGGTTTGACTTTGATGCGATTTGAGGTCCATACACCACAAGATTACACAGACATTGCTTCAAGTCATGACAAAGCTGTGCAATTTTAAGGTCGCACAAGAGCAAATGGGGCCTTATTCAAAGGTGTTATCAATTAATCGCATTAGGTTACTTTCACACTTGGGTGACTTTTCATGGAGCTTTGGACCTCAGAGTCACATGAAAAGTTGTCCCCATGATTTCCATGCATATTTATTAGAGCTGCACGATTAATCGTCATCGTGATTTTTTTTCCCCCTTTACGATCTTGAAAAAAGAGTTTCACGATTCTTGCTATGCAAAGAACTCTCTCTGCTCTTCTGAAGCCACAGCCGAAAAACCAGGAAGTCTGCCAAGAATTAGAACATTCTTTATCAGTGAACTTAACTAGAAACCTTGTAACAATTTGTCAATTAAATAGACTTCTGTGTAAGTGAGGAAAGTTTAACCACTTAAACACTAAACATTTTTCTGACATTTGTTGGTTTCAGGTTAAAATCATTTTTTTTTGCTAGAAAATTACTTAAAACCCCCCAACATTATATATATTTTTTTTTAGTAGAGACCCTAGAGAATAAAATGGTGATTGTTACAATATTTTATGTCACACTGTATTTGCGCCTTTCAAGTGCAATTTTTTTTGGAAAAAAGTACTTTAATGAATTAAAAAAAAGAAAAGTTAGCCCAATTTTTTGTGGGATAATGTGAAAGATTTTACGTCGCGAGAATCGTGATCTTTTTATTCTAAGCAAAAAAATTGTGATTCTCATTTTGGCCAGAACCGTGCAGCTCTAATATCTATGCAACTTCACCCATGTTCACATAGATCTGAATTGACATGTCAAATTGTAGGCCAAATCGGCACCTATTGATGGCAATGGAACTGTCCGAATTGGTGCGACGCCACAACAATTCCCAAAAGTAGTTCCTGCACTACTTTGGGCGACTTCAGGGGGCGATTTCTTACCTCCCAACTTTTTGAGATGGGTATAAGGGACACCTATTAGCAAAAGTAGGTAGGCATAGGACACCTTCTTAAAGGAGAACAGTTGGGACCTATGTGATTTCACTAGACATCTGTGCAGGAAAGTGCACTGATGTCTCTGAAATCGCTGACAAAGTCGGGCTGAGTCACACTTGTGCGACTTTGGACATCAGAGTCGTATGACAAGTCATACCCCATGATTTTTAATGTGTACCATTCATATCTGTGCGACTTCAAGTAACACTGACTTCAACGTAGTCCCTGTATACTTTGGTCTGACTTTGATGCGAGTTGAGGTCCATAGACCTCAAGTTTACACAGGCATTCCCTGGAATTGCGGCAAAATTGCTGATGCAAAATCATGGGAAAGTTGCGTGTCTTTCCCTGCGACTCCTGCGTCCATAGACCTCAAGATTACATAGGCATTGCTTAAAGTCGCATTAAAATCTCGCAACTTTCAGGTCGCACAAGTGTGAAAGGTGCCTAAGTCACTGTGCTGAGTACTATTTTATACCTAGAATATAAAGTAGTCCCACCATCAAACACTAGTAAACATATGTTCTCAATATAATTGTGCTCAAATGGCTGAAAATCACACAGATGGTATCACCTACTGAAAGCTTGCATTGTACTCAGGCATTTGCCTCTTTTCAGCATATGCTGCTATTAGCCAATGCCACATCGGCACGAGCATGGTTGTTACTATAATATTAATGCCTGAAATGCAAAACATTATTGTATTGAATCAAACATTAGTAAATGTATTTTTTCCGTAGGTAAGTGATCAGCTCTGTAGCATAGCGGTATACCCTGCTGCCCCCAAAAGTTCAAGCCATGAATTCAAATCCCACTGACAGCATCACCTCCCAGAAGTGTGCATTGTACTCAGAAGCATAATTAGGCAAAGCACATCAGCTTGCTTTATTCCATATTTTAACTCTTCAAATGCATGCAATGGTATGTACTTATTCAAAAATATGGTATGGAATTCCAAAATTCAAGTAAAAAAATGTCGTAGGGTCCCCCCAGTACATACCAGGCCCTTCAGTATGGACTTTAAGGGGAACCCCACACCAAAATGTAAAATAAATTTGATGTGGGGCCCCCAAAATCCATACCAGACCCTTACCTGAGCATGCAGCCTGGAGGTCAGGATAGGGGGGGACGAGTGAGCACCCTCCCCTTCTGAACCTTACCAGGCCACATACCCCAAAGCACCTTTTCCCCATGTTGATGGGGACAAGGGCCTCTTCCCGACAACACTGGTCGGTGGTTGTCGGTCTGCAGGCAGGGGGTTTATCAGAATCTGGAAGCCCCCTTTAACAAGGGGGCTCCCAGATCCTGCCCCCTATGTGAATAGGTATGGGGTACATTTTACCCCTACCCATTCACCAAAAAAAGCAGTGAAATGTAAAAAAATGAATAGCCGGTTTTTGACAAGTCCTTTATTGTAGAATAGCTCCGAGCTGTCTTCTTCCCTGAGCCATCTTCTCCAGACGCTGTCTCTCCCTCCTCCATCTTCTCCCCGAGCTGTATTCTCCCAGAGCCGTCTCTCCTGCCGCCGCCATCTGCTGTGTTCTTCCACACCGCTGGTTACCCGCTAATAAAAAAAAGCTGCTCTTCTTCCATTGTGGTCTTCCTCCGCTGTGTTGTCACCCGCTGTGTAGTGTCTCTTACATAGCCATGGAGCGGACTCTCCGGGTGACATTATAGGATGGCCACATAAGACCGCCACAAGAAGAGCGGCTTTTTTTTTATTAGTGGGTAACCGGCTGCGCTGAAGAACACATCAGCGGGAGAAGATGGTGGCAGCAGGAGAGACAGCTCGGGGAGAAGAAACATCAAACACTAGTGAATGTATTTTCTATGTATTTTCTATGTATGACTGTGCTACACCCAATAGGCTAGCGGTCAGCACTTCTACCTTGAGAGAACTCATCGGCTCAAATCCCACAGAGAAATACTAAAAGATTGAATTGGTGAAAAAAAAGCAAATGACTATTAGCCAATTAGCCAAAGCAGCATATGCTGAAAATAGGTGAATGCCAATTAGCCAATGCACTTTAAATTTGGCTGATTCTATTATATTAACTCTTCAAATGCATGCAATGATATGTAAGTATTTAATACTATTATGGTGTGAAATTCCAAACACCACACACTAACTAATGGGCAGATTACATTTTTTTGTTTGTTTATTTTAATTCGCTTGTGCACTAAAAAAATAAACACAGCTGGGGGATGGTAGGTTGGCTGGTATTTGAACTTGTACCATGAGTGCTGTGGAGACATCTGAGCAGACTACTAAGCCATTAAGCTAAGTATGAGACCTGCATAATAGTGTAGTATGATTAAAGAATGAATATAAATAATTACCGCTTTATAGTCACCTAAATTAAAAAATAAAAAAACAACATACAACAAATAGATAATCTAAATGTTTAATACATGTAACTTTACAGAATAGCAGACATTACTATGTAATAATCATTCATAACTGCATTAGTTAGCAAAAGAAGGAAAAAACTAGGAATACTAATTGCAACATACATCAATAGATGCACACGAGGTAGAGCACATCTCACATAAAAATGTTTCTTTCACATACATGGATCATGATTACAGTGCAGTACTATATAACAACTTGGTAGGAATTGGCATTTGCATATACGCGGAAGCGCTAATTAGTGCCAGCTTAGAATTTACTAACATGTGTTTCTCACTAATAGCGCTAGTTTTTCATTCGCCCATTCGCCTGTTGAAATTTTATTTGGCTAAAATGGTCGCTGGTTCGTATTCCCAACCACACCACAAGACTACCTGCCTGGAGTTTGCATGTTCTCCCTGTGCCTGCATGGGTTTCCTCCGGGTACTCTGGTTTCCTCCCACACTCCAAAGACATGCTGGTAGGTTAATTGGCTTCTGTCTAAATTGGCCCTAGTATATGAATGTGAGTTAGGGACCTTAGATTGTAAGCTCCTTGAGGGTAGGGGCCCATATTAGTGTATAATGTATATGTAAAGCACTGCGTAAATTGATGGCACTATAGAAGTACCTTAAAGCGGAGTTCCACACAAAAATGGAACTTCCGCTTTTCGGAACCCTCCCCCCCTCCGGTGTCACATTTGGCACCTTTCAGGGGGGAGGGGGTGCAGATACCTGTCTAAGACAGGTATTTGCACCCACTTCAGGCATAGACTCCCATGGGAGTCTATGCCTCTTCCCGTCCTGACCGCGCTGTCTGCTGGGAACACACAGCTCCCAGGAGAGAGCGGCGACCACTAGGGACGCGCAGCGCGACTCGCGCATCCGCAGTAGGGAACCGGGAAGTGAAGCCGCAATGCTTCACTTCCTGATTCCCTCACCTAGGATGGCGGCGGCAGCTGCCGAGAACCGAGCGGGTTCTCGGCGTCCCCTGCCGACATCGCTGGACCCTGGGACAGGTAAGTGGCCATGTATTAAAAGTCAGCAGCTGCAGTATTTGTAGCTGCTGGCTTTTAATAATTTTTTTTTTTGGCGGTGTGGGTGAACCCCCGCTTTAAATAAAAATAAATAAGTCTTCACTAATATTATGGTGTGAATCTCCAAAACACCATACACTAGCTAACAAGCAGTTTACATTTGATAAACTTTATTGTATGGTATATAAACCATCAAACACTAGTAAAAGTATTTTGTATATATAATTGTGCTCAGCCCAATAGGCTAGCAGTTAGCACCTCTACCTTCAAACATTCAGGTATTGGAAGACTCATGGGTTCAAATCCCACAGAAGATTCCTAAAAGATTACTATTAGTGGAGAAAAGGAGAATTACTGTTAGCCAGTTTGCCAATTAGCCAAAGCAGCATACAGTGAATGACAAGCAGCCAATACACTTTAATGTGGTTGATATTATTGTATTAACTCTTCAAATGCTTGCAATGGTATGTAAGTATTCACTAATATTATGGTGTGAATCTCCAAACACCACACACTAGCTAACAAGCAGTTTACATTTGATAAACTTTATTGTATAGTATATAACACATCAAACACTAGTAAAAGTATTTTGTATGTATAATTGTGCTCAGCCCAATAGGCTAGCAGTTAGCACCTCTACCTTCAAACATTCAGATATTGAAAGACTCATGGGTTCAAATCCCACAGAAAAATCCTAAAAGATTGCATTGGTGGGAAAAGGAGAATGCCAGTTAGCCAATTAGCCAAAGCAACACAAATATACGTGTATATTTATTTACTGAAAATAGGTGATTGCCAAGTAGCCAATGCAGTTTAATGTGAAAGTTTTTAGTGTATTAACTCTTTAAATGCATGCAATGGTATGTAAGTATTCAATTCTATTATGATGTGACATTCCAAACACCACACACTCACTAAAGGGTAGTTTACATTTCTTTGTTTGTTTATTTTAATTCACTTGTGCACTGAAAAAATAAACACAGCTGGTGGATGGTAGGTTGGCTGTTGTTTGAACTCATACCATGAGTGGTGTGGAGATATCCAAGCAGACCACTAAACCATGGTGCTAAGTACAAGACCTGCATAATAGTGTAGTATTATTAAAGAATGAACATAAATAATTACTGCTTTATAGTCAACTAAATTAATAAATAATAAATCAAAAACATGAAAAAAACAACATACAACAAATAGGTAACCTAAATGATTAATACATGTAACTTTACAGAATAGCAGACATTACTATGTAATAATCATTCAGAACTGCATTTCTTAGCAAAAGAAGGAAAAAAAACTAGGAATACTAATTGCAATATAAATCAATAGATGCACGGGAACTAGAGCACATCTCTGATAAAAAATGTTTCTTTCACATACATGGATCATGGCTACAGTACAGTGCTATATAACAACTTGATAAGAATTGGCATTTGTATATACGCGGAAGCGCTAATTAGCGGCAATTTAGAATTTACAAACGTTTGTTCTCCGCTTATATCGCTGATTTTCATGCGCAAATTCGCCGTTTTGTTTCTATTTGGCTAAAATGGGCTCTATTATTTGCCATAGTGCCCAGTACTTCCTGGAGTTATAGTAAATGACCCCCTATATCTTTTCTGACATTTGTTGCTTACAAGTAAAAATTCTGTATTTTCTGCTAGAAAATCACTTAGAACCCCCAAACATTATATATATTTTTTTAGCAGAGACCCTAGGGAATAAAATAGCGGTTGTTGCAATATTTTATATCACACGGTATTTGTGCAGCGGTCTTTCAAATGCAATTTTTTAAAAAAAAATACACTAATAAATTTAAAAAAAAACTAAGCAGTAAAGTTAGCCCATTTTTTTTCATCCAGAAGTTTTGATTACCTGTTTTTGTGTATTTAATATTTAAGAGAGGTGTTTTTTTATATTTTTTTAATCTAAATTCTACATACAAGTGAACTGATTGGAGGTTTGTTTTGTTTAATAAATGTTTAAATGTAAAAAATTTTCCGTATCACTGAAGGTTGCTCTCACACTGGAGCGGGCATGCGTTGACGGTAAAACGCTGCTAGTTTTAGCGGCTCTTTACCATCATTTTAGCAGCGCTATTCGGCTGCTAGCAGGGCGCTTATAACCCAGCTAGCGGCTGAGGAAGGGGTTAAATGCGCCCCTGAAGCGCCGCTGCCGAAACGCTTTGCAGGCGCTTCAGCAGCGGTGCGCATTCATTTCAATGGGCAGGAGTGGTGGTATACATCGCTCCAAAGATGCTGCTTGCAGGACTTTTTTTTAACATCCTGCCAGCGCATCGCCTCAGTGTGAAAGCACTCGGGCTTTCACACTGAGACTGCAGGGGAGCCGTTTTACAGGCGCTATTTTTAGCCCAAAAGCGCCTGAAAAACGCCCCATTGTGAAAGGGGTCTAACTGTTAGATTTTATGAGATGAAGGTAAAAAAAAAAAAAGAAAAAAAAAAATCGGCCTAATATATCGGCCCAAAAAAATCGGCATCACATATCGGCCATCGGCCACCGCGATTTGTAAATATCGGCATCGGCATCGGCCAGAGAAAAACCCATATCGGTCGACCTCTAGTACACACTATGGGGGTCATTTACTATAGCGCTATGGCGCTAATTCGCGCAAATTGCCGCGAATTAGCGCTAATTCGCGGCAATTTAGCGCGCATTAGCGCTAATAGCGCTAATTCGCGCTAAAATGGTATTCACTATAGCGCTGGTGAGAAAATACTCCCAAAATCGAATTTACTATAGCTCCCTGAAACTAAATAGAGCCCAAACCCTTACTCTGCTAAAAGCTAGAAAATTGCACATGGAAATATTGTTTAGAGCATGATATAATTGCCTAAATGGTACTGAAATATGCGGTATATTATTGAAAGATTATCTGCTTTTAAACTGTGTGAAAAAGTGATTTCTACACTGAAATATCTTTAAAAGTCTGAAAAGTGAAAAATTCCCCGTTTTGGACAACTAGGTGCCAACACAACTGAGCATGCTCAGACCTGAAAATAACTCTCATTTTAACTCAAGTGTCTTTTTTACCTGGAGGTATAGTAAATACCAAAATGAGAGTTAATTAGAGAGCATTTTTTGGGAGTTAAAATCTGCTCTAATTTAGTCCAAATGAAGTTTCAGTCATTGATTCTAATGGAACAATTCTAACTTTCACAAAAAAACCTTTTAATGTTGAGATGAAATGTATCTTTCTGTGAAATAAATTTTCCTTTGCAACATTGTTGCTTCTACTTAAAATATTTTGATTCTAAGAATGCTACAATGTGGAATGTTTTGATGTTTTGGTAAAATATATCTTTCTCTGTCACTTTCACTTGATATTCTTCATCTCACAACAATCTTTACCCCAAACTCACACAGGATTCTTTACAATCCACAAACAATACCATTGCTGATGAAAATTTAAAATGAATCACAATTTTTTGTGCTTTTTATTATTTCCAAATATTCATAATTTGAGCCCAAAAAATGTGATATGTGTACCAACATCAGAAAGCAAAATGTAATTCCCAAAAATTTGAGGGTAATATTCTACTCTCACCCACAAAAAAACACCAAATATCACAGAATAAATCAAGAAGAATTACTCTTGAGTAATGTAATTCCATCACCTGTATGTCCATAGAAATGCAGTATTTATGTGTTTTTATGTGTAGTTATGTGTAGGAGGGTCTCACATGTGGCAGCTCTGTGGCTTAGAGGTTAGAAATTCTGCTTAGTATCTCTGAGGGTCTGGGTTCAAATCCCAACCATGTTACTTCATGTAGAGAAGTTGTCTCATCTCCCAGGTCCTATAACTATGCCTAATTGTAGTAGTTATGTGTAGGAGGGTTCCACCACCATTGTAAGTCTTTTCCAGATACACTATATAGCCAAAAGTATTGGGACGCCTGCCTTTACACACACATGAACTTTAATGGCAGCCCAGTCTTAGTCCGTAGGGTTAAAATTTGATTTGGCCCACCCTTTGCAGCTAGAACAGCTTCTGGGAAGGCTGTCCACAAGGTTTAGTCTGCCTATGGGAATGTTTGATCATTCTTCCAGAAGTGCATTTGTGAGGCCAGGCACTGATGTTGGATGAGAAGGCCTGGCTTGCAGTCTCTACTCTAATTCAGCCAAAGGGTGTTCTATCGGGTTGAGGCCAGGACTCTGTGCAGGCCAGTCAAGTTTCTCCACCCCAAACTTGCTCATCCATGTCTTTATGGACCTTGCTTTGTGCACTGGTGTGCAGTCATGTTGGAACAGGAAGGGGCTTTCCCCAAACTGTCCCCACAAAGTTGGGAGCATGAAATTGTCCAAAATGTCTTGGTATGCTGACGCCTTAAGATTTCCCTTATCTGAAACTAAGAGGCCAAGCCCAACCCCTGAAAAACAACCCCGCACCATAATACCCCTCCACCAAATCATTTGGACCAGTGCGCAAAGCAAGGTCCATAAAGACATGGATGAGTGATTTTGGGGTGGAGGAACTTGACTGGCCTGCACAGAGTCCTGACCTCAACACAACAGAACACCTTGGGGATAAATTAGAGAGGAGACTGTAGGTCAGGCCTTCTCGTCCAACATCAGTGCCTGACCTCACAAATGCACTTGGAAGAATGGTCAAACATTCCCATAGACACACTCCTAAACCTTGTGGACAAGAGGAGTTGAAGCTGTTATAGCTGCAAAAGGTGGGCCAAATGAGTTTTGAACCCAATACTAATACTGGGATGCCATTACAGTTCATGTGTGTTTAAAGGCAGGTGTCCCAATACTTAGGCCAATATATTGTATATTGCTTGTGACACTGAGCATGGCTATGGACTTAGGGCTGGTTCACACCACTGAGATGTAGAGACCATGCTTGGGGCTGCCTGGTGGCTAAGTGGGTAGCAGTTCTGTCTACCAGCACCTGGGATGTTGGTTCAATTCCCCAACATGCTAATCCTTGTGTTGAAGTTTATATGTTCTCCCTGTGTGGGTTTCTCACCACAATCTAAAGACATGCTGGCATTTTATTTGTCTCCTGTCGAAATAGGTTCTAATGTAAGAACGTTCATTTTGGACTTTATATTGGAAGCTCATTGCAGCCAGGGACTGATGTTAATGTTTATTAGCACTAATCATGCCCAGGGACTTGGACATTTCAAATTTTAGGGTTTACACTGCACAGGTACATATGCTTAGAAAACTATTGCTTTCTTTATGTGGATGCAAATGGACTTTGATCTTTGTCCTGTAGTTGGAGATTTGATGCACATAGCCAAGGGCTAACACAGTTGCAAATACTATTATGTGTTCCTGCTCATCAGGTGCAATCACTTTAGACATACATGAAGAGACAGATTGAAAGATACTGGTGGGCGTGTACTTCTATTGGGTGTGTCAGTGTGCTAACAATACAACCTCTCTTATATAAAGGCCTGCAGTAGGGGGGTTCGTTTGGCCTGAGAAGGTCAGGTTTTTTGTTGTGATGGAGAAGGAATGATATTGGGAGATTTGATGAAATTCTTGTGCATTTTTTCAATCAAAAGTGGGTTTATGTGGCCATGCTGTCAATGTTGTGTGTGTATTGTTCCTGTCTGATCATGCAAACATCGTTTGGAAGCATCTGCTGACCTACTATTTTTGATCTCGTTTAATCGTGTACACCGAAATGCAGCTTCCAGCAGAACATGGTCATCTATGTATGTATGTGTGGATTGTGGGCTGGTGGTGGGTGTTTTGAATAAGTCTTTTGCAATATTATGTTGTAATGCTTTGTAAGAATAACTGTTAAGTATGTTTCTATAATCTTGCAGATAATAATGTGATGTGTTGCCCGTTATACACTGAAATTAAAGCTGTGTCCACTCTAAGGTTTTGTCTAATTTTAGATTGTAAGCTCCTATGAGCAGGGCCCTTAAAATTCCGTTGCTAAATGTAGCACCATATATCCTGTCCAAATTTTTTTTAAAGCTAGTAAATGTAAATTTATTTTTTTTCTGCTGGTAAAATAAAATTACATTGAGCTTTTGTTGTGTGTGTGTGGTTTTTTTTTTTACTTCTACTTTTCTTTCTCTTTAGTTTTTGTGGGTGGTGGTTTTGGGAAAGTGCAATATCTTTTATATTTTATTTCAATATGTATTTGTGCACCAAAAAACTAATCTCTTTGCCCTGGTTCACATGCTACTTTGAAATTGCGCTACTTCATGATTTCAAAGTAGCAATGTCAGCGTGATTTCAGGTGGCTTCATACACAAATGTCTATTGAAGTCGCACCTGAAATCGGCAAAAGTAGTGCAGGAACTACTTTAGCAAATTGATGCGGTGCCACAAAAAAATGTTGCATCGATTGGAACAGTGCCATTGCCAATAGTCATGCGATTTGATCTCTCAAATCGCATGACCAATCGCTCCAATGTAAACCTAGGCTTCTGCACAACTGCAAGTTATATATAAAGATTCCACCTTTTTCATTAACAGCTGTGGAGAGTTGCAGGTAATGAATTCAGCTGGTGGATAGGCAGTGTTTGAATGTGTCAGCTCTGGTTCACGTTGGTGTGATTTGACATGTCAAATCTGTGGCAATTGCACTGTTCTAATTGGTGCGATTTGTATTGATATTGGTGCAGAAACCTGCACTGATGTCTGTTGCCCCCACAGTCGGGACTGACATGCAGGAATGAAATTGTGAGTTCAGCTGAACGCTTTCCTCCCTCTGTCAGTGTGAACCAGGGCTCAAACTGGGCCTTTTGCCTTTGTAATTCACCTGCTGCTAACCCAGGGACACCATTTCTTAGCAAACTCCCTTAAGTTTACCTTCAAATATATGTAGAAATACAGATTTGCATATCTGAAAATAAAAAATACTAATCATGGTTGAGATCAAATATTCGCAGCTGCAATCAAAAGTGTGGTTTCACCTTCTGACCTGGAAATTAGTCATTGTATGCACCCAGAAATTCCTGTGCTATTCAGGATCTCCATCTAGGTGGACATGGCGAGGTCTCTTTAGCAGAGAGGAGGTGCTGCTCATTGGCCGGGTAAGTGTAGGATATGTACTTGTACTTAATCAATGCGGGGTGGATGTCGTAGTTAGATTTGGTGTGGGTGGGGTTCATTGATTTGTTTGGCATCACCACACATTTGCTTCCATCCCATGTGCACACATCACTTCCTGCATTTGTTCTGCTGATGTTAATGCAAGTATAAATGAGAGCTCCTTTTATTAAAATATATATGACTTGTTTCACAGCTGGGCGAATTTTCCAGCAAATTTGGACCTCTGAGTTGCATGACAAGTTGTACCCCATGATTCTCAATGACAACCATTCATATCTGTGCTACTTTAAGTCGCACCAACTTCAAAGTAGTCCCTGTACTACTTTGGTGTGACTTGAGGTATATCGGGTACAATATTACACAGGCATTCCCAGAAGTTGGGGCCAAATTGCAGCGGCAAAGTGGCAGCAAAATAGTGTGACTTTCAGGTTGCAGCAGTGTGAATGAGATTCAAGGATAACACCTTTGAATTTGGCCCTATTGTCACTTGTGCATCCTGAAGGTGTAGCAAATTCGTCCCTGCACTACCTTGGTTTGACTTTGATGCAATTTGAGGTCCATACACCACAAGATTACACAGACATTGCTTCAAGTCATGACAAAGCTGTGCAATTTTAAGGTCGCACAAGTGCAAATGGGGCCTTATTCAAAGGTGTTATCAATTAATCGCATTAGGTTACTTTCACACTTGGGTGACTTTTCATGGAGCTTTGGACCTCAGAGTCCAAACCAAAGTTGTCCCCCTTGATTTCCATGCATATTTATTAGAGCTGCACGATTAATCGTCATCGTGATTTTTTCCCCCTTTACGATCTTGAAAAAAGAGTTTCACGATTCTTGCTATGCAAAGAACTCTCTCTGCTCTTCTGAAGCCACAGCCGAAAAACCAGGAAGTCTGCCAAGAATTAGAACATTCTTTATCAGTGAACTTAACTAGAAACCTTGTAACAATTTGTCAATTAAATAGAATTCTGTGTAAGTGAGGAAAGTTTAACTACTTAAAGAGGAGTTCCACCCATGGGGGCCGTCAAAAAAAAAAAAAAATTAAAAGTCAGCAGCTACAAATACTGCAGCTGCTGACTTTTAATTGGACACTCACCTGTCCCTGGGTCCAGCGATGCGGGGGATCGAAGCCCCACTCGTCTCCCCCCTCCGCTCGTCGGCGCCGGCATTTCAACTGTGGGCGCCGGGCTGTGGCTTCACAGCCTGGCACCCACTGCGCATGCGCGAGCAGCGCCGTGCGCCGTGATTGGCCGCTCAATCACCTGGGACCTGTAATGGGTCCCAGATGATTGACAGGAGGGAGGGAGCAGAGCGGAGCCCTTCCTGTGCCGAGGAGGAAGTGATGTCACCAGCCCAGGCTAAGGGAAAGGCAGACTACGAGGGACCACCTAGCAACAGGCATTTAGAGGTAAGTGAAAAAAAAATATATATACAAATGTTTTTTTGTTTTTTTTGTTTTTTTAGAATTTTTACAGGTAGTTTTGTTTTTTGGGTGGAACCCCACTTTAAACACTAAACATTTTTCTGACATTTGTTGGTTTCAGGTTAAAATCTTTTTTTTTTTTTTTTTTTTTTGCTAGAAAATTACTTAAAACCCCCCAACATTATATATATTTTTTTTAGTAGAGATCCTAGAGAATAAAATGGTGGTTGTTACAATATTTTATGTCACACTGTATTTGCGCTTTCAAATGCAATTTTTTTTGGAAAAAAGTACTTTAATGAATTTAAAAAAAAAAAGAAAAGTTAGCCCAATTTTTTGTGGGATAATGTGAAAGATTTTACGTCGCGAGAATCATGATCTTTTTATTCTAAGCAAAAAAATTGTGATTCTCATTTTGGCCAGAACCGTGCAGCTCTAATATCTATGCAACTTCACCCATGTTCACATAGGTCTGAATTGACATGTCAAATTGTAGGCCAAATCGGCGCCTATTGATGGCAATGGAACTGTCCGAATTGGTGCGATGCCACAACGATTCCCAAAAGTAGTTCCTGCACTACTTTGGGCGACTTCAGGGGGCGATTTCTTACCTCCCAACTTTTTGAGATGGGTATAAGGGACACCTATTAGCAAAAGTAGGTAGACATAGGTCCCAACTGTTCTCCTTTAAGAAGGTGTCCTATGTGATTTCACTAGGAAAGTGCAGGAAAGTGCACTGATGTCTCTGAAATCACTGACAAAGTCGGGCTGAGTCACACTTGTGTGACTTTGGACATCAGAGTCGCATGACAAGTCATACCCCATGATTTTTAATATGTACCATTCATATCTGTGCGACTTCAAGTAACACTGACTTCAACATAGTCCCTGAACTACTTTGGTCTCACTTTGATGCGAGTTGAGGTCCATAGATCTCAAGTTTACACAGGCATTCCCTGGAATTGCGGCAAAATTGCTGATGCAAAATCATGGGAAAGTTGCATGTCTTTCCCTGCGACTCCTGTGTCCATAGACCTCAAGATTACACAGGCATTGCTTAAAGTCGCATTAAAATCTCGCAACTTTCAGGTCGCACAAGTGTGAAAGGTGCCTAAGTCACTGTGCTGAGTACTATTTTATACCTAGAATATAAAGTAGTCCCACCATCAAACACTAGTAAACATATGTTCTCAATATAATTGTGCTCAAATGGCTGAAAATCACACAGATGGTATCACCTACTGAAAGCTTGCATTGTACTCAGCAGCATATGCTGAAAAGAGGCAAATGCCTATTAGCCAACGCCACATCGGCACGAGCATGGTTGTTACTATAATATTAATGCCTGAAATGCAAAACATTATTGTATTGAATCAGACATTAGTAAATGTATTTTCTCTGTAGGTAAGTGCTCAGCTCTGTAGCATAGCGGTATACCCTGCTGCCCCCAAAAGTTCAAGCCATGAATTCAAATCCCACTGACAGCATCACCTCCTAGAAGTGTGCATTGTACTCAGAAGCATAATTAGGCAAAGCACATCAACTTGCTTTATTCCATATTTTAACTCTTCAAATGCATGCAATGGTATGTACTTATTCAATAATATGGTATGGAATTCCAAAATTCAAGGAAAAAAATGTCGTAGGGTCCCCCCAGTACATACCAGGCCCTTCGGTATGGACTTTAAGGGGAACCCCACACCAAAATGTAAAATAAATTTGATGTGGGGCCCCCAAAATCCATACCAGACCCTTAACTGAGCATGCAGCCTGGAGGTCAGGATAGGGGGGGATGAGTGAGCACCCTCGCCTTCTGAACCTTACCAGGCCACATGCCCCAAAGCACCTTTTCCCCATGTTGATGGGGACAAGGGCCTCTTCCCGACAACACTGGTCGGTGGTTGTCGGTCTGCAGGCAGGGGGTTTATCAGAATCTGGAAGCCCCCTTTTACAAGGGGGCTCCCAGATCCTGTCCCCTATGTGAATAGGTATGGGGTACATTTTACCCCTATCCATTCACCAAAAAAAGTAGTGAAATGTAAAAAAATGAATAGCCGGTTTTTGACAAGTCCTTTATTGTAGAATAGCTCTGAGCTGTCTTCTTCCCTGAGCCATCTTCTCCAGACGCTGTCTCTCCCTCCTCCATCTTCTCCCTGAGCTGTATTCTCCCAGAGCCGTCTCTCCTGCCGCCGCCATCTGCTGTGTTCTTCCGCACCGCTGGTTACCCGCTAATAAAAAAAAGCTGCTCTTCTTCCATGGTGGTCTTCCTCCGCTGTGTTGTCACCCGCTGTGTGGCGTCTCTTACATAGCCATGGAGCGGACTCTCCGGGTGACATTATCGGATGGCCACAGAAGACCGCCACAAGAAGAGCGGCTTTTTTTTATTAGTGGGTAACCGGCTGCACTGAAGAACACATCAGCGGGAGAAGATGGTGGCAGCAGGAGAGACAGCTCGGGGAGAAGAAACATCAAACACTAGTGAATGTATTTTCTATGTATGACTGTGCTACACCCAATAGGCTAGCGGTCAGCAATTCTACCTTGAAGCAAATGACTATTAGCCAATTAGCCAAAGCAGCATATGCTGAAAATAGGTGAATGCCAATTAGCCAATGCACTTCAAATTTGGCTGATTCTATTATATTAACTCTTCAAATGCATGCAATGATATGTAAGTATTCAATACTATTATGGTGTGAAATTCCAAACACCACACACTAACTAATGGGCAGATTACATTTTTTTGTTTGTTCATTTTAATTTGCTTGTGCACTGAAAAAATAAACACAGCTGGGGGATGGTAGGTTGGCTGGTATTTGAACTTGTACCGTGAGTGCTGTGGAGACATCTGAGCAGACTACTAAGCCATTGTGCTAAGTATGAGACCTGCATAATAGTGTAGTATGATTAAAGAATGAATATAAATAATTACCGCTTTATAGTCACCTAAATTAAAAAATAAAAAACAACATACAACAAATAGGTAACCTAAATGTTTAATACATGTAACTTTACAGAATAGCAGACATTACTATGTAATAATCATTCATAACTGCATTAGTTAGCAAAAGAAGGAAAAAACTAGGAATACCAATTGCAACATACATCAATAGATGCACACGAGGTAGAGCCCATCTCACATAAAAATGTTTCTTTCACATACATGGATCATGGTTACAGTGCAGTACTATATAACAACTTGGTAGGAATTGTCATTTGCATATACGCTTAAGCGCTAATTAGCGCCAGCTTAGAATTTACTAACATGTGTTTCTCACTAATAGCGCTAGTTTTTCATTCGCACATTCGCCTGTTGAAATCTTATTTGGCTAAAATGGGAGCTATTATTTGCCATCGTGCCCAGTACTTCCTGGCGCTATAGTAAATGACCCCCATAGACTTTAACGGTGTTCGCGTGCTCGAACAAACTTTTTTCCTGTTCACATGTTCTGGTGCGAACCGAACAGGGGGGGGGTCTGCTCATCCCTACCTAGCAGTAAAAAGGGTTGCTGGTTCGCATTCCCAACCACACCACAAGACTACCTGCCTGGAGTTTGCATGTTCTCCCTGTGCCTGCGTGGGTTTCCTCCGGGTACTCCGGTTTCCTCCCACACTCCAAAGACATGCTGGTAGGTTAATTGGCTTCTGTCTAAATTGGCCCTAGTATATGAATGTGAGTTAGGGACCTTAGATTGTAAGCTCCTTGAGGGTAGGTGCCCATATTAGTGTATAATGTATATGTAAAGCACTGCGTAAATTGACGGCACTATAGAAGTACCTTAAATAAAAATAAATAAGTCTTCACTAATATTATGGTGTGAATCTCCAAAACACCATACATTAGCTAACAAGCAGTTTACATTTGATAAACTTTATTGTATGGTATATAAACCATCAAACACTAGTAAAAGTATTTTGTATATATAATTGTGCTCAGCCCAATAGGCTAGCAGTTAGCACCTCTACCTTCAAAAACTCAGGTATTGAAAGACTCATGGGTTCAAATCTCACAGAAGAATTCTAAAAGATTACTATTGGTGGAGAAAAGGAGAATTACTGTTAGCCAGTTAGGCAGTTAGCCAATTAGTCAAAGCAGCATACAGTGAATGCCAAGTAGCCAATACACTTTAATATGGTTTGATATTATTGTATTAACTCTTCAAATGCTTGCAATGGTATGTAAGTATTCACTAATATTATGGTGTGAATCTCCAAACACCACACACTAGCTAACAAGCAGTTTACATTTGATAAACTTTATTGTATAGTATATAACACATCAAACACTAGTAAAAGTATTTTGTATGTATAATTGTGCTCAGCCCAATAGGCTAGCAGTTAGCACTTCTACCTTCAAACATTCAGGTATTGAAAGACTCATGGGTTCAAATCCCACAGAAAAATCCTAAAAGATTGCATTGGTGGGAAAAGGAGAATGCCAGTTAGCCAATTAGCCAAAGCAACACAAATATACATGTATATATATTTACTGAAAATAGGTGATTGCCAAGTAGCCAATGCAGTTTAATGTGAAAGTTTTTATTGTATTAACTCTTTAAATGCATGCAATGGTATGTAAGTATTCAATTATGTTATGATGTGACATTCCAAACACCACACACTAGCTAAAGGGCAGTTTACATTTCTTTGTTTGTTTATTTTAATTCACTTGTGCACTGAAAAAATAAACACAGCTGGTGGATGGTAGGTTGGCTGTTGTTTGAACTCATACCATGAGTGGTGTGGAGATATCCAAGCAGACAACTAAGCCATTGTGCTAAGTACAAGACCTGCATAATAGTGTAGTATTATTAAAGAATGAACATAAATAATTACTGCTTTATAGTCAACTAAATTAATAAATAATAAATCAAAAACATGAAAAAAACAACATACAACAAATAGGTAACCTAAATGATTAATACATGTAACTTTACAGAATAGCAGACATTACTATGTAATAATCATTCAGAACTGCATTTATTAGCAAAAGAAGGAAAAAAAAAACTAGGAATACTAATTGCAATATAAATCAATAGATGCACTGGAACTAGAGCACATCTCTGATAAAAAATGTTTCTTTCACATACATGGATCATGGCTACAGTACAGTGCTATATAACAACTTGATAAGAATTGGCATTTGTATATACGCGGAAGCGCGAATTAGCGGCAATTTAGAATTTACAATCATTTGTTCTCCGCTTATATCGCTGATTTTCATGCGCAAATTCGCCGTTTTGTTTCCATTTGGCTAAAATGGGCTCTATTATTTGCCATAGTGCCCAGTACTTCCTGGAGTTATAGTAAATGACCCCCTATAAGAAAATCAGGCGAACGTTCGTCCAATTTTCCTCGTTGTTTTACAGAAAAACAGACCCGATGAATGAAAATTCGTCAGCCAGTGGGGGGTTTACCCAGCTCTCTTCCCCAGCCCACTACTTTGACTGAAAACAGAGGATATCAGCCTGAAGCAGGAGAAGGCATAATACAGATGTGGCATGGACCTAGGAGAAGGTAAGTTGGAGTTTGGACATTGGTTTAGATTGGAGTATTGGTTTAGCATGGGAGTATTGGTTTAGTTTGTTTTGGGAGTTTCTATCATATTTTAGGTTGTCAGTAAAAACTGTGCTGTGTCAATATATTTTCCCTATTTGCCAGTGTAGAGTCAGCTCTGCTTTTTAAATGTGCGACTGCCATTTTATTCTCTAGGGTGTTAGAAAAAAAAATATATGATGTTTGGGAGTTCTAAGTAATTTTCTAGCAAAAGAAACAGTTTTTAACTTGTAAACAACAAATCTCAGAAAGAGGCTTGGTCCTTAAGTGGTTAAGGGGGGCGTGACACATACGTTTGCTAATAGGTGTCCCTCGTTACCTATCTCAAAAGTTGGGAGGTATGAGTCCCCCAAGATCACATGTACTGAACTGTGCTACTATTACAGTGTTCAGTTGTTCCTGTGTGCAGAGTGTTCCAGTATTCCTGTTGTTCCTGGGTCCTATCGTGAGAGAACCTCCATCTAATACAGGCTTGAGATGTAGGCCCTTGGCCAGGCAGGATACCTTTCACTGACTCCGCTCACAGGCTGTGCTTTTATTCTATTCCACGATCTGGGACCAGATGGCCACCAGGAGGACTTCACCACACATTCAGAATGCTGAGAGGCCTACTGGCCACCATAGTGTGTTACTGTGAGCATTCTTGCTGCCCGCAAGGAGTTTTGCAAGGATGGAACTGTGCTTTCTTTGTACAGTAATATACTAATTTCCTTGTTGTGTAACAAGCACTCCACCATAAGGAAAAGGCCCAACACCAGCAAGTCTTTATCTAGTAAAATTATGGCCAGTGATGTAGAAATGATCTGGTACTGCTAGACCCTTAGGTAGTGGCAGCCTCACCGCTCGCTGTCCCTCAGCGGCACTGACCAAAGCCACCTCCCCTCCTCTCTGTTTACATCGAGCCTCGAGGGACACACACCGCTGTGTGTATCTGGAGACTGTCAGCGCTGTTCTAAGGTATGTAAGGGGGGGCACGTCTATACTGCTGGGGGGGGGTCTGCACTACTGAGGGGGAGTCTGCACTGCTGGGGGGTGTCTGCACTACTGGGGGGTGTCTGTACTGCTGGGGGGTCTCTGTACTGCTGGGGGGTGTCTGTACTGGGGGGTGTCTGTACTGGGGGGGTGTCTGTACTGCTGGGGGGGTCCTGCACTGAGGGGGAGTGTCTGTACTGCTGGGGGGGTCTGCACTGGGGGGGTGTCTTTACTGCTGGGGGGGTCCTGCACTGAGGGGGGTGTCTGCACTGCTGAGGGGGTCCTGCACTAAGGGGGAGTGTCTGCACTGCTGGGGGGGGTCCTGCACTGAGGGGGGTGTCTGTACTGCTGGTGGGGTCCTGCACTGAGGGGGAGTGTCTGTACTGCTGAGGGGGTCTGCACTGGGGGGTGTCTGTACTGCTGGGGGGTCCTGCACTGAGGGGGGTGTCTGCACTGCTGGGGGGTCCTGCACTGAGGGGGGGTGTCTGCACTGCTGGGGGGTCCTGCACTGAGGGGGAGTGTCTGTACTGCTGGGGGGATCTGCACTGGGGGGTGTCTGTACTGCTGGGGGGCTCTGCACTGGGGGGTGTCTGTACTGCTGGGGCGGTCCTGCACTGAGGGGGGGTGTCTGCACTGCTGGGGGGGTCTTGCACTGAGGGGGGGGTGTCTGTACTGCTGGGGGGGTCTGCACTGAGGTGGGGGGTGTCTTTACTGCTGGGGGGGTCTGCACTGAGGTGGGGGGTGTCTGCACTGAGGGGGGGTCTGTAATGCTGGGGGGGTCTGTAATGCTGGGGGTTCTGCACTAGGGGGCGGGGTGTCTCTACTGATGGGGGGTCTGCACTGAGGGGGTCTGTAATGCTGGGGGGCATCTGTACTGATGGGGGTCTGTAATGCTGGGGGGGTCTGCACTGGGGGGGTGTCTGTACTGCTGGGGGGGTCCTGCACTGAGGGGGGTGTCTGCACTGCTGAGGGGGTCCTGCACTGAGGAGGGGTCTGCACTGCTTGGGGGTCCTGCACTGGGGGGGAGTGTCTGTACTGCTGGGGGTGTCTGCACTGGGGGGGTGTCTGTACTGCTGGGAGGGTCTGCACTGGGGGGGTGTCTGCACTGCTGGGGGGGTCCTGCACTGAGGGGGAGTGTCTGTACTGCTGGGGGGGTCTGCACTGGGGGGTGTCTGCACTGCTGTGGGGTCCTGCACTGAGGGGGGGTGTCTGCACTGCTGGGGGGGTCCTGCACTGAGGGGGAGTGTCTGTACTGCTGGGGGGATCTGCACTGGGGGGCTGTCTGTACTGCTGGGGGGGTCCTGCACTGAGGGGGGGTGTCTGCACTGCTGGGGGGGTCCTGCACTGAGGGGGGGTGTCTGTACTGCTGGGGGGTCCTGCACTGAGGGGGGGTGTCTGTACTGCTTGGGGGGGTCTGCACTGAGGTGGGGGTGTCTGTACTGCTGGGGGGGTCTGATTT
Organism: Lithobates septentrionalis; assembly: GCA_037952835.1. Taxonomy (NCBI): domain Eukaryota; kingdom Metazoa; phylum Chordata; class Amphibia; order Anura; family Ranidae; genus Lithobates; species Lithobates septentrionalis. Next base: position 324,382 of record JBBDGP010000237.1, on the reverse strand, counting down.
ACGGACTTTCTCTGCTTGATACCAGGGTTTGACCCCCGGCCTGATTAACGGACTTCCTCTGCTTGATACCAGTGTTTGACCCCCGGCCTGATTAACGGACTTCCTCTGCTTGATACCAGTGTTTGACCCCCGGCCTGTTCTGCGAACTTGTCTTGCTTATTGCCTGTGTTTGACCCTCTGCTTGCTTACAGTTTGTCTTCTCCACCCAGCAACGGGACTTCCACCGGTTCCTGGACTCCTGCATCCCCAGACCCGGCTCTGCAGTTTCCCACAAGGGACCCATACCTGCTGGTGGCCCATGCTCCTTAGTGCCACCCATTCCCTGTTTCACCTCCAGGGGACGGGGTGCGCGTAGTGGCAAGGGCGAACCGCTCTCGGCATCTCGGCCTCAGTAAGTACTCACCTGACAGTACAAACCAGCCAGATGTCTGAGGCCGACAGAGCGCGTTCCCCTTTAGAGATCCTGTGCCAGCAGGTCTTAGCCCTCACTGATGCAGTCCAGAAACTACAAGAGGGCTATACCCAAATTGACAGCCTCCTTCAGCAACTATCCAGTCCGTCTCTACCTGCAGCCGCAGCTCCCGCACCTATTAGCAGGGCCTCCACCCCAGCCCACTGCAAGCTCAACGGTAGTTATGGCGCTCCCTGAGCCCAGGGTGCCTACACCTGAGTGCTTCTCAGGGGATCGTAGAAAATACAGAGCCTTCAAGAATGCCTGCTTGCTCTATCTAGCCCTCCAGCCCAGGACTTTTTCTTCTGACGCAATAAAAGTGGGGTTTGTTATCTCCCTTCTAGCTGAGGAGCCACAAGCTTGGGCTCATAGTCTGATGGAACAAAGCAGCCCTGTCTTGAATTCTATTGATACTTTCTTTGAGAGCATGGCTCAACTTTATGACGATCCACAACGCACTGCTACAGCTGAAGCAACCCTGCATAACCTTTTCCAGGGAAAGAGGCCCATAGAGGATTACACAGTGGAATTCCGCAAGTGGGCAGCCGACACGGGTTGGAATAAGCCTGCTTTGAGGTACCAATACCGTCAAGGTCTGTCTGAGGTCCTTAAGGATGAACTGGCTAGGATAGAAACCCCAGCCTCTCTAGAGGAACTAATCCAATCAGCCACCAAACTGGATACGCGTTTACGTGAGCGACGCGCAGAACGTTTTCAAGGGCCACGACCTAGTTGGACCCCCTTCAGGCCAATGCCTATCCATACTCCACCTCCTACTGCTGCTACCTCCTCGGCTCCTGAACTTGAGCCCATGCAACTCGGACTGGTCCGTGCCCCCCTGACTCCTGAAGAAAGGCAACGCAGACGCCAATCCAATCTGTGCCTGTACAGTGGAGGTTCCGGTCATTTCCTCCGCAGCTGTCCAGTGAGGCCTAGTAAGTCATACCTGCAAGACACTGTGAATTACCGATCCATGGGTATACCCAAGATTTATGTTTCTCTCCTTATTTCTCTACAGCTACCGGAAGAGGAAACCCGTCTGCCAGCAATAATTGATTCCGGAGCTTGTAGCTGCTTCCTAGACATCTCGCTGGCCCAAAATCTACATGTCCCTCTTCAGGCTAAGGCTCAAAGTCTCCTGGTACATTTGGCTGATGGGTCTCTTCCCCATTCTGGACCCATCACCCGAGAAACCAAGCCCATCCTTACCTCCACCGACTCAGGCCATCAAGAGTTTCTACGATTTGACCTTATCCATTCACCTATCTTTCCTGTAATCTCAGGCCTGCCCTGGCTCCAGGCACATGAACCTCAAATTAACTGGAAGACCAAGGAAGTATCCTTCTCCTCTCAATACTGCTCCCAGCACTGCTTCACCCCAGCTCCTGGTATTTGCTCAGCCATTTCACCCGTGCCTGACAATCTCCAACACGTCCCTTCAGAATCCTCTCTCCGCAAAACTTCCTTGGAGTCACCCAATCTGATCTATTGACCTCCATCAAATCCTCGTCTAGCCGCCTTTCCGCTCCTGAAACACATGCTTTTAAAAAACATGATGAGCTGCTCTGGGCCAAAGAGAAAATTTTTGTTCCACAGGATGTAAGGCCTCTAGCCCTCAAAACCTTCCATGATCACAGATTCGCAGGCCACTTCGGAACAAGGAAGACTATTGAACTGAACTCCCATTCTTTTTGGTGGCCGGGGTGGAGGCGGGATTGTAAAGACTATGTCTCTTCTTGTTTACCTTGCCAACGCAATTAGGGCCTAAACACCAAATCTTGGGGTCTACTCAAACCCTTGCCCATCCCGGAACGACCATGGGCGGAAGTGTCAATGGACTTTATTGTGGACTTACCTGCTTCGGCGGGGTTTACCACCATCCTGGTCGTAGTTTATCGCCTCTCCAAGATGGCGCATTTCCTACCTATGGTGGGCACCCCCTCTGCTTCTGATACGGCTAATATCTTCCTCAAGGAAATAATCAGACTCCATGGTGTGCCCAAGAGCATCGTCTCTGACAGGGGTGTTCAATTTACCTCCAAGTTTTGGAAGGAGCTCTGCAAGACCCTGGAAATTAAAATATGCCTCTCCTCTGCGTACCATCTTCACAGCAACGGCCAGACAAAGAGGACAAACCAAACCTTGGAGCAGTACCTCGTTGTTTGTTGTTAATGTTTTTGTTCTGGTTCACAGGATGATTGGGCGACTCTCCTACCATATGCTGAGTTTGCCTATAACAACTCCGTTCACTCCGCAACAAACCAAACACCCTTCTGGGCAAACTTTGGATTCCATTCTCCCTTCCTCCCTAACATCCTCCCTGAAATGTCTGTTCCTGCCGTACAAGACCGGATAGGCTCTATTCAATCTAACTTCCAAAGGATCCAAGACACTCTACGGAAAGCTCAGGTCAATTATAAGAAACATTATGACCGAGGAAGGAAGGAAAATCCAATCTTCAAAGTGGGTGAGGAAGTTTGGTTGGCAACCACAAATCTCAGATTACCTCTGCCTTTACAGAAACTGGGGCCAAAGTTCATCGGGCCTTTTAAAATCAAGAGAATGGTCAACCCCATGGCATTTGAGCTGGCACTACCAACATCTTATAGAATACACCCAGTTTTCCATGCATCCCTGCTTAAGCCTGTGGTGGCCAGCCCTTTCCCTGGGAGAAAGGAACTTCCTCCTCCACCTGTTGAAGTGGATGGGGAGAACAAATTCGAAGTGGAGTCTGTTTTGAGTTGCATGAAGAGGGGCAGACAGCTCCAATATCTAATTCAGTGGAAGGGGTACCCTCCTGAAGACAATTCCTGGGAGCCTGCTAGGAATCTCCATGCCCCACGTTTAATCCAAGCTTTTCATCGGGAACATCCTGAATTGATGTCTAGTCTGGGTGTCCGGAGTCCACCCCTTGGGGGGGGCACTGTCAGAGAAGGGTCCTCTCCAGTCGCATTCATCCTGTCCCTGGGTGCATGCGCGCTGGATTGGGGCTTCGGCGCATGCATGCACGGGGCCCAATGGAGTGACGCGTGCGCGATAGCACACGAGTGCGCGCGGTGACTCATGCACGCCCACCGTGACACTCTGGCGGGGCTATTTGAATCAGCTCCAGCACCCAGACTGGTTGCTGGTTTGTCTTCAGCTCCTGTTGCTTCCTGTTTCCTGTTTCCTCTTTATGCTCACCTGATCTCCTGTTGTGACCTGGACTGCTCTCACCACGCTGCCTCTCTCCTGGATTGACCCCCGGCCTGATTTACGGACTTCCTCTGCTTGATACCAGTGTTTGACCCCCGGCCTGATTAACGGACTTCCTCTGCTTGATGCCAGTGTTTGACCCCCGGCCTGATTAACAGACTTCCTCTGCTTGATATCAGTGTTTGACCCCCAGGCCTGTTCTACGGACTTGTCTTGCTTATTGCCTGTGTTTGACCCTCTGCTTGCTTACAGTTTGTCTGCTCCACCCAGCAACGGGACTTCCACCGGTTCCTGGGATCCTGCATCCCCAGACCCGGCTCTGCAGTTTCCCACAAGGGACCCATACCTGCTGGTGGCCCGTGCTCCTTAGTGCCACCCATTCCCTGTTTCATACCCAGGGGACGGGGTGCACTTAGTGGCAAGGACGAAGCGCTCTCGGCATCTCGGCCTCGGTAAGTACTCACCTGAAAGGAACCCTGTGCCAAATTTTTTTTTTTAAATGGCGTAGTGGTCCCCTCTAAATCCATACCAGACCCTTCAGGTCTGGTATGGATTTTAAGGGGAACCCTGCGCCAAAATAAAAACCCTGCGCCAAAATAAAAAAAAAGTCATGGGGGTCCCCCCAAAAATCCATACCAGACCTTTAACCAAGCACGCAACCTGGCAGGCCACAGGAAAAGAGGGGGGATGAGAGAGCAGCCCCCCCTCCTGAACCGTACCAGGCCACATGCCCTCAACATGGGGAGGGTGCTTTGGGGTAGCACCCGGGTGACCCCGCCCCCCTCTGATGCACGGGGACTTCCCCCTGGCTTTCCCAGGGCGTCAGAGGGGGGCGGGGCCACCCGGTTACATAAACGGGTGGCCCTGCCCCACTCTGATGCCCCGGGGAAGCCATTGGGAAGTCCCCGTGTGTCAGAGGGGGCAGGGTCACCTGGGTACATCACTGTGTGGCCCTGCCCTCAGTTATAAAAGAACTGTCACCTGGCAGAACGCATCATACGGCGGGTGCCTCCCATGGAGACGGATCTTTTTCCTTTATTTTTTTCGGTCCTTCAGCGGAGCGAGAGAAGAAGATGAATGGACTTCATGGGACATTTTTATTTTTTTATTTTTTAATGAAGAACTTGTCCCAAGGTGTGTCTTGTGGTTTTTTAACATTTTGACACTTTTTTTGTGAAATGGTAGGGGTACAATGTACAATGTTCTGATAAGCCCCCCGCCCGCAGAACTCCACAACCACCAGGCAAGGGTTTTGGCGATGAGGCCCTTGTCCCCATCAACATGGGGACAAGGTGCTTTGGGGGGCTACTCCAAAGCACCCTCCCCATGTTGAGGGCATGTGGCCTGGTATGGTTCAGGAGGGGGGTGCTCTCTCGTCCCCCCCTCTTTTCCTGTGGCCTGCCAGGTTGCGTGCTCGGATAAGGGTCTGGTATGGATTTTTGGGGGGACCCCCCATACCATTTTTTTTAAATTTTGGCGCGGGGTTCCCCTTAAAATCCATACCAGACCTGAAGGGTCTGGTATGGATTTTGAGGGGGACCCCTACGCCATTTTTTAAAAATCAATTGGTGCAGGGTTCCCCTTAATATCCACATCAGACCTGAAGGGCCTGGTATGAAATTTGGGGGGACCTCCACGCAATTTTTTTTTACATTTTGGTTCGGAATTTCCCTTAATATTAATACTAGATCCAAAGGGCCTGGTAATGGACTGGGGGGATCCCATGCTGTTTTTTTTAATGACTTTTATCTGTACTGGACCCGACAATTCATTATAGTCGCTAGTACTTTTAAATGACTTTTTTTCCTTTAGAAATGTCATTTTGTGCAGGGACAGTACTAAACACGGGAAAAATGGGCCACTTTACAGGCATACTATAGACACCCCCCAGGTACGAAATTTAAAGGAATATTTCACTTTTATTGTTTCACTTTGAGCATTATTAAAATCACTGCTCCCGAAAAAACGGCAGTTTTTAAAACTTTTTTTGCATTGATACATGTCCCCTAGGGCAGGACCAAGGTCCCCAAACACTTTTTATGACAATACCATGCATATAAGCCTTTAAAATTAGCACTTTTGATTTATCACATTTGTGTCCATTAGACTTTAGCAGTGTTCACATGTTCGAACAAATTTTTGTTCTGTTGCGAACCAAACCGGGGGGTGCTCGGCTCATCCCTACTGATGTTTCTAACCCACCCTTTCTTTTTCAGAGCTTTGCCTTTTTTAATAACACCCACTGAAACATTACAGTTGTATCAATGGTACCTCAGGTACAGGTAAGGGCAGGTGATCACAAGTGCAGGGCAGGAGGTACCCAAACAATCCAGAGCTACATCAGTAAAAACAAGTTACAGGGGTTAACAACCCTGTCCCCAGTGCTTCTAATATTTGCTAGTCTTCTCACAAGAACAAGAGTAGCATAATACAATTTTAGTTGGGTAGACTCCAAGGTAAAGACTTGTGGGATTCTGTCTTTTGTGAAAACAAAGATACTATGCAAAATATCTATGATGTTCCAAACATGTCATTTTTTTTTTCAATTCTACCTGGATGCATCTCTTAAATGAAGAAGAGAGTGCACTGATACTTTCTCTATGCAACGAAAATAAATAAATCAAAACCTAGCTTCATGAAAAATATCTGGTCCTTTATCAGCAGAATTAACCACTTCAGCCCCGGAAGGATTTACCCCCTTCCTGACCAGAGCACTTTTTACAATTCGGCACTGCGTCGCTTTAACTGCTAATTGCGCGGTCATGCAACGCTCTACCCAAACGAAATTTGCGTCCTTTTCTTCCCACAAATAGAGCTTTCTTTTGATGGTATTTGATCACCTCTGCCGTTTTTATTTTTTGCGCTATAAACGGAAAAAGACTGAAAATTTTGAAAAAAAATGATATTTTCTACTTTTTGTTATAAAAAAAATCCAATAAACTAAATTTTAGTCATACATTTAGGCCAAAATGTATTCGGCCACATGTCTTTGGTAAAAAAAATGTCAATAAGCGTATATTTATTGGTTTGCGCAAAAGTTATAGCGTCTACAAACTAGGGTACATTTTCTGGAATTTACACAGCTTTTAGTTTATGACTGCCTATGTCATTTCTTGAGGTGCTAAAATGGCAGGGCAGTACAAACCCCCCCCAAATGACCCCATTTTGGAAAGTAGACACCCCAAGGAAATTGCTGAGAGGCATGTTGAACCCATTGAATATTTATTTTTTTTGTCCTAAGTGATTGAATAATGACAAAAAAAAAAAAAAATTTACAAAAAGTTGTCACTAAATGATATATTGCTCACACAGGTCATGGGCATATGTGGAATTGCACCCCAAAATACATTCAGCTGCTTCTCCTGAGTACGGGGATACCACATGTGTGGCACTTTTTGGGAGCCTAGCCGCGTACGGGGCCCCAAAAACCCAGCACCACCTTCAGGATACATACATTTTTGATTTTACTCCTCACTACCTATCACAGTTTTGAAGGCCATAAAATGCCAAGATGGCACAAACCCCCCCCAAATGACCCCATTTTGGAAAGTAGACACCCCAAGCTATTTGCTGAGAGGCATGGTGAGTATTTTGCAGCTCTCATTTGTTTTTGAAAATGAAGAAAGACCAGAAAAAAAATTTTTTTTTTTTCTTTTTTCAATTTTCAAAACTTTGTGACAAAAAGTGAGGTCTGCAAAATACTCACTATACCTCTCAGCAAATAGCTTGGGGTGTCTACTTTCCAAAATGGGGTCATTTGGGGGGGTTGTGCCACCTGGGCATTCCATGGCCTCCGAAACTGTGATAGGCAGTGAAGAGTGAAATCAAAAATTTACGGCCTTAGAAAGCCTGAAGGCGGTGCTTGGTTTTCGGGGTCCCGTGCGCGGCTAGGCTCCCAAAAAGTCCCACACATGTGGTATCCCCGTACTCAGGAGAAGCAACAGAATTTATTTTGAGGTGTAATTTCACATATTCCCATGGCATGTTTGAGCAATATAACATTTAGTGACAACTTTGTGCAAAAAAAAAAAAAAAAAAAAAAAATTTGTCTCTTTCCCGCTACTTGTGTCACAATATAAAATATTCCATGGACTCGACATGCCTCTCAGCAAATAGCTTGGGGTGTCTACTTTCAAAAATGGGGTCATTTGGGGGGGGTTTGAACTGTCCTGGCATTTTATGCACAACATTTAGAAGCTTATGTCACACATCACCCACTCTTCTAACCACTTGAAGACAAAGCCCTTTCTGACACTTTTTGATTACATGAAAAAATTATTTTTTTTTGCAAGAAAATTACTTTGAACCCCCAAACATTATATATTATTTTAAAGCAAATGCCCTACAGATTAAAATGGTGGGTGTTTCATTTTATTTTTTTTCACACAGTATTTGCACAGCGATTTTCAAACGCATTTTTTGGGGAAAAAACACACTTTTTTAAATTTTAATGCACTAAAACACACTATATTGCCCAAATGTTTGATGCAATAAAAAAGATGATCTTAGGTCGAGTACATGGATACCAAACATGACATGCTTTAAAATTGCGCACAAACGTGCAGTGGCAACAAAATTAATACATTTTTAAAAGCCTTTAAAAGCCTTTACAGGTTACCACTTTAGATTTACAGAGGAGGTCTACTGCTAAAATTACTGCCCTAGATCTGACCTTCGCGGTGATACCTCACATGCATGGTGCAATTGCTGTTTACATTTAACGCCAGACCGCCGCTTGCGTTCGCCTTAGCGCGAGAGCAGGGGGGACAGGGGTGCTTTTTATTTATTTATTTTTTTTCTTTATTATTTTTTTGCTTTTTTATCTTATTTTTAAACTGTTCCTTTCATTTTTTTTTTTAAATCATTTTTATTGTTATCTCAGGGAATGTAAATATCCCCTATGATAGCAATAGGTAGTGACAGGTACTCTTTTTTGAAAAAATTGGGGTCTATTAGACCCTAGATCTCTCCTCTGCCCTCAAAGCATCTGACCACACCAAGATCGGTGTGATAAAATGCTTCCCCAATTTCCCAATGGCGCTATTTACATCCGGCGAAATCTAAGTCATAAAATGCTCGTAGCTTCCGGTTTCTTAGGCCATAGAGATGTTTGGAGCCACTCTGGTCTCTGATCAGCTCTATGGTCAGCTGGCTGAATCACCGGCTGCATTCTCAGGTTCCCTGTTGAGACAGGAGAGCCAGAGAAAAACACGGAAGACGGTGGGGGGGGCATTCCCTCCCACTGCTTGTAAAAGCAGTCTAGAGGCTAATTAGCCGCTAGGATTGCTTTTACATGAAAGCCGACCGCTGGCTAAAAAGAATGATACCAAGATGATACCTAAACCTGCAGGCATCATTCTGGTATAACCACTCAAAGTCGTGAATGGCGTACCTGAAGACAAAAAAATGGTTAACAATAAAGCACAGTAAACGGTAAAGTATAAAAAATTGCATACCTGAAAAGCAAACATGATAAAACATAATAACAATAAAACATTGCAGAATAGAATACAGTAAAAAAGAGCAGAACAATAGAGAGAGAGAATAGAGAGAGAGAACAATAAAACGACAACTATTTTTTTTTATTTTTGTTTGTGTTTTTTTTTTTTTTACACTTTTTTTTTGTAACTGTAACTTTTATAACTGTAACCGGTTCCAGGTTCGGGTCTCTCAAAATGCGATGGCATCTTGGGAGACCCTGTGAAAGTGTGCCTAGTCTGTGCAATGCTGTACCCTACGCTAATACTCAACTAGTGAATGGTAGCGTTCAAAACATTCACCAATGCAAAGACCAGGATTGTCAGGACAGGAGGGACAATAATAGTGGGCGTCACGTCTATATCCGCGCTTGCTGCAGACACAACATCTTTTTTGGGGGGGTTCGCTGGGTAGGGGTCTCGGGAGGACATAAAGAAAATGCCTCTCATGCAGCCGACTGCATTTGGTTGGGGATGTGAATGGGGGAAGTACGGGCGCTGCAGAAGCGGTGGGTTCCCAATTAGGATTGGCGAATGCAGCAGGAAGGGCACTATGGGCACGACGGGCCTGTGTTTGTCTTTTTGGTGGCAGCGGGACACTACTTTTGCTTGCCACCTCACCAGCTTGAACTGCACTTATGGGACTCGCCACGTCACCAAGTGTTACTGCAGTGCTGGTTTGACTACGACCGGGGTGTACTAGGCCGCTGGTGCTTGCCAGTTCACCAAAACGCTACAAAAAAAAGTGACAGTGATCGATCGATACTGCACTTGGGTGGGCTGGACTGGGCTGGGCCGGGCGGAGGGGCAAAACGCAGGTGCTAGCAGGTATCTGGGCTGATCCCGCTAACACTGCGTTTTTGGGAACCCTAAACTGCTGGGGACGCTAGTATAGATCTGATCGGATCAGATATTGATGCGTTCAGATACTATACCACTAAGGGAGGTGTACGGTGCGTGTACGGTGCGTGCGTGGGTGTTCGCGGTACTGGCGCTAATCTGACGCTGCCTAGGGCGACGCATATCACCGCCAGGCGATCAGGGGGCTAAACCTTTTTTCGGCAATAAACAGCGGGTGCCCTGACACTATAAAAAATAAACGAACTAACCAGCGTCACCCGTAACGGTTATACGGTGATCAGTGGTAAAAGGGTTAACTAGGGGGCCATCAAGGGGTTAAAACATTTATTAGATAGTATATGGGGGTCCCTGTCGCTATAAAACACTGACGGCGAACCTAAATATTTACGTCCCTAACTAGCGTCACCAGCGACACTAATACAGCGATCAGAAAAATGATCGCTTAGCGACACTGGCGACAGGGGGTGATCAAGGGGTTAAAACTTTATTAGGGGGGGTAAGGGGGTACCCTAGACCTACAGGGGGCTAAACCTTTATTCGGTAATAAACGGCGGGTGCCCTGACACCATAAAAAGTAAACGAACTAACCAGCGTCACCCGTAACGGTTATATGGTGATCAGTGGTGAAAGGGTTAACTAGGGGGCCATCAAGGGGTTAAAACATTTATTAGGTAGTATATGGGGGTCCCTGTCACTATAAAACACTGACGGCGAACCTAAATATTTACGTCCCTAACTAGCGTCACCAGCGACACTAATACAGCGATCAGAAAAATGATCGCTTAGCGACACTGGTGAGGGGGGGTGATCAAGGGGTTAAAACTTTATTAGGGGGGGTAAGGGGGGTACCCTAGACCTACAGGGGGGTAACACTCACTGCCCTAACACTGCTAACTGTCACAAACTGACACTATGCAGTAATCAGGAAAAAAAAAAAAAAAAAAAAACCTGCTTGGTGTCAGTTTGTGACAGGGAGGGGGGTGATTGGGGGGGATCGGGGGGCGATCGGGGGGGGATCGGGGGTGTAATGTATGCCTGCCATGTTCTACTGTGTGTGTGTGTGTGTTGGTGCACTTACATGTCATCTCTCCTCGGCGCTGGAACGGAAACTGGCCAGCCGAGGAGAGATGACATCACATCCTCTGCCTCTGTGTACTATACAGAGGCAGGGGATGTTTCTCATTGGCTGGGAGCGATCGCGAGGGGGGGGCCACGATCGGATGGCCTCCCCCTCGTCTCTCATCGCTTCCAACCAAATGCCGACCGCAGCTGGCACCGGGGGGGGGGGTCCGATCGGACCCCCCACCCGCGGGAAGGCAATCACGTTTCAGGTACGTGATTTTGCCTGCCCGTGCCGCTCTGCTCACGTATATAGGCGTGAGGCGGTCGGCAAGTGGTTAATGGTGTATAGACAGAGATGACTTTGAACCATGTCCTCCACACTGTCTGGAAGTTCAGAGCTTACACCAGGTGAAAGACCTTCCTTTTGTTGGAATGTGGCAGTGTTGGGGCCTGGTGACTGGCTACTCCAACACTGCATTGTAGGAGGAAGAGGGCAGAACCACACACACACACCCATACCCATAAGTACAGGATCTTTCACAGGGTTCCATTGAGAAAACAGGGTGGTGGGGGAGCACAGAGAAGGTACAGTGCATCCAGAAAGTACTCACAGCGCTTCACATTTTCCACGTTTTGTTATGTTACAGCCTTATTCCAAAATTGATTGAATTCATTATTTTTTTCAAAATTCTACAAAAAATATCCCATAATGACAACGTGAAAGAAGTTTGTTTGAAATCTTTGCAAATTTATTAAAAATAAAAAACAAAAAAAATCACATGTACATAAGTATTTACAGCCTTTGCCATGACACTCAAAATTGAGCTCAGGTGCAGCCTGTTTCCACTGATCATCCTTGAGATGTTTCTACAACTTGATTGGAGTTCACCTATGGTAAATTCAGTTGATTGGACATGATTTGGAAAGGCACATATCTCTCTATATAAGGTCCCACAGTTCACAGTGCATGTCACAGCACAAACCAAGCCATGAAATCTAAGGAATTGTCTGTAGACCTCTGAGACAGGATTGTATCGAGACACAGATCTGGGGAAGGGTACAGAAATATTTTTGCAGCATCGAAGGTCCCAATGAGCACAGTGGCCAACATCATCTATAAATGGAAGAAGTTTGGAACCACCAGGACTCTTCCTAGAGCAGGCCCCCCGGCCAAACTGAGCGATCGGGGGAGAAGGGCCTTCGTCAGGGAGGTGACAAATAACCCGATGGTCACTCTGACAGAGCTCCTGCGTTTCTCTGTGGAGAAAGGAGAACTTTCCAGAAGAACAACCATCTCTGCAGCACTCCACCAATCAGGCCTGTATGGTAGAGTGGCAAGATGGAAGCCACTCCTCAGTAAAAAGCACATGACAGCCCACCTGGAGTTTGCCAAAAGACACCTGAAGGACTCTCCATGAGAAACAAAATTCTTTGGTCTGATGAAACAAAGATTGAACTCTTTGGACTGAATGGAAAACATAATGTCTGGAGAAAACCAGGCACCGCTCATCACCTGGCCAATACCATCCCTACAGTGAAGCATGGTGGTGACAGTATCATGAGGTGGGGATGTTTTTCAGCGGCAGGAACTGGGAGACTAGTCAGGATCGAAGGAAAGATGAATGCAGCAAGACAGAGACATCATTGATGAAAACCTGCTCCAGAGCGCTCTGCACCTCAGATTGGGGTGAAGGTTCATCTTCCAACAGGACAACGACCCTTAGCACACAGCCAAGATAACAAAGGCGTGGCTATGGGACAACTCTGTGAATGTCCTTGAGTGGCCCAGCCAGAGCCCAGACTTGAACCCGATTGAACATCTCTGGAGAGATCTGAGAATGGCTGTGCACCGACACTCTCCATCCAACCTGAAGGTGCTTGAGAGGTCCTGCAAAAAAGAATGGGAGAAACTGCCCAAAAATAGGTGTGCCAAACTTGTAGCATCATACTCAAAAAGACATGAGGGGCTGTAATTGGTGCCAAAGGTGCTTCAACAAAGTATTGAGCAAAGGCTGTGAATACTTATGTACATGAGATTTTTTTTTGTTTTTTTATTTTTTTAAATGTGCATAGTTTTCAAACAAACTTCTTTCAGGTTGTCATTATGGGGTATTGTTTGAAGAATTTTGAGAAAAATAATGAATTGAATCCATTTTGTAATAAGGCTGTAACATAACAAAATGTGGAAAAAGTGAAGCACTGTGAATACTATCCGGATGCACTGTAAGTACCAGCATCAGAGGGAACGACAAACAAGCACACCTGTAACTTTGCCCTGATTAAATATAGAGTATTGCACAGGGCTTCCCTGAGAGTACAGGTTGGTAGAAGAGCACAAGGAAGGTAAGTACTAGCATCAGAGGGAACAGGCAATAAAGGACACCTATAACTTGAAGTACAGTTTCACTTTAAAAAAACATTTAAATCCCTATAATCTCCTATCCAATGTCCCTTCCCTACCTTCTCTTCCTACGATCCCCTATTGTGAAATGACTATATACAATGCATTCCCCACAGCACATGTTGTTATACGTTTTGATGCTACTTTGGTTCAACATAGACCTAGTTTGTATTTACCAACCTTTGCATTGATGACTGTTCACCATTCTTATATCTTATGTCTACCAGAGGGCTCTCTGGTATTAAATGATCTATAGTTGATGATTTTTTAGATCGCTCTTCTAAGCATCATTAATGTACACGTTCTTATTGCTATGAATACCTGAGAAATGTATATGTATATTCTATGTGTAATTTTTTACCGTTTGTATTCTCTTACTTTCAATAATAAAAACATTGAAATATAAAAAAAAACATATAATGACATACATAACAACAGTCCTAAAGTAAATTGTACATCAGCAATCACAAGTATTTGTTTTTAGATCAGTGCCAAAAGTTCTGTAAACTAGAAAGAATATACAGTGCATAAAAAACTTTTTTTTTTAAATATCAGAAGGAAAAAAACAAAGGTCATGGACTTTTGAGATGCCCAGACACCATAACCATTTAGTGAAAAATAATACCATTTTACTAATATCACTTTAAAATTGTAATAGATAACACAGATTAAAACAATATATATACAGTATATCACAAAAGTGAGTACACCCCTCACATTTTTGTAAATATTTTATTATATCTTTTCATGTGACAACACTGAAGAAATGACACTTTGCTACAATGTAAAATAGTGAGTGTACAGCTTGTATAAAAGTGTAAATTTGCTGTCCCCTCAAAATAACTCAACATGCAGCCATTAATGTCTAAACCGCTGGCAACAAAAGTGAGGGCACCCCTAAGTGAAGAAGTCCAAGTTGGGCCCAAAGTGTCAATATTTTGTGTGTTCACCATTATTTTCCAGCACTGACTTAACCCACGTGGGCATGGAGTTCACCAGAGCTTCACAGGTTGCCACTGGAGTCTTCTTCCACTCCTCCATGATGACATCACAGAGCTGGTGGATGTTAGAGACCTTGCGCTCCTCTAGTATGCACTCAATACTTAGTTGGGGCTCCTTTTGCATGAATTACTGCATCAATGCGGCGTGGCATGGAGGCGATCAGCTTGTGGAACTGCTGAGGTGTTATGGAAGCCCAGGCTACTTTGATAGCGGCCTTCAGCTCGTCTGCATTGTTGGGTCTGGTGTCTCTCATTTTCCTCTTGACAATACTCCACAGATTCTCTATAGGGTTTAGGTCCAAGTCTGTTTACATGTGATCAGCTGACTACATAGTAAGGGGCCGCTGTGATTGGCCCTTTACCATGATCTGTGATCACCTACAGGACACAGCAGTCACAGAGTGCCCTGGATGAGCACCTCAGGGGGCATGCGGAAGGCAGGTTTCTGGCAGGATGTCCATGGATGCCCTCCCAAAATTGGAACCCTGGGGCTCAAGTGAAGGGGGATTCAGTGGGGCACATCATAGTTTCTTATTCATCCCAAAGGTGTAAAACACAATCCACTAGGGAAATGGTGAGGAGCACCAGGGTTTTCTGATACCCAAAGGATAGCAAAGTAAGTATGGACACAAAAAATAGCATAAAACAAATATTTATTTGAAAGGCTAAAAATATCCCTTATACAATAAAGTCTGGGAATTTTATCAAACATTCATGTGTACATAATATACAAAATGACATAAAAACAATCTCGTCCACTTAAAATGGATATGATGAATGGTGCATTTGCCAAGCGGCCCGATGCATTTCAACCAAACTGGTCTTCCTCAGGGAATTGCCCTTTGGTAGCACATCAGAGGAATTTTTCTAGAGCAAATACATATGGTAAATATAATACATATAAAACTGCAAATATATTCACAAAGTAGGTAAGAGATCCAGTTGTCAACAACTTACACATATTCATGAAATATATCAGACACAGCAGGATAGGTGATGCCGCAGCATAAAAAAAGCTCTTAAATGTCAAATGATGCTAGAAAATGAATCAGCGCCAGGGTTTAGCCTGGCGGTTCAAAAAACTCAACTTACCAGCACAAAATAGACAACCGGACCCCAGAGTTTCCAATATTAACACTGCACCTACATCCAGCATCTGCTCAAAAGAGACAGGTGATGGTGGGTGGTATAAAAATACAATGGAACGGATCATGTGTGCAAAATTAACCAATGTCTGTAGCGGAGTTTGCGCCAAAAAGCACCTTCTCACAGCTGTGGTAATTTCTGGCTAATGGGAGAGAAATCTCTCCATAATCTCCCGCCGTCTAGACCACAAAGCGTTCCTCTCTCCCATTAGCCAGCAATCCCATGAGTAAGTCCTTGTAACGAAACATGTCGGGGGGCGTGGCTGTACGGCAATCAACAACACTGACGCAGGATGGTGCATGGTACACTAGAAAGTGGACGAGCGAGTTAAGATCCAGGACCAAGGGAGGGGTGAGATTCATTCATGTGACTGCACACCTTGGGTCCGCCATGACCGTAAGATCCGCTGCTCTGGAAGTCTTGCTGTAATCACTTTTGCTAATTTTTAACTTTCACAATGTGAGTGCAAAGATTGGAGGTTTTAAGTGTATTCATTAAAAAAATGTTTACGGTATTACACTATTGGTACACCTTTTTCATTTACATGTGGAGATTATGTGAGACACACGGCTGGAATTTGGATGCTTGCTTTGAAACCCTATCCATGTGGTTTAAATGCGTTTTAGCCTAACATGAGAATGTTGGAATTGGAATTCGATGAGTGCGTTTCTTTAGGGGAGTGGAATTACTGACACACTGGTGTGGTGGATGGAATAGGAGAATTTCACATCGATTTTGGATTTCCTTTCAATATTATATGGACTTTTATTTATTATTTTGTCTTTTTGATTAATTAGTATCATTATATATTAATTCATTTCACTTGTCACAGGGTGTAATTTGTTATTATATATATTTTTTCATCATATAATATTTATATTTATACTTATATTTAGTATTTTTTTAGTCACATGTCACTTTGGGGTGATTCAACACCTACTTGAGCATACACTCAGAGCCGCTATTTTCACTTATTGTCATTATTTAATTGTATATTGACAAGTGGTTAAAATTCAGTTTTCATTTTTGATTTCTTTTAAGTGGCAGCTTCCAGATAGACTGTCTGTCCTGAGGTGCAGCGGTGGTATTTTTGAGTAGTGGCGTTTTTTGTTTTTTTCTTAAATATACCAACAGGAATTGGAAAATTTACTATTCGTCATATCCATTTTAAGTGAATGAGATTGTTTTAATGACATTTTGTATATTATTGTCAGGGCTGAGTTCGGCCCTTCCTTCTCTGAGCTGGCCGCTCAGCTGTCGGCTAATTGCCAGCTCCTATCTCTCCACAGTTACTCAGCTGTTGATGATATCCTGCATGTCAGTCCTGCCTACTTAGACCGTCCAGTCCAGAGGAGCTCTACCTTCGCCTTGGTCAACATCATAGAAACTATCTCCTGCGATCCTGTTCAAGACTTGCTTTGCTGCCATCCCATCTGGCTCCAGATCCTGCTTGCTGTTCCACTACATTGATCACTGACTTCTGGCTTGGCTAACTATCCGTTCCGGTTACTGAACTTTGGCTATGTTTTGACTACGTTTGTTCTTTTACTTTTATTATTAAACAAGTGTGATTTAACTATACTGCGGTCTCGGCCTGATTTCATGGTTTCTGACAGTAGGTGAAGGCCATGAATTCAGAAGATGCAGTCAATCCACTTGTTGGCAATATTTTTTCCAGATTGGATGAACTGGATCACCGCATGGATTAGTTTGCAATGGCGTTACACACACTCTTGAGTCGCACGGCTCACCTGGAATCTCCCACTGTGGCCGCCCTGGTACAACTTGTGTTGCAGGCCGACCCTGCTGCTCCTCCAGTCTCTGTGCATACTCGAGTATTACCTCTATAAGAGGTATGTCTGGTTCCGCTCCACTTCCCCAGCGATTTGGGGGCAATCCAGTCCAATGTAGAGGGTTTTCTCAACCAGGTTGAGATATACTTTGAGATGCTGCCCCAGGCGTTTCCCACGGACAGAAGCAAGTAGGTTTCGTGATATCTTTGTTTCTGAGAGAGCCTTGGCCTCACAAATGCACCCCTAGAAGAATGTTCAAACATTCCCATAGACACACTCCTAAACCTTGTGGACGGACTTCCCAGAAGAGTTAAAGCTGTTATAGCTGCAAAGGGTGGGCCAACTCAATATTGAACCCAATGGACTAAGACTGGGATGCCATTAAAGTTCATGTGCGTGTAAAGGCAGACATCCCAATACTTTTGGTAATATAGTGTGTGTATATACAGTATCTCACAAAAGTACAACCCTCACATTTTTGCAAATATTTTATTATATCTTTTCATGTGACAACACTGAAGAAATGACACTTTGCTACAATGTAAAGTAGTGAGTGTACAGCTTGTATAACAGTGTAAATTTGCTGTCCCCTCAAAATAACTCAACACACAGCCATTAATGTCTAAACTGCTGGCAACAAACGTGAGTACATCCCTAAGTGAAATTGTCCAAATTGGGCCTAGTTAGCAATTTTTCCCCTCCCTGGTGTCATGTGACTCGTTAGCGTTACAAGTTCTCAGGTGTGAATGGGGAGCAGATGTGTTAAATTTGGTGTTATCGCTCTCACTCTCTCATACTGGTCACTGGAACTTCAACATGGCACCTCATTGCAAAGAACTCTATGCTGATCTGAAAAAAAAAGAATTGTTGCTCTACATAAAGATGGCCTAGGCTATAAGAAGACAGAAATATTAATACAAAAAAAGGTGTTCACTACCCCCACCTATAACTGGCCATGGCAGCAAGTAGCATTGGAAGGCAACATATGATATAAACAAGGCCAAGGATAAATCCAAGGAAAGATCCAAGCTTACTCACCGGCCAGCCCGCTGACAACCGCATCAACCTATCTAACAGTATGCGTTAAAACAGGGGTTTAGTCTGCACGCATTTGCAAATACATGCGTAAGCCACAGTGCCTCGCTCTAGTAGCTGTGGTCCTAACACTAGCTTATCAGTGACTCCACAATGGAAGCACATGCATTGTGATGGATAGGTGGAGGTCAGGTGGACTGAAGGGAGCCCGCTCCTTCTTAAAGGTACAGGGGCACACTAAACACACAGCAAATCACACAATGGCTGCAAAGTGCATTGCCTGACCAATATTACAGTAACATTAATACAAAAAAAGGTGTCCATTACCCCCACCTATAACTTTAAGAAGGGGTGGGCTCCCTTCAGTCCACCTGACCTCCACCTATCTATCAGAATGCATGGGTGAAATGAAGGTAGGCAAGAATAACCAAGGAGACCAATTTTTTTTAGTTTCAATGTTTATTGAATTTTTCAAGGTTTAATGACAGTACATTAGACAGATGTGTCAGTGCATAGCGCCTGAGTACAGTAAACAATACAATATTCATCATTAACAGTATCCTGTCATCATTCAAAACATTTTCAAACATAGAAACAGAGAAAGTCATCTATCTGGTGTTCAACAGGGAGTATCAGCCAAAAGCATATATGGCTAGCAGATGGAGCCAGAACTGGTTGGGAGAAATGAACAAAAAAGGAGAAAAGAAAAAGAGAGAAAAAAAAGGAAGCATGAATAGGATGGAGTGGAAAGATGGAAAGGGGGAGGAGAGGGAAGCACTGAAGAAAAAAGGAGATGTATGGAGAAAAAGGGGGGGGTGCACAACGCGGGGGAGTTTCGTATATTATCAACGACTGGATCAATGAGGGTCCAGATTACACAGCTAGAATTGGATAGCAGTATGCGATCCATGGGTCCCCGATTTTGAAAAATTCGGTATTATTATTATCGAGTATGCTAGATAACTTCGTTCACCAAAAACTATTTGACTTTCAGAGAAGTGGGTGAATTCATTTTTCTAGGCCCTGGCTATGGTCATTTTAGAAGCTAAAAGGAAGAAATGAGTACATTTGAACTGTCTCTTAGTAACACCAGAAGGTTTGAAATGCAATAATGTTAGCCAAGGAGTCTCTAGAAAGGCGGATCCTGAATAATATATGAAGAAGGGGAAAAACTTTAGACCTCAAGTGGTTTAGCATTGGGCAGCTTTGTGCAATGAGTTTACGAGCAAAATAAAATAAACGTATAATCAATCATTTTGATGCGATTGCGATCACTCAGGGATTACACTGAGAAGGGCAATTTTAGGTTTAAATGGGATGGAGCATATATCTTGCATAGTTTGAAAAATGGAAGCCCAGTATCTGAACAACATAGGACACCTCCATAACATGTCTATGAGTGTACCAGCTTCTCTAGGCCATCAGGGACAGCTAGGAGCCTAGGCATATCATTTTTGGGGAGTATAGTATACCCGTGTAAATTGAATAACAGTGTAATTTGAGATGGAGATAGGAATACATCAGGTAATGCTTCCAGTGCGGCCATCCACTGGTCCTCATCCAAATCCCCTATATCCTGTTTCCACCAATCCCTACAACACAAGTTTATGCTAGAACTTGCAGCTACCAGGACAGAGTAAAGGTCTACAACCAGGCCTCTCTTGGTTGTACAACCATTGTAAGAATTAAGGATTGGTTATATCAGGGGTCTCAAACTGGCGGCCCTCCAGCTGTTGCAAAACTACAAGTCCCATGAGGCACTGCAAGGCTGACAGTTACAAGCATGACTCCCACAGGCAGAGGCATGATGGGACTTGTAGTTTTGAAACAGCTGGAGGGCTGCCAGTTTGGGACCCCTGGGTTATATCAACGGTGTGGACCGAGATTGCTGTTGTAAAGAGTGACAAAGTTGTAAATATTGAAAAAACAACTTGGGAGAGAACTGATACCGTTCCACAAGAGATTGAAAAGGTGAGCAGGGATGGCTTTTCCCAACCAACTACAATTCTTTCTTGCAAAAAAAGTCAGCGCCTGAGTGCTCCCACCTTCCACCATAAAAGATATGCAAATTTGCTCAATATGAACTTTCATGTTCGGAGAAATATCTTTCAAATGTACTGTATCCCTTCAATGGCACCCACCAAATCTCTCTGGGAAAAGCTAAACAAGGAACCCAACAGCAATTGTTGAGAATAAATTAGACTTTGACGTAATGCAGATTCAGGTATTTTTCTATTAAGAGTGAGGTATTTCAGCCTAGATAGGAATGTGAATTTTTAGTTATAATAGTTATTTGGATCTCCACGGTGAACAAGAATAAGTATAAATTATGATTATATTGCTTCTTTTGCACTGTGGGAATCAAGAAATTCTTCTGTTGTCTGCCCACTCACAATTTTGGGATATTTCTGTTGACCTTTTTTTTTTGTATAATATATTTTGTACACCGCTGTTATTTGAAGTGCTGGTATATTGTTCTATATATTTTCTGGTATATATTCATTTTTATCCTTTTCTGTGTTGTCTGTTTTCTCAGTTCTTCCTTTTTTAGTTGTCTTCACTTCCTCTCAACATCTTTTCATCAATATTTCCTATTTAGTTTGCTCACCACCCTTTATATATTATAGAAACGTAATTTTCAGGTAAGGCTGCACCTGTCACTCTCTCTGTACTCCCAATCCCGAACTTAGGCAGAACTTCAGAACAGGTGCAGAACTTATCTCAGTCATATGGTTGCTATCATGTACCTTTTGGAGACCAGGTATAGGAGGGGGCTCCTCTTGAACCTCCTGCTCAACACTGAAGGTAAGGAGTGGCATGAGTGCTTGAATTGCATGCTGTACCAGATCTGTGTTGCCGCCAGATGCGTTGTCAGACTTACACGTACCTGACTGACGAATCCGGTATAGCAGGGGAGGCCTCCCGTACGTATCTGGTTCCTGGCTCCTGGTAGTGTAAACAGAAGGCACAGGAGCGCAGAGTGGTAAGAGAGCCTGGCAGGTGACTTGCGGAGGTAAGGCCCAGGATCCTGATGCGTATGGTCTGGAAGTCCTAGAAAGTAAGGGACTAGGCAGCTGGTGCAGAGCAGGAGCAAAGTGGGATGGTCCGGTCACAGGCAGAGTTGGCAACAAACGGTAAGCGAGGTACAGAGGAGCAGGCAGGCTCAAAGTCCGGGTCACAGGCAGGGTTGGCAGCAGGCGGGCAGCATGGTACAAAGGAGTAGGCAGAGTCGTAGTCAAGGAAAGCCGTGGTCAGGTGCAGGCGGATAACAAGAGAAGTCCAAAGGCAGGCCGGGGTCACTTAGGCAATCAAACAGGCAAACAGGAAGCAAACAGGAAACAGGAAGTCAGGAACTGGGAGCTGCAGATCAGACAGCACCGAGCAGAAGATTCCAGCAGACTAAATAGGGCGGCTGGTGCCAAGCGCCATGCGTGCCCGCACAGCGGCGCGAACCGGCGCACACTGGAGCGCCCACTAGCCAATCTATTCAAGGAACTCCTCTGACAGTGCCCCCTCCTAAAGGGCAGCCTCCGGACGCCCATCTGGGCCAGTCTATCAGCGTGAGCATTCCAGAAGTCTCTTAAAAATTCCTTAGCGTGCAGATTGCCTTCTGGTTCCCAGGAGTTATCTTCTGGTCCATACCCCCTCCATGTGATCAAATATTGGACTTGATCATGTCTCTTCCTGCAATCCAGGATTGCTTCCACCTCAAACTCTGTCTCGTTGTCCACAATTACAGGTTCAGGTGGGCCGGTATTACGACCCGAAAAGGAATTGGGAATAGCAGGTTTCAGCAAGGATACGTGGAAGACTGGGTGAACTTTTAATGTATTGGGTAGATCCAGTTCATAGGTCACATCATTAATTTTCCTTTTGATTGGAAAGGGACCCATGAATTTGGGACCCAACTTCTTTGAGGGACAGGCCAACTTTAAGTTGAGGGTGGACAACCAAACCTGGTTGCCAGGTTCCAGAATGAGTTCTCCACGCTTCTTCCTATCGAACATCCTTTTATTATATTCTTGGGTTTTAGCCATGGTTTCGCGTAGTAATTTATTATTGGTGACAAAGAAGTCCATTGTTTCAGAAGCTGCAGGAATAAAGCACTCGGGTAAGGTTTCAGGCAGGAATGATGGGTGAAAGCCATAATTGGCGAAGAATGGTGTCTGTTTAATAGCTGAGTGCACAGAGTTGTTGTATGCGAACTCAGCAATAGGCAGAAGAGAGACCCAATCGTTCTGTGAGAAGGTGGAAAAGCATTGGAGGTATTGCTCCAGGGTTTGGTTAGTTCTCTCTGTCTGCCCGTTTGTCTGGGGGTGATAGGCAGATGAGAACGCCAACTCAATTTCAAGTGACCCACAGAGCGCCTTCCAGAACCTGGAAGTGAACTGCACACCTCTATCGGAGACTATACTTGATGGTACTCCATACAATCTTACGATTTCTCTGACAAAAATTTTTGCAGTTTCCACGGCAGAAGGTGTACCTTTCATGGGTAAAAAATGAGCCATCTTAGACAGTCTATCTACAATGACAAAAATGGTGGAAAAACCCTCTGCCAGGGGGAGTTCTACGATGAAGTCCATCGCAATCATTTTCCAGGGTCTTTCTGGAACGGGTAGATGTTTTAGTAGACCCCAAGCCTTTGTCCGACTATTCTTGCTCCGAGCACAGGTGGTGCAGCACTCCACATAACTTTTACAATCCTTTACCAGTTGGGGCCACCAAAATGTACGTTGCACCAGCTCTGTCGTCTTCAGTACGCCAAAATGCCCCGCTAACTTATGATCATGGCAAACTTCCAGTACTGCCACTCTTATGCCCCGTACACACGGTCGGATTTTCCGATGGAAAATGTCCGATCAGAGCGTGTTGTCGGAAATTCCGACCGTGTGTGGGCTCCATCGGACATTTTCCATCGGATTTTCCGACACACAAAGTTGGAGAGCAGGAGATAAAATTTTCCCACAACAAAATCCGTTGTCGGAAATTCCGATCGTGTGTACACAAATCCGACGGACAAAGTGCCACGCATGCTCAGAATAAATAAAGAGATGAAAGCTATTGGCCACTGCCCCGTTTATAGTCCCAACGTACGTGTTTTACGTCACCGCGTTTAGAACGATCGGATTTTCCAACAACTTTGTGCGACCGTGTGTAGACAAAACAAGTTTGAGCCAACATCCGTCTGAAAAAATCCTAGGATTTTGTTGTCGGAATGTCCGAACAAAGTCCGACCGTGTGTACCCCCCTTTTAGACTCTCTGGGACCAAGATCTTGTCTTTGTACCGGAACAACCCATTTTGCAAGCTTACGTCGACTTCCCTAGGTGGGGACAGATTCCTGGAGGCCTGTTTAATTTGGGATATGATATCCCCCTGTAGCAACAGAAAATTTCCAGCAGGAAGGATGGTGTCAGAAGGTAAAGGTTCCTCGGAATCCTGGAACATGCGGGATAATGCGTCCGACTTAGTGTTCTTGGAGCCAGGTCTGTACGTGATGTGAAACTGGAACCTAGAGAAGAACAGAGCCCACCTTGCCTGCCAAGGTCTCAGTCTCTTGGCTGTTCTCAAGTATTCAAGGTTCTTATGGTCGGTATAGACCAAAATGGGATGTGCAGCACCCTCTAGGAGATAACGCCACTCTTCCAATGCGGCCTTAATAGCTAGAAGCTCTCTGTCTCCAACGTCGTAGTTCCTTTCCGCAGTGGAGAGTTTCCGAGAAAAAAAAGCCACTGGATAAAGCAGAGACTTGGCTCCTTGCCGCTGAGAGAGTACTGGCCCCACTGCAACCTCTGAAGCGTCCACTTCAAGGACAAAAGGTAAGGCAGGGTTTGGATGCTTCAGGATGGAGGCGGAGATGAACAACTTTTTAAGTTTGTCAAAGGCAGATTGCGCCTCGATAGACCAACAGAAACGGTTCCCTTGCTTGGTTATTTCGGTAATTGGTGTAATAATTGCAGAGAAGCCTTTAATAAATTTGCGATAAAAGTTGGCGAAGCCAATGAAGCGTTGGACCCCTTTTTTATTGGAGGGAGCGGGCCAGTCGAGGATAGCTGCCACTTTTTGCGGATCCATTTTAATGCCGTCACTAGAAATGATTAGGCCGAGGAACTGGATGCATTGGCGTTCAAATTCGCACTTTTCTAATTTGGCATAAAGTTCATTCTGCCTGAGCCGGGTTAGTACATTTCGGACATGCCTGCGATGTTCGATGACTGAGGAGGAGAAGATCAAAATATCATCTAGATATACTATAACGTATTAGTCCAGGAGGTCACGGAAAATATCATTAATGAAGTGCTGAAACGTTGCAGGTGCGTTGCACAGACCAAAGGGCATAACAAGATATTCGAAGTGCCCGAACCGGGTACGGAAGGCAGTTTTCCATTCATCTCCCTCTCTGATGCGGATTAGGTTATAGGGCCCACGGAGATCGAGTTTAGTGAAGATTGTTGCTGAACCCAGTCTTTGGAAGAGTTCAGGTACCAGAGGTAAGGGATAGCGATTCTTGATAGTAATTTTGTTTAACTCTCTATAGTCGATACAAGGCCGAAGGGAGTGGTCCTTCTTTTCCACAAAGAAAATGCCGGCCCCGGCCGGTGACGTGGGAGGACGGATGACTCCTAGCCTTAAGTTCTCGTTAATATGGGTCTTGAGAGTACCCAGCTCCTGCTCTGTTAACAGGAAAATTCGTCCAAAGGAACTTCAGACCCAGGCAAAAGTTCTATCGGGCAATCATAAGGTCTGTGAGGAGGAAGGGTTTCCGCCCCCTTTTTACTGAAGACATCAAGAAAATCCCGATACAGAGTGGGAATCGCTTGCTGCGATTCGGTGTCCACGTCCAGACACATGAGTTGAGAAGAATCAGTAGGAGTGCTGGGCAAACAGTATTGCTGACAATAGTGGAAGCAGAACTTAATTTCTCCGGACACCCAATCAATACTAGGGTTATGGGCTTGTAGCCACGGCATTCCCAAAATAATTGGAAAAAGTGGAGAAGCAATCGCATCAAAACGAAGGAATTCTCTATGGTGAGTACCCATGATGGCCAACAGAGTCTCCTGGGTGACGGGACCAGAGCTGAGAGTGGAACCATCAGCGAAATGGACCGCAAGTCCCTGTGATTTTGCTTGGAGAGGAATGCGGTGGTTAGCGGCAAAGGTTAGGTCTATAAAACAGCTACAAGCTCCGGAGTCAATTATGACCGAGACTGTAAGATCCTGTCCTGGAAGCTGTAGAACAATAGGGAGAGCAAAATGATTAGCAGGATTACGCATGACAGGAGCACACTTAGTAGAGGCTGAAAAAGACTTACATATCTTGTTAGGGCAAGATCTCACGTAGTGACCTGACTCTCCGCAGTACATGCATAGGTTGTTGACCCGTCTGCACTGTCGCTCTTCAGGCGTGAGGGATGGTCGGAGAAGGCCAAGCTGCATTGGCTCAGGGGCATCATGGACCGAAGTAGGCGGTACACGAGGGCTTGGGCCGACAGAGCTGGTGGCACTAGGGACCTTTGGGAGGACCCAGGTAGGATGGAACTGACTGGTGGTTCTTTCGGAGCGGCGCTCTCTGAGGCACCGGTCTGTCTGAACGGACAGGTTGATAAGGTCCTCCAATGTTTGTGGTACTCCAACCCGCGCCAACTCATCTTTAAGCGGATCTGAAAGACCCATGCGTAATTGGTAACGCAGAGCCGCTTCGTTCCAATCCGTGTCTGAACTCCAACGCCTGAATTCCAGGACGTAATCTTCCACGGGTCTACGCCCTTGTTGTAGAGCGTGCAAAGCGGACTCAGCGGTGGCTTTCAACTGGGGGTCCTCATACAATTGGGACATGGCAGCAAAGAATGCATCCAGGTTGTCTAGAGATGCTGATTTCTGTTCCAGGAGACGGTGGGCCCAGGTCTGTGGTTCGCCGGATAGGAGAGAAATTACAAAGCCCACCTTCGTTGCTTCCAAGGAGAAGGTTCGTGGTAACAGAGCAAAGTATAATTCGCAGGCATTGCGGAAGGAACGATATTTGCTATGATCACCGGAAAATCTGTCGAGTGTGGGAACCCTTGGCTCAGGAGGGAGCATGACCACGGAGGGAGGAGATGAGATACCGGTAGCAGAAGCAGCTAGAGGGCTAGCAGGTGAGGAGAGCACCTGGACTCTTTCTTCCAGCCTAGTGTAGCCTTCCTGAAGGCTCTTTACAGCTTGAGTGAGACCTGCCAGGTGTCTGCATAGCTCCTCCATGGGAGAGGATCCCTGCACGGGCTCGGACATGGCTGTCTGATACTGTCAGACTTACACGTACCTGACTGACGAATCCGGTATAGCAGGGGAGGCCTCCCGTACGTATCTGGTTCCTGGCCCCTGGTAGTGTAAACAGAAGGCACAGGAGCGCAGAGTGGTAAGAGAGCCTGGCAGGTGACTTGCGGAGGTAAGACCTAGGATCCTGATGCGTATGGTCTGGAAGTCCTAGAAAGTAAGGGACTAGGCAGCTGGTGCAGAGCAGGAGCAAAGTGGGATGGTCCGGTCACAGGCAGAGTTGGCAACAAATGGTAAGCGAGGTACAGAGGAGCAGGCAGGCTCAAAGTCTGGGTCACAGGCAGGGTTGGCAGCAGGCGGGCAGCATGGTACAAAGGAGTAGGCAGAGTCGTAGTCAAGGAAAGCCGTGGTCAGGTGCAGGCGGATAACAAGAGAAGTCCAAAGGCAGGCCGGGGTCACTTAGGCGATCAAACAGGCAAACAGGAAGCAAACAGGAAACAGGAAGTCAGGAACTGGGAGCTGCAGATCGGACAGCACCGAGCAGAAGATTCCAGCAGACTAAATAGGGCGGCTGGCGCCAAGCGCCGTGCGTGCCCGCACAGCGGCGCATACCGGCGCGAACCGGCGCACACTGGAGCGCCCACTAGCCAATCTATTCAAGGAACTCTTCTGACATGCGTGCAACAGAGAACTGAGGATCATGAAGCAATAACCAAGCGCAGAAACACCTTGGTACCGGTGCAAGTTACAGGAACCACGTTGAGACCTTTTCCAAGGGCAGACATGCTCAAACAGTGAGGTACTGGATCAAGAGCCAAAGTCGGGGCGCAAACTAAAGTCACCAACAGCTAAACAGTACAGTACCCAATCAGGGAGCAAAGGCAAGCCAGGAAACAAGCAAAAGTTAGTAACAGACAAGCAAACAAAGTAAAAGGTAGAAATCAGTAAGCAAAGTCCAGAAGGCAGGTCGAGGTCACAAAGAAGAGGTAAAAGACAAGTAGCAGGTCAGTAGGCAAGTTGGGTCATGGGCTCATGGCACGGTAAGGCAGAATCAGCAGATCAGGTCCCAGATAAACCGAAATAAGTTAAAGACTACCCAATAACTTCCTTCTGCAGTGTTTCATTCTACTGTATATAGGCCACTCTACGCCAATACCAATGCCAAGCATGCATGCTAATGCATATCCAGCAGTTACCCTCAACTCAGAGGTATGGGCAGAGGTATGTGCATGCGAATAAGCCTGCACTGGCTTTCCTTACATTGAAGTGAATCCATCCTTCCTTACACCTGCTCAGGTAAGGACAATGGATCAGACAATCATGCAGGGAGTGGAACAAATTTTTATGCATTATTTTTATGCTGTGTATTTTTTTTAAAGCTCAGGTAATATTGAAACAAACTTTTTTCTTCTATGGTTTTGATGCATTATCCCACAGGAGTCACCAGTTACCAGTTACTAAATAGATAGTTGACATCAGTTTGGGATAGTCACAAGTCTCCGGAGTCCATCCATTCCCTTTACGATTGTCTGATCCATCCTGCTTACTTGAGCGGGGATATCGGTAAGGCCGGCCATACACAGTTTGAATCTCAGCTGGTTCAGCAGGAACCGGTCGAGATTTGAACTGTTAATGGGGCAGGCTGAATGTACCCAAGTTGATTGATCGATCAACTTGGGTACAACCAGCCTGGAGGATTCTCTTGCGATTATTGCTAGTGGCTGCTGTATCCGCCAGAAATAATCACTGTTTTCTCACAGCGGGAGAACATTTGCTCGGCAGGAGGGATTCCTCTGTCAGCACTGGCTGTGTTGATGGGGGAATCATGGTTGCAGGAAAGAAATTCTCACCGTGTATGGTCAGCCTTAGAATATCTGATTGAGTTATTGATTGGGAGCACAGAGAGGAAGAAGCAGGCACACCCTTACCTGTAGTGGGTACAATCTGAAGTTGAGCAGCAGGTGGTTCAGGAGCAATATTATGACCTCTTACTTACTGAGTGGTCAGAGTATCTGGTGAATGTATTTGGCAGAGGTGCAGCGTCATTAGTTTTTTTAGCATTAGTAAATAAAGCCTCATTCAAGGTAATATAGGGATAGGGGTGGGTACCATCATCCTTAATTATGGATATTGGAAAGTGGGGAAGTGCATGGAGCTGCTCCAAACATACTCTATAGCACTAAAATGTTGAGGACTATCTCGGTACCCAATGATTGAACCAGTTCAAAAGAAAAATTAAACAATTTATTGTAAAATAGACATAGTTAAAAACATTTGGTACAGAGGTACATACACTGTGCACATAGTACCGTGCATGGTAATGAATACAGGTAATGGACATGTAGGTCCTAATAGAAGAAAACTTGGATGTATATCCTGATGGAGTCCTCTACATGTTTTGAGGTATCCACCGCTTCTTCAGGAGGGGTCATTTAAAAACATCTACAAGAATGAACAAAGTTTCATAATTGAACAGTTATACAAATTTTAAGATTAGTAAGTTTGAAATTTGTATAACTTTTCAATTATGAAGCTTTATTCATGCTTGTAGATGTTTTTGATTGACCCTTCCTGAAGAAGCAGCGGATACCACAAAACATGTAGAGGACTCCATCAGGAAATACACCCAAGTTTACTTGTATTAGGACCTGCGTGTCCATTACCCGTTTAAGATTACTTTTGTCATTCATAAAGTATTATTTGGGAATCAATTTACTTTTTTTAGCCTTGCTTTGAAAAGCAGGCTTATTTTTACCCACATAAAGAACATAATATTGCAAATTCAACTAAAAAAGCAGTTTTTATTTTCTTCTCTATGAATGCATTTATTAAGCAAGAACTTAAGGCTGTGCCCCAAATAAATCTCTGCATTGAAACTTTACCATTAGCTTACTGTGCAAGAAAAACTTTGCTGATGAGCAAAATCATTTTTCATTCTGAGTTAATGCACACATGAAAATTATATAATTAGAATGAAAAAAAAAAAGAGTGGAAACAGAGTGACTCCAGATGCAGGTGTTCACAAGAGATCTGTGCTATGGCTACAAAATCAGAATTAGAATTGAAAGAGGAAAAGCATTAAAATATTAACCTAACAAGATATAATGCTCCCAATGGCTGGGAATAATACATTCACGTCTATACAATCTATGTAAAGAAACTAATTTTAAACTATGTATGTGAAATTGAAAAGATCATTTAAATGTGCAAGGGGAATTTTCATTCCTTCATATATAATTAGTCCAAAAGTCATATTATGTTATACATGGAGCCTGTTAGATGAGTCAGCACTGACTTCTCAGAGGTGTTGGGTTTTTGTACAGTGAGGTCTTCCTGCCATAATTCTAATTGTAGCAATAACTCAAGGAGCTGCTGATTTTTAGCGGGCTGTTACCGTCACCTTTTTTCCTGTAATTTCACCAGTACCGGGTCTAGGGTCCCGTTGAGCTTACTGTCAGACAATGGAGGCAACAGTCACTTGAGTACTTTTCCAATGCTTTAATGGGGAATAACTGGAAGAAGTAGCAGTAAAAGGGTAGAAGAAGAGTTGCAGGGAAGTTCAAATACCTTTTCTTGGTGTAGCATCAAGGAATTCAAATCTTTAGGATGAATGTACCCTCAGCTTAGGATTAAATCTTTGCCCGTCCGGATAGGTCTCTCTCACTAACCTAGCAGCCGGTAAGCAGCACGAACAAAAGTCTCTGCCACAGACTTGGGTGAAACAAAACTGTGCGATCCTCTACCACAGGATGTAGTCGTTTTTGATGAACAGCAAACACAGTACCAGAACCTTTAAGCCGACCCGGCAGTACTTGTGCGTAGTGTAGTTTAGGATATGTCCTCCAACCGAGTCACCAGGCCCTTCTTTAGACCAGCCTTGCATGGTCTCTTCCAAGATGGGTCCTCCCCTGGATCTTCCCGATTGTCCGGCTTCTTCCCGCAGGACAGACAGCACAGGGCCATCCCAGCTATAGCAGGCCCCAGACAGACTTCTGGGCCTACCTGCATGGCTGCAGCAACGCAACCCTCCAAGCCGGAGGGCTACGAGGTAGAACTCAGTGACACATACCTCTAGGCCAGGAGGGCCACGAGGCAAAAAGACTCCCCGAAACATGGTGTCTGTCCCATAAGTACCCTCTCCCAGAATGCAACTCGGAGGACCATCTCCGCCGAGTTATCTCCGGGACAGAAGAGCACTCATACACTTCAGCTTGTTGCTTTTCCAACACCAGCCTATGATAACAACGTCACCCACAGGCCCAATGTGGAACTGCATGCAACACAGCCAAGCTGGAACAGAGGCTAATCTAACACTAGATTGAATCTGAACTATGTACAGAACAGATGACCCACTAAATTTACCTATAAGCGGTAGATTGAAAAATCTACCAGCGCTACATACTCCCCCCACTACAATAGACGTTGTCCTCAAAGTCTGTCAAAATATAACGCTCAAGCCTGAGAGTAGGTATTTGAACTTAGAACTTGGATGAGAAAGAAGAAAAGACAGCATAGAAATATTACAGTTTCAACATTTATACAATAACATATTCACTTTAGACATGTCACAAAACCCCACTATCTACCTAGCTGAAAAGCCTAACAGCTTGATAGGAGATCTGATTGTTCCAGAAAGAAACAAAGTTAGACACACACAAACATGTACAATATCATCACTAAACAATTTAGGAGCAAAGCCTCATTCCAACAAAAGAATGACACTCTCTTCCCACATATTTTCCTTTTATTGGAAATGAACTAAAATAACTTAAATAGTCCATCCCTATCTCTGGGTAAATTATATCTTTTCGATAAAGGAAATCCAGCTAACAAAAAGTCTTTGGATTTGAAAGCGCTGAGATGAATATAATCTCTTGACCACGGAGATCCCTAAACACTATCTGACTATATACCCCAAAGTTCTTTTTCTTTTCTTTTTTTTTAAGGAAATAGAAGACAACAGTCCCTTTGGATAATCACCAATAAAACCGGGGATCTGGCAATGTCAGTTTCTTCCCTAGTTTATCCACGGTAGTGATAAAGTACACAATGTCATCTTTTCCAGGTCTGCAAATGACCACCTTATCAGCATAGTTGTGCCGACCATAGTTCCAATGCAACAAACATCCATTGAAACGTTCATCCATGGCAGCAGAATAACCAGCTCTCGGGAAAGGTTTCGGTACTGACAAATAGTCCCAAACAGCTTCACTGTACCATTGTTCCCGGTTGGTCTCAATTTCCTGCATAATTTCCTGAGTAACGTAGGGAAATTCCAGACCATATTCTGTGGCAACTCGTTTGGTGAGCACTCTCTGTAAATGGGCAAGTCTAGACAAAGTTCTATTTTTTCTAAACCAGGAGGCACACAAGAATTCGGTGATTTGCGCACCATAGATCTGACGGGTGTCGGCTCAGATTCAAACAAACTAACAACTTTAGACAAGGTCTCTTTAGTAGTATTGTGTGGCTCCACACAAGGCAATGTCTTCCCAGAATCCAGGGCTGTCCATTCTAAGAAAGTTAGGGCAGAAGCAACATCTTCTCCCTGGGCCCACAACAATTCCTGTAAAATTGTCTCAAACAAATCATCATCACCGGAGAGATCTGACAACGAATCTATCTCCAAGTCTCTCAACTCTTCTGCTGGCAAAAATTTACAAAGAGTCCCAGATATGTTCCCCTTTGATCTCTCACCCGTTCCTGACGTGGACTTCTCCAGATCCATATATTTCTCTGGCTCCGGTTCAGGTAGTCTCTGGGGTAGGCCTCGACCATGGCCGCGGGAAGCCTTCACATATCCCACCTTCCTTTGGACAGGTGCAATGGGGATAGGTGTGGTAGAAGTAGAAATAAAGGTGATGTCCGCTGATGAAGCGGTAATAGCGACATCTCCCTCTGAAACACTCTCTGTAGTAGACGAGGTCACGGCCTGTTGCTCTCCGACAGCAATAGCAGCGGTTTCCACTATGGCGATACCTGTAGCCCAATCCACACGATAAGCACGGGGCGACGTTGTAGGTTGCTCCACTGTGAACAAATATTCTCCGCATTGCAAACATCGGACAAATGGACGGAGATGTATGGCCAGTCCTTCACACTTTTGGCAAAGCATGCCCAGCCCTTCAAAATCTCCAACTGTGTATAGTACGAACTGCCCCTGCGGCTTCAAACGAATGCTGGTATCTGTTAGCAGGGTTCCGGTTAGCATAGCACCGGCAGCGGTACTCGTAGGGAACATCTTGGACCCCATAGTTGATGGTACCAATGGGAAAAAAGACATGGCTGCACTCTGATCCTCTCAATACGATCACGAGGCCTCTCTTCTCCTTTGGCGCCAAACACACATACCCGCGTCCCACGCGGCAACAAGTAGATGTGACTCCTTCCACTTGTTCCTCTGATCACGTAGCTCCCGGGCTTTTACTTCTCACCCGCAGCCTACGCAGTCAGAAATAAAGTCCTGCAATTTAACCCCTTCTGTAACTAGCCCCTTGCTCGCTCGGTTCCACTCTCCCGACACTCCTCTGCTGCTATAGAATCAGACTGCAGATCGCAACATCTGATTGTTCGGTCATCCAATGTTCCGGGATTAGAACTACAGCTATGTGCCGTTCTAACCCAGTTGTGATAGCTCAGAACAAACAACAGGCAGGCTGTATGTAAGTTCAACCAGGTATCTCTTTTATTGGAAAATACAGGCCCTTTTATACACTAAAAGTGGAGGTGCATACCTCCGGCTCATATTACTCTGAACATACACCTGTGACCAGAAACCTAATTAACATGGGCTAATTAACTAATCCCTTTAGACAGCCTAGATGACTCAGACATGACCTTTAGGCCAGACTGGCTGTCTTGTAGTTCAGAAAACACAATCAACATAGACTTCTTCACACAATAGCAGAGTTAATTAACACAAACAACAATGGGGATCTAATGACTGTTAGATCCCATAGTAGACTTATTTACAATACACATTTTAGCAGACAACAGACAGACAGGTGTTGGAATTTACATCAGCATCTCCTAACAGTATCTGTCCCAGCATTATGAATCAGCCACTATTTCTAATATGGCAAATCCAGGGTCCCCAGAGTCTGTGTGTCCTGGGGGACCAGGACCTGAATCCACAGTAATACCGCCTCAAGGGTCCCCAGGCATACAGCTCACAAAGAGCACCGTTCCCCCAAATGCCAGGGCCCACGATTGATCGGCAAGAGGCTAGCATACAGTCCCCTCCAAAACTCTCTCTCCCGGCTAGGTCTGTCACATTTCTCCCCTTTCGGCAGGAGACTAACACAGGAGGAGACCCCAGACGGGTTGACTCCAAAGTTAGTCAGTAGTTCCAGTCCTCTAATGCCTGTACCCACACAGTACCCCAAACAAATTGTTCCAAACAAAGCATTACTCACCCAGTCAACCTCTGCCTCTCTCAGAGAACATATCTGCCGCTGGGGAGAGGCCTGGACTGGCCCTTCTCCCTGGAGTGCTTTCTGCCGCTGGAGAGAAGACAGGGTGTCTGGGCTCACTCCGTCATGCTGTTGGGGATCTGGGCCGACTGCCCAGCATCCCTGGGGTATACAGGTGGAGACTGAAGTCCCATCCACCTTCACAGGAAATCTATCCTCTGTTAGTTGAGGGCAGAGGCCAGCAGTACTCGGCCCTGTTGCCAGCCCTTCTGCTGGAAACCCCACACCATCTGCTCCAGCTAACTGTTGGCTGACTGCCCAGCCTCCCTGGAACTCTGTAGTTGTTGCCGGTGCTGGGCAGAGGTTTGTAGCACTCTGCCCTGTTGCCAGCACTTCTGCTGGGGACTCCGCATCCTCCGCTCCAGCTAACCGTTGGGGCAGGAGACTGGCTTCCTCCACTCCCAAACTGTGTAGCTGCCATTGGGGAGGTGAGCCGGCTGCTTCCTTTTCCATTCCCTCATCTGGATGTTGGGACGATATGTCTGTGGTACTGTCTCCCAGGGACACGGATCTTTGCTGGGGAGGAAAGACCACTTCCTCCACCCTGGTCAACTGTTGGGGAGGGACGACGAACACCTCCTCTCCCTTCTCCCCCTGTATCCTGATCTGCTGCTGGGAAGTGACCACCTCCTTCTCACCCTGAGCCTCCGAAACCGCCGCAGGTGTAGGGCAGAGATCTTGGATCCTCCGTCCGGTTGCCAGCGCTTCAGCTGGGGAAGTTCCTTGTAACTTCACAGATACTTCTGTTGGTGCTGGGCAGAGCACAGTGAAGTTTGGCCCTAATAACAGCTCTTCTTCTGCTGGAGGCTCAGCAGGTTGTTCTTTCTCAGCAGAAAAGTCTATCAAATCCCCTGTCTCTGCAACTATTGTCTGGGGATAAAGGTTCACCATCTCCTCTCCGTGGAACCCAGAAGATGCTATCGGTGCTGGGCAGAGCACAGTGAAGTTTGGCCCTAATAACAGCTCTTCTTCTGCTGGAGGCTCACCAGGTTGTTCTTCCTCATCTGAAAAGTCTATCAAATCCCCTGTCTCTGCAACTGGTGTCTGGGGATAAAGGTTCACCATCTCCTGTCCCTGGAACCCCGAAGATGCTATCAGTGCTGGGTAGAGGTTAGCAGAGCTCTGCCCTGTTGTCAGCACTTCAGCTTTGGGGATAGCAATCTCCAGATTTTCAACTGCCGGTTCTCTGGCATTCTGCTGGACAGGCACATTCCACCATCCAAGATCATCCAATGCAGAAAAAGGTTCATCAAGGTCAGTCAGCACTTGCTGCATCCGCCATAAGACCTCTGCCTCCATAACTGCGGGGGCAGGTTGGCAAAGCACACTGTTACTCTGCCACATTGTCAACTCTTCAGCCAGGATTTCAGAGTTGTCAACTGGTATTTCCTGATAGTCCCAGGCAAAGGGAGCACCATCCTGCTGCTGAGCAGAGTCTAACAGCTGTCTGTAGGCGATCTCCAGCTCCCATTCCTGAACGGCCAGAAACTCCAAATCTTCCTGTGCCCAGTGCACTTCTGAGACATTCAGTCTTCGCTCTCTGTGCTCCATTATTTCCTCCAAACACCACTCCCGATCACTCCCAAAGTCACGGTTCCTGGACAGCCTCCAGTATAACAATCCCAGGCAAGCGTAGTCAAAGCCTTCCGTGGCCCTACACTTGGGCTACATACCACTGGAGGGC
Organism: Lithobates septentrionalis; assembly: GCA_037952835.1. Lineage (NCBI taxonomy): Eukaryota > Metazoa > Chordata > Amphibia > Anura > Ranidae > Lithobates > Lithobates septentrionalis. Next base: position 288,547 of record JBBDGP010000237.1, on the reverse strand, counting down.
TCTGTAGCTCTTGTCCAACCGCATTTCTGCCCGGATCAGCCTGCTTAACTCGGCTGTCCACTCCTGGTTAGGCTGTTCCCCCAAAAACAGCATTCGCACTTCATACTGCGACCAGTACCTCACATGGATGGAGGGGAGAACTTTTCCCTGGTGTCGCTGCTCACGGGCTAGCGCTTCCTTCCAGAGTTCACAGCAGATAGAATCAAACCATCCTAGCAGGACCTGCTCTGATACTGGTCCTCTATGCTGTATCTGCATCTCTCGCAACCTCCTTCTGAATTCCTCATCCATGGTGGCTGGTATCTCTCCTCTCCTGCTATCCTGCTACCTTGGATCCAGGTGATGGTTTGAATGTGTTCACGGCAAGGAAGCACGATCCCACCATTCCCTCCACGGCTCTCAAGTAAGTCTTTCAGTGTGGCTCTCCTGCAGGCTGGTTTGGAATGTCCCAGTAACTGGAGAGCAAATCCCACGACTGCCAACCAATGTAACGAGCGCCTTGCTCGCTCGGTTCCACTCTCCCAACACTCCTCTGCTGCTATAGAATCAGACTACAGATTGCAACATCTGATTGTTCGGTCATCCAATGTTCCGGGATTAGAACTACAGCTATGTGCCGTTCTAACCCAGTTGTGATAGCTCAGAACAAACAACAGGCAGGCTGTATGTAAGTTCAACCAGGAATCTCTTTTATTGGAAAATACGGGCCCTTTTATACACTAAAAGTGGAGGTGCATACCTCCGGCTCATATTACTCTGAACATACACCTGTGACCAGAAACCTAATTAACATGGGCTAATTAACTAATCCCTTTAGACAGCCTAGATGACTCAGACATGACCTTTAGGCCAGACTGGCCGTCTTGTAGTTCAGAAAACACAATCAACATAGACTCTTCTTCACACAATAGCAGAGTTAATTAACACAAACAACAATGGGGATCTAATGACTCCCATAGTAGACTTATTTACAATACACATTTTAGCAGACAACAGACAGACAGGTGTTGGAATTTACATCAGCATCTCCTAACAGTATCTGTCCCAGCATTATGAATCAGCCACTATTTCTAATATGGCAAATCCAGGGTCCCCAGAGTCTGTGTGTCCTGGGGGACCAGGACCTGAATCCACAGTAATACCGCCTCAAGGGTCCCCAGGCATACAGCTCACAAAGAGCACCGTTCCCCCAAATGCCAGGGCCCATGATCGATCGGCAAGAGGCTAGCATACAGTGCCCTCCAAAACTCTCTCTCCCGGCTAGGTCTGTAGTTGATGGTACCAATGGGAAAAAAGACATGGCTGCACTCTGATCCTCTCAATACGATCACGAGGCCTCTCTTCTCCTTTGGCGCCAAACACACACACCCGCGTCCCACGCGGCAACAAGTAGATGTGGCTCCTCCCACTTGTTCCTCTGATCACGTAGCTCCCGGGCTTTTACTTCTCACCCGCAGCCTACGCAGTCAGAAATAAAGTCCTGCAATTCAACCCCTTCTTTTCCTGGAAAAAGTGACAAAGTCCAGAAACCTCCTTGAAATTATTTTCAGGGCTGCTAGAGTAACGGCAAACAATCCCGGACGAAGCGCCCACATGTAGCACTAACTCACGGTGGAGCTGCTGATTTTTAGCGGGCTGTTACCGTCACCTTTTTTCATGTAATTTCACCAGTACTGGGTCTAGGGTCCCATTGAGCTTACTGTCAGACAATGGAGGCAATAGTCACTTGGGTACTTTTCCAATGCTTTAATGGGGAATAACTGGAAGAAGTAGCAGTAAAGAGGTAGAAGAAGAGTTGCAGGGAAGTTCAAATACCTTTTCTTGGTGTAGCATCAAGGAATTTACATCTTTAGGATGAATGTATCCTCAGCTTAGGATTTAATCTTTGCCCGCCCGGATAGGTCTCTCTCACTAACCTAGCAGCTGGTACGCAGCACGAACAAAAGACTCTGCCACAGACTTGGGTGAAACAAAACTGTACGATCCTCTGCCACAGGATGTAGTAGTTTTTGATGAACAGCAAACACAGTACCAGAACCTTTAAGCCGACCCGGCAGTACTTGTGTGGTAGTGTAGTTTAAGATATGTCCTCCAACCGAGTGACCAGGCCCTTCTTAATACCAGCCTTGCATGGTCTCTTCCAAGATGGGTCCTCCCCTGGATCTTTCCGATTGTCCGGCTTCTTTCCGCAGGACAGACAGCACAGGACCATCCCAGCTATAGCAGGCCCCAGACAGACTTCTGGGCCTACCTGCACGGCTGTAGCAACGCAACCCTCCAAGCCGGAGGGCTACGAGGTAGAACTCACTGACACATACCTCTAGGCCAGGAGGGCCACGAGGCAAAAAGACTCCCCGAAACATGGCGTCTGTCCCATAAGTACCCTCTCCCAGAATGCAACTCGGAGGACCACCTCTGCCGAGTTATCTCCGGGACAGAAGAGCACACATTTACTTCAGCTTGTTGCTTTTCCAACACCAGCCTATGATAACAACGACACCCACAGGCCCAATGTGGAACTGCACGCAACATAGCCAAGCTGGAACAGAGGCTAATCTAACACTAGATTGAATCTGAACTATGTACAGAACAGATGACCCACTAAATTTACATATAAGCGGTAGATTGAAAAATCTACCAGTGCTACATAATCTTCCCCACCTAGGAGTTCAGGGCTTTTCTACCTACCTTTCTTTAGAAATGTAGCACCCTTTCAGGTAGGTGCTAGAGAGAGTATAGTTTTTGGGTTTCATTGCCTAACAGGGGGACTGTTAAATGTAGGTGCTCTTTGCCTACCAGGGAGCAGTGATCTATTGATAGGGTCTGCTTATTGTGCTCAGATGCTGCTCATGTTGCCTGCCTGTTTCACACTGGTCCAATAGGATGGGGCATATTGGATGGTGGAAGAAAACCTGACAAATGGGAGCATAGGCGTGGTTACAGCCCTGGCCATTGGCAGAGGAAGGGGCCTCAAGGCATGCTAAGTGACTGTATATATGGCTAGAGCACGTGCTCGGGGTCTTCGACTAGAGAGCGGGGTCCCAGAGTAAGGGGGCTGTTGCCCCTCCTCTGTACAGGCTTCCATGCGGCTTCAGGGGGCTGACAGCAGAAGCTGCAACCCAGATGACCTAAAGAGCCGACTAGGAGGGAGAGGCGTCTGGGAGGATCTGTTCCTGTCTACTGTGTATACAGATCTGCGTCTAGGGGCCTGTTCTTTGAGGGCCATCCCTTCAGGCTAATAAAGTCAGCTGATGGGTATCAGCTAAAGGGGATACTGGAAAGTGTAGTTCATTGAGTCTGCTGCCAGAGCAAGCAAAGGACTTGATGTACGTCGGCACAATGGCAAAAGGTACCTCCCCTTTAAATCGCGGCATTGTGCGCACGCACCCGCCGCGTACTCCAAGACCATGCCCCCGGGTCCCGCGGACTCGATGTCCACCGGGGCCCGCGATTGTGTCACGGAGCGGAAGGACGGGGAGATGCCTTTGTAAACAAGGCATTTCCCCATTCTGCCTAGTGACATGACAGGGATCTACTGTCATGTCAGTGGTAGCCCATCCCCCCACAGTTAGAACACCTCCCTAGGACACACTTAACCCCTTGATCGCCTCCTAGTGTTTAACCCCTTCCCTGCCAGTGTCATTTACACAGTAATTAGTGCATCTTTATAGCACTGACCACTGTATAAATGACAATTGTCCCAAAATGGTGTCAAAAGTGTCCGATGTGTCCGCCATAATGTCGCAGTCACGATAAAAATCGCAGATCACCGCCATTACTAATAAAAAAAAATAATAATAAAAATGCCATAAATCTATCCCCTATTTTGTAGACGCTATAACTTTTGCGCAAACCAATCAATATACCCTTTTTGAGATTTTTATTTTTTTTACCAAAAATATGTAGAAGAATACATATTGGGCTAATCTGAGAAAGAAAAATGAGTTTTTTATATATTTTTTGGGGATATTTATTATAGCAAAAAGTAAAAAATATTGCTTTTTTTTTCAAAATTGTCGCTCTTCTTTTGTTTATTGCGCAAAAAATAAAAACTGCAGAGATGATCAAATACCACCAAAAGAAAGCTCTATTTGTGGGGAAAAAAAGGACATCAATTTTGTTTTGGTGCAACGTCGCACGACCGCGCAATTGTCAGTTAACCACTAGCCTACCACCCACCGTCATATGACGTCCTCGGCTTTGGGCGGGTATATCTGAATGATAGGTAAACAATACTTCCGCGCCAGTGGTGAATTGAAAAAAATTTGAAAAAATTGAATTGAAAAAATTGAATCAATTGAAATATCATACATAAAGGATCAGTAATTGTACTGACCCAAAAATGTATCACCCGTGGATGGTCAAATGGATAACCAAAAACCAATAAAACCACAAGTGCAAGCTGCTCCCCTTAATTTGAATAAGATAATCAAATAAGGAATGGTATACAATAGGGGGCGCTAAAGACCTATAAACATAAGTGCTATCCATTCCCCCCCTCCTTGTGGTGGGTAACTGTTATATCCTGGTCTACCCCTAAAATTGCCCCTTGGGTGTCCCCTTGGGGGTCTATAGGGATATTGGTTGCGATTATGGGTATAGTAACCATAATCAGGAGGTCTATGTTCTGTGGGGGCGGGTCTGTTGTAGTTTTGTCCCCTATAAGGGGATTGATATACTGATGGGTAGGTATGGGAATGAGACTTGAGTGTGTTATTTTGACTATGACCTTCTTTTTTGTGGGCCCTCTGGGGTGTACCAGGATCCCTTTTCATATTTGGTGCCAGGTTGGCTACCGTATTGTGTACTTCAATCTCCCTCTCTGCTGGTGAGTCCTGGGGGGGACTTGTTTGTAGTTTATCCTGCCATTTGGCTATTTTATTGTTCTTCTTTTTTATATATTAAACGGTTTTACACTATGGAGATTACTTTTTGTTTCTCATATTTCCTATCCTGAATGAGTGGGACGGGAGGGATCTATGCCTAAAGCACCACCCAGCCTTCCAGCCTTCACGTGAACAGGCACAATCCTGTACAAGCGCTAATGACTCTCTTTTTAGTTAAAGGAGTCATTGGTATCTGGTAAGCAGATATCTATTATCCTTAGGTGATTTCTTCCTCTTTGGTGACGGAACCTTTTTATCATCGCTAAGATTTGTTGCATCTATGAAGATTTATGTGTCTGCCTTGGTGTTGTTTTCCAACCAATTTTTTGCTCTAATCTCTTCAATGGATTGGGACAATCAACTATCACGAATGTATTAATTACACCTATAATTAAGAACTTTTTTATCATCATACACTATTACTTTATACATTATATTTTGTATTTTTATTTTTACCACATAACATGTATTTGGTAAATTTTCGGTTTAGCACTATTATTACAATTCAGCTCACTGCGTTTGATGTGGATTGTGTGTGTCTCTGGTGGCAGTATTACAATAGCACTTATGTTTATAGGTCTTTAGCGCCCCCTATTGTATACCATTACTATATCTGAATGATGCCTGTAGTTACAGACATCATTCAGATATTGCCGGTTTCAGCCGGCGAATCTCTACACCATAGGAACAATCATAGCGGCCGTTCCGCCGCTTGATCGTTCCTATGGGAGGCGAGAGGGGACGTCCCCCCCTCCCGCCGCCCTCCCGTGCTTGCTCCGACTCACGGTTACGATCGGTGAGGTGGAGAGTGGATCCGCCGGCGCCGGATGTAGATCATAGAGATTTCCAGTGGACCAGATGGTCCCCGGAGTCTCTATGATCGTCGGAGGCCGGGCGCAATGTTATGACGTCACGCCCGGCCTCTCCATTCAAAAAAACGCCGCCGCTTCGGCTTGGAAGCGGCGATCGTTTTATTTATTTTTTTTATTTCAGGCTTCCCAGCCTAGTGGTGAGATATGGGGTCTTATTGACCCCATATCTCACTATTAAGAGCACCTGACATGTCATATTGCTATTACAAGGGATGTTTACATTCCTTGTAATAGGAATAAAAGTGATCAATTTTTTTTTTTTTTCAAAAAAGTGTCAAAATAAAAAAAATAAAATATAATTAACAATAAAAAAAAAAAAATTTTAAAGCGCCGCTGTCCCCGTGTGCTCGCACGCAGAAGCTAACGCATACGTAAGTCCCGCCCACATATGAAAACGGTGTTCAAACCATACATGTGAGGTATCGCCACGAACGTTGGAACGAGAGCAATCATTTTGGCCCTAGACCTCCTCTGTAACTCAAAACATGTAACCAGTAAAAAAATTTAAAGCGTCGCCTATGGGGATTTTTAAGTACCAAATATTGGCGCCATTCCACAAGCGTGTGCAATTTTGAAGCGTGACATGTTAGGTATCTATTTACTCGGCGTAACTTCATCTTTCACAAAATGTAAAAACATTGGGCTAACTTTACTGTTTTGGTTTTTTTTAAACACAAAACTGTTTTTTCCCCCAAAAAAAGCGTTCGAAAAATTCCTGCGCAAATATTGTGTGAGATAAAAAGTTGCAACAACCGCCATTGTATTCTCTAGGGTCTTTGCTAAAAAAACATATATAATGTTTGGGGGTTCTATGTAATTTTCTAGCAAAAAAATGATGATTTTTACATGTAGGAGCAAAGTGTCAGAATTGGCCCGGTATTGAGGTGGTTAAAGCAACGCAGTGCTGTATTGGGGTAAATCCTTCCGGGGCTGAAGTGGTTAATGAGGCCAAGTGAGAGTTGTCCTCATCTGTGCATAGTTCAAGTTGGAGTATCCCACTAATCCCTTCTCCTATCCAAGTTCTACCAATAAATACAAAAAAAAACAAATACTGTACCCTAGACTGGTCATTGAATAACGAACGGGAGAGTGTGCGGGTGGTCGTGTGAAAATACCCAAGTGTCTGGCTGCAGGATAATTAGAGGGAGGCCCAGGGAAGACTATATTCAACAACCCCCACGGGGGCAGTGCTACAGTAATATCAAATAAATATTACAAGCAGAAAGGACAATGAGAACCCACCACTAAGGCTCCATTCACACTTATACCACTCCAAAGTTGTACTGACTTTGAAGTGCAACTCTGGTGCAACTTTGATGCAACTTTGGATGGGTACAACTTGGATACGACTTTGGCTTTGACCAGTGATAATGGACAACTGTTGTACAAAAGTTGCATTGTATAACATTCGTACGACTTTCATGCAACTTCTGAGGGTTAACATTAAAGTTCATGGCCCTTAAGTTGCATAAAAGTTGGACGAAAGTAGTGCATGAACTACTTTGAAGTTTCTGCAACTTTAAGTTGCCCGTATATGAATGGTTATCATTGGAAAACATGGGGAACGACTTGTCATGCAACTTTGATGTCCAAAGTTGCATGACAAGTTGCCCAAGTGTGAATGTAGCCTTAAGCTACAGCAAGTGTACAGACCAAGGAGCACAGATTTCTCACCAACAGAGTGCCTGAGAGATATAACACTCTATCCTATACCAAGTAAATGAAAGTTTTGGGTGGACTAAGCCTTTAACCACTTCAATATGGGACACTTTCACCCCCTTCCTGCCCAGGCCAATTTTCAGCTTTCAGACTTTGAATGACAATTGCACGGTCATACAACACTGTACCCAAATGAAATTTTTATCTTTTTTTAGCGAAATAGAGCTTTCTTGTACAAATTTTGCAAATAAATAAATTTTCTTCATAAATTTAGGCCAAAATGTATACTGCTATATTTCTTTGGTAAAATTATCCCAAATCAGTGCATATTATTTAGTCTATGATATATGATACTATGATATACACAGTATATCTGAAAATCGATCAATCCTGATGTACTGATGGCCTCTCATTTCTTGAGACCTGAAAATGCCAGAAAAGTACAAATATCCCTCAAATAACCCCTTTTATGGAAGGTAGACAGTTCAAAGCATTTATTAAGAGGCATTTTTTTGGAAAATTAGGAAATTAGAAAAAAAAAATGTAATTATTGTTTATTTTTATTTTTTTACATAATGTCACCAGTGCAATAAAAGTGTCATCATATAACTGTTGTGGCAGTGATCAGTGACAGTATGTAAAATAAAAAAATGTTTTTTTCTTTTATTATTTTATTTTTTTTACAGTGTTTTACATACTGTGACCAGAGCAACATACCATAGTAGTTACCACAGTAACACTGTACTACTCTGGGGAGAGGTGATCAGGATTTTTTTTTGTTTACACACTATGATTGCTTATAGTGAATTTCACTGTTATAAGCAAGCATATTACTGAATGAAAAAAATAATTCAGTGTGTATTGTTGTGATTAGCTGTGATTGGCCACAGCTAATCATAGTACAACTGATGAGCTGTGATTGGCCCTGTCTGTACCATATGATCACTGTGACCAATCACAGAGATCAACACAAAAGTACACAATGTAATGGCATGAATCAAAGTTGTGATTGGTCACAGCGATCACATGGTACTGGCAGGGGGCCAGTACACTGATCTGTCATCTGCTGTGTCCGGTGGACACAGCAGGTGACAGATCGTGTCGGCGCGCTCTGGGGAGGAAGTCATCTGACATCCACCCAGAACAATAGAGATCCCACTCAGGCATCATTTTACAATTGCCCGGGTGGAAAGCAGTTAAAAAATATTTAAAGCCAAAACTTTTATTTTATTTTAACCAGTTGACAGCCAGAAGATTTACCCCCTTCATGACCAGGCCAATTTGCGATATGGCATTTTACCTGACAACTGTGTGGTCGTGCGACGCTGTACCCAAATAAAACTTGTGTTCTTTTTTCTTCACAAATAGAGCTTTCTTTTGGTGGTATTTGATCACCTCTGTGTTTTTTATTTTTTGCGCTACAAATAAAAAAATACAGACAATTTTGAAAAAAAAAATGTTTACTTTCTGCTATAAAATATATCAAATTAAAAAAAGTTAAAATCGAATTTCTTCATAAATTTAGGCAAATATGTATTCTGCTACATTTTTTTGGTAAAAAAAAAATCCCAATAAGTGTATATAGATTGGTTTGCGCAAAAGTTATTATAGTGTCTACAAACTATAGGATATTTTTAATTATTTTTAGTAATGGTGCATAGTTGCCAACATTGTAAAAAAAATTTTAGGGACACTTTTTTGGCTGTAGGCGGGGTCTTGTTATAATATATAGGGGGTGGGGCATGCATTTGTGGGCGTGACACAGGGGGGGAAGTAAAAATGGGGCGTGGTTTACATAGAATAGTGGGAGTGTCTTAAATGGGCGTGGCTCAAAGGGGGTGTGGTTAGAGTCTGAGATGAACGAGGGATGGAGAGGGAAAGGGGGGAGAGGGATGGAGGGACAGCAGCCCCAGATCCTACACAACAATGGAAATATGTGTATTCTAGAAAGTTTAACAATCAGCAAATAAAGATACTCCAAACACCTGGTGTTAGCACTTCAATCATCCCGGCACCATGGTTGTTATGGTGTCAGGATGATTGAAGTGCATTATTTCTATTATTACATTGTAATATAAAATGAAATCATTCAACTCACCATAATGCCGAATCAGTGGGATCCCTGAGTGTGTCACCTGCCACCAGCCGTCCGTCCTTACATCAGGTGCCCTCAGCAAAGTCTGTCCTTGCATCAAGTGTCCCAGCAGAGTCCGTCCTTGCATCAGGTGTCCCAGCAGAGTCCGTCCTTGCATCAGGTGCACCCAGCAGAGTCCATCCTTGCATCAGGTGCCCCCAGCGGAGCCCCCTTTACATCAGATGTCCCCAGCGGAGCCCCCCTTACATCAGATGTCCCCAGCGGAGTCCCCCTTTACATCAAATGTCCCCAACGGAGCCCCCCTTACATCAGATGTCCCCAGCGGTGCTCCCCTTACATCAGGTGTCCCCAGCGGAGCCCCCCTTACATCAGGTGTCCCCAGCGGAGCCCCCCTTAGATCAGGTGTCCCCAGCGGAGCCCCCCTTACATCAGATGTCCCCAGCGGTGCCCCCCTTACATCAGGTGTCCCGAGCCGTGCCCCCCTTACATTGGGTGTCCCCAGCGGAACCCCCCTTACATCAAGTGTCCCGAGCAGAGCCCCCCTTACATCAGGTGCCCCCAGTGGAGCCCCCCTTACATCAGTTGTCCCCAGCAGAGCCCTCCTTACATCAGGTGTCCCCAGCAGAGCCACCCTTACATCAGGTGTCCCCAGCAGAGCCCCCCTTTCATCATGTGTCCCCAGCAGAGCCCTCCTTACATCAGATGTCCCCAGCGGTGTCCCCCTTACATTAGGTGTCCCCAGCGGAGCCCCCTTACATCAGGTGTCCCCAGCGGAGCCCCCCTTACATCAGATGTCCCCAGCGGAGCCCCCCCTTACATCAGGTGTCCCCAGCGGTGCCCCCTTACATCAGGTGTCCCCAGCGGTGTCCTCCCTTACATCAGGTGTCCCCAGCAGTGCCCCCCTTACATCAGATGTCCCCAGCGGAGCCCCCTTACATCAGGTGTCCCCAGCGGTGTCCCCTCTTACATCAGGTGTCCCCAGCAGTGCCCCCCTTACATCAGATGTCCCCAGCGGAGCCCCCCCTTACATCAGGTGTCCCCAGCGGTGCCCCCTTACATCAGATGTCCCCAGCGGAGCCCCCCTTACATCAGGTGTCCCCAGCGGAGCCCCCCCTTACATCAGGTGTCCCCAGCGGTGCCCCCCCTTACATCAGATGTCCCCAGCGGAGTCCCCCTTACATCAGGTGTCCTGAGCGGAGCCCCCTTACAACAGGTGTCCCCAGTGGAGCCCCCCCTTACATCAGGTGTCCCCAGCAGAGCCCCCTTTACATCAGATGTCCCCAGAGGTGCCCCCCTTACATCAGATGTCCCCAGTGGAGCCCCCCCTTACCTCAGGTTTCCTAGTAGGTCCTAGTAGGAGGGGGTATACAAAATACTGTCTCCCTCCGCCGGCCGCATGGTTACAATAGAACCCCCGCCCCTTTCCATAACAGACCGGCAGAGGGGCAGGGGGTAGGCGGGGCGAGGCAGAGCGGGGCGGAGATGCAGGAGCTCCATCTAGCCCCCCAGCCGTCTTCCTGGTCTTCTTAAAAATGGCGGCCGGCGGGCCTCTAGCAGCGGCAGGCGGCAAAAATCTGTGAAAAAAATGATTTCTCGGGACATTTCCCGAGAACAATAAAATCGGGAATAGAGTCTAAATCCAGGAAATCCGGGACAGTTGGTAAGTATGATGGTGGTGATCAGCAACTTATAGTGGGACTGTGATATCGTGGCAGATATTCTGACACTGATACTTTTGACACTTTTTGAGAACCAGTGACACTAATACAGTGATCAGCGCTAAAAAAAATGCACTGTTGCTGTGCTAATGACACTGGCTGGGAAGGGGTTAAACATCAGGGGCGATCAAAGGGTTAAATGTGTGCCCAGCCAGTGTTTTACTAAACTGTGGGAGGTGCTTTTGCTTTGCAGGAACACAGGATCCATGCCTTCCCTCCTGTCAGAAAGGCAATCTGCCTTGTTTACAGACAGGCAGATTGTAGCTCTGTCTCTCTAGCTGATGCAGGATCCCGTATATATACATGATCCTGCGCACAGCTGCCAGCCTGTAGCAGTAAAACTACTCTAGGGCGGTTGCTAAGTAGAGTATTGATTTGTTAAAACTAGTGTCAGGTTTCGATATTTTGCATAGTTTAATAGGTACCAGCAATGGAAGTTGCCATAACCTGTGGAAGTGCTGTAGAAGTGAAGAACCACCGTAGCAATCACTGGTCTTACAGTGATCACCACTGTCTTCCAGGTCCCACATAGCACATGCCTATATAGATGCTAGGATTAGGTAGATTTAGTTTAGGCTCACTGTTCAGTGGAGCTGTGTTTTTGTTGTTAGGTAAATTTAGCCTGTCTCGCTGTAATCAGTGTGGCTGCAATTGGTGGGTTAAGCAAATTTAATTCTAGCTCACTGTAACCAGTGCAGCTGTATGTCATTAGGCACAGTAGGTCTGTTCAGTATTTCAGCTGCTGCTGGTTTGATTGTATCGTCTGCTTTCCAGAGAAGTGTAGAACTTTCTGGAACATAGGTGTGGAGCAAGATAAAAAGAGTGGTGAGAGCAAAGTATGTACAGAGGGGCCAATATAATAATATTTACTGAAAGAGGAAATATGCACTATAAGTGCATTAAGGTCGCCCTTAAAGGATATTTGTACTGGCCAAAAATGAGTATTAAATCTCATGAATTGTTTTATATAAAAGTGCACTATAGTGCCATCTTTATTAAACATATAGAAAATATCTGTATATAAAAGGTAACAATAGAAAATGCAAATATACAAAGTGCAAATACAAACACTGTACATCCAATTGCATACAGAGGATATGACACCCGTGTGCTTACAGCCCGCAGCCTGTATGTAGAGGATCAAGCGGATGAGGTATATAGCACGTAACGCGACATGTTTCGGAAATAGGTATGTATTACTCCTTCATCAAGGGATTTACAATTGGGTGTTCAAGTCTATCTATAATGTAAATTTCAAAAAATAGAAAAATAGTAAAGAATATCTATATCGTCATAAATTATATGCGACTGCAATTTTGCGATATATGCGATTTTGTGGTTATATAGGGAAAGAGTACAAGAAAGTCTAGTAAAACCTAGTCATACTTACATCATCTGATTCATAAAAACAAACATGAAATAACAAGAAACAGCAGTTGAACAGCAAAACTGGGAGCAGGCTGGTTTTTGTAGTTCACAAGGCACAAGATGGACGGCCAGGGATGCAAATGCAGGGCGCTGCAACACTTTCACAAGCAATGGCTGATAGAGATCTGTGTATTTAAAGTATGGTGTCATGAGTGTACAAGGCATATAATTAAGTCAATACTTCGCTGAAAGGCCGAACAGTCATTCAGCTATAGTAAAGAAACATGTAAAGTAAGGTTTAGTATTCCATTGTATGAAACAGAGTATCAAAGTTACCTTGTGGTGGTTCAGTAATCTCCTGAGACGCAGACCTCCAGGCAGCAGTTCAAAAACTGACAGGTGCCCAAGGAGTGTCTGCGTCTCAAATAGGACAGCTGATTGGACATCAGCCAATCAGTGTCCACTCCACCTAATCAGCTGCATAACAAGCAGCTGTGTGTGGAGATCAGGCATCCCCCAGACGTAGAGGCGTGATGACGTCACGCGTCTCAACGTCACCGGCGGGTATGCGGTCCCGATGCGAGCAATGAAGCCCGCACGGGGAACCGTACAGGAGCTCATCCACATGCAAAAGGCCCAGGGGACACACAGGCGAGTGCTGCCCCATGGCCATGCATGTGTAAAGCTTACCCGCCGGGTGTCCGTGTGCGCACACACACTCCGCATCCGAGAAACTGCGCCATCTTGTGGATGGATCGAATAGTGAACAAAGAATGAACAGAAGACAAACAAAAAACCAGCCTGCTGTACATAATTACATCAGTGAAGAAACAAAGGAAAAAGGCATAATATGCAGTTGGCCTCTGATTACATATAGACGATTGTAAATAGCAATCAATTCTATACAATGTTGATAAGAGGAACAGAATGTTAAAGTACTGGTCAATTGGAACAAATAATAATCCAAAAACATAAAGAGCCCAGGTACATACAATATACAGACACATGATAGTATGGTGATAATTTTTAATCAGGAGCAGTCTAGATGTATATGGACATAGTGGCCCATAACTGTACCTGTATCTGTCTAGAAATGTCTGATATAATAATAAATGGCATATAGTAAAAACAAGGGAAAGAAAAAACAAAAATAAATAAATAAAAATGATATTGGATTGGGAGATGGGAAAAAAAAACAAAAAAACAGCAAGCTATATTGGGGGTCCCTACAGGTCCAGCTCACAAACCCCTGATGTAAAGCCGGGAAGGAATGGCTTAAAGTTGAAGGCCCCGTTAAGGCCAGGTGGGTGGTTTGCCCGTAAGTTGTGTATCCATCTCAGTTCGCACTGGAGAAGGCGTTTGTTGAAATCTCCTCCCCTCGGACTGAAGTGGATGCGATCAAGGGCCAGAAAGTATATTTTGGGAATCAATAAAGGATGGGCCATTGCCATATGACGACCAATCGGCAAGTCTGGATCGCGTTTGCGTATGGTGCCAAGGTGTTGGTAAATGCGTTTCCAGAACTCATTTATGGTCTTGCCAACATAGTAGCACCCGCATTCGCAGGTAAGCAGGTATACTATTGCTGAGGTTTTACAGTTAACATAATGCTTGGGAGTAAACAACTGGCCATTGGGCAAAATAATATTTTTTCGTTTTTTTGATAGCATGTGGATGAGTTAGATTCCATCAGATTTTTATTGCTGACTTTAATTCTTTTTTTTCACCAAGCAGATCAGCCTTTCTTTCTTGTCTACATAATCATTAGCTTCAGGCTTAGGCTTGTAGAAATGATATACTGTGTAGGCTAGAACATTGTAATACAGATCCAAGGTTTTATTTAGTTTGATTTCATGTGTTTCTTACGTAAGTCTTAAAACACTGCACATAGAAGATTGAAGGTACACCCCACTTAAAAATGAAAATTGTGCGTTGTCTGAATGATGGTCCTTATCATCCTTATCATTCATCTCCTGCACATCTCAGCCCTTCTAAATAATGCCTTCTAGCTTTTCATCTTTTTTGTCTTTGAATGGTTGCAGGTATGGTCCATACATCACACACTCTCTTGGTCTTCTGGGGTCTCACAAAAACATATGAAGCATTATAAATAGTGCTGTATGTGACCATAGTGGATCAATGTATTCATTTTTACATATGTTTCAAGACAGAGACTCCTATAGATTAGAGTTGGGGACCACAATACACAGAGGCACCTTGGTGAGGCAGTGTGGTTTCCATGTAAATTTGGAAATCCTGTGCTACTAAAACCTCGGTTTTGAAAGCAAATTGTTAAAGAATTCCAAGTGTGGAATTTTTTACATTGGTGACTTCATGATTTCCACTGCGTCCAATCGGAGGATGCTTTGCATTTATTGAGAAAATGCAAAGCATTCTCAGAATGGCACCCTTGCCAAGTAAGGGATCTCCTGTGTTCAGAATGCAAAAGGGCAGACATTCGGTACAGGACCTAGAAGCTAGTAGAGACCACTGGAGTACTGGTGCCAACTACAGGGATTTCCAGCTTCTAGAGGGTTTCCATTGGTATAGTACAGTGCCTTAAAAAAGTATTCATATCCCTTGAAATTTTCCATATTTGTCATGTTACAACCAAAAACGTAAATGTATTTTATTGGGATTTTATGTGATAGACCAACACAAAGTGGCACATAATTGTGAAGTGGAAGGAAAATAATAAATGGTTTTCAACATTTTTTTACAAATAAATACCTGAAAAGTATTGTTTGCATCTGTATTCAGCCCACTTTACTCCGATACCCCTAACTAAAATCTAGTGCAACCAATTGCCTTCAGAAGTCACCTAATTAGTAAATAGAGTCCACCTGTGTGTAATTTAATTTCAGTATAAATAGGCTGTTCTGTGAAACCCTCAGAGGTTTGTTAGAGAACCTTAGTGAACAAACATCATCATGAAGGCCAAGGAACACACCAGACAGGTCAGGGATAAAGTTGTGGAGAATTTTAAAGCAGGCCTAAGTTATAAAAAAATATCCCAAGCTCTGAACATCTCACGGAGAACTGTTCAATCCATCATCCGAAAATGGAAAGAATATAACACAACTGTAAACCTACCAAGACATGGCTGTCCACCTAAACTGACAGGCCAGGCAAGAAAAGTATTAATCAGAGAAGCAACCAAAGGGTCCATGGTAACTCTGGAGGAGCTGCAGAGATCCACAGCTCAGGTGGGAGAATCTGTCCACAGAACAACTAATAGTCGTGCACTCCACAAATCTGGCCTTTATGGAAGAGTGGCAAGAAGAAAGCCATTGTTTGAAAGAAAACCATAAAAAGTCCAATTTGCAGTTTGTGAGAAGCCATGTGGAAGAAGGCGCTCTGGTCAGATGAGACCAAAATTGAACTTTTTGGCCTAAAAGCAAAATGCTATGTGTGGCAGAAAACTAACACTGCACATCACCCAGAACACACCATCCCCACCGTGAAACATGGTGGTGGCAGCATTATGTTGTGGGGATGCTTTGCTGTGTCCCCCAGGTGGCTTCTCGCAAACTGCAAATGGGACTTCTTATAGCTTTCTTTCAACAATGGCTTTCTTCTTGCTACTCTTCCATAAAGGCCAGATTTGTGGAGTGCAGGACTAATAATAACAAGTGGGTGTGGTGCTGCGCTAATCCAAATATGTGAAAGAATGCATAAATAAAGGGCATAGTGGAATAATAATGGAACTAATCATCTAACGTGAACGTAGAGTGTGATAGGAATAAAACACCCTAAATAAAATATAGTGAGATCTAAATGGGTGATCCCCTGATGACGTCACGTGACCCGTGACGCCACGCGTAGGGACGGGACAGGCACCTTTCACTGTGAGAAGTGTACGAGCTCGCCGCTCGTTTGGTTATATGCGCCCTCTGCTATTAAAATGTGTGAGTACCACTTTTTATTGCCAATAAAGCTCATTTGTTTTAAAAAAATACTACACTATTTGTCATTCCTTTCCTCTTTTGGCCGCTGTGCCCGCTGAGGACCTGATACAAATAGAGACTTAGTCCGGGACCCAGGAACAACCCCCATAGGAACTGGAATAAGCGGTGATTGATCTATGCTGTAACCTCAGTATAATGAGGTAAGGGGCCATTGTCTACCAGTGTGGTATTGTTGCATGAAGAGGATGGAGTATCTCTGTGATCTATACACTTCACATCCCTCATTTATTTTGGTCTAAAAATCAAGTTTGCTGCTTGCACTCTTTCACTGGTTTGCACTTGGAGGACTGATGAGCCATTGGAGATTTTCTTGTTGCACCAGCCACTTTGTTTGGACTATATATATATATGTTTTATGCATCTTTAAGCACTGTTTGTATGCACTGGACACTTTAGACCACTGTCACATGTTTTGAGATCTCTCCGGACGTACAGTGTCACATTGTACTTTTTCGTTTTTATTTTTATTTTGTGTTTTTCAACATTGTGTTTCAATTTTATCTCACCTACATGCTCTTATATGCACCAATTGATTAGTTTGACACTGCATGCTTTATATTGTTTATGCTCATGTCAGTAATTGCTGTCAAGTCCGGTGATTTGGTAATTAATTTTTGGTTTTGAGAGAGATTAATTTTATTTTATCACCATTTAGATCTCACTATATTTTATTTAGGGTGTTTTATTATTATCACACTCTAAGTTCACGTTAGATGATTTGTTTCATTATTATTCCACTACGCCCTTTATTTATGCATTCTTTCACACATTTAGATTAGCGCAGCACCACACCCAGTCGTTATTTTTCGTTATTACTAGGGGCCAGGTAGGACCCCAGCCGGTGTTAGCAGCTTTTCCCCTTGTTATCACATTTATTACATGGTAGCGTGGGAATAAAACACCTTACACTGCACAACTAACATTTGTCCTGTGGACAGATTCTCCCACCTGAGCTGTGGATCTCTGCAGCTCCTCCAGAGTTACCATGGGCTTCTTGGCTGCTTCTCTGATTAATGCTCTCCTTGCCTGGCTTGTCAGTTTAGGTGGACGACCATGTCTTGGTAGGTTTGCAGTTGTGCCATACTCTTTCCATTTTCTGATGGATTGAATAGTGAGATGTTCAAAGCTTGGGATATTTTTTTATAACTTAACCCTGCTTCAAACTTCTCCACAACCTTATCCCTGACCTGTCTAGTGTGTTCCTTGGCCTTCATGATGCTGTTTGTTTACTAAGGTTCTCTAATAAACCTATGAGGGCTTCACAGAAAAGCTGTATTTATACTGAGATTATATTACACACAGGTGGACTCTATTTACTAACTAGGTGACTTCGGAAGGCAAATGGCTCCACTAGATTTTAGTTAGGGGTATCAGAGTAAAGGGGCTGAATACTAATGCATGCCATCCTTTTCAGATATTTATTTGTAAAAAACCATTAATCATTTTCCTTCCACTTCACAATTATGTGCCATTTTGTGTTGGCCTATCACATAAAAATACTAATATAATACATTTATGTTTTGGTTGTATCATGACAAAATGTGGGGGTATGAATACTTTTTCAAGGCACTGAATATGAATATATAAATATATGTAACGTACATCCATTTTACATGCAGAATACAAAAAACGGAAGGAAAGAGCAAATATAATTACAATATAGAAAGAATAATAATTAAACAATAATTGAATATTTGAATACAATATTTGTATAACAATAAAAAAAAATCCAAACCCGTTTTATCACAAATAACATTTATGAGCCAATAATATACATTTCAGTAACATTACTGGAAGTCAAGAAAACAAATAAAGGAAAAATATTGAATGAACTTAAGCCTTTTAGTGTCTCCATGTTGAGAGCGACAACTCTTTTAAATGAACTGATGTCTCTATCTGGGCATGTTTCATACTGCAACCTGCTTAAGCTTGTATGAAATAATATTGTTAATCAAGTAATCCACCAATGGTGTTGTTTTATTGTGCATGACAATTTTTTTTTTTTATCTGTCTTGAGAGTGTAAAATGTTTTTTTCCTTTCTGATGAGATTAGCTATAGCGTTAAATTAGTCTACAAAGAGAATTCTGTCCTCAATAGTTTTGGCAGGTTTCATTGAACTGTCTCTATCTTTTGCCTTTTGTCTGTATTTTTCTTAAATCCTAACACAATAACATACACTGAGCAAAATTATGAACGCAAACACTTTGGTGTTTGCCCCTATTTATCATGAACTGAACTGAAAGATTTTTTCTACGTACACAAAAGGCCTATTTCTCTCAAATATTGTTCAAAATCTGTCTAAATCTGTGCTAGTGAGCACTTCTCCTTTGCCAAGATAATCCATCCACCTCACAGGTGCGCCATATCAAGATGCTGATTAGACAGCATGATTGTTGCACAGGTGTGCCTTAGGCTGGCCACAATAAAAGCCCACTCTAAAATGTGCAGTTTTTTCACACAGCACAATGCCATAAATGTCGCAAGTTTTGAGGCAGCATGCAATTGGCATGCTTACTGCAGGAATGTCCACCAGAGCTGTTGCCCATGAATTGAATGTTCATTTCTCCACCATAAGCCGTCTCCAAAGGCGTTTCAGAGAATTTGGCAGTACATCCAACCGGCCTCACAACCGCAGACTGCGTGTAACCACACCAGCTGAGGACTTCCACATCCAGCATCTTCACCTCCAAGATCGTCTGAGACCAGCCACCCGGACAGCTGCTGCAACAATCCGTTTGCACAACCAAAGAATTTCTGCACAAACTGTCAGAAACCGTGTCAGGGAAGCTCATCTGCATTCTTGTCGTCCTCATTGGGGTCTCGACCTGACTGCAGTTCATCGTTGTAACCGACTTGAGTGGGCAAATGCTCACATTCAATGGCGTTTGGAGAGGTGTTCTCTAAACGGATGAATCCTGGTTTTCTCTGTACAGGGCAGATGGCAGACAGAATGTATGGCGTCGTGTGGGTGAGCGGTTTGCTGGTGTCAACGCTGTGGATCGAGTGGTCCATGGTGGTAGTGGAGTTATGGTATGGACAGGCGTATGCTATGGACAACGATCACGCATGCATTATATTGATGGCATTTTGAATGCACAGAGATACCGTGATGAGGATCCTGAGACCCATTGTTGTGCCATTCATCCACGACCATCACCTCATGTTGCAGCATGATAATGCACGGTCTTATGTTGCAAGGATCTGTACACAATTCCTGGAAGCTGAAAACATCTCAGTTCTTGCATGACCCGCATACTCACCGGTAGGGTTGCCACATCATCCCTTTAATCCAGGACACATATTAATTATACAGGTTCTGTGGCTGATTAAGGTGGTTAAACTCACTTGGTGCCTTATCTGCATTAAATCAGCCTCAGAACCTGTGTAATTAATATGTGTCCTGGATTAAAGGGATGATGTGGCAACCCTACTCACCAGACATGTCACCCATTGAGCCTGTTTGGGATGCTCTGGATCGGCGTATACAACAGTATGTTCCAGTTCCTGCCAATATCCAGCAACTTTGCACAGCCATTGAAGAGGAATGGACCAACATTCCACAAGCCACAATCAACAACTTGATCAATTCTATGCGAAGGAGATGTGCTGCACTGCGTGAGGCAAATGGTGGTCACACCAGATACTGACTGGTTTTCGGACCCCCCCGACCGCCCCCCCCCCCCCCCCCCAATACAGTAAAACTGCACATTTTAGAGTGGCCTTTTATTGTGGCCAGCCTAAGGCACACCTGTGCAATAATCATGCTGTCTCATCAGCGTCTTGATATGCCACCCCTGTGAGGTGGATGGATTATCTCGTCAAAGGAGAAGTGCTCACTAGCACAGATTTAGACAGATTTGTTAACAATATTTGAGAGAAATAGGCCTTTTGTGTACATAGAAAAAGTTGTAGATCCTTCAGTTCAGCTTATGATAAATAGGGGCAAACACAAAAGTGTTGCATTTATAAATTTTGCTCAGTGTATATATACGTGATCCTGCACAGGAGGGCTGTAGCAGTAAATCTGCTATAGGGCGGTCAGGAACTGGTTAAGAACTTCATCCTAAAATTGCCTGTCTGTTAAATGTATTGCATGTGTTGTTCAATTTTATATTGCAATCCATCAGGATTTGAACAGATATGTAGAATGCAGAGAAATAATGATAAAGTTGAGCTGTTAAGAAGGCTCCCCGTATGTAATAATAGAGTGTTTCTGTTTATCTTAACCACTTAAGCCCCAGACCATTTGGCTGGCCAAAGACCGGAGCACTTTTCGCGATTCGGCACTGCGTCGCTTAAACTGACAATTACGCAGTTGTGTGATGTGGCTCCCAAACAAAATTGACGTTCTTTTTTCCCCACAAATAGAGCTTTCTTTTGGTGGTATTTGATCACCTCTGTGGTTTTTATTTTTTGCGCTATAAACAAAAAAGGAGCGTCATCAGTGCCACCCATCAGTGACATCAGTGCCACCTATCAGTGTCACCCATAAGTGCCCATCAGTGCCACCCATAAGTGCCCATCAGTGCTGCCTATGAATGCCCATCAGTGTCACCTATCAGTGCCCATCAGTGCCGCCTATCAGTGCCCGTCATCAGTGCCCGTCAGTGCCACCTCATCAGTGCCACCTCATTGGTGCCACCTCATCGGTGCCCATCAGTGCCGCCTTATCAGTGCCCATCATTGAACGAGAAAACTTACTTATTTACAAAAAATTTTAACAGAAACTAAGAAAAACTTGTTTTTTTTCAAAATTGACGTTTTTTTTTATTTGTTGCCCAAAAAATAAAAATCCCAGAGGTGATCAAATACCACCAAAAGAAAGCTCTATTTGTGGGAACAAAATGATAAAAAAATTGTTTTGGTACAGTGTTGTATGACGGCGCAATTGGCATTCAAAATGCGACAGCGCTGAAAGCTAAAAATTGGCTTGGGCAGGAAGGTGTCTAAGTGCCGGGTATTGAAGTGGTTAAAGCAGTGGTTCTCAACCTGGGGGTCGGGACCCACTCGGGGGTCGAATGACGATTTGTCAGGGGTCACCAAATCCTGGGCTGTTCCTGAAGCCCGCACCGCTCTCCCAGCCTTTTTGCGGCCACCCAGAAGGACTGACCCTGAAGCCTGTGACCACCCAGCTGTGCTGTTCCTGGAGTCCGTGGCCGCCCACTCAGCCTCTTCGCAGCCATACATTCAGTTCACGGCTGGGGAGCAGAGACTAGAGGTCAGCTGACTGGTGAGGAATGTGAAGTGGGAGGGGCTGGAAGAGACCCCAGCTCCTGATTTTGGCATAGGTGTCACTGCTACGAGACACCACAAAGTCGGAGACACAGTGAGTAACACTACCTGTGATTATAGTTGCCATTAAAAGTCCCCACTACAGTTCTCAGATCAGCAGATGACCTTGATCAAGAGCACCTAAAGTTGGCTGATCAGAGCTCCCCCCAGCACTGGAAGAGAGAGGAAAAGAGAGGGAGGAACAAAGAAACAGGGAGAGAAAGAATAAGAGAAAGAACCACGGTTATAGAGAGGGACTGGGGGGGGGGGCGACAAGAAATTAGGCTAGAGAGAGAGATAAAAGGGAAAGAAAGGAGAACAAAGAGAGAGTGCTACATCCTAAAATGTACCATGAGGGGTTTTAATACTGTACGAGTGGAAGGGACTCAGGGAGCGCTAAATGTCCATAGGTTAGGGGCGCAAATTACTTGTCTTGCCTTGGGTGCTGACAGCCCACACTATGAAAATAATTTTACTGTTAGGGGTCCCCACTACTTGGGAAATTTTATCGAGGGGTCATGGCACTAGTAGGGCTGAGAACCACTGGGTTAAAGAAAATATTTGAAACCATAAAGTTGATACCATCCAAAATGACTAAGATTTTATTAATGCATCTTGTCCAAAAGATGGTCATGAGATTAATATTTTTATACAACTTCAAGGGCAACTTGGAAAATACTGCACACATAGCATTTAAATTACAGGTCTTAGGAATGCCTAAAACTGTATATGGTGCTTACAGGACCACAACAGTTTTCAGGGACAGCATCAGCAACAGCATACTTTGGTGGTGTATATTACATTTTTTATTTACAATTAACTGCTTGATAGCAGCAGCAGTCCAAACTCCTTTTTTTAATTAACCACTTCAGCCCCGGAAGAATTTACCCCCTTCCTGACCAGAGCGTTTTTTGCGATTCGGCACTGCGTCGCTTTAACTGACAATTGCCCGGTCGTGCGACGTTGTACAAAATTGGCGTCCTTTTTTTCCCCACAAATAGAGCTTTCTTTTGGTGGTATTTGATCGCCTCTGCGGCTTTTATTTTTTGCACTATAAACAAAAAAAGAGCGACAATTTTAAAAATAACACAATATTTTGTACTTGTTGCTATAAGTATCACCATTTTTTTTTAAAAAAGCAAATTTTTTCTCAGTTTAGGCCGATATGTATTCTTCAACATATTTTTGGTAAAAAAAAATAGCAATAAGCGTATGGATTGGTTTGCGCAAAAGTTATAGCGTCTACAAAATAGAGGATAGATTTATAGCATTTTTATTATTATTTTTTTACTTTACTAGTAATGGCGGCGATCTGTGATTTTTATCATGACTGTGACATTATGGCGGACACTTTGGACAATTTTGACACATTTTTGGAACCATTGGCATTAATAAAGCGATCAGTGTGAAAAATGCATTGGTTACTGTAAAAGTGTCACTGGCAGTGAAAGGGTTAACACTAGGGGGCGGTGAAGGGGTTAACTGTGTTCCCTGGGAGGTGATTCTAACTGAAGGGGGAGGGGACTAACTACAGGAAGTGACACAATGTGGTTCCTAGCTAATAGGAACACACGATCTGTCACTCCTGTCAGAACAGAACAGGGAAGTATGTGTTTACACACACTCATCCCTGTTCTGTGTCTGCTGCTCACGATCGCTCGTGGTCGGCGGTCATCGAGACCGTCGACTATGAGCATCGGCACCCCCGATGTGCAGCGGGTGTGCGCGCGCCTGCTATCCGGACCCTGCGAGCCAACGTATAGCTAGGTGGTTTCGCGCAGTGGAGCCAACCTGCCGCAGTATAACTGCGGCGGCTGGTCCGGAAGCGGTTAAAGAGTAACTCCACTTAGTTGAGAAAAAAACATTCCCCTTGGGTGAACATTGCAAGGATTGCAACCCTTGTTGCAGATTCCTACCTTTTGTTATTCTGAAGTAATCCCTGTGTGTTCCTCTGAGCCTCAGTGCTAAGTGGGTCTAATGGGAGTGGCTTCATAATTATTTATCAGGTGTGCACCTGCAGGGCACTAATGAGGAAAGCTGCTGGGCCTGCATCCCTTTAGACGTGTTACTATTGGGAGTGTCTCACCAAAAAAGACATTTTTGTTGCAGGGGATTCTTGAAATCTGACTTGTATCTTAGGCAGACTTCTGGGAACATTGCTGAGCCAATCACACAAGCAGGAAATTATGTTTCTGGGGGGTGTGGTCGGTACACATTCTGTGTACAGAACACCTCCAGGTAGCCATATTGCATTGCATTCTCAGAAAATTACAGTGGCTGCAGATTGAAAAGGAAAGGTCATTTTTAATAACATTCAATTACAATATGACTTGTGTCGCAATTGTATACGCTATATTATTTTTTCTTTATTTGCTATTTTTTTCCCCACATCAGTGGAGTTACCCGATAATTTTAGTAAAATAAGGCTTTTTTAGTATATTTAAAGTGGAGCACTCTCCCAATCAACATTTATTATTTTTTATCCTCATGCTTCTAGCAATATTAAATAGATAGGAAAGTATATCATATTGACTTGTTTTAACCGCTTGCCGACCGGCTCACGCCGATATATGTCGGCAGAAGGGCACGTACAGGCAGATTAACGTACCTGTACGTTGCCCTTTAACCACTTGCCGACCGAGCCATAGCAGAAAGATGGCTACAGCACAGCCGGC
Source organism: Lithobates septentrionalis (assembly GCA_037952835.1). Classification (NCBI taxonomy): domain Eukaryota; kingdom Metazoa; phylum Chordata; class Amphibia; order Anura; family Ranidae; genus Lithobates; species Lithobates septentrionalis. The sequence goes on along the minus strand of JBBDGP010000237.1, from coordinate 264,034 downwards.
TTATTCTGGGAGGGCGTCTATGGATGTTCTCCCAGAATCTTGCTCTGGCGCGTCCCATAGGGCGTGTTGTAGAATCTCATATTAGCCAATGTATTTCATATTATATATATTGATTTGCATATATTTTATTGATAATTATTATTATTATTATTATTATTATTATTATTATATAGTAGTGGTTTTATCAATATTATTATTCAATAAGTAAAGCAACAATTATTAATCTTTAATAATGTATACTGTGTTTTCCATAGATTTAGAAAGTCTTCATTTATAAGTGTTGAACTTTAAATGACCTCTGCTTTATGACAAGTACTTGTACACAGGTGTTCTCGAAAATATATTAAGATAGTTTACTGGGTGAAAGTTCATTAGAATAGATTCAAGTTATAATAGAATTGTCTCAGACAGATAAGAAAACAGGTGGTTTAGAAATAATTAAAGTTATGTACAGTACATTAAATTAAGTTTGACAAGGACAAACAAAGGTCTGCTTGTGCCCTCATTAAAACTGTTAAAATACATACATATAGTGAGACATATAACACATCTGGTGGGGTTATTGAAAGTTCATTTTCCCAAATGTCATAAATCTGTCATTCTTGAACTTAGTTAAATCTTATGAAGATAAGGAGAGCTTGATAACACAGCTGGGTGCCAGACTGTCTCTATACAGGTGTTTTTAATTGGACAAAAACAGTTTTAAATCACTTTAATGAACATATAGGAATTTTGGGAATAATTAAGTTTATCTGGTTGTAGAACAAGTGTCAGATTTATGGTTCGTTACTTTGACGTAGATCTTAGCGACCAATCATATGCAAGAGTGATGGTTGAGATAAGACTTGTAAAAGTGTATATAAATGCAAGCTCTGCAATTGTTAGACAGACAAGTCAGATAGGAGCACATAAGGCTGAACTCTATGTATGCTGCACTATTGCACGGGTCATAGAGGTCAGAACCAATGGGCAAGTATCTGTCCTAATTTGTCCCCTCGGACAAGTCAGATAGGAGCTCATAAGGCTGAACTCTGTGTATGCTGCCCTATTGCACGGGTCATAGAGGTCAGAACCAATGGGCAAGTATCTGTCCATAACTTGTCTCCTCGTACGAGTCAGAGAAGACTTCTTAACTTGTTCCAGAATGTGGTCTCAGGTGAATTTCCCTCAAGAACTTGGTCGAGCTGGAACCCAGAACTCTGTGAGGGGACCAGACCACTGGCAGATCGGCTGGTCCCTATCAGGTGAGAGGTTCCCAAGAATTGGCAGAAAAGACCCATTCTGGTTCAAGGTGAGAACAATTCACAATTGTTTAAATTTGGTTAGAGGATAAGAATATTTATATCTAATATGCTTGCATTGTAAGAAACTGTATAAATTAGATCTGTATCTTGTAATACTTTGAACATAAACCTGTATGTTATCAGCTGTTAAACCTGCATTGCTGAAGTTCTGCCTGGTTCGATACTTTACTATTCTACTTCATTTGGTGGCCTGTACGGGGACAGCATAACCTCAACTCCGATCTTGCCTAACTCCATGCTGGTGAGGCACTGAGCTCAACACAATTTTGCGCAATTTATATCAGGTTAGCAGACACCTATTATTAGTTCTGCATTGTGTTGTGCCGTGTTTTGCTAGCGCTAGGAGGGGCGGGTGGTTGTTGTTGGGGTATCGCTGTCCACCAGGCAGATCTTTGTGATTGTAGGTTGGGTTTTCTCAACTGTGAATGCCTTAAAATGCATTGTATAGGATGAAATACCCTGGATAAAAAAAAAAAAAGGAGAAAATTTTTCCAAAGGGGTACCCCTGTAGAAGGCTAGCTACTCTCTGTGTGAACCTACCTTTAACATGCATGTTGGTATCCTAGACTGAATAAATCAGTCTAGAAGAGGTATATTTTGATTGGTATCCTAGACCTACAAAAGGTCTGGACGAGGTTTTGGGGTAAATGTTTTGACCCCTGGAGAACCTACTTTTAACATGCATGTTGGTATCCTAGACTGAATAAATCGGTCTAGAAGAGGTATATTTTGATTGGTATCCTAGACCTACAAGAGGTCTGGACGAGGTTTTGGGGTAAATGTTTTGACCCCTGGAGAACCTACCTTTAACATGCATGTTGGTATCCTAGACTGAATAAATCAGTCTAGAAGAGGTTATTTTGATTGGTATCCTAGACCTACAAGAGGTCTGGATGAGGTTTTGGGGTAAATGTTTTGACCCCTGGAGAACCTACCTATAACATGCATGTTGGTATCCTAGACTGAGTAAAACAGTCTAGAAGAGGTTATTTTGATTGGTATCCTAGACCTACAAGAGGTCTGGATGAGGTTTTGGGGTAAATTTTTTGACCCCTGGAGAAACTACCTTTAACATGCATGTTGGTATCCTAGACTGAGTAAATCGGTCTAGAAGAGGTTTATTTTGATTGGTTTCCTAGACCTACAAGAGGTCTGAATGAGGTTCTGGGGTAAATGTTTTGACCCCTGGAGAACCTACCTTTAACATGCATGTTGGTATCCTAGACTGAGTAAATCGGTCTAGAAGAGGTTTACTTTCGATTGGTATGCTAGCCCTACAAGAGTTCTGGAAGAATTGGTATCCTAGACTGGTAAGTCCAGTTTGGAAGAGGTTCTTGAGTTGCCTAAATTTACATGCATGTTGGTATCCTGGATTGGCAATCAATCTGGAGGAGGCTTTGGGGTTATCAGACCCCTGGAAAGCCTAAGTTAAAAACAAAAACAGTACTGATATGTAGCTACTAGTAGAAAAAGGTACCTTTGTTTTGTATATTATTGAACATAATAATTGTGGTGTAAAATAATACTCATGAGTTTAGAAATGTCAGGAGAGGTAAGTCCTGACAGGTAAATGAGGTAAAGGTTTTGGAGCTCCATTTGTTAACAAAGTTAAAAGGTATGTATTGTCTTTGTGCTATAAGTGTATGTGTTTATATGTATCTGTTATAACGGTCTGTGTACTAACTGAGTTAAGATCAGGTTGAGACATTCCTGATCGCCGTGGCAAGCAGGGCTTGGCGGTTTTTCGTGTCTTGAGACAAGCGTTTTGGTAAGGAGACGTATGCGCGTACGGTGCTTATTGGCTTTACTCTGAGCACTGCTGTCCATAAGTAATTACTAACTATTCTGTCAGTTTTAATAATTTTGTGAATGTTTGTATATTTATATATAGTCAGGAATTTGTGTTCATGTGTATGCATACTTTGCTAGGTGGAGTGACTGTGTATTGCTATATAGAAAACAGAAGATAATGACATTTTGTTAATGAATGTTCACAAATGTAAGTTAATTTCTTTGTAATCTTTGTAGACTGTTAGGGAATATTGTATGTGTGAGGGAGACTGATCATCTCCCAAATTAGGTTAGAATAAGTCTGTAGTGGTTGTAAAAACGTTGGTGTGAAAGGACCCTGTGTGTTAGTTCTATGAGTGAATTGTAAGAAGTATGTAACTGATGCTGAATTCTGCATAGTGTATGATGAATAGGGAAATGGTATGTATCCTCCATACAAATGCAATTAGAACTTTCTGTGTCATATATTTGATTTCGTGACACTTGTTATTAGTATTTGATAGGAGGATTTATATTTATATGAGTTAAATGTGTGTGTGTTTTTTTTTGTATGAGGTGTAAAATGAATCCCTATGTGATTGATTGTATGTGTCTTTCGTTGAGAGGCTAGGGATTGATACATCTATGGTGACTGATTGACTTTAGCGTCAAAGTTCTAAATGTTATTGGCAGTGAGTGAGTGTGTGTGTGGAAGGCACGATTCATTAATCTTTTTTATATTCTTTTTGAATATGTACCTTAGCTAGATAGCGCCATGAATGAGCTGAGGGAGTTAGAAGTTATTTAAACTGTAGAAAAAAGAAAGTTGTTCGTTTTAAGTAATTTACGACACAAAGTTCACCCATATTTTTTTTGTATCCAGCATACTGCTTCTGGAAGGAAAAATCTGTAGATAAATTCAATGTTGCTAATGTAATTAATGTCATGCTTAAAAACATTTTACAGTTGTAGGTTTTACATGTTAAGCAAGATAATGTATTTCTTTCAGTATGAGTGTAGGAGAGCAGAAAAGTATAGTCACCATTTTAGAAATAGCTGTCTGCACGTATGTGCAACAACTACATTAAATCACCTTTGTGACAGGTCATCTCAATACTCTGTACTAAGATGAAAGAGGCACATTTAGGGGAGTTATGTCTGGTGCCTTTAGACAGACACTGGATGAGCTGACCATAAAAATAAATTAATTAATTAAATAAAATCTCAGAATACGTTCTTATTCTTAAACATTTGTTGATTTTTTTTTTAGAATATAAACTGTAGATTATAATAGGTATTTTGTCTTTTACATTATGGACTGTAGTAGTGAAAGGTGCATTTTATTTTCAGTGTATCACTCTTGTAAGTAGGGTGCTTATTCTCCCTTGTAGCTTTTGTTGTTTATTTTGTCATGTCCCTATCTTATTGTACAGTATTATGTATACTGTCATCTTTATATATTTGCCTACTTAGTAGTAATCACAAAGATAGTAATGTGATTTATTTATTTGGTACAAGGGAACTCCAAATTTATATTTATTTCTTATTTTCTAAAAAGAATAGTGAAGAGTGATGCATTGTAACAGTGCTACCATCTTATTATATGTGCTATATGTAGCACATACAGGGGGTGAATTAGATAATTAGAGTCCTAATTTTTAATCTTAAGCTTGTAAGCTCTGGTGAGCAAGGTCCCTTATTGGTATTGGCTATAACTTATTTTGTCCTACCTGATTACAATATTTAGTAATCATCAGGCCGATTATTAGTGTGCCAAAATAAATAATTTGTTTCTTTATTCCAGGAGCAGCCAGCACGTTTTCATATGTAAAGTTATACTTTGTAAAATTTCACTCCTTTTGATTTTTTTATTATTCAAGTTCCTAGTTATGCTACTACAGGTGGCAAAGTCAGTTTTTTTTTTGATTAGGGTCACTCTGCATTAATATGATCTAATTAACAATAAAATTTGTATATAATTATTCTTAAGGAAGGGACAGTAATGCACATTTTCTTAACCTCTTTAGATTTAACAGACTGTGCAAGTGACCATGTAATTTTATTTTGATTTCTTTTTAATTATGAACAATCACAATGTAGTTTCACAAAATGTAGTTCTTCAAAGTCTATTTTGTGTGCCTGTATATAGACTTTATTGCAATGAAAGAACAAAGCTGTAGATATAGATATACTTTAATAAATGTCTGCTCCTTTTTAAAGTAAATCACAGTTTTTCATATGGTCATGCAAATGTATGAGACAACAGCTAAGTGTCTGATGTGGGAAATTTTCCCCAGGCTTGGAGTGTATACAGCACTGATATCAGATAATTGTACCCATTTTTATGAAAAAATCAGTTCCATTTGCTCTATGCTTGGCATAGACAATAGAACCTTGGTGGATAGGTTGTATGGGCTGTTGTAGACCAAATTAAATACAATTTTCTGGGCCATATGAAACTTTGGATAGATTTGTCACTAAGTTCAGGAATTCTAGAGGCAAATGATAGTTGCTTATACTTCATGCTGTACAGTGGGAGATAAAATGTTCATGTGTTTAAAATAATTAACCAAATTGGTGTAGTTTTGTTTCTAAACAGATCCTTGTTTTGGATGTGATCTCTTGTTCCAGTCAAAGCCACTAAAGGAATGTATGTCAGTAACTCTTGATGACTGCAAGTACATTCATAAATCAACATAAATCAATCAATAAACAGAACATAAAAGGAAGTGGAAGAATTCACAATTCAAGTGTCCATTTAAATCCACATTTGTGACAGTGACATTTTCCATTTCTATAGTAGTCAAAGTCTGAGTGAAATTACCAAGAGTGTTATTCACATAAGTGCAAGTGGAATACATACAAGAGACTGTTGCAGACAAAGACATTGGAAATATTTCAGTAATGGACATTTCTAATTAATTATATGTGATACTTTGTATGTAGAGACTAATGCCGCGTACACACGAGCGGACTTTACGGCGGACTTTGCCCGGCGGACTGGATTTCGTCGGACAATTCGATGTGTGTGGGCTCCAGCGGACTTTGTTTTCTCAAAAGTTGGACGGACTTAGATTTGAAACTTGTTTAAAATTTATCCGTTGAAATCGAGTCCGGTCGAAAAGTCTGCCGTCTGTATGCTAGTTCGACGGACTAAAAAGCCACGCTAGGGCAGCTATTGGCTACTGGCTATGAACTTCCTTGTTTTAGTCCGATCGTACGTCATCACGTACGAATTCGACGGACTTTGGTGGATTGTGTGTAGGCAAGTCCGTTCATTCAGAAAGTCCGTCGTAAAGTACGTCGAAAAATCCGCCGGGCAAAGTCCGCCGTAAAGTCCGCTCGTGTGTACGCGGCATTACTGTTGTTTTGTTTGTTATATATGTTATAAGTATTAATATTGTGAACACCTTAAAGTGGAACTTTGGTCAGAAAATTGATTCCTGCTGGATCACTTGAGGCTAACCCTTTTTGCAGGTGTAGCTATGAAGCACAGTAAAAATAAGTGCCTATACTGTTTAAAATCCACTGTTCCACCCTGCTCTACACAGGCTCAGTTGTGCTCTATTTTTTTTGCACTGCTTAAAATCTAGAGGCCATTCTGCTGACAGCCTGAAATTCTACTGCTGCTCAAAGGTTCTGGGCTTCAGTAAAATGGTAGCATAATAATTAATGTGGAATGTATTTTTCTTGCTAATGAACCTTATTTTATCACATTTTTGTGAGTAGAGTTCCACTTTGAGTAAATGTTCAATCATTATAAACAAATAGTTTTATCATTTTTTGAAAAAAAAAAAAAAAAGAAGTGGGGAGGTGTAATGTAATGGGTATGACATTATCGCTAAAGACTGCATGCTATTCATGCTTTATAGGATATGTTATGATATTTGTCTTGATTTTGTTTTATAATTTATGTTTTAAGACATAGGAGAGGTAGGCTACTAACTTAGACAGTATAGCAGTGACTGACAGAAGAGACCCATGCTGACTGTTATTGTATAATATTCTGCAGTATAGTATGTGCAGAAATGGACAAAAAGTGAAATGGTTTTGGGTTTAGCAAACTTTGTGGGAAGACTACAAAATTAAAACTAATGAAGTATCTGGACTGACTATTTTGACAGTATGACATGACCAGGGTAATAGTGACTGATAGGTGGAGTCAAGGTTAAGAAATGATAAAAATTTTACAATTATTGTATGGGAAATAGTATAGATTGGGAAATGTAAAAGAATATTCTATATAAAATACTTTGTACTGAAAACATGTACTTCAAGGGATTTAGACAGATAATTATTATTAATATTCTAAGAGTATATAGTATATAGATACATATATATTATTTTAGCGAATGTTGTAGAAGTAAAAGGAACACACTAAATTAAGTTATTAGATGAAATGAGAATGTAGGAGCCATTGCTTTGTAGGTTGCCCTGAAATGTTTGCCAGAGACCTATTGTACCCTGACCCTGACTATTTTTTATTTTTTACAACTATAATTTTGAAGTGTATTTTATATCCAGACAAATATCGGGTGATCGCAGAAGACATGATGCAACTTGTTACAAATGGTAATTGCTACAAAGGAAGGATTTCATGCAATAAAGGAACATCTGAGACTTGTACCCTTGCAGAACAGGTATGCACTGAACTTGTGTCTTACAGCATCCAAAGCAGCTTGTGCTATGATACTGGACCAGCAACTGATGATGAAGAAGGAGATCTCTCCAAAAAACATCAAGCACTTGGCTAATCTGAAAAGACCTATGCAGGAAAAGGCAGAGCCTTATGGGACTGAGTCTGCTGAATGCTCCTTGGGACCACATACTTGGCTTTCATTCGCTAACTAAACCAATTGTTCCTCTTCCTTGTTATCCTTGATGTGATGTTGCTGAGTAACTGTTGCCTGTTGCAAGTAGTTTGTGGCAAGAATGATCACGATGCCACTGAGACTGACAACTATGTTTTCCGTGCCACATATGGAGAAGGACTTTGCAGCTACAGAAGAAGATGCAGTGTGTTTTTGATTGGACTGATTTATTTATTTTTTATTTTTTTGGACTGATTTATTTTTATTTTTTTTGGACAATTTATGTGATCAGTGTTGGGTGCATGGGGTCTCTGAAGAGCATGGTGGGTGATCTGTACTGTAATTGCTGTGAGGCTTATGCCTCAACAGGGGGGAAATGTTGTAGAATCTCATATTAGCCAATGTATTTCATATTATATATATTGATTTGCATATATTTTATTGATAATTATTATTATTATTAATATTATTATATAGTAGTGGTTTTATCAATATTATTATTCAATAAGTAAAGCAACAATTATTAATCTTTAATAATGTATACTGTGTTTTCCATAGATTTAGAAAGTCTTCATTTATAAGTGTTGAACTTTAAATGACCTCTGCTTTATGACAAGTACTTGTACACAGGTGTTCTCGAAAATATATTAAGATAGTTTACTGGGTGAAAGTTCATTAGAATAGATTCAAGTTATAAGAGAATTGTCTCAGACAGATAAGAAAACAGGTGGTTTAGAAATTATTAAAGTTATGTACAGTACATTAAATTAAGTTTGACAAGGTCAAACAAAGGTCTGCTTGTGCCCTCATTAAAACTGTTAAAATACATACATATAGTGAGACATTTAACACATCTGGTGGGGTTATTGAAAGTTCATTTTCCCAAATGTCATAAATCTGTCATTCTTGAACTTAGTTAAATCTTATGAAGATAAGGAGAGTTTGATAACACAGCTGGGTGCCAGACTGTCTCTATACAGGTGTTTTTAATTGGACAAAAACAGTTTTAAATCACTTTAATGAACATATAGGAATTTTGGGAATAATTAAGTTTATCTGGTTGTAGAACAAGTGTCAGATTTATGGTTAGTTACTTTGACGTAGATCTTAGCGACCAATCATATGCAAGAGTGATGGTTGAGATAAGACTTGTAAAAGTGTATATAAATGCAAGCTCTGCAATTGTTAGACAGACAAGTCAGATAGGAGCTCATAAGGCTGAACTCTATGTATGCTGCCCTATTGCACGGGTCATAGAGGTCAGAACCAGTGGGCAAGTATCTGTCCTAACTTGTCCCCTCGGACAAGTCAGATAGGAGCTCATAAGGCTGAACTCTATGTATGCTGCCCTATTGCAAGGGTCATAGAGGTCAGAACCAATGGGCAAGTATCTGTCCATAACTTGTCTCCTCGTACGAGTCAGAGAAGACTTCTTAACTTGTTCCAGAATGTGGTCTCAGGTGAATTTCCCTCAAGAACTTGGTCGAGCTGGAACCCAGAACTCTGTGAGGGGACCAGACCACCGGCAGATCGGCTGGTCCCTATCAGGTGAGAGGTTCCCAAGAATTGGCAGAAAAGACCCATTCTGGTTCAAGGTGAGAACAATTCCCAATTGTTTAAATTTGGTTAGAGGATAAGAATATTTATATCTAATATGCTTGCATTGTAAGAAACTGTATAAATTAGATCTGTATCTTGTAATACTTTGAACATAAACCTGTATGTTATCAGCTGTTAATAAACCTGCATTGCTGAAGTTCTGCCTGGTTCGATACTTTACTATTCTACTTCAGGCGCGCTCCCGGAAATATCTGTGACCGCCGTGTCCAGAAGACCCGGCGCATCACGGATCACGGTAAATGGCTGCTGGCAGCAGCCGTTTACCACGTGATCGCTCCGTCAAATGACGGAGCGATCACTTGTAAACAAACCGGCGTCATATCATGACGCAGTGCCAGTCACATTTACACAGTAATCAATGCATTATTAATTGCACTGATCGCTGTATAAATGTGAATGGTCCCAAAATTGTGCCAAAAGTGTCCGATCTGTCCGCCATAATGTCACAGTCACGATAAAAATAGCTGATTGCCGCCATTACTAGTAAAAAAATATTATTAATAAAAATGCCATAAAACTAACCCCTATTTTGTAGACGCTATAACTTTTGCGCAAACCAATCAATAAACACTTGTTGCGATTTTTTTACCAAAAATATGTAGAAGAATACGTATCGGCCTAAACTGAGGAGAAAAAAAGTTTTTTATATATTTTTGGGGATATTTATTATAGTAAAAAAAAATGCGTTCTTTTCAAAATTGTCGCTATTTTTTGTTTATCGCGCAAAAAATAAAAACCGCAGAGGTGATCAAATACCACCAAAAGAAAGCTCTATTTGTGGGGAAAAAAGGAAGTAAATTTTGTTTGAGAGCCATGTTGCACGACCGCGCAGGGGCGCGCGGCGATTGCGGTCACGCCGTGTTGCTAGGACACGGCACGACCCCGATCTCTGTAAACAACGAAGTGCCGGTAATCGGCTCTCCTCGCCTCACACTGTCAGAGTGTGTGGCGAGGATAGCCGATCAGTGGCATTTCCTCGCAGGGAACATTGAGAGATGTAATCAGGACACTGATGATCAGTGTCCTGATTACATTAGAGCGCCACCAGTGCCAGCAACTTATGCTAACCAGTGCCAGCAACCAGTGCCAACAAGTGTCAGCAATCAATGCCCACCAGTGCCAACAATCAGTGTCCACCACTGCCATAAATCAGTGCCCATTAGTGATGCCAGTCAGTGCTGGCTTCAGTGCCGCCTCTCAGTGATGCCCATCAATGCCCATCAGTAAAGCCCATTCCATTAATGCTCATCAGTGCCCATTAGTGCCGCCCATCAGTGCCGCTTACCCATACCGCCTATCAGTGCCCACCAGTGCCGGCTATCAGGGCTCGTCCGTGCCACCTATCAGTGCCCACCAGTGCCACCTATCAATGCCCACCAATGCCACTCATTAGTTCCGCCAATCATTGCTCATTAGTGCCACCTATCAGTGCCCATAAGTGCAGAATATTAGTGCCTTGTCATCAGTGCCACCTAATCAGTGCCCATAAGTGCCACCTCATCATTGCCACCTCATTAGTGGTGTTGGGGTTTCGCCATCTACTGGTAATTACTCATCACTACAGCTCAAGTTTATGCACCTATACCAGTGATGTGCCCATATACTAGTGCCACCTAATCAGTGCCCATAAGTGCCACCTCATCAGTGCAGCCTATCAGTGCCCATCAGTGCAGCCTCATCAGCGCACATCAGTGAAGGAAAACATTTACTTATTTACACAATTAACTGACAGAAACTAAGAAAAACTTTCTTTTATTTTTTTCAAAATTTTCGGGTCGTTTTTTTTTTTGTAAAAAATAAAAAACTCAGCAGTGATTAAATACCACCAAAAGAAAGTTCTATTTGTGTGAAAATTATAAAAATTTCACATGGTTACAGTGTTGTATGACCGTGCAATTGTCATTCAAAGTGTGAGAACGCTGAAAGCTGAAAAATAGCCTGGGCAGGAAGGGGGTGAAAGCGCCCTGTATTGAAGTGGTTAAAGAGGAAGTAAACTTGTTGTTTGTTCAAATGGCTGACAGGCAGGGTATTTATGACATAAGAGACCCTATTGGTCTCTTCTCCCATAACTGCATCCTTCTGCTTGTCAGCTGTCATGCAAACATTTACGGCACCGATCCGTGCCACGGTGATGTGACACCCGTGTGCATGCGTGGGGGTGGCGTCATTGCGGCCCAGCCTATCAAGTGGCCGAAGGCACGGGGCCCAGAAGGAGGACCTGGCGAAGATGGAAGCGCGGGGGTGCCAGCGCTGTGCTGGAAGGACACCATTTGACAGGTGAGTCTGCCATGATGTACATAATGCTGTGCATACTAGTACATTAAGGCATAACCGACCTGGGGGGCCTTGAAAAAGAAAAAATATAGCGGACTTTACTTCCGCTTTAATGAATTTTATTGCAAAAAAAAAAAAAACAGATTCTATAACCCAATTTTTTAGGTAAAATATAAAAGATGATGTTATGCCGAGTAAATAGATACCTAACATGTCATGCTTTAAAATTGCGAACACTCTAGTGGAATGGCAACAAACTACGATACTTAAAAATGTTTACAGGTTACCAGTTTAGAGTTACAGAGGAGATCTAGTGCTAGAATTATTGCTCTTATGTTTGCTGTAATACCTCCCATGTGTGGTGCAAACACTGTTTACATATGCATGCGCAACTTACGTATGGGTTGGCTTCTGTGCGTGAGCATGGATGGATGGGGGCGTTTTTTCCTTTTTTTTTTATTTTTTTTTTTTTTACACTGTCCTTTCATTTTTTTTATCACTTTTATTCCTGTTATAAGGAATGTAAACATTCCTTGTAATAGAAATAAGGGAGGACAGGTCCTCTTTTTGGGGACATCTGGGGTCTTTAAGACCCCAAATCTCTCCTCTACCTTTGAAAGCAAAAGATCAAATAACATTTTTTTGATCTTTTGCTTTAAAAAAAAATTAAATAAGTAAATGTTCCCTCCTAGACTGGAATTGATGTCATAATGTTGCTTCAGTCCTCCTAGATCATAGAGGTGATCAGAGACGATCTGGTCTCTCCTCACCCCTTTGACCAGTGGCCTAAACCAACGGATCGTTTCCTGGGCTGGCTGGTAAGAACGGTGAGCCCAAGAAACACCCGCTGCTTCTAAAAGCTAATTAGCCACTCTGATCACTTTTAAAACTGGGTGAGGAACAGCTAAACTCTGCTACTAAAGCCTCGTACACAGGATCAGATTTTCTGATGGGAATTGTGTGATGACAGGCTTTTGGTGGAAAATCTGACCGTGTGTATGCTCCATCGGACAATTGTTGTCGGATTTTCCGCGGACAAATGTTGGATGGCAGGTTTTAAAATTTTCTGCAAAGGTCTGTTGTCAGATTTTCCGAGCGTGTGCACACAAGTCCGTCGGACAAAAGTCCAAAGTACAAACATGCATGCTTGGAAGCAAGGACGAGCCGGAAGCGGATGGTTTTGTAAACTAGCATTCGTAATGGAGATCTAACATTCGTGATGTGGCAAATGATGAAATCTCAAAATGCAGCGCACATTCTCTTCTTCTTTAATAGGATAATAATGGAGCTGCTTTGCTGGTGATACTGATGGAGTTATTGCAAACTAATTTTCAAAGGCTTTTTTTTCTAGTGATATCAGGAATAATATTATTATGTTTTTTTTTTTTTTTTTATTTGGGCAAGTTTCCACAACGCCATTATCCCGTAGTTTTTAAGATCAAAGATACAACTATGTTGGTGTCCCTTGTCAATTTTACATTGTATTTTTTTTAAATGTAACTGCCTACTCCCAAACTGTCATTTGAAGTAAAACACATAGCCAAGTATTATTCTACACAATTTTATTGTGCATTAAAAAAAGAAAACAAAAAAATTAGACATGCTATCTGCCAATAGAACCTAACCAAAAAGTGCATTCTATGCATCCAAAAATATAGAAAATATACCAAATCAAATCATTATTATTCAACCAAAAAAATAAAATAAAGCAGGGGTCCGTCATCCGGAGATAATTCCGAAAATCATCCGGATTATTCTCCTGAAGCTCCCGCAGCAAAGGCATATTATTGGTCACGATTAATAAAGCAACCAATTTTTTGTCCAAGAACTCCTCCCCCTCCTGTTCCTGGACTGGACTTGGGTCATGTAGATCAGGGGGCCAGACGCAAGGATAGAGCGGCGGCGCCTGTGCGCCTCTAATGGACGGGCTGCCACTGGACCCCAAACATACAGCCAATGTCATTAAGCACTATCTTCAGTGTAAAGAAGAACAAGGAGTCCTGGAAGCGATGGTGTGGCCCCCACGGAGCCCTGATCTCAACATCATGGAGTCTGTCTGGGATTACTTAAAGAAACAGAAGGATTTGAGGCAGCCTACATCCACAGAAGATCTGTGGTTGGTTCTCCAAGATGTTTGGAACAACCTACCTACCGAGTTCCTTCAAAAACTGTGTGCAAGTGTACCTAGATCACACCAAATATTGATTCGATTTGGATTTCTCTTCTTTTCATTTACTTTCCATTTTGTTAATTAATAAAAAAACACTTCTATTTCTGAAATTTCACTAGTTCACTAGCCCAATCACCACATACATTTGCCATACTGTTTATGAGGATTTTAACCTAAAAGTTAGTAAATGACCACAAATTCTATGTTCATGTATCTGGATTTGACCTCTATATAATATCCTTCATTCTTTATATTTAGACACCCAATACAAAGTTATCTGATTGCCTTGTAGTTGTATTTGTCTCCCTCTAGTGGTATTCCTAATTGTTACCATTCACAGCTTTTGTTCCAAATATTTAGTATTATCTTTTAACACTAATTTAGTGTATTTAGTTTATTACTAGGTTATTTATATAACGACTGCACTCCTATTATGTGACCCATACTAAAAACTGTATTTGCAGATTAAATAATCGATTATGCCTACCTGCTGCATTTCTCTCTCTCTATATATATAGATATGTAATAAAAATTGTGTCATGTGCATGAAAACAACTACATCTGAGAAATCAGTGCTAGCCAAATGAAAGCAGTATTACACCTTCAGTGTTTTTTAGATAAACACATTGGGGTTGATTTACTAAAGGCAAATAGACGGCGCACTTTGCAAGTGCAGTTGCACTCATTTTCCCTAGACCTTAATAAATGTGGTAAAGCTCTGTTGATTTCCATCATCCAATCATATGTAAGCAAAAATGCTTTTTTCTTTTCCTTGCACCTGATTGGGTAGTCTTTATAAAGTGAAGCCTCGCCACATTACATTTACTAAGGAATATGAGTGCAAAGTGCACAGTCTATTTTCCTTTTGTAAATGAACCCCATTGAGCACAATACAAAAAGAAAAATTCCCAGCCAAAATTCTTACCCCAGCAATTTAAAACTTTCAATGCTGCTGGCTCCTGTTCTCTCAGTGCCACTTCCCTGAACTTCTGGTCTTCACAGGAAAGAGTTACCAATAAACAGTGCGGTCTCCAGGTTGGAGAAGAGAGTGGGGGAGGAGGGGAGAAGCAGTGGAGCATCCTGCTATCCTAGGCCATTAGGGTTGTGTGTTTCTATTGATGCACGCAGTGTAGAGAGACCCAATCCTAGTTCCTGCATGCAAGCGGGTCTCCATAGGACACTGCAGGAAAAAGGAGCCACCCTGAAACAGATAACCTGGGGAAGTGTCATGGCCCTAGCCTAAACAGGAACATAAGCAAGGATTAAAAGATTTTTAAAAAAAATGCTAAATACTCAGTAAGTGATTAAATCAGCTGCTGAAAATGGTTAAACAACTGAGGACATAATATCACTTTATTAAATATCATGGCATAAACACATGTTTATCATTTTTAGGTAGTTTTAGAGCATTTTACTTCATAACTTGTAACAATAGACTCTACAGACAAATTTACAGCTTATGTAAAATATTTAAAAATGACAAGTTCATACATAAATGGGGCACAGAGTGTCAGCACTGGAAATACAGCATGTAACTTTATAACATGTATATAACACAAGGCCCAAACACGTCTTACACTGGTATTATTTTTAAACTAGTTTTTTTTAGGTATTTTTACATTTTTTAAGTTTTTAAAGTTTAACTTTTAAAAGTTTTTTTAGGTATTTTTATTTTCAAACTAAAAAAACATTTTATGTACATATTTTTGTCTCTTTTTTCTTTTTTTTTTTTTTTGTTTCTTTTTTCCTATTTTTTTGTCTTTTTTCCTATTTGTCAACTTTTTTAGGCTCAAATCTCCAAAATGCTGGAAGAGAAAAAAAAACAGAAAATTTTATCATACTGTCAGAAACCATGAATCAGACTGAGACAGAAGTACAGTTAGGCGTAGTCAATACATAGCCAGAGTTCAGTAACCAGATCGGGCAGTCAGCCAATGCCAATGTCAGAGAGCCAGAGATCAACATAGTAGTACAGCAAGCAGGATCAGGAGCCAGAAGGTACATCAGCTGAGCAAGTCTTCAACAGGAACGCAGGAGAAAGTCTCAGAGATGTGACCAAAGGCGAAGGCAGAGATGAAGTGAGCTGGACAGCTTTAAGTAGGCAGGACTGACAAGCAGATCATCAACAGCTGAGCCACTGTGGAGAGAAAGGAGCTGGCAATTAGCTGACAGCTGAGCGGCCAACTCAGAGAAGGAAGGGCTGAGCTCAGCCCTGACACATACTTACCGTAATTTTCCTTTCCTGGTGCCTATCCATGGCAGCATACCTGTGATAGAGCTCTGCCTTCGACCCCTCCCTCAGGACTAGTGAATAGCAAAATAAATTTAAGGGGGCAAAGCCCCTCCGCCAACATTCTCCGTAATATAGAATACCGAGGGTGGGAAAGGAAAATTAAGGTAAGTTTAATACAATTTTCCGTTTTCCTGGTGCCTCTATGGCAGCATACCTGTGATAAATGACTAGCTCACACAAGTGGGTTTAATGCTTTAACGGAAAAAAAAAAAGATTTAATTAGACACAGACATAGCGACATGAACTGCTCTTCTCCCGAACTCTACTGTTGTAAGAGCCCCGGGGTCAATACGGTAGTGTTTAACCACTTCAGCCCCGGAAGATTTTACCCCCTTCCTGACCAGAGCATTTTTTGCGATTTGGCACCGCGTCGATTAGCTGACAATTGCGGGGTCGTGCGACGTGGCTCCCAAACAAAATTTACGTCCTTTTTTTCCCACAAATAGAGCTTTCTTTTGGTGGTATTTGATCACCTCTGCATTTTTTTTTTTTTTGCGCTATAAACAAAAAAAGAGCGACAATTTTGAAAAAAAGCTAAATTTGTTACTTTTTACTATAATAAATATTCCCCAAAAAATATATAAAAAAATAATTTATTTCTCAGTTTAGGCCGATATGTATTCTTCTACATATTTTTGGTAAAAAAAAAACAAAAACCAAAAAGCGTATATTAATTGGTTTGCGCAAAAGTTTGTCAGGGCTGGGCTCAGCCCTTCCTTCTCAGAGCTGGCCGCTCAACTGTTGGCTAATTGCCAGCTCCTATCTCTCCACAGTTACTCAGCTGTTGATGATATCCTGCTCATCAGTCCTGCCTACTTAAACCGTCCAGTCCAGAGGTTCTCTGCCTTCGCCTTGGTCAACATCACAGAAACCATCTCCTGCGATCCTGTTCAAGACTTGCTTTGCTGACATCCCTTCTGGCTCCAGATCCTGCTTGCTGTTCCACTACTTTGATCCCTGACTTCTGGCTTGGCTGACTATCCCTTCCGGTTACTGAACTTTGGCTATGTTTTGACTACGTTTGTTCTTTTTACATTTATTATTAAACAAGTGTGATTTAACTGTACTTCTGTCTCGGCCTGATTTCATGGTTTCTGACAAAGTTATAGCGTCTACAAAATAGGTAATAGATTTATGGCATTTTTATTATTATTTTTTTTTATTAGTAATGGCGGCGATTAAGGGGTTAGGTGTGTCCTAGGGAGTGATTCTAACTGTGGGGAGGATGGGCTACCACTAACATAACAGCGATCACTGCTCATGATGACAGGGAGCAGTGGATCTCTGTCATGTCACAAGGCAGAGCAGGTAAATGCCTTGTTTACAAAGGCATCTCCCTGTTCTGCCTCTCCACTCTGCAATCGCAGGCCACTGGCGAACATCGAGTTCCCGGGACCCGCAGGCACACTCCGATAGGCGGCAAATTCAAAGGGACGTACAGGTACGCCCATTTGCCTGCCTGTGCCATTCTGCCGACGTGCATCTGTGTGCGACGGTCGGCAAGCAGTTAAGAAATGTGTGCCAAGAAGACCAAGTGGCAGCCCTGCATACTGTTTCTAAAGAAACATTCGCCCTCGCTGCCAAAGATGCTGATACTGCTCTTGTTGAATGAGCATTCACCTGAGATGGAGGTTCCACGTTCTTCACCCTGTAAGCTTTTTGTATTAACTTGACAACCCAGGATGCCAAGGTTCTGGCGGAAGCTTCCTTTCCTCTATTTTTGCCCCATGGGATGATGAATAATCTTTCAGAGTTCCTGAATCTTGCTGTAGCTTCTAAGTAGGCCATGAAGACTCTGGATATATCTAACTCATGTCAGGAGTTTGATTCAGAGTCAGAAAAAAATGGTAACGCCCATGGTTCCAATAGATGTGCTGTTGTGGTGACTTTAGGTATCAACCCTCATAGAGAGCAAAGCTCTACCGTCTGGGAAAAAGGAAATATGTTCGTCCCCCATGCCTAGGGAGTGGATTTATGAAATTCTTTTGACGGATGTGATAAGAAAAGTTGTTTTTAGGGTTAGATCCCAAATTGAGATTTTTTTCTACAGGTGTGAATGGATGAGTGGATAAGACTTCTAGTATTAAAGGAAGATCCCATTTCAGAAAGGAACGCATGACGGGTGGACGTATCTTCAGTACCAGGGCCGATCCCAGGTGGGTGCTCGGGGTGCAGTGCACCCGGGCTCCAGAGAGGTGGGGGCACTGAAGCGCCAGAGTGCTCCCTTTCCTCCTCCTCCTCCTTTTGTTCGTGTCCAGAGGCGGCTCTCTCCGCCGGTGTTCTAACGAGACACCGCTGTGTTTCCTGCTCAAGCCCCTCCCTCCTCCTATCAGAGAAGGAGAGCAGCCGGAGATGAGATCGGAGCCGGAGTGGCTGGTCTCTGTGTGGAGAGAGACCAGCCGCGCAGTGACGTCGCGGGGGGGCGGTCCGTGCCTGACACATTCTCCTCCTCCTCTCTGTGTCTCTCACTCCTGCCTGCTGTGAATATTTCTCCATCCGGGCGGTGCGGTTGCACACTGTCCTCTCCTCTCCAGCTGCCACCCGGGTGTTTTTATGTACCCTAATGGAGGGGGTTTGTCCTGGGGGGTCTGTACTAATGGAGGGGGGTCTGTCCTGGGGGATCTGTACTAATAGAGGGGGGGTCTGTATTAATGGAGAGGGTGTCTGTCCTGGGGGGGTCTGAACTAATAGAGGGGGGTCTGTACTAATAGAGGGGGGGTCTGTACTAATGGAGGGGGATCTGTCCTGGGGGGGTCTGTACTAATGGAGGGGGGTCTGTCCTGGGGGGGGTCTGTACTAATGGGGGGTCTGTACTAATGGAGGGGGGGTCTGTCCTGGGGGGCTATACTAATGAAGGGGGGTCTGTACTAATGGAGGGGGGGTCTGTACTAATGGAGGGGGGTCTGTCCTGGTGGGGTCTGTACTAATGGGGGAGTCTGTCCTGGGGGGGTCTGTACTAATGGAGAGAGGGTCTGTACTAATGGAGGGGGGGGTCTGTCCTGGGGGGGTCTGTACCAATGGAGAGGGGTCTGTACTAATGGGGGGGTCTGTCCTGGGGTCTGTACTAATGGAGGGGGTCTGTCCTGGGGGGTCTGTACTAATGGAGGGGGGGGTCTGTCCTGGGGGTCTGTACTAATGGAGGGGGGTCTGTCCTGGGGGGTCTGTACTAATGGAGGGGGGGTCTGTCCTGGGGGGTCTGTACTAATGGAGGGGGGTCTGTACTAATGGGGGGGTCTGTACTAATGGGGAGGGCTGTCCTGGGGGGTCTGTACTAATGGAGCGGGGGTCTGTATTAATGGAGGGGGGGTCTCTCCTAGGGGGTCTGTACTAATGGAGGGGGGTCTATACTAATGGAGGGGGGTCTGTCCTAGGGGGTTTGTACTAATGGAGGGGGGTCTGTCCTGGGGGGTCTGTACTAATGGAGGGGGGGTTTGTACAAATGGAGGGGGAGGTCTGTCCTGGGGGGGTCTGTACTAATGGAGGGGGGTCTGTACTAACGGAGGGGGGTTTGTCTTGGGGGGTCTGTACTAATGGGGGGTCTGTCCTGGGGGGGTCTGTACTAATGGGGCGTTTGTACTAATGGAGGGGGGTGGTTTGTCCTGGGGGGGTCTGCACTAATGGAGGGGGGTGGTTTGTCCTGTGGGTCTATACTGATGGAGGGGGGTCTGTACTGAGGAAGGGGTTTATACTTAGTGCGGGTTCTGCACTGACGGAGGGGGATCTATACTTAGTGGAGGGGGTCTGTACTGAGGAGTGACTATAGTTGGTGGAAGGGGGGGTGACCCCAACCCTAGTGACGCAGATGCAGCTGCGGGCTCTTCTTTCCCCCTCCCTCTCCCCCCTCCCTCTCCTCCTCGCGCGCGCTGCTGTACTAGTAAGTGGCGCTTGCCAGCACAGCTGCCCACTATGTTTCTTCCCCCACCTTCATATCAGTCAGGGAAGAAATAGAATAGAAAAAAGGAGCAGAGAAGAAGATTGTGGGACATGTAGTCCCGAGGACTGGCAGCCCCACTGTAACACGGAAACAGCAGCCCCACACAGCATGCTCAGCTGAATGGGGGAGAGAGAGAGAGAGCCAGGAGCCCGGGAAAGCTTTCAGGGAAGTACACCCAGGACTCCAGAGGGAGAGGACAGTGCTAAGAGAACACCATCAGAGAGAGAACCCCGCTGCCCCTGCGCCAACAGAGGGAAAGCCACACAGCCTAGCGCCATCCTTGGCGGACAAAGGAATGGAGTCATTGCAAGAATACAGATCTGGGTGCTACCCAGCGGAGTCGCCATGGGTAATTCAACGTGAACAGACTCCTGATCAGGGGAACCGTTGCTGTATCGCTGGGTCAGGTGAGAGGGCCGATTGGCCATTATCTACTAACGTCCATAGGAACTGCAGTCTCTGACCATCTCCTGTATTATGTCTGCAGTCTCTGACCATCTGTACTATGTCTGCAGTCTCTGACTGTCTCCTGTAGTATGTCTGCAGTCTCTGACCATCTCCTGTATTATATCTGCAGTCTCTGACCATCTCCTGTACTATGATTGCAGTCTCTGACCATCTCTTGTATCATAACTACAGTTTCTGACCATCTCTTGTATCATGTCTGCAGTCTCTGACCATCTCGTGTACTATGTCTGCAGTCTCTGATCATCTCCTGTATTATGTCTGCAGTCTCTGATCATCTCCTGTACTATGTCTGCAGTCTCTGACACTCTCCTTTACTATGTCTGAAGTCTCTGACCATCTCCTGTACTATGTCTGCAGTCTGACTGTCTCCTGTAGTATGTCTGCAGTCTGACCATCTCCTGTACTATGTCTGCAGTCTCTGACCATCTCCTGTATTATGTCTGCAGTCTCTGACCATCTCCTGTACGATGATTGCAGTCTCTGACCGTCTCTTTTATCATGTCTGCAGTCTCTGACCATCTCCTGTATTATGTCTGCAGTCTCTGACCATCTCCTGTATTATGTCTGCAGTCTCTGACCATCTCCTGTAGTATGTCTGCAGTCTCTGACCATCTCCTGTAGTATGTCTGCAGTCTCTGACCATCTCCTGTAGTATGTCCGCAGTCTCTGACCATCTCCTGTAGTATGTCCGCAGTCTCTGACCATCTCCTGTACTATGTCTGCAGTCTCTGACCATCTCCCTGTACTATGTCTGCAGTCTCTGACCATCTCCTGTACTATGTCTGTAGTCTGTGATCATCTCCTGTACTATGTCTGCAGTCTTGACCATCTCCTGTACTATGTCTGCAGTCTCTGACCATCTTCTGTACTATGATTGCAGTCTCTGATCACCTCCTGTACTATGATTGCAGTCTCTGACCGTCTCTTGTATCATAAATGAAAAAAAAAAATTAAAATATGTAAAAAATAAAAAACTACCCAAAAAAACCCCAAAAAAGCATTGTGAAAAAAATTAAAAATATTCTAAAAAAATCACATTGTTAAAAAAATAAATTTGTAAAAAAAAAAAAAATAAACAAAAATAAAAAAACGACTGCATCATCCACTGCCCTACTAACATGATCCCCTGCCTCAACCCCCTCCCCCAAAAAGCATTGTGAAAAAAAAAATGTATTTGTAAAAAAAATAAAAAAAACTCAATAAAAAAATAAAAATACAGACACTGTCCACTGCTCCTCTGACAGTGCCCTACTGCCCCCCCCCCCCCCCCCCCCGAAGCACTGTGAAAAAGAAAGTATCTAAAAAATATATATATCAAAAATACAACTGTAAACTACCGTTTAATATGTTTAATAGAAAATAAAATAACAAAAACAAAAAACTACTTTACTGACACCATCCACTGCCCCCCCCCCCCCCCCCAAAGCATTGTGAGAAAAATAATAATAACAATAAATAATAAAATTGTAAAAAATATATATAAAAAAATAAATAATGAAAATAAAAACCAATTGACACCATCCACTGCTCTACTGACACTGTCCTACTGACACTGTCCACTGAGCCCCCCCCCCCCCCCCCCCCCCAAAAAAAAATCATTGTGCAAAAAATAATACAAAAATAAATTGTAAAAAAAAAAAAATTGAAAAAATTATGAAAAATAAAATAATAAAAATAAAATAAATTGTGACACTGTCCATTGCTCTGCTGACACCATCCACTGCCCTACTGACACCATCCACTAACCCTCAAAAAGCATTTTTAAAAAATGAAAAAAATAATAAAAAATTTAAATCTAAAAAATAAAAGACTACTCACACGATCCACTGCCTACTGACACGATTCACTGCCCCAACCCTGTCCCCCCAAAAAAGCATTGTGGAAAAAATGAAAAAAATTATTTAAAAAAATACATTGTTAACAAAATACATTTGTATAAAACAAAAAAAAAAACTACTGACATCACCCCCCCCCCCCCCCCCCCCAGGAGCACTGTAAAAGAGATGATTAAAATACATTTTAAAAATATATATATATTACAAATAAAAACAAGAAACTACTGACACCATTCACTGCCTTACTGACACAACTTATTGCCCCCCTAAAAAAATGTAAAACAATAATTTAATAAAAAATAAAAACTACTGCCACCATCCACTGCCCTACTGACACAATCCAATTCCCCTGTACATAACTGAGCATTGTACATCTGTTTTTCCTCTGCTTCAGTTTATGAATGGAGTCCTCAGTCCCTTTCCCTGTCTCAAAGGGGAGATGTCAGTGGTCTGCTTAGACCATGATATCTTACCAAAGCCCCCCAACAGGGCTGATAAAAAAAAAAAAAGTAATAAATATTAAAAAAATAAATTGTAAAAAAATAAAAATTTAAAATATAATAAAAATAAGATAAAAAAACTACTGACACCATTCCCCCACCCCAAAAAAAGCTTTGTGAAAAAAAAATTATATAAAAAAAATAATAATAATAAAAAACAGAATTGTAAAAAATAAAAAAAATAAAAAAAGCATTGTGAAAAAAACATGATATAAATATTTGAAAAAATTATTAAAAATAAGAATTGTAAAAAATAAAATAAAAATAAAAAACTATTGCCACTATTCACTGCCGTATGGAGATGAAGCACTGCCTCAACCCCCTCCCCCAAAAGCATTAAAATGTAAATAAAAATCTACTGACATGATCCACTGCCTCAACCCCCCCCTCAAAAAAAAAAAGCATTGTGAAAAAAAATTCCAAAAATTACTGTAAAAAAAATACATTTGTAAAAAAAAATTAAAAAAAGACTGCCACCATCCAATGCTCCAATGCATCCAATAATTTTTAAATAATAATTCAAAAATAAAATTGTAAACCACTGTATAATAGAAAATAAGATAATAAAAACAAAAAACAACTGACACCATTCACTGCCCTACTGACATGATCCACTGCATCAACCCCCCCCCCCCAAAAAAAAATGACATTGTAAAAAAAATATATAAAATACATTTGTAAAAAAAATTTTGATAAAAATAAGAAACTATTGCCACCATCTATTGTCCTACTGGCAGGATCCACTGACTCAACCCTCTCCCCCCAAAAAGCATTGTAAAAAAAATGAATTGTACAAAAATGTAAAAAATACATTTGTAAAAAAAAAAAAATTAAAATAAAAAAACTACTGACACTCCTCTACTGACAGTACCCTACTAACAAAAATAAATTAGAAATAAAATTGTAAACTATAGTATAATAGAAAATAAAATAGTAAAAACAAGAAATTACTGACACCATCCACTGCCCTACTGACAATGTTCACTGTCCGCCACCCCCCACCCTCCAAAGCAATGTGAGAAAAATACATTGTAACAAATATTAAAAAATAAAAGTGTAAAAAAAAAAACAAAACACTGACACCATCCTCTGCTTTACTGACACCATCAACTGCCCTACTGACACTATCCACCGCCCCCCCCCCCCCCCCCACAAGAAAAAATTGTAAAAAAAATACATAATGAAATTGTACAAAATTATCAAAAAATAAAATTGTACAAATAATAAAAAATATTATATTAAAAATAAAAGGTGTGACACTGTCCATTGCTCTACTGACACCATCTACCGGTCCCCCAAAAGCATTTTGAAAGTATAAGAATAATAATACAATACAATATAAAATTGTAAAAAAATAATAAAAAAAAAATTGTAAAAAATAAAAATAAAAAACTACTGATACCGTCAACTGCCCAACTGAGAATGTCTACAACCCCCGCACCCCAAGCATAAAATTGTAAATAAAATTATAAAAAAATGTAAATGATAAAAATAAAAAACTACTGACACCATCCACTGCTCTACTGACAAAGTCAACTGCTCTACTGACATCGTTCACTGCCCCCCCCCCCCCCCCCCCCCCCCAAGATCATTGTGAAAAAATAATAAAAAATAAATTGTAAAAAATAATTTAAACTAATATTGTAAAAAAAAAAAAAATTAAATAATAAAAAAAAAAATTTGTGACACTGCCCATTGCTTTATGGACACCATCCACTGCCTTACTGACACCATGCACTGGCCCCCCCAAAAGCATTTTGGAAGAAAAATTAAAAAAAAATGTAATTGTAAAAAAAGAATAAATAAGAGTAAAAAAGAATTTAAAAAATGTAATCGTAAAAAAAAAAAAAATTAATAAAATAAAAAACTACTGCCATCATCCACTGCCCTCTTGACATGATCCATTGCCAGAACCCCCTTCCCCCAAAAAATGATTGTGAAAAAAAAATACATAATAAAAAAAATTAAATACAGAAAACACTGACACCGTGCAATGCTCTACTGATAGTGCCCTACTGACACCGTCTGGCCCTCCAAAAGCATTTTGAAAAACTGAAAAAGTAATACAAAAAAATGAAATTGTAAGAAATAATAATAATAAAAATAAAGAACTACTGACACTGTGCACATACTACCCAACATCAAACATTCCACACCCCTCTCCTGTACATACTACCCACCTCCATACACCCTGCTCCCCTCTCCTGTACATACTACCCACTATATACTCCTCTCCTGTACATACTACCCACCATACACTCCGCACTCCTCTCCTGCACATACTACCTGCCGCCATACACTCCAAACTTCTCTCCTGCATATAATACCCTCCTCCATACACTCCGCACTTCTCTCCTGCATGTAATACCCACCACCATAAACTCTGCACTCCTGTCCTGCATATAATACCCACCACCATACACTCCACATTCCTCTCCTGCATATACTACCCACCACCATACACGCTGCACTCCTCTCCTGCATATAATATCCACCACCATACACTCCGCACTCCTCTCCTGCATATAATATCCACCACCATACACTCCGCACTCCTCTCCTGCATATACTACCCACCACAATACACTCCACACTCCTCTCCTGCACATGCTACCCACTGCCATACACTCCGCACTCCTCTTCTGCACATAATACCCACCGTATACTCTGCACTCCTCTCCTGCACATACTACCCACCGCCATACACTCCGCACTCCTCTTCTGCACATAATACCCACCGTACACTCCGCACTCTTCTCCTGCACATAATACCCACCGTATAATCTGCACTCCTCTCCTGCACATACTACCCACCATACACTCTGCACTCCTTTTCTGCACATAATATCTACCGTACACTCCGCACTCCTCTCCTGCACATACTATCCACCATACACTCCGCACTCCTCTTCTGCACATAATACCCACCGTACACTCCGCACTCCTCTCCTGCACATAATACCCACCGTACACTACGCACTCCTCTCCTGCACATACTACCCACCATACACTCCGCACTCCTCTTCTGCAAATAATACCCACCGTATACTCCGCACTCCTCTCCTGTACATAATACCCACCGTACACTTCGCACTCCTCTTCTGCACATAATACCCACCGTACACTCCGCACTCCTCCCCTGCACATAATAACCACCATACACTCCGCACTCCTCTTCTGCACATAATACCCACCGTACACTCCCCACTCCTCTCCTGCACATAATATCCACCATACACTCCGCACTCCTCTCCTGCACATAATACCCACCGTACACTCTGCACTTCTCTTCTGCACATAATACCCACCATACACTCCGCACTCCTCTCCTGCACGTAATACCCACCATACATTCCGCACTCCTCTCCTGCACATACTACCCACCATACACTCCGCACTGTACATTCCCCATTTACCATTACCACATTCTGCACTCCTCTCCTGCATATACTACCCACCACCATACACTCCGCACTTCTCTCCTGCATATAATACCCACCACCATACTCTTCGCACTCCTCTCCTGCATATACTACCCACCATACACTCTGCACTCCTCTCCTGCACATACTACCCACCGCCATACACTCCACACTCCTTTCCTGCACATACTACCCACCATACACTCCACACCCCTGTTCTGCACATACTACCCACCGTACACTCCGCACTGCTCTCCTGTACATAATACCCACCGTACACTCCGCACTCCTCTTCTGCACATAATACCCACCGTACACTCCGTACTCCTCTCCTGCACATAATACCCACCGTACACTCCACACCCCTCTCCTGCACATACTACCCACCATACACTCCGCACTCCTCTCCTGCACATAATACCCACCGTACACTCCACACCCCTCTCCTGCACATACTACCCGCCATACACTCCGCACTGTACATTCCTCATTTAACATTACCACATTCTGCACTCCTCTCCTGCATATACTACCCACCACCATACATTCCGCACTCCTCTCCTGCATATACTACCCACCACCATACAATCCGCACTCCTCTCCTGCATATAATACCCACCACCATACACTCCGCACTCCTCTCCTGCATATACTACCCACCACCATACACTCCGCACTCCTCTCCTACATATAATACCCACCACCATACACTCCGTACTCCTCTCCTGCATATACTACCCACCGCCATACATTCTGCACTCTTCTCCTGCACATACTACCCACCATTTACTCCACACCCCTCTTCTGCACATAATACCCACCGTACACTCCCCACTCCTCTCCTGCACATAATACCCACCGTACACTCCGCACTCCTCTCCTGCACATAATACCCACCGTACACTCTGCACTCCTCTTCTGCACATAATACCCACCATACACTCCACACCCCTCTCCTGCACATACTACCCACCATACACTCCGCACTCCTCTTTTGCACATAATACCCACCGTACACTCCGCACTCCTCTTCTGCACATACTACCCACCATACACTCTGCACTCCTCTTCTGCACATAATACCCACCGTACACTCTGCACTCCTCTTCTGCACATACTACCCACCATACACTCTGCACACATGTCAGTTACCCACTACTACACTAAACCACTCGCCTACCCCCAGATCAAAACAAACAGGCCTAGCTCGCAGCATAGGCCTGCTTAAATTTACCTGCGCTGGCAGCTTACACAAATACCCTTACACTTAGCACCTACCTAAGGTTGAGGGGGCTACACTCACCCCCCACCAAATTACAGCTGGTCCCCAGCTGTGAAAAAATAAATTGAAAAATAACTCCTGGGCCCAGAAGCAAGGGCATCCCATGTTACACGTTGGATGGGGGAAAGGAAATAACTTGGACAGGGCTATAGTACAAATAAATTATGTACAAAAATACAAAAATAGATATTTACGTCTTTGTCACGTATATACACTGTACACTTCAACATACAACCCTAACTACAGGTCCCTGCAGCTAGACACATATACTTTGGAGCCTGAGCATTGCTCCCACAGGATGAATACTCTAACTCATCACATTTCTTGTCCTCCAGGGCGGTGGAGATGGACAGCTGTTTCATCTCTGGCGTTCCTAAGAGAAGACAAAAATGCACAACATCCTATTCCTACACACTATCTGTACACTTTACATCACTACTAGAAGGGGGTTATAATCCTCCCAGTAGAGAAATATCAGATTCACATTACCACATATATTTACCCTCTTGTCATTATTCTGTCAGCTGGGAACTATTTAACCCCAAACAGAACAATAACCAAACATATATGTGTAACCTGTAACAGTCCTCCTTTTGCTCCTGAGTGAAGGGGCCCCTTCTTGGACAACAGGCAGCAAAGAGGTAGGCAGGGACAGTACACCCTAGTGTCCATGATCAACAGTCCTTCCATCAGGCACCCTGGGTGACAGGTAAAGACTGTCCCTGTAAAAGAAAATGTCATAAAAGAAAACCACAAAGACCCTGCCCTGTTCTTGCAGTCCTTGTGGCTGCTCCTATGGTGGCTGCACCGCACAGCAGTCCTCCTCACACAAAGAAGCGGGGATCTGGCAACCTCCTCCTGCTATCCTCTTCTCCTCTGACTGAGACCAAATGGCTCCTAGTAGGCTGACCCACCTTTACAACCAGGACTCGGTCTCTGTAGATGGCACGTCCCAGCTTCCATTCCTCCCAAATGTACTTGAACCGGGCCCAAGCATCACTCTCTGGCACCCTTAAAAGCTTTGGGACGTGCATGAACTCCCAGATTAGGTCATCCTCCCACTCTCCCCAGGAGCTCTCCACCATGTCCATAATCTGAGAGGGGACATACGGAAAGTCAAGACCCCACTCCAAAGCAACCCTTCTCTGTGTTTCCCTCTGAAACTGAGAGAACCTTGGTAATTCCTTGGGCTTCCCTTGCAAGACACAAGCATCCTGGGTCTTTGCCACCCATTGCCTGTAGGTGGGCGCTCTGGTCTGGGTAGTGGAAGGTCTGCTTAAGAAAAACCTAGTGCAAGGAAATGGGTCCATACTGGGGGGCTGAGGTTCTTTCTTTGCCTCTGAATGGGAGCCTCCTGTATCCCACTCCTCCTCACTGGAGCTCTCCTCAGGGGACGACCAGGCAAATTTTCCAATGACCCATATTTTTCCAGTATTCTGGGGGAACCCCAATAACCCAGCCCTTGCTTACCTCATCCAGCTCACCTGGAGGCACTCCTCCCTCTAACATAGGCTCCTTCCGGATGGGTACAGCAAGGGACTTAGAACAGGCCGGTTCTTCAGGGATGTCATCTGGTTTCTGCACAATGGCACCTGCAGTCACCAGGCCCCTGGCCAGGCCACAGGTCGTGGCAGCACTCTCTTCCTCCGGTATGTCCAGGATCTTTGTGGAGGAGTCGCCAGGCTGCAACACCTCTCCGCCTCTGGCTGATGATTCCTGTCCTCCTCCGAGTCTCCTGCGGCTGTGGCATACAAAGTCCTGAAAGCAGGTTAACAGTATAGTACCTTGACTTCTGCTGAACAGGTCCCAGCCGGGTTAGTGGCTCCCCACAATGACAGCACCGGGCCCAAGCTGTTACTCCTGACGTCGGGATGTGGCACTTGGGGCAGAGTAGGCACAGCCACTCCACTCCTCCGATCTCCCCCAAGGCGAGTCCTCCACGAATATCCAATCGGACACCGCTGTCAACCAGCATCCACTCCTGCATGTCAGGCATCCACTGTGAAGCGGGCATCATCTGACCACCCTCTGCCATCTTCAGCTGTCTCGTGGTGTGCGTTGCAGGCTGAAACTCGTCAGCTTCCTGCAGGGCGTAACTCCGCCCCTCAGCTCTCCATCTGTTCGGCGGCTGAGGAACTGAGGCTCTGTGCTCTGTGCGCTGCGCTGACCCCTTGTGTCAGAAGTTGAGATCAACAGGCGCACTGGTACTAGCTGGTTCTGTCCAGACATGTGTCTCCACACAAACTGCGCCACAGTAGCTGAAAACTGATAGCAGGCAAATTGTACAGTGGTTGCCCTTGGCAACAATAAAATCAATCTCCAATGTCTCCCTGTGTAGGACCAGCATAAAAAAGTCCCATCCGCAGACACCCCCTGGTTACGTTCTGTCACCAGGAGTAACAGTCGACATTCTGACTCTCCCTTTACTGTTGTCAAGCAGGAGTTTAAAAGAAAAATCTGCAATACAGTGGGTAATGTCCGCGCCATGCAGAGCACTAGACATATTTGTAATCCATCGCCCACAGTGGTTGCCACGGTTAACGACACATGTTTTACAGTCACTGAGTTGCAGGGCTAAGTACAAGTGTCCACCCCAGGACTGGTTGAAGTAACTGGGTAGCGGGAGGCAATAATAATGACAATCCCGGACGGTTGCTACGGCACTTGTAAAAGTTGATTATAAGGCAAACACACAGTCTTTTCCCATAGTTGAATCCTCTAGGTGATGAAACAAGCAAAGTCTCCCCTTTTTCTGCGTTGCTAGGGGCGACGGCCAGCAGGTTAACCATGAAGTTGCATCTCGGTGGGACCTCCAAATGTAGCGATGGGTTGTGTAGCAGGGCGGTACCTTGCCAGGATCCAGGTCTAGTAAACAGCCAGTTCACTAATGAGTCAGCTGTCTTCTGGGCTTTAAGTAACCACCAGACCAAGGCTCTAGGCTCCCAGTTGGAGACGACTCCATCCTGCAGACAGGAGATCTTGGCATGGGAGTCAGTAGGGCTTCACCTAGGAGAGAGAGGTGGGAGCCATTGTAGCACAAGGCTACTTGCTGTACACACTGAGGTGCTGAGCGTCCGGTCTGTGGGAGACAGACCAAGGCCCTAAAGTGTAAGGCCTGAGCTGTAGAGCTGCCTTTACAAGCCAGGAGGGCTGAAGCAGGACTGAAATACTGAATACCCCTGCGGGGGGAATCTTCTGTGTTTTGTTTTGAACTTTCTTTTAAATAAAAGTGGGCAAAACCAGCCCTGAAACAGATAAAAGCGAGAGGTGGTGTCCTTAAAGTGCTACACTTGGAGTGAACCCCTACAATATATATATATATATATATATATATATATATATATATATATATATATATATATATATACACACAGGGGCATGTAATTACAATTTTTGAAATAATATTTAACAGCAGGGACCGTTCCTGCACCCAACAAGAGTAACTGTGAGGGCTTACCGTATTCTGCCACCACCAACACTTAAGGCCCAATTTGTCAGCAGAGTATATAGTGCAGTCCGTATAGTATATATACTGCAGTTCAGAGTATATAGTGCACTCGGTGTAGTATATATAAAGCAGTGCAGTGTATATAGTGCAGTGTACAATATATAATATAGTGTATTGAAGTGGTTAAGGGGAGCCCTATGACAGAATTAAGAAAAAAACAGCATGGGTTTTCCCCCCCATCCAGTCCATACCAGGCCCTTCGGGTCTGGTGGATTTGGGGGGGGGGATTGTCGTGGAGTTCACCTTAATATCCATACCAGACCCATAGGGCCTGGTATGGTTTGGATGGGGGGGAACCCATGCTGTTTTTTTAAATGATTTTTTATGTATATTGTTGGAATCTGGCAATACATTACAGCCATGAGCAATTTTAAATTAAATTTTTTCCTTTAGAAATGTCCTTTTGCTGCGGTACTTTTTAAAACATCTGAAAAATGCACTACTTTACAGGCAGACTAATGGGACCCCCAGGCACGATATTTAAAGAAATATTTTATTTTTATTGTTTCACTTTAACCACTTCCCGCCCGCCCTATGGCGGATTGACGTCCGGGAAGTGGTTGTGTTATCCTGACTGGGCGTCATATGACGTCCTTCAGGATAACATGCCGCAGCGCGCCCCCGGGGGCGCGCATCGCGGCGATCGGTGGAGCGGTGTGTCAGTCTGACACACCGCTACACTGATCTTGGTAAAAAGCCTCCGGCGGAGGCTCTTTACCACGTGATCAGCCGTGTCCAATCACGGCTGATCACGCTGTCAATAGGAAGAGCCGTTGATCGGCTCTTCCTCACTCGCGTCTGACAGACGCAAGTAGAGGAGAGCCGATCGGCGGCTCTCCTGGCAGGGGGGGTCTGCGCTGATTGTTTATCAGCGCAGCCCCCCCGCAGATCACCACACTGGACCACCAGGGATCACCACTAGGACCACCAGGGAAGGGGCAACATGTGGATGGCCAGGTATGTACCCCATGGCCATCCACATGTGCCCAGTATGCCAAATCTGTGCCAATCAGTGCCCACAAATGGGCACTGATTGGCACAATTATGTTGCAGTGATGCCCAGCAATGCCACCCTTAGGGGCATCACTGCAAACAAGTAATGCCACCAGTGCCACCCATCAGTGTCCATTCATGCCACCTGTCAGTGCCCATCCATGCCCATCAGTGCCCATCTATCAGTGCCCATCCATGCCCATCTGTGCCAACTATCAGTGCCACCCATAAGTAACCATCAATGCCACCTACAAGTGCCATCAATGCCACCTATGAGTGCCCATCAGTGCCGCCTATTAGTGCCCATCCGTGCCACCTATGAGTGCCCATCAGTGCCGCATACCAGTGCCACCTATCAGTGCCCATCAGTGCCACCTATCAGTGCCCATCAGTGCCGCCTATCAGTGCCCATCATCAGTGCCCGTCAGTGCCACCTCATCAGTGCCACCTCATCGGTGCCACCTCATCGGTGCCCATCAGTGCCGCCATATCAGTGCCCGTCAGTGCAGCCATATCAGTGCCCGTCATTGAAGAAAAAAACGTACTTATTTACAAAAAGTTTTAACAGAAACAAAGAAAAACTTGTTTTTTTTCAAAATTTTCGGTCTTTTTTTATTTGTTGCGCAAAAAATAAAAACCGCAGAGGTGATCAAATACCACCAAAAGAAAGCTCTATTTGTGGGAACAAAATGATAAAAAATTTGTTTGGGTACAGTGTAGCATGACCGCGCAATTGTCATTCAAATTGCGACAGCGCTGAAAGCTGAAAATTGGGCTGGGCGGGAAGGTGTCTAAGTGCCTGGTATTGAAGTGGTTAAGCATTCTTAAAATCACTGCTCCCGAAAAAACAGCCGTTTTAAAAACTATTTTTTGCATTGATACATGTCCCTTGGGGCAGTATCCGGGTCCCCCAACACTTTTTTTGGCAATAACATGCATATAAGCCTTTAAAGTGAGTACTTTTGATTTTTCACGTTCATATCCCATAGACTTTAACGGTGTTCGCATGTTCGCACAGATTTTTTGTCTGTTCGCAAGTTCTGGTGCAAACTGAACTGGGGGGGTGTTCAGCTCACCCCCTACTCACCAGTGCCCGTCAGTGAAGAAACAGAAGAAAAACAGAGACAGAGAAAAAACTTTTTTTTTTCAAAAACTTTGGTCTTTTTTAGTTTGTTTAGCAAAAAATAAAAACCCCATCGGTGATCAAATACCACCAAAAGAAAGCTCTATTTGTGGGAAGAAAATGATAAAAATGTAGTTTGGGTACAGTGTAGCATGACAGCGC
The DNA here is from genome assembly GCA_037952835.1 of Lithobates septentrionalis. Classification (NCBI taxonomy): domain Eukaryota; kingdom Metazoa; phylum Chordata; class Amphibia; order Anura; family Ranidae; genus Lithobates; species Lithobates septentrionalis. Next base: position 230,565 of record JBBDGP010000237.1, on the reverse strand, counting down.
AATTGTCATTTAAAGTGGGACAGCGCTGAAAGCTGAAAATTGTCCTGGGCTGGAAGGGGGGAAAGTGCCCGGTATTGAAGGGGTTAAATTGCTTTGCATTGCCTTTTCTTTGGATGCAGCAGGTCCTATTGAGATACCTTTATATTGCAAGCAAAGCAGTCCTTTTTGTTGTATTGTGTGTAAAAAACATGTGTTTCAGCAGCACTGTCCTTTGAATGTAAAAGGAAGCATTTGACAACAATGCATATGTACACAAGCCCTTACTATGTTAATTATGAACTTACTATTTACAACTTGTGCACACCCTGGTATTCCTAAGCAAACATAAGGCAGTGATAAAAGTAATTGCACAAAGGGCATTTGCTTAGCTATTACAAAAGTGACAATACTTCTAGTGCAGCTATCACACACAGGCCTTGCTGCTTAGGCTTCATGTACATGGGACGTTTTTACAAGCTCTCCTGAATGATTTAACTTGACAGATAGTAATCCACATTTAAAATGTCTGTTTTGCCGCATTTAAGGTGTTTAGTTATTTACTATTATTGTATTATTATTATTATTTTGTATTTATGTATTTTTTTAAGGATTTGGGTTAATTATTTATTTATTATTACATACTAATCATTTATTGTATTTATTTTTTATTATTTTTTGTGATTATTTTTATTGATTTGTGTATTTATTTTACATCTATTTATTCATTTACTTATTATTATTATTATTAGTAGTAGTAGTAGTAGTAGTAGTAGTAGCAGTAGAATTAATAACACCAAAAAAGTGCGTAAATACTTCTCTTATGGCATAGCCAGCAAGAAGCAGGTCTTTCCCATCTTTCTGCCGGCACACAGAGCAATAATACTAATGCACATGGGGTGATTAGGGTGTGCCTAGGCACACACGACACACCTTATGCGCACGCCTATGATTAACACCCTAACAATAAAAATAAATAATTAATTAATAACCCTAACCCCTAATCCTAACCCCAATCACTAATCCTAACCCTAACCTAACCCTAACTCTAACCCCTTACCCCAGGGGTAGGCAACCTCAGCCCTCCAGCTGTGGTGAAACTAAAAGTCCCATGAGACTTTGCAAGACCCTGACAATCACAAGCATGACTCCTAGATGCAAAGGCATGACGGGATTTGTAATTTCACCACAGCTGGAGGGCCGAGGTTGCCTACCCCTGCCTTACCCTAACAAAAAAATAAAATAATAAATTAATAATAATAATAATAATATTAAAAAATAAATAAAAGTTCATGGAAAAGCTAAAAAAGCTGAAAACCCTAGCAACAAATGATGCAACAGATGATAGTTTTCTCTATTGGCTAAAAAAAAACATGGCAACGCTCAAAAATGCTGCATAAAATTTGCAAGTCGCACATAAAAACGTGTGAATGCAGCCTAATTGAACACGTTAATTCCTGCAGTTGAAGCGGCATTAATCCCAAAAACTATTTTTTTTTGCAGCTTACCAATTTTTAAATGTGGTAGCTGCAGTGGTTTTATTTTCCTTTTCTTCATCTGTCTTAAACCCTGTACACATGGGCCAAATATCAGCCCAAATTAGCCCATACAGTAGATACCGGCCAACCATTGGCCCGTTTGTACAGGTCCTTGTTTGACAGAAGCCGATCTCACGACCAGCTTTTGTCGAACGAGCATGCTGGAAAACCAGCAGCCAATCAGCATCTGATCAGCACTGGCAGCCAATGGCTGCAAGGACTGACAGGTGTGTTCTGGCTGAGGGGGGAAGGTGGTTCCACTGTCGGAACATAGTAGCACAGCGGATAGATCTCTGTACTAGTATTGCCTCTTTTTTTTTTTTTTTTTTAATAGGTGTTTATTTATTCAAATTTCTTTTTCATAAGCACAAACAAGAAAACTGTGACAGACTCACCCGGGATAGAGGCTTTTGGAGGGGACTGAATGTGAGCCTCTTGCCTACAGATTATGGGCCCTGGCATTTGGGGTACCCTTGAGGTGTTGTTACTTTGGCTTCGGGTCCTTGTCCCCCAGGACACACTTTTTCATAAACACAAACAAGAAAACAATAATCAGAAAACATCAAACAAAATAAAAGGCACCTTCCCCAAGGAGAATAATGGAGATGGGTGAGGGAAGGAGGAGGAACACCAGTGGTACCTCCCAGAAATTATGGGTGCCAACGAGAACCCCTGAGAAGGAAAAGCACACACACATACTCATTCATGCCACATACTGTGTTCGTGATTTCCTGTGCAGAAAGGTGACATGCTCCACTTGAAGCCACAGACTCCTGCCCATCCTACAAGTACAGTATATGGTGCCTTCTGCAGCTGTACAGGTGCTACCAATGCAGATGAGGGGAAGGAACTTCCCGGCAGATGGTGGACTGTGGGGACTCTCCAGCACCGCTATACCAAGGTCTGGTGGGTAGAGTTCCGGGAGGGGGGATTTGTGCTGGTGGAGTGGAGATTTGTATTGGGAAGAGGGAAGGATTTTTGTTTGGGAGACACACTGTGTTTTACTTACCTTTGACCTCTACATGCTGTGTGTTATGCACAGTTGACCCAAAGCAAAGCAGGCTCAGGTGTTATTAAAACATACCCCTTTAAGCCCCTCCCACTGCACAATTTGGCCACACTCAACATTTGGTGTAACATGCTTTGCGTGGTCATAAGGTGTCCCTGGATTTCATTTTGATAAACCTTTCAACCTACCGTAGGACTGCCGATAGGGGGGTAGAGTCGCCCCTCCTGTACTAGGCCCAGGCTCCATAAGTCCAGTAAGGAGCCCCGGGGGCAGAGAGGGGAATTGTTATTCTCAATGGGACACGGGTCATGGCTCCCAGCATTTATAGTATAGTCCCTTGGGCCCCAATACATACTCCTGAACCTGCACTCTGTAAAATACATATTCCTGAGCCTGCACTCTGTACAATTCATATTTCTGACCCATACATTATGTATGTTATATACTCTTGACCCTGTACGCTCTATAATACATACTCCTGAACCTGCAGTCTGTACAATACACATTCCTGAGCCTGCACTCTTTAAAGTTCATACTCCTGACCCCAACACTCTGTATGTTATAAACTCTTGACCCTGTACGCTGTACAATACATACTCCTGAACCTGCACTCTGTACAATACATACTCCTGAACCTGCACTCTGTAAAATACATACTCCTGAACCTGCACTGTTTACAATACATACTCCTGAATCTGCACTGTGTACAATACATACTCCTAAACCTGGACTGTGTACAATACATACTCCTAAACCTGCACTCTGTACAACACATACTCCTGAACCTGCACTGTGCACAATACATACTCCTGAACCTGCACTGTGTACAATACATACTCCTAAACCTGGACTGTGTACAATACGTACTCCTGAACCTGCACTCTGTACAATACATACTTCTGATCCTGCACTCTGTACAATACATACTCCTAAACCTTAACTCTGTACAATACATACTCCTGAGCCTGCACTCTATACAGTTCATACTCCTTAACCCTACATTCTGAAAACAATATACTCCTGACCCTGCACTCTGTACATTATATACTTCTGAATCTGCATTTTGTACAATACATACTCCTGAAACTGCACTGTGTACAATACATACTCCTAAACCTGCACTGTGTACAATACATACTCCTAAACCTGCACTCTGTACAACACATATTCCTGAGCCTGCACTCTTTACAGTTCATACTCCTTACCCCTACATTCTGAAAACTATATACCACTGACCCTGCACTCTGTACATTATATACTCCTGAATCTGCATTTTGTACAATACTTACACCTGATACCTGCACTCTGTACATTATATCCTCCTGATTCTGCATTTTGTACAATGCAAATGTAGCAGTACCCTCCGTAGGAGCTGCTGGATATTGCAGTTAGCCCGTCACACATCGGACACTTTTGACACTATTTTGGGACCAATGACATTTATACAGTGATCGGTGCTATAAAAATGCATTAATTACTGTGTAAATGTCACTGGTAGGGAAGGGGTTAAACACTAGGGGGCAATCAAGGGGTTAAATGTGTTCCCTCAGTGTGTTCTAACTGTAGGGGGGATGGGCTCACTAGAACATGACAGCGATCACTGCTCCCAATCACTAGGAGCAGAACAGGGAAATGCCTTGTTTACATAGGCATCTCCCCATTCTGCCTCTCCGTGTCACGATTGTGGGGCACCGGCGGACATCGAGTGCGCGGGACCCGCGGCCATGCTCATGCGACACATGGCGGGCGCGCCCACTAGCCCGCGATTTAAAGGGGACGTACATGGAACATCCATTTGCGCAGCCGTGTCATTGTGCCAACGTACATCGTTGTGCGCTATACGGCAAGCAGTTAAAGAGGAGCGTGGACATTTTCAACAGTTTGGACTCTGGCTCTGCAAAGGTGACTCATTAGTAAGTAGCTTTGCTGGGCACACGTGGCAAACTTTGGGGTACTATCAGGTGACATTTATTGTCTGACTTGATTCTGTAGCCCAAAATGCGGATGTGTATTGATCATCTAATATGTTTATTTTCTTGTTTGTTTGTCTCTTTCCTCTCTCCTCCTTATTCTCTAGTCAAAAAACTTTTTGGTGGCACAAATTTTGAATAATATCCAGCAGTCCTTGTGGCACGAAGAACAAGTCACACTAAAGATGTGGGAGTTTTCCCTGATTTTGGAGAGCACTCTAGTAAGGTTGGAATGTAATGTAAGTGTGTATGTATGCACTGAAAAAAACCATGTATCAAATTTAAGAAGCATTTACTTTATATGCTAATACCACCACTTCTAAAATTTTAGAAGTGGTGGTATTAATCCCCGAAGAAGAAATAACTTATGTCTATATTTTGAAACGCGTTGGGAATCCCCCACCTACTGGAAACCATCTATTGTATGCAATTGATGGCGGAACAGAAAGTAGCTGGGGAATACCACTTCAATGTGTTCTGATGTCTCCATACCATGCATATTACCATGTATATTGTGATTAAATATTCTGGAATTATGTAAAAATGGTTTACTGTTTTAAATATTTGCAATATCTTATCCAATTTCTTTTAAATTAATAATTAAAGACTTGTTTTAAGAATAATCAATTTGTTTGATTTGCCTTTAAAATCCCAATAGTGAGGTTTACACAAGAAAGGGAAATATGGAATGCCCAGTAGAATTGGTAACAATAATGAACAGAAAAGGAGCGCACTCACATAACCACATCCGTAAATTGAAGGAATGAATAAGGAAAAAAAGGTGTACTATAACAGTAAACCTAGGTCGGACTTTAAAGGCATAGGAAACAACGAAGAAGTATGAGAATTGGTAGCACTTGCTTGGGACAACTATATACAGTCGAGCGGTGGCGTCGCTAGGGGGTGGCTTTTGGGGTTATAGCTCAGGATCTGGAGCCCATAGCCCCGAGTCTCTGCAGGGGTCCCCAAGGGGAGGGGAGGCTCTCTGGGAACCCGGATGTAAGTGGGGGGCTCTCTGGGGACCCTGATGAAAAGGGGGAGGCTTTCTGGAGACCCTAATGTAAGGGGGGCTCTCTGGGGACCCTAATGTAGGGGGGGGCTCTCTGGGAACCCTGATGTAAGTGAGGGGCTCTCTGGGGATATACACACACACACATATATTACTGTATATACATGTGTATGCCCGCCCAAGCGTATGACTTTCTCTACTACGCTGCTATGGGCTCTAGCCCCAGATCTTTTGTAGACCTAGCAACGCCCCTGTTGTCCATTATATACACTCCATTTCTCCTCCTGCACATCACTTCCTCTCTAATCTTCAGACACAGCTAGCACAAAGTGGTTAGGTCTGACACTGGCTCAGCCAGGCCTTTACCGATTGTCCTTTGCAGGCAGGGCCCGCTGGCCCCCCATAGTATAGCAACATAGAAAGTCTCTGGTGCTAGCTGTCCTACTTGCGGCTACTGAGCCCAGTAAGCCATCTTCAGGCCCTGCCAGCCCTCCTGGCTGCAGCTACCTCTCTCCACTGCCCGTTTCACCACAGTCCAGTCTTCTGGTTCTGCACACCATCTCAGACTGCAAGCTCCCAGTCCTCTCAGGCGTGCTTCCCGAGTCCTCCTGATTGTGCCGCACTCACCAGCCCTCTAGGCTGCGACCAGTTTTCCTCCCTGGAGTCTCTTAGTAGTGCTCTCCTGTCCTCTCCTTGCTCTCTCCAGGACCTCTTCATGTGTTCTTGGAAGCAAAGTGGCCCCGACTGCACCCAAGCCCAGGTCTAAGGTCACACCTCCTCTCAGACTGGGGAGCTCCCTCAAAGGCCCCCACAGCCTCCACACCCTCTCACTCCAGCTCTTCCACCGGACAACTCCTCCCCAGCTGGGCTGACCCTGGGTATTTAAGGAGGCCTGCCCCCTGCCAATCCTGGTTGGGGATTGGTCAGGGCTCCCTAAAACACCCAAGGCAGCTCCACCTCTCCTCTCTTCCTCTCTTTCCAGAGCTTTCCAGCAAACACTAGAAAGAAGAGGGAGGTCTCAGTGATGCTACCTGTGAATCACAAGCTGCTCCCGTGAGCTACTCCCAGCCCAGATCAAAACAAACAGTTTACCTGTCCACAAAAATCCTACCTCTAGCACTTACCTACCTAGAGGGTGCTACACATACTCCTGACAGCTGCACTCTGTATGTTATATACTCCTGAACCTGCATTCTGTACAATACATACTGCTGCCACCGGCATTCTCTACACCTGCCCCTCCCACTGTACAGTTTTGACACACCCACAATTGCCCATGGCATGCTGCCTCATTATTGTCCTCTGGGTGTTCAAGGGGGCCTTGTCATATAGGCTGTACAGGGGCCTATGATTTCTAGTGGCAGCCCTGCGTACAGATGACGGCTTCCTGGTGGACTCTCACACATGGGTTTGGATCCGATTCCGTACAGGCCCATGTTTCAGTTATATTGACATTGTGCCAAGCCAGACCAATATATGTTGGCAATAAGTATAATTCATAGAGGTCCACTTTAAAATCCTGGGACAGCCAAGCAGAATCTGGGACTGTTGGTAGGTATTGGATGGATGGGGCCTGTAGAGTTGTGATCAGGGTTGAGCTCAGGTGCCTTCAGACATGAGTCTGAACCTGAGTTATCTCATCAAGGAGCCGATAGCCAATCGTAGGCATTCTGTGCCTCGTAGCTGCACATATGTAAGGGGCGTGAATACGTATGGCAGTAGAGAATGCCTCCGCCGCTTATTATTGACTGTTAGCTTTCATGGCTCCCTGAAAGGAAGTCACAGGAGGGATTAGACTCATGTCTGAGGTCATCCCTAGATGTCCTGCTAGGGAGGTAGGAGACACAGGCCACTGAGAAAGTAATTATAAGGGTCCAGTTACACCATTGTGCTACAGTAATGTCTAGGTGTGATGCAGTGCAATGCATGGCAAAGAATGTGAACTGATAAAAATGCTGCATGCGTCATCTTTGGTCTATTGTGGTGCATCGGGTAGTCCATTCAAATAAATACAACACACATAAATGCACCACAGCAGACTTGGCTGGTGTGAATGGGTCCTGGGAACTCTACTCTAATACCGCGTACACACGATCGGACATTCCGACAACAAAATCCTGGATTTTTTCCGACGGATGTTGGCTCAAACTTGTCTTGCATACACACGGTCACACAAAGTTGGTCGGAAATTCCGAACATCAAGAACGCGGTGACGTACAACACGTACGACAAGCTGAGAAAAAGGAAGTTCAATAGCCAGTGCTGCTCTTCTGCTTGATTCTGAGCATGCGTGGAACTTTGTGCGTTGGAATTGTGTACACGCGATCGGAATTTACGACAACGGATTTTGTTGTCGGAAAATTTGAGATCCACATCACAAATTTTGTGTGACGGAAATTCCGATGGAAAATGTCCGATGGAGCCTACACATGGTCGGAATTTCCGACAACAAGCTCCCATCAACATTTTCCGTCTGAAAATTCTACCGTGTGTACGGGGCATAAGTCTGTTTTCATGCTGAGTGAAAGCTTAATAAAAATGCTTCCCTTTAAAATCAATGAATGTGTTCACACTGGGGTGGTGCGTTATCGTTGTGATGAAAAAAATCCTGCTTGGACCAAAAACGCTCCTCCCTATTGAAATGAATGGGAACTGAATTTAAAATCGCTTCAAAAATGCGTAAATCGCCATAGGTGTACGTCGGGCTCATACAGAGCAATCTGAGGGCACATGCACCGCCGGAGGCCAGCGCCCGCTCCCATTGGCTAGCGGGGGAGCCAATCGGCGGGTCCGGGGGACTCGCTGTCCGCCGGCCACCCGCGATCATTTCCTGCAGTTACAGAACGGGGATCTGCCTGTGTAAACAATCACAGAGGTCTGTCTTTCCGCTATGCAGGAAGACGAATCTGTGTGTTGTCCCAGTGAGCCCATCCCCCATACAGTTAGAACACACGGTGAGGGAACACATTTAACCCTTTGATCGCCCTTGATGTTAACCCCTTCTCTGCCAGTGTCATTAGTACAAAAAACAGTGCATATGTTTAGCACAGATTACTGTAATATTGTCACTGGTTGCCAAAAAAGTGTCAAAAATGTCCGTTAGGTGTCCGACCTGTCCGCCGCAATGTCGCAGTCCCGCTAAAAATCACTGATAACAGTCATTACTAGTAAATAAATAAATTAAAATGCCATAAATCTATCCCCTATTTTGTAGACGTGGTAACTTTTGCGCAAACCAATCAATATACGCTTATTGGAATTTTTTTTACCAAAAATATGTAGCAGAATACATATTGACCTAAATAGATGGAATAAAGTCATTTTTTTAATTTTTTGTTTGGAAATGTTTTATAGCAGAAAGTAAAAAATGTTGTTGTTTTTTTTTTCAAAATTGTCGGTCTTTTTTGTTTATAGCGTAAAAAAATTAAAACCGCAGAGGTGACCAAATACCACCAAAAGAAATCTCTATTTGTGGGAAAAAAGGACGTCAAATTTGTTCGGGTGCAGCGTCGCATGACGGCGCAATTGTCAGGTAAAGCGACGCAGTGCCGAATCGCAAAAAATGGCCTGGTCAGGAAGGGGGTAAATCCTTCCAGAGCTGAAGTAGTTAAAAAACCTGCAAAAGTGCAGCAAAAATGCTCCATTAACGCATAGGCTTTTTACTGGCAATTTCGAAGCGAACCAATGAAAAAGGGCCTTTAAGAGTTTTTCAAGCGCTTTTACGCTTTTTAAAGCGCTTTTACGTTAAAAAAAAAATCACCTGAAAAATTTAAGAATGCTTCCCTTTAAAATGCTTGCAGCATCTTTGGAGCATGTTTGGGGAGCTAAAAAAAAAAAAACACACACAAAAAACGCTCCTCACTATTGAAATGAATGGGAACCACATCAAAAGCGCCTCAAAAAAAGCCCCCCAAGCATTTTTGGTGCCGTTTTTTGAATTACATGTCCTTTAAAAACTGCACTACAAACGCTGCAAAAGCGCCACAAAAATGCTCCATTAACGCCTAGGCGTTTTACTCGCAGTTTTGAAGGGAACCAATGTGAAAAAGCCCTTAGAATGTTAAAAAAGTGCCCGAAAAGCTCAAGAAAAACGCTTCCCTTTAAAAATCATTGAATGAGTTCACATTGGGGTGGTGCACATCTGTTGAGGTGAAAAAAAAATCCTGCTTGCAGCATCGAGCATGTTTGGGGAGCTTAAAAAATGCACCAAAAATGCTCCTCACCATTGAAATGAATAGGAATCACCTCAAAAACGCCCCTGCTAAGCGTTTTTGGCGCAGTTTTTCAGTCACGTGTCCTTTAACCACTTGCTTACTGGCCTCTTTCACCCCCTTCCTGCCCAGACTCATTTTCAGCTTTCAGCGCTGTCACTCTTTGAATGACAATTGCGCGGTCATACAACGCTGTACCCATAAGAGATTTGTATCATTTTTTTCACACAAATAGAGCTTTCTTTTGGTGGGATTTAATCACCTCTCAGTTTTTTATTTTTTGGTAAACAAACAAAAAAACACTGACAATTCTGAAAAACAAAAACAAAACAGTTTTCATAGTTTGTTATAAAATTCTGCAAACGGGTAATTTTTGTCATTCGCTGATGTGCGCTGATGAGTCTGCACTGATGGACACTGATAGACTGCACTGATGGCCACTGATAGGCGGCACTGATGGGCTCTGATAGGTGGCACTGATGAGCACTGATAAGGCGGCACTGATGAGGCACTGATAAGGCGGCACTGATGAGGCACTGATAAGGTGGCACTGGTGGGCACTGATCAGGAGGCACTGATGAGGCTGCACTGATAGGTGACACTGATAGGCAGCAATGAAGGGCACTGATGACAGGATAGGTGACACTGATAGGCACTGGTAGGTGGCACTGATAGGCAACACTAATAGGTGGCACTGATGATGAGGCACTGATGGGCACTGATAGGCGGCACTGGTGGGCACTGATCAGGCTGCACTGATAGGTGGCACTAATGGGCACTGATTGGCAGCACTGATGGGCACTGATAGGCTGCACTGTAAGGTGGCACTGATGGGCACTAATGATGCAGCAATGGTGGACACTGATGAGGCTGTACTGATAGGTGGCACTGATAGGAGGCACTGATATTTGGCACTGATAGGTGGCACTGATTGGCAGCACTGATAGGTGGCACTGATTGGCAGCACTGATGGGCACTGATAGGAGCCACTGATAGGCTGCACTGATAAGGCAGCACTGATAGGCTGCACTGATACGGCAGCACTGATAGGTGGCACTGATGGGTACTATTGATGCGGCAGGAGGCACTGATGAGGCTTCACTGATGGGCACTGATAGGCAGCACTGATAGAAGGCACTCAAGGCACTGATAGGCAGCACTGATAGGTGCACTGATTGGCCCTGATAGGCATTGATAGGTGGCACTGATGGACACTGGTGGGCATTGATAGGTGGCACTAGTAGGTGTCACTGGTGAGCATTGATAGGTGGCACTGCTTAGCAGCAGTGGGTGTCTGTGTACAGGTCCGATGTCCCGTTTACACAACCTGGTAATTTTTTTTCTCCTCCTCACACTATCAGCATGGGGGGGGGGGGGGGGCGATTACCAGCTTCTGTTTACATCACGTGATCAGCTTTCTTTTTTTTTTTTTTACCACTCAGCAAGATTATTTATCTGGGAGTCATTTTTCAGTTGTCAATACTTCAAATTTCTTCCCATTCCTTCTTCTCATCATCGTGGTAATGCTGGTTACACTTTTATACCCTTCGAAGCTTAATTATGTGGTATTTGATTAATACATTTTACCTTTGCACATTTCCCTCCACCCCCCCCCACCCCTTCCCCCCTAGCCCCCCCGAGACCGTACTCCCCCCCCTGCTCCCCCCTCTCTTTTTGATATCTTCAATTCTACCTCTGTTTCAGCCTCCAGTCCCTTTTTGCTGTTAGTCTCAGGATCTCTCTGTCTTCCTGCCTAGGATGTCAATATCTTGGCCGCTCTCAGGGACACTTTAAACTCTACCCACCTTCTCCATTTTGTCTCAAAGGTACCCATTTTCATCCCTTCGCTGTACCTTAAATATTCTAGGCTGTGTATTTCATTGATTTTATCAAACCAATCCTTCATTGCGGGTCTTTCTATCCTTCTCCAGTACTTGGGTATCAAACTTTTAGCCGCATCAATGAGATGCGGCAGTAGCGTTCTCTGGTAGGCTTTGTTGGGCATCTCACTCATGTGGAATAGACAAACACAGGGATCGTCTGGTACGCTAGTCCCTGTTATGTCTTTAATAAATCCCCTCACTTCGCTCCAAAATGTTTTAATTGTCGGGCATTGCCACCAGATATGAGCCATTGATCCTGTTTCCTTACACCCCCTCCAACAATGTTGTAGGGGTCCGTTTTGGAATTTGTTCAAGCGGTCTGGGGTCAAGTACATCCTGGCTAGGCATCTGAAGTTTAGCTCCAAGATTTTACTGTTAACTGACGTAGCTGCTGCTCTGCTTAGGATCAGTGACCCCTCTGGGGCAGTGAGCTCCCTCCCTAGCTCCTTCTCCCACTTCTGTATAAACGAGGGGGTTTCTGTGTTCCCCAGGCCTATCAATAATCTGTATGTCTGGGAGAACCCCCCCTTCTTATCTTTGTCCGTACACATTTTCTCTAGTGGGCGTAGGTTCTCCTTTGATCTAGTTGGTTGTGGGAGGGATCTTATAAACTGACTCAATTGGTTATACCGCCAAGTATTTATCACCAGTAAGCTTTTTTTTCCCTTTAGCTCTTGATATGTGGATATTTTATTCTGTTGCATAACGTCTTTTAACTGTATGTTCTCGTCTAATAGCCACCCCCCAAACCACTCCCCTATCCCTGGTGCGAAGTAGTCTGAATCCTTAAGTGACATTAGGGGGGAATTATATCCCCAGTGCTCCCTTTTATGGACATTATCCCATATTTTAAGTGCATGTTTGGCGATCTCGTGTGTTTCAGAACTTAATTTCCTTAAATGTGGTGGGATCCAAATTATTTTATTCAACTTAGTATTGCTAATTTCCTTCTCCATTTTTACCCAGTGTTTATCTGCTTTATTTTTCGCCCAATCAATTACTCTAGCTAGAGCTATGGCTTCATAATATTTGCGAACATCTGGTGCTCCCCATCCCCCTTTACCCTTAGCTTTTGTCAATTGTGTAAATTTTAGTCGTGGTGTTTTTTCTCTCCAAATGAATCTTAAAAAAATTGAGTGCAGTTTTCTTAGGTAGGCCTGTGGGAGCGCCACTGGCAACATTTGCATTTTGTAGGTAATTCTTGGCAATACAACCATTTTATATATGTTTATTCTCCCTCCCCAAGATAGTTGTCCTAGATGAACTCTCCTGAGTTCTTGCTTTATCTCGTTAAGAAGTGGTACGAAGTTGGCATGAAAAAGCATCTCATATGAGGTTGTAATCTTTATCCCTAAGTATTTTAATTCTTTTTGCCCCCATAAGAAGGGGAAGTGCTTTTGATATGAATGATCTCTGGTTTTGCTGATATTGAAGCTTAATGTTTCCGATTTGTTTGAATTGATTTTGAAATTAGAAAGCTTTCCGTACTCCAACAAGGTTGACATTATGTTCGGGAGGGATATCCTTGGGCGAGTTATGTAGAGGAGGATATCGTCCGCGAATGCGGCAATTTTATATTGATCCCTACCTATCATTACCCCGCTGATATCCGGACACTGCCTGATCTTTTCTAGTAAGGGCTCTAGAGCCAATACAAACAGGACGGGGGAGAGTGGACACCCCTGTCTTGTCCCATTATACATATCGAACGGCTCCGATAGGACCCCGTTTATCCTTACTCTTGCTGTAGGTCCGGAATATAGTGCCCCTATCCTTCTACGGATCTTAATCCCAAAACCCATCTCCTCTAGTGTGCCCATCATGAAGTCCCAGTCCACTCTGTCGAACGCTTTTTCAGCGTCTATTGACAAGAGTAGACCTGGGACTCCACTTTTCTTCATCTGTTGCACCACCAGGAGGGTCTTGATACTGTTATCCCTGCCTTGTCGGCCTGGCACGAACCCGACCTGGTCTGGATGTATGATCCTTTCTATTATGGGTTTTAATCTATCCGCAATTACTTTCGCATATATTTTCGTATCTACGTTTAGGAGGGAAATCGGCCTGTAGCTTGAACATAATGTACTATCCTTGCCTTCCTTTGGGATGACAGCTATTATAGCTGCCAAAGCTTCCTTTCTCATTTCTCCTTTTTCCTCAGTATCATTCATATAAGAGCACATTTTTGGTATTAGGTAATCCTGATATTTTCTATAATAAAGCACCGTCAGTCCATCCGGACCTGGGCTTTTTCCCAGTTGCATCCCTTTGAGTGCTTTTCTCACTTCAAGTTCCGTATATGGGGCTTCTAAGGCGGCTTGTTCACTTTCTGAGAGATTAGCCAGACCGCTGTCTTTTAGGTACTTTTTAATTTTCCCTTGTTTTTCTTCCTTCTCTTCGATACTTGTCTTTTTATTCATGGCATACAGCCCCCTGTAAAACTCCTGGAAGGTCCTAGCGATGTCTTTATCTTTGTAGGCAATCTCGCCTTATTTGGTTTTTATTTTATCAATGTAGTTATTGTTTTTCTTTTTGCTTAGGACCTTAGCCAGGAGCCTCCCGGGTCTGTTACCTCCTATGTATCTTTCTTTTTTAACCCGGTTATATACCTTACGATTCTCTACTTCTATGAGCTCACGCATGGCCTCTCTATTCTTATGTAATTTCACCATTATCTCCTTTTCTCCTGTTTGTTTATGTTGTTGTTTCAGCTCCTGAATGTTTTTCTGTAGGGCTAGTCTTTCCTTAGCCTCCATTTTTTTCCTTTCTGAGCCAGCCTTTATTAAAATGCCTCTAATATATACTTTGTGGGCCTCCCATACTTCAGCTTCTGAGGTTTCCCCAACCGAGTTAGTTTTAAAGTAAAATTCTATTCCTTCCTTGATACGCTGATCGATATCTCTATCATGTAGTAGATCCTCGTTTAATTTCCAGCTATTAGAAGGAGAGTTCCCTTTAGCTAATTTCCACCGAAGGCTTACTGGGGCATGGTCAGAAAATGTTATTGACCCAATTCTTGTGCCCTCTACTTCATCTATATACCTATGTTCCACCAAAAAAAAGTCTAGTCTAGAGTACGTCGAGTGTACGTGGGAGTAGTAGGAATAGTCTCTTTCGTTGGGGTGTTGCAGCCTCCAAATATCTGACAGTTGACATTGGTGCAATTTCTTTTTAAGTTTATTCATCCATATCCCTCCGGTGCCCCCGACACACGACGTACTATCTTTACCTGGTCTAAGGCACGTATTAAAATCTCCTGCGATGATGGCCCTCCCGCTCTTGAAACTTTCGAGTTTTGAGAGAATGCCCAAGAGGTACCTTCCGGGGTTGATGTTTGGGCAGTAGATGTTTGCTAGCGTGCATTCCACCCTGTTAAGATTGCCCCTGAGAAATAGAAACCGTCCCTCAGGGTCAATCATTCTCTCGTCTAACCTAAATCTGGCGTTTTTGGCAAAACCTATAGCTATACGTTTTGAGCTCTTAATTGGGGAATCCCCGTATTCCCACTTCGGAAAGTCCCTCGAGAGTATTCTTTGGTTCTTGCCCACGTAAAAGTGCGTCTCCTGCAAGAAGACCACCTCTGCATTGAGGAGCTTCAATTCTCTCATTATGTTCGCACACTTCATGGGAGAACTAATGCCCCTCACATTATATGAGATTAAATTTATCCCAGTCATCTTGTTATTGTACCTCTTTGTGGGCTGAACCTCTCTTCTAATTCAGTGAAGCGGGGAGCAGTGCCAAGCGTACCGGTCTCACCCTCCCCCACCCCCCCTGACCCTTGCCCCTCCCTTGTCCCCCCCTTGTCCTCTCCCCCAACTCTCCCCTCCCTCTCCCCCCCTTTTGGGGTAGCGGACCATCTCATGGCCCTTTTAACCGTGGCCCTACTAACTCCTCCCGGCCCCTCGGTTCTCCCCCTAGAGGTTGAGCTCGGGGGTACCATCCTTGGATCCACCCGCTTCCCCCGAATGCCCGGCCCCCCCCCCTCCTCCCCACTCCCCCCGCCCTGGGCCCGCGCCCCCCAGCCTCCCCCGCAATTTTCCTCCTTTTTTTTTCCCCCTTTCCCCTTTCTTCCTTCCTTTTCACTTCTTTTCCTTTCCCTTCCCCCTTTCTTCTTCCTCCCCTTTACTAATTAGTCCAAGAGTTATCTTTCTATAATCATGATACAATCTTATATCTCTTATTTATGGTCGCATCATTTTAGTAACTGGTTTCCAAGTAGGGGTCCCCTCCCTACTGTCTTGAGTTTCAGATTTTTCCCACCATGACGGAATTTCCACCAGTGGCACTTCCAAAATTTTTGTGTCTCTTCGGGGAACCTGAGTGTCGCTGAGCGACCCTCCTTGTGTCCTGTCAGGCAAGCCGGGAAGCCCCATGAATATTGGACATCATTTGCTCTGAGTTGAGCAAGAAGTGGCTTGAGGATTCTTCTCCTGGCCAGGGTCTCTGCAGATAAATCTGGGAAGATCTGTAGGTTTACCTCTCCGTATTTCACTTGTTGGTTTGTTCTTATGCTTGATTTGATCCTTTCTTTATCTTGGAAATTATGAACTCGGACTATTACATCTCGTGGGGCATCCCCCCTGATCTCCACTGGCTTTCTTATCCTGTGGGCCCGCTCCAGCTTGATCTTTGGTCTATTGTCAGTTGGATCTAAACGATCTCAAAAGATTTGATCAATTATTTCTTTTAGGTTCTCTTTCCCTCCTTCCATCTCGGGCAGACCTCTTATCCGCAGGTTCTTCCTCCTGTTCCGGTTCTCCTGATCTTCCAGTTTGTACCGTAGATTTCTCTGTTCTTTCTGGATTTCTTCTATCTGCTGTTTAAGGATTTTTATCTCCATTCCCTGAGTGTCCGTTGTTGTTTCCAACTCTTCCACTCTTTTTAATGTATGGCCCATGTCTTGTCGAATTGTTCCGATCTCACTTTTAATTAGTGTTTCTAATCTTGCGAACATTTCTGCCATCTCACTTTTTGTTGCTAGTTGTTTGTCCTCCTGGGGGGCCCTTGAGGCCTCTTCCGTTGTCTCTGTACCCATGGTGTGGGTGTCCATCTCCGCTAGTTGTCTTCGTGTGCTTATTTTGGGTAGGGGTTCGGGGGGTTTGCATTTAGACCCACCTGCCTTCCCTGGGCTCCCTTTATTCCCATCTTGGACCATGTATTTCCTTATAGCGCCCGGACTTACGCTTGTTCTATTACTGCTGGCCGTACTGGCTGTGGCCGCCTTCCCTCCCCTCCCCTTCATTATACTGTTTGCGCTGGGGGTCACGTGGAACAGGTGTGGATATCCTGACGGTGTGGTTCGTATTGTTTTGTAATGTGTATGGTCGACCCTCTCCGGTACTCTGTGCGGTCAGCCGAGGGATTACTTTCTTCTGGAATCCCGGCCTCTTTGGGTCGGGTATTTCCAGAAGCCCTCTGGTTTTCCTAAGATTACGCCTACGCCCTATATCCACGCTATATAGTTGCATTAGTTTTAAATCCTCAAGAGGAAAGAACAGCACACAAAAGAAGAGAAAAAAGGGAAAAACAAGAGAGATCAGATATGGACAGAGGGGGTAACCATCTGGGTTGGTAACCCTCAGAGAGGGGGCTTTTTCGCTGTTACCAGTCCTGCTCCTGTTAACTGCTATCAATTACTGCTTTAACCACTTGCTTACAGGGCACTTAAACCCCCCTCCTATCCAGACCAATTTTCAGCTTTCGGCGCTGACGCACTTTGAATGACAATTGCACGGTCATACAACACTGTACCCAAATGAAATTTTTATCATTTTATCACCACAAATAGAGCTTTCCTTTGGTGGTATTTGATCACCTCTGCGGTTTTTACTTTTTATTTAAAAAATGTAAAAAACTGAATTTTTTTTAAAAAAAAAGTTTATTTTTTTATATTTTGTTATAAAAAATTTTAAACGGGTAATTTTTCTCCTTCATTGATGTACGCTGATGAGACGGCAGTGATGGGCACTGATAGGCGGCAGTGATGGGCACTGATGGGTGGCAGTGATAGGCACTGATGGGTGGCAGTGATGGGCAGCACTGGCAGGTATAAAACAAATCTCTCCTGCGCTCAGGTGTCCAGGAACTGAATATGTGGTGCGACCACCTATAACGAGGTATTGCCTAGCGTCTTGCAGCCCTCCTCTGAACAATGGGTATTCATGCTAGAAAAAACAGAAAAAGAAGGAGGGCGCACTAACCTAGTGCATTACCACTAATAAACTTTATTGCAGCATAAAAACAGCAAAGATTATACTCACAAACGAGCTATCGAAACCAGCTTTAAAAAAGGGCGCAAGTGCGCTGTTCTATGGATCGACACACCAGGACCTATTGCCAAGAGGATCAGACCGGTGCAAATGGCCAATGGCTCTGCACTCAGCACTGGCAGGTGGCACTGATTGGCACTACAGGTGGGCATTGATAGGTGGTACTTGTGGGCATTGATAGGTGGCACTTGTGGGCACTGTTAGGTGGCACTGTGGGCACTGTTAGGTGGCACTGTGGGCACTGTTAGGTGGCACTGTGGGCACTATTAGGTGGCACTGTGGGCACTATTAGGTGGCACTTTTATTGGGCACTGATGAGGCAGATGTGCATCTTCCACTTGGGGACCGATGTCCCTCACATCCGATCCGGTGATCGGCTTTTTTTTCTACTCGCGCTGTCAGCGTGAGTAAAAAAAAAACGATTACCGATCTTTTGTTTACATCATGTGATCAGCTGTCATTGGCTGACAGCTGATCACATGGTAAGGGGCCGGGACCGGCCCCTTACACAGATCGGTGATCAGCCGAGTCTCGGTGACTCGGTGATCACAACGCGCCCGGCGCGCGCGCGCAGGGAGTGTGCACAGGGGAGGCCGTCATATGACGGCCTCCCGGGAATGTAGGTCCGCGCTGTAGCCGTCATTCGGCTATAGCGCGGATGCCAAGTAGTTAATATGAGTCCCGGTCCCAATTATCTTAGGGGATATATCTTATACATGAGCAGGTAATACTAACATAAGTAATGCAAGCTAACATTCCACAGGTTTTACCTACTATTCTTAGTCCATTGCAGAAAAGGAAGATCCTGTATATTATATTCAGAGTAAGACACTTACCCCCTCAGCCGCTTTTACACGATCTTACCCAACTTTTTTCTATGCAGCACAGATTTTTCTTTCACGAGGTTTCCCTGTGCTTGTCAGCCGCTCCGTTCAGCGCTGCAGCGCTTCAGTGTAACTCATCGTCGCTTAGCGACCGTCCTCCTCCTTCACCTCCCGACGTGCCTGAGCACGCCCGAGGTGCTTCACTGTTGCTGCGGGGGTCCGTGCCCGAGATGCCTGCGGGGGTTTTGCGGTGCGTGTGCGGTGCGGGGCGTCAGGCTCCAGGGCGGGGGGCGGGCGAGCTAGAGAGGAGAAGAGGCTGCTCTCGGCCGCACGCCGGAGCTAGAGGGAGAGACGTCCGGCATCCCGGGATCAGCAGCCGTTCCAATTAGCCACCCACATCCGGCTCCTCCCTCTCTAGGCCCTTCCCATCACGTGATCAGCTTTCATTGGCTGACAAGCTGATCACGTGGTAAGGGACCTGGATTGGCCCGTTACTCCGATCTATGATCAGTTTATGGACTCACTGATCACAGAGCGAGCCGCCCGTTCCCCGCAGGGAGCTCAGGCAGCACATGAATAGAAGAACGTACATGGACGCCCTCCCAGCAATTTAGGCCCACACTGTAGCCGTCTTTTGGCGGGAGGGAAGAGGTTAAAAACTGTGCCGCAAACGCTGCAAAAATCCTCAGAAATGTTCCATTCATACACAGGTGTTTTACTGGCAGATTTGAAGCGAACCAATGTGAACGTGTTCTTAGGCCTCACGCACATTGAAGCTAAAAAAGGCCCTTTGATGACTTTGCCCTTATTTTTTCCTCCATGTAATTTCATGTCCATACACATATAGGCGTTCACTGGCAGAAATCTGAGCCCACCACAATTGCATATGGGAAGAAAAAAAAATGTGAAACGCACCAGAACGTTAGTCATGTTTTCATTTCAACTGCCAGAATAAATTAATTCTAAGCGGTGGAAAGCAAACGCTTGGCGCACTGGAAAGCATCTCTAAACGCTGCTTTGGGCGCATTTTTAAAGCTGTTTTTCACCCACAAGGCGTTCAGAAGAGCTGCTCAGTGTGCACGAGGCCTACAGGGGCCCTCAGGTGCTATTTCTTGTCACCTTATTAGTAAATTCGGTTTTTATTTCTTACAATGACGTTTTATTTTACATTCTAGTCAGGCAGTCCTCCATAATGTCACCCTATGAGGTAACCAGGCCGCTCAGGCACACTCTCCCCCCCCGCCCTTAGCGCCGCTCCTCTCCACAAGGCGCTGACGTCACCCCGGTCGCCATGGTGACATTGAAGTCACTCCCCGCTCTACACCCCGGGGAGGCAGCCAGTCCCGCTCTGAGGAGGGGGCGTGGCCATTGCGAAGCGGAAGTGGCGGCTGGAACGGAAGTAGAACGGCATTGAATCTGCAGGAGAGGGGACGGGGAGGAAGCTGATCCTGCCGGGCGTGTGTGAGCGTGTGGAAGCCGTGTCAGCGGACTGCTATTCTCAGGTAAGGGAGCTCGGGGGGTGGGAAGGGGGTGACCGCGGCCTGCTGTGTGCCCGGACGGAGCGCTCCGTCATCCTCCGCTGACTCGGCCTAATACTGGACGACTATGTCCGCCTGCTGTGCCCGGGCCTGGGTGTGTGTCATCCCCTGACTGCAGGCCCATCCCCCGTCCTCATACACCTCCCACACATCGGAGATCGGGGCCTTCACTCCATCTTATACCCGATTCATCATTCTATGGAGGATCTGCAATGACAGTCCTCTATGGCATCTCTCACACAGCTTTGTATTCATAACACATGGCAGATCTCTACAGGAATAGGGTGCTGGGATATGTAAACCTCGACTTTTGCTGTGTAAGTCTAGATTGGCCCCACCCCCTTCCTCTGTGAGCTCAGCTCCTCCTTTCTCCAAGCTTCTGCCTCGCCCTCTTTTCTGTCCAATCATCTGCAGGCCAGGCCATTCCCCCGATCACAGCGCACACAGGGGTGGGATGATGGCGGCGCACATGCTAATGTTTATGGAATTAGGTCATCTTTGCTAACATGTCAACCCATATTTAGGGTGTAACATGTTACCAAAGAGCACTTGCCTGCTCGCTGGCAGGGGATCCTCTCCCCGCAACCGCTGTCACAATATGAAAATCGCAGGGCTCCGCCCACACGGACACGTCGCCCATTCGTAGAGTTCTGATAACTACTTGCCGACTGTGCTATAGCTGAATGATGACTGCAGTGCGGGCAGCTAGTTCTGGAACACCATCATATGATGTGTGCCATAATCGCACCCGCTGCGGGGCACAGGCTCTGTGATTGCAGTCTCCGGAGGGCACTGCTGATCACAGCTTGAGGTAAAGATCCAATCGGCAGCTCCTTACCATGTGATCAGCTGTGTCCAATCACAGATCTAAACAGGAGCTGGTTATCGGCACTCCTTTCCTCATGCTGATAGCAGGAGGGAGAAGCGTGGATAACCTGCTTCACTAAAAGGGACATCTACACTGATTAGGACACTGTTTTTATTATCAGTGCTGTGATTATCACTGCCAGCGAAGGGGAGAAAAAAATACCCTTTTGCAAAATTTTATAAGGAATTATTAAAGTTTGGGGTTTTTTTATGTAAACTTTTCAGTCTTTATTAGTTTATTTAGTGTAAAAAAAAAAAAAAAAAAAACACAACAGTGATTAAATGCCACCAAAAGAAAGCTCTCTTTGTGTTAACAAAATGATACAAATTTAGTTTGAATACAGTGAATGACCCCACAATTGTCATTCAGAGTATGACAGCTGAAAATTGGCCTGGGCAGGAAGGGGGTAAAAGTGCCTAGTATTGAAGTGGTTAATGAACTTCCCTGCAGCTGGCGGCTTGTAGTTCTCATTGAACTGCGGGGGTGCTGGTGGGCGCTCTCATAGTTCATTGATCTTCCTGCTGTCCAGTACTCCGGATGGGCAGACAGCTATACTGAGAGATTCAAGGAGTCGGATGTAACACCCGGGTGCAATGCTCTGCAGGCTCCAGATAAATTACATTAAATGCACCTTTTTTACCTGCAAAATTTGTGCTTTTTTTTTTTTTTTTTTTTTTTTTTTAAAGGTGATCCTTTAAAGCAGGGGTGTCAAACTCCATTTAATCGCGGGCTACATCATCATTATGGTTGCCCTTAAGGCACTAGTTGTATCTAAGACTATATATAAACGTATATTCTCTTTATATTAAAGTGTAAGTTCACCTTTTACAGAAAATCTGTAAGGTGAACTTGCACTGGCCCCCCTTCCCATCACACCCGGTCTCGCTAACCTGGAGTCCGGCGACCCCCCGTTCTGACAGATCGTATCGCCGTTGTACCAGTCCGGGATTTTTAAATCCCAACGGCTTTCTCTCCTCTTTGCCTGCGGTGGCAGGACAGGCTACGCGGGTTCTGCTTTGTCAGGGCCACCCATGTGATTGCGCTGACCAATTAGAATACTCCTAAACGTACCTCCTTACGAGGTACATTTAGGAGATTAGGCCGAGGGGATTTCTAAGCCCTGGACTGGCAAGGCCGCTATATGAGGTCTCCAAGCGGGTGATTGCAGCGCTCCAGGTCAGTGGGAACGGGGAAGTGTCCGCGTCCGATTGTCTGCCACAATTTCGCAGTCCCACTATAAGTCACTGATCGTCGCCATTACTAGTTTAAAAAAATATAAAAAAATTCCAGTATATATACCATAGTGTTTTTGTAGACTCTATAATGTTCACGTAATCAATAGACACCTATTAGGTTTTTTTTTTTTTTTTTTTTTTTTTTACAAAAGCATGTAGCAGAATACATATTTGACTTTTTTTTTTTTTTTATTGGATATGTTTAAGATCCCTTTTACACTGAGGTGTTTTTCAGGCGCTTTTGGGCTAAAAATAGCTCCTGAAAAACGCCTCCCCTTCAGTCCCAGTGTGAAAGCCAGAGCGCTTTCACACTGGGGCGGTGCGTTGGCAGGACAATAAAAAAAGTTCTGCAAGCAGCATCTGTGGGGCGGTAAAGGAGTTATGTATACACCGCCCCTGCCCATTGAAATGAATGGGCACTGCTGCCGAAGCGACTGCAAAGCGCTTCGGCACTACACTGGCGCATTTAACCCTTTATTCGGCCGCTAGCGGGGGTTAAAAGAGCCCCGCTAGCGGCCGAATATCGGTGTTATACCGTCAACGCCCGCCCACCCCAGCGTGAAAGCAGCCTTATAGCAGAAAGTAAAAAATCTTTTTTTTCTCTTTTTTTGGTGGTATTTGTTCACCTCTGCTTTTTTTTTTTTTTTTTTTTTTTATAGCGCAAAAAAAAAAAAAAAAAAAATATTTGTGGGGGGGGGGAAATTACATACATTTTTAGTTGGATACCGTGTTGCATGACCACGCAATTGTCAGTTAAAGCGGGGGTCCACCTATCCATCGTTTTGTTTTTTTTTTAGTTCATTCACAAACTTTTCTTCTTAGCATTACATACTGACATATTGTGTGTAATATGTCTGCCTGTGTCAGATTTCGTCGGAAAGAATAACTTATATTATTCACTGCAGGCGGTTTCCATCTTCATTGTGGGCATTTGAAGCCCACAAGCATTTATTTCCTGGATGTGGTGAATGCTGTGCTCCCAGCATTCACCGCTCGTTCCCGCACATGCTCAGTGGCATCCTGGGAAGCCTGAGACTAGCTCCCAGAGTCTGGGAGAGGCTAGAAACACGCCTACTCCCACGGGAGGAGAACCAGGAAGTGCAAAGAAGAATAGAAAAATAAAAGGTAATTACGGCGATTTACATTTTTTTAAACGGCATGTCAGCATCTAGGCAAGGAAGAGAATACATACAGATATTGTTCAAAATTTGGGTGGAACCCCGCTTTAAAGTAATGCAGCGCCACATTACAAAAACTGGTCTGGTCATGAAGGGGGGTAAATCTGGGGTGTCGAACTCCATTTCATCACAGGCCACATCAGCCTTACGATTGTATCCAAGACTATATAAATGTATCTACTCTTTATATTAAAGAATTGCCTCCTGAGTTTGATTTTTATTGGTTTTAGTAATAACTTAAAGCTTCCTGTATGTAAAGAAAAAAAAAAAAAATTTAAAGTCAGCAGCTAACTTTTAATATAAGGGCACTTGCCCGTCCAGGAATCCTGCGATGTCTGCACCCGATTCGTCCATCAGCTATGAGTGCACGCGCAGGAATTGCAAGTAGGGGAATCCGGCATTGGAGCCTTCAGGCTTCACAGCCGGTTTCCTACTGCAGATGCGCAAGTTGTGCTTCACATTCTGAATGGTCCCGTTGTCTTCTGGGGCACACACAGGTCCCAGAAGGCAGCAGGGGGTAAGGAGGAGGGGCCGATGCAAACGCGGAAATGATGTACCTCGCTGTAGTGGGGTAGGACGGAAGTCCAGCTTGGGTGAATTACGTCAGCGGGCCCTGGTGCCACTCAGGATATATGACATGGATATTCCAGGAGGTGCCATCCATCCACCAAAGCAGGAGAGGGGCAGACCTAGCAGCGCATCTTCGGGAGGAGTGCCCGCGCCTCCCAATGTCATCCCAGAAGAAGATGCCGGTTCTTCTACAGAGAAGGGGATCTTGGCGGGACAACACTGGATCCACTGGGAGGGGGGAGTATCCTTGTGGGGAACACCGCATCAGGTAGGTAAGGGGGGGGGATAAGGGGTAGGGAAAAGTTCCACGTTAAGCTGTGAAGGGCAGGAGCAGACCGGCACAGAGACCACTCGCACTTCTTTAGCAGATGGTGCAAGTCTGAAAAGAAGGTTCGCACACCACAAGAAACTTTATTGGAGACTTCTCAGACAGAACGTTGTTCTGCCATGGCATTCTGTCTGAGCAGTCAACCATTAAGTTTCTCGTGGGTGATACCAGCGGTGTGTGAATTGTATTCTCTTTATAAGCAGATGTCCAGAGCACCCCATTCCCCCAACATCTGGCACAAGTCCCCCACCATCAGAAGTCGAGCCCCCCACCCTCCCTTACATAACAATGCACCTCCTTACCTTGTGGTGTTGCTGGGAAGAAGGTGGGGGCCTGTACAGCGGATCTGTAGGAGGAGTTCTGTCCTCACTGCTGAGACAAAGGGGGGTGGGGATTCAGATTCAGCCCGCAGGCCTTCTTTGAAGCATGTGCTTTAAAAGGCTTGTTCACCTTTTCAGAAAAGGTGAACTAAGGCCGGGGTCACACCAGTCCTGGTGAAAAGAAAAAAAAAATCGATTTGCTGAAATTTTGAATCGATTTGACCTCTCAACTCGATTCAAGATTCAAATCGATTTTTTTTTTTTTTTTTTTTTTCCCCCCAGCCCTAATATATTTATTATTTTTGCTTTTTCACAGTGTAAATTACCTCTTTTTTATAGTAGCAATTATTTGCTCTTTTTGTACATGCGTTTTTTGGTGCTTTTTGCAGAAACGCACTACAGTTCATTTAACATGGTTTCCTATGGGACACGTTCACATCTGCTTTTTTTTTTTCAACCACTGAGTATTTGGAAAGGGTCAAGGACTTTTTTTCAACGCAAAACGGTGCTTTTTTTTGGTTCAATAGACTTCCTGCTGCAGAAAAGCATGTAGTGCGTTTTTGACGCAATTTGCATTTTTTTAATCTGCCCAACAGATTGGCCAAAAAAAGCGCAAAATAATCTGCAAATACACACAGCAAAACGCACTGCAGAAACGGATCAAAAGCAAACTGCATAGGTGTGTGCCGAGCCTTTTGCTGGCCATACACGTATTGATTTTCGGACGAGAATATTCATTTGAAAAATCTTTGTACATTCAAAGAATGTCGTTTGAAAATTTCACTTTTAACATTCAGTTTTAAAATGAATGTAATTTCTGAATGAAAACCACATATACTGTCTGAAAATTCCTT
Source organism: Lithobates septentrionalis (assembly GCA_037952835.1). Lineage (NCBI taxonomy): Eukaryota > Metazoa > Chordata > Amphibia > Anura > Ranidae > Lithobates > Lithobates septentrionalis. Next base: position 204,982 of record JBBDGP010000237.1, on the reverse strand, counting down.
TGACCAAGAAGTTTTCTTTTCTGCTCCTCCTTTTTCCCGTCACTGTGGCTGAAAACTAATGTCGATTTGACACCACTAACGATTAGAAATTCAAATAAACGTTCTTAAAATTAAATTTTTTTTTTTTTTTTTTTTTTTTTTTTGAAGGAAGACGTTTTTGTATGGCCAGCATAAGTGACCGCAGATGCAGATAGCTTTTATCAAGCCAGTTGCCCATAACAAGGGAGCCTGCCATACATAATATATTACCGTTCTCTCTGAACATCTGCAAAACAGACTCCATTATTTTATTTTATTTTTTTTTTTAAATAAAAATGTGATCTGAGCCGGATATTTACCAACCTCTAATGGTCCGAGGGACCGAATCCGGCGGACAATCCGACCGACCGTGTGTGGTCTGCATCAGACTTCCGACGGACCGTTTCGGTCGTAAGTCCGCCGGACTCAGTTCCTAACGGAAAGCCCGTTCGTCTGTATGCTGGTCCGACGGACCAGATACGACGCAAGGGCAGGGTACTGCATCTCGCACTCGCTGCAATAGGAAAAACTAATTTTCCTATTGTGGTGAGCACGAGGGGGAGGCGACGATGTCCCTTAGGTCTGGTATGGATTTTAAGGAGCATCCCCTACGCTGGAAAAACGGCGTGGGGTCCCCCCAAAATCCATACCAGACCCCTATCCGAGCACGCAGTCCGGCCGGTCAGGAAAGGGGGTGGGGACGAGTGAGCGCCCCCCCCCCCTCCTGAACCGTGCCAGGCCGCATGCCTTCAACATGGGTAACAGAAAAGAGAATTCCCCTGGATGGACTTTACCGGCACTTGCTGACAAATATTAGATAGTAGAGGTCGACCGATATGGGTTTTTCTCTGGCCGATGCCGATATTTAGAAATCGCATGTGATGCCTATTTTTTTGGGCCGATATATTAGGCCGATTTTTTTTTTTTTTTTTTTTTTTTTTTTTTTTTTTTTTTTTTCCTTCATCTCATAAAATCTAACAGTTAGACCCCTTTCACACTGGGGCGTTTTTCAGGCGCTTTTGGGCTAAAAATAGCGCCTGTAAAGTGCCTGTAAAACGGCTCCCCTGCAGTCTCAGTGTGAGATCCCGAGTGCTTTCACACTGAGGCGATGCGCTGGCAGGATGTTAACAAAAAGTCCTGCAAGCAGCATCTTTGGAGCGGTGTATACCACCACTCCTGCCCATTGAAATGAATGCACACCGCTGCCAAAGCGCCTGCAAATCGTTTCGGCAGCGGCGCTTCAGGGGCGCATTTAACCTCTTCCTCAGCTGCTAGCTGGGTTATAAGCTCCGCGCTAGCAGCCAAATAGCGCCGCTAAAATGACGGTAAAGCGCCGCTAAAACTAGCAGCGTTTTACCGTCAACGCATGCCCGCTGCAGTGTAAAAGCAACCTAAAGTGATACAGAAAAATTTTTACATTTAAACATTTATTAAACAAAACAAACCTCCAATCAGTTCACTTGTATGTAGAATTTAGATTAAAAAAATATAAAAAAAAAACTAAATCTTAAAAATACACAAAAACAGGTAATCAAAACTTTTGGACAAAAAAAATGGGCTAACTTTACTGCTTTAGTTTTTTTTTTAAATTTATTAGTGTATTTTTTTTAAAAATTGCGTTTGAAAGACCAATGCGCAAATACCGTGTGACATAAAATATTGCAACAACCGCTATTTTATTCCCTGGGGTCTCTGCTAAAAAAATATATATATATAATGTTTGGGGGTTCTAAGTGATTTTCTAAAAGAAAATACAGGATTTTTACTTGTAAGCAACAAATGTCAGAAAAGATTTAGTCTTTAAATGGTTAAACTGAAAACTTCTACACACAAGCTCAGCTCATTCAGAAGTGTAAACATTGTATCAATTCAAGTTCTTTATCAGATTTGGCAGGCTGCCCAGAGAGGGGGAGAAGTCGCTTCAGAGAAGAATACAGGCAACTTGTATTGACTTCAGAAGTCATTTGCAAGTCGTGCTGAGTTATATCGGCCTTTTTATTATCAGCACAATTGGCCGATGCCGATTTAAGTAAAAAACACCAAATATCGGCCGATATATCGGCCGACCTCTTTTAGATAGTGAGTACGTCTACCAGAGTATATACAGTAAAAAGATTTTTTATTTAAACATAGCATAGATTAAAAACAAATTACAACGTATATTCAATAGAACATAGTGTAGAGGTAATGCATGACAATATTGTTGCAAAACAGTAAATTGTACGAGGGCTCTTCGCACCCAACGCGTTTCGGAGTCAGTATTATATTTATCCTTCTTCGGGGATGTAGCAAAAAGAGAGCACTTCATCTAAAGTAGTTAAAATACAACAGAATGAGTGGATTGTCATAACATATAAATGTAGATATGTTAAAGTCAATCTATGTATATCACTCACTTCAGATATGTTACGTTGAATTGTTTAACCGGTTCAATACAGGGCAATTTCACCCCCTTCCTTCCCAGGCCAATTTTTAGTTTTCAGCGCTGTCGCACTTTAAACGTCAATTGCGCGGTCGTGCAACGTTGTACCCAAAAAAAATTGACGTCCTTTTTTCCCCACAAATAGAGCTTTCTTTTGGTGGTATTTGATCGCCTCTGCGGTTTTTATTTTTTGCGTTATAAACAAAAGAAAAGCGACAATTTTGAAAAAAACACAATATTTTTTACTTTTTGCTATAATAAATATCCCATTTTTAAAAAAAAAAAACAAAAATTTTTTCCTCAGTTTTGGCCGATACGTATTCTTCTACATATTTTTGTTAAAAAAAAAAATCGCAATAAGCGTATATTGATTGGTTTGCGCAAAAGTTATAGCGTCTACAAAATACGGGATAGATTTATGGCGTTTTAAAAAAAATATATATTTATTTATTTTTTTAGCGCCGATCGCGATTTTTTTTCGTGACTGCGACATTATGGCGGACACATCGGACACTTTTGACACCTTTTTGGGACCATTCACATTTATACAGCGATCAATGCTATAAAATTGCATTGATTACTGTGTAAATGTGACAGGCAGTGAAGGGGTTAACCACTAGGGGGAGGGGTTAATATGTTTCCTAGGGAGTGATTACTAACTGTAGGGGGAGGGGACGCTCAAGGGGAGGAGACCGATCAGTGTTCCTCCGTTCTGGGAACACAGATCGCTCTCCTCAGAGCTGACAGGCTGTGGATCTGTGTGTTTACACACACAGATCCACATGCCGGTCCGGTTAACCGGCAATCGCGGGTGCCCGGCGGACATCGCGGCCGCCGGGCACACGCACCGGGTCCCGAGCAACGCGGCGGGCGCGCGTGCGCCCCCTAGGCGGCCGGGAATCCCAGGACGTCATGACGCCCACCCAGGATGGGAGATCCCATCTGTGGACGTCATATGACTATGGGCGGGTAATGAAGTGGTTAAGAAAACTTTCAGATTAAGATAGCATTGGACGTTATTGCTGGTGTAATAGTTCTTAAAGGGGCGGAGTAATTATCATTAGTAGGTATTGCCCTTAACTGGGACAGAGTCTCGCCAACCCCCGTCCATCCCGGGCGCGTGCAGACCAGAGCAATGTACTGAGGCGAGATGAGAGGAAACCCCTAAAAGTAAAATAATGTACATACAGCAAGTATTTGTAGGTGTAATTTGAAAAATAAAAATAAAAAAAAATAGAGAAGGTAATTAGTAATTAGTGTGATATATTCTAAATTATGGTTATTATATTATATTATTATAAGGACCTTGAAAAAGTCACGTGACCGTGACGCAATGCGTGGGAGGAGCCTAGGACGCACTGTGCAGTCTGTCAGTATCTGGCTGTGTACTGCAGCGACCCTGCTCTCGTCCGTGGCGGCTGACTGCTTAATTCATCTGCATATGCCTTTCTAACAATGGGCGCACGTGAGTGGTTCTCATAATCATGTTTGCTGGTGTACCGTTTATATGGAGCATTGCGCAATGAAATATTTTCTTCTTTTTTTTTTCTGCTTTAAATATGATTGCTGGTGGTGAATACTACATCTGAGGTTGGAGCTGAATAACATTGTCGCTCAAGATTGACTAACAAGCACTCCAATTAAGCAATTTTAAAGCAAGTGCAGAACTTTTAAATACTGGCACTATTTTCACTGTTCTACTGCATTCTCCTTCTGGACTTGGCTGTCTTAGTTTTCATCTATTTATTTAATAAGTGTATCAGTAGTGTGGCCAATATTTTAACATCATTTTAATATTTACATTTAACTGATTATAATTGTACACACTGTGACACAAGTTATTTATTTTTTACACGTGTGGGCAGCATTTTAGCTGCAATTTTTTGCACAATATTTTTAGCTATTTTTTGCACAATATCTTTTTTATCCAGATTTGCTGATTGAATTTTGTATGTGGGTCTTATGTATTTATTTACTTATCATTGATCACGTAGTGAAGCGCTTCAATTTCTTAATTTAATGAAAAAATATAAACAGGAAAAGGAGGAGGGGTTTTTTCTCAAGCAATATTTGTGCTGACAAATGTACCAAATGCTCTAAGCAGAGACCAATCAAACAAAGTAAAGGAAACAACAAGGAGAACAAGGATATTTTAGGTTTTCCTACCTGTATAGGTAAAGCGTTATAGTGTGTCAGCCACGCATCCCAGCTTCCAGCGTGTGTAACGCCTGAGCTGGTAATGCGATGGTCTGGCCCCCCAAAGCACCTTGTCCCCATGTTGATGAGGAAAAGGGCCTCTTCCCAACAACCCTGGCCGGTGGTTGTTGGGGTCTGCGGGCGGTGGGCTTATCGGAATCCTGGAGCCCCCTTTAATAAGGGGGCCTCCAGATCCCGGCCCCCCACCCTATGTGAATGAGTACGGGGTACATTGTACCCTACCTATCACCTAGGGAAAAAGTGTCAATAAAAAAAAAACACTAGACAGGTTTTTAAAGTAATTTATTAGAGGGCTCCGGGGGTCTTCTTCCGACTTTGGGGGTCTTTCCGGCGTCTTCTCCCGATGTCCGGTTCTTCTCCGCTCTCGGGCGTCTTCTCCCGATGTCCGGTTCTTCTCCCGGTGTTCGGCTTCTTCTGCTCTTTTGCTAGCGGTGGCCCGGACTTCTGCGTCGTCTTCCCTCTTCTCTTCTTCCGATGTTGACACGACCCTCTCTCCCGCTGTAATGGTGTGTGAGCGGTGCGCGATGACTTATATAGGCGGTGACCCAGTCCCCTTATGATGTCACAGTCCCTGGGCATGCTGGGACTGTGACGTCATAAGGGGGCGTGGTCAACATCGCCCCCTTATGACCTCACCTTTTTAAGGTTATTATCCGATTAATCAAAACAGTCGGCCAACTAGTCGATTATGAAAATAATTGTTGTAGCCCTACATCACATAACATTTATTTCCCTCCAGTAAAACTAATTTCATATTTACAAATCTGTATTGTATACCCATAATTATGTAACTTCAATAATGGGGGCTGTGTGCCATTGGGCTCCATTCACCCTTAACGACCACATGTCAAACTCCTCAAAAGTGATCAACCGTGAATTGCTTTTTAGAGGCAGCAGTCACAGCAGCTGGTGTAAACCTAGCTTTAGCCTTTTATTGCTTTGTACAGCAGCCATAGCTAATCGGAAACACCTGGCCATACCCACCTCGGAAATATGCTGATCTGGGTGAAATTGATAGGCCATTTACTGAAGGAAAAGCAAGTGATGTTAACCGCAAATAATCATATGTCAAGAGGGTGTATAGTGAATAAATAGGGTTTTATGGTGGAAAATTAAAAGTGAAATTTTAGTATCGGGTGGGGAATATAAATGCGTCAATTTCTGTAAATTTCCCTTTGAATAGCCAGCAGGAACCAATTCCTGCTGACGCGTTTTGTGCTAGGCACAGCGCTTACTCAAATCTCTTGTTCTTGCCAACTGTGTAAATAAAGAGGGAATATTATTTTGTACCTGGGTGAGCGGTGTTCCTGTAGCTAGTAAAACCGATTACCTCGGTGGAGACGAGTCGAGCCAGCATGTCACTATGGCATGTGGAGTCTAATCTCTTCTGGAGCAGCATGTAGAAAGCTCAGCATATGTATGTTCTCACCTTATGGTCTGATCACATTAGCCAGGTATGTGATAGCTGAATGCCAGGAAAACCGCTAATGATGCAGTTAAAAATCCTGTGTGTGTATCTATCTATATCTGTAGAGGATAGTAGGGTTTAGTTCTGGTTTAAAGTGGTTCTAAAGTCAAAAAGTTTTTTACCTTAATGCAGGGCTCCACAAACCCCAGATGCCAGGTCCCAATGCTCCCCACACCTCCGCTCTCCTTTCCTATTTGTGATAGTGACGTGCTTTCAAGACCAGGAAAGAATGTAATGCAGTACGATGTGCACAGGAGGAGACATGCAGGGTCTTTTAGACTCTGCATGTCTCATTAACCACTTTCATACCACAGGACGTCCTGGGCTTTGAGTGGGGATATCTGAATGATAGCTGCAGGCATCATTCAGATGTCATTTTTTTCCTCCCGTAATTCCACCGTAAGAACAATCGTAGCGGCTGTCCAGCCGCTTGATTGTTTTTACAGGCGACGGGAGGGGACGTCACCATAGAGAATACCGCGGATCAAATGGTCCCAGGCAGTGTCTATGACATTATGACGTCACGTCCGGCCCAGCAGTTGTAAACGCTATGACCGTTTTTATTTATTTTATTTTTTTTTTGTTTTTTAATAATTTCAGGCTTTCCAGGCTAGAGGAGAGATGTGGGGACTTGTAGACCCCACATCTCTCTATAAAAACGACATGTCATGCCCTATTCCTACTACAATGAATGTTTTTACGTTCCTTGTAATAGGAATAAAAGTGATCAAAATTTTTTTTTACAGGGAAAGCATAAAATTAAATTCAAAGCGCCCCCGTCCCCACGAACGCATACGTACGTTGCGCCCACATATGTAAACAGTGTTCCAACCACATTGGGTATCGCCGCAAACGTTAGAGTGAAAGCAACAGTTCTATCCCAAGACCTCCTCTGTAACTCTAAACGGGTAACCTGTAAAAAAAAATGTAAAGCGTTGCCTATGGATTTTTTTGTAGTACCAAAGTTTGGTGCCATTCCACGAGTGCGCAATTTTAAAGAGTGACATGTTGGGTATCCATTTACTCTGCGTAACATCTTTCACATTAAACAAAAAAATTGGGCTAACTTTAGTTTGAAAAATTGCTGCGCAAATACTGTGTGATCTGAAAAGTTGCAACAGCTGCCGTTTTTATTCCCTAGGGCAGTGATGGTGAACCTTGGCACCCCTTGGAACTACATTCCCCATGATGCTCAACTACACTGCAGAGTGCATAAGCATCATGGGACATGTAATTCCAAAACATCTGGGGTGCCAAGGTTCACCATAACTGCCCTAGGGTCTCTGTTAACCACTTACTGACCGGAAGATTTGGCTGCTTAATGACCAGGCCATTTTTTGCGATACGGCACTCCAAC